>BTRK01000006.1:45152019-45752756 GCA_036245805.1 Pristionchus mayeri
TTAGAAAAATTATAGATCAAGTAATACACCGAAAAAAAGTAAACGCACAGGAGTGACGGATTCGAAAAACGCAGAGAGGTGTACTAGAAGTATTAGTATTTCAGACAAAAACCTGTTCTTGAACTGATATTCTTCTGATTTCGATTTCCTCATTTTCGGGATGGTTTGCGAGTCCGTGTACAAAACGTCACGATGTGCTTGGACGAGAGATTATACTCCGCACGGTTCAAAGGACGATTCACAGTTATTAATTCCACTTTACATAATCGCCTGTACAATACATAATCATGGAACGAAAAAAATCTTAGAGAAAAACAAAGTGTTTGAGTTATTTTTGAAAACCTTCCAAAAAAGTTGTAATTGTATTATTCTAGTAAACGAAGTAGACGCATGCCAGTTGTTGTGCAATAAATGTTCGATTTTTTAAAAGATGATATTCACAGTAAAATTAATGGACATTTCTCGCGAAAACTCACGATGTCCCTTTAATTAATTTCACTGCATTGAATTTTGTTGTTAAGCATTTCTCATCTCTGAAGATTTAGCGATTGATCCAGTAAGCTCAGTTGTAGTGAGTGATGAAGTACTCGGCATGATTAGTGTTTACCCTAAATGGAAAAGTGGTGCACCTAACTGTTCGTAAGCTACATTTTTTCAAATGAAGAAACCGAAAATTGTTCTTTGAAATCAGCCTTTTTTGCAATCTGCAGCTTCCCACACATATCGACTGCCGGATGTTATGTGATAATATGGATGTACAACTCTAGTGTTATCACCATTCAAAGCAGTAGAAGCAATTGGTAGCTCTTATTCAAACGGCTGAGTTCAAAATATTACACCATAAAATCGTCATTTTCAGAATTTTTGAGATTTTATTTATTTACTCGATTTATTAGCGAAATAGAATCGACTTAAACGTGTTGACGTATACTACTTACGTTACTTCACCTTATGTCAAATTGAATTTCCAAACAATTTATTCAGTCAAGAAAAAATGGAAAAATAGTACGCGACAGAACTTTCTTACCAACCTAATAGCATGCATCCCGAACGACAGCAGCCTCAAACATAACTTTTAAGCGTTCTAGTGCGAAAAATCGGATTCACCGAGTGAAAATACACAAAGAAATATTGATTTCATATGTTTCCGTTATATCGACATTTTCACCCCCTACAGGGGGCAAAAATGAAAAATTAATTTTTTCGTAAATGTTATTTCGCGAATATAATTTCTAGTGTATTTTCACTTTTAGAAATCGAATTTCCACGTTAGAACGCTTAAAATTAATGTTTGGGGCTGCTGTCGTTCTCGAATCATGCTACATGGGCACGAAATTTACAAATATCGGATTGTTGCATACTTGAAAAGTGTAGGAGTGGTCCTAAAACAACTTATTATCGTTTAATATATCTTAGCTATAACATATTTACCATATATCAACTGTCGAACCTTTTGCTGTTGCGTTATGATTGCCAAAACATATCGTCAAATTGCGTGACAAAGCTTTGTCGAAAAAATTTGCTGCCGGATCACCATGATGTGTTTTAGCCAGTCTGTATGGCGTATTTCTGAGACGAAACGTTCCGAATAATGTGTGTTATGAAATATTTCAGGTGCTGGGAGTAAATTCTGAGCTCTACTTTTGCAGACAGCCGACTTGAAAAATTGAAGAAACCGGAGCTCTGACTGTTCCACTAGCCAGAACTACCAAAATAATCACTCCTTTCGAAACGAGAGAAACATTTCTAGGGGAAGTTTTTGATGAGGAATTATTTGAAAACTTTTATTTTACGTAACGCGACAAAAAAATTTTCAGGGCGGAATTTTTGAGAATACCTTTTTCACAACTTTGGTGATAAGTTTTTTTCTCAGATGAGCTAGACTTTTACTTCCAACAGTGAAAATGCTTATATCGTCGAGATCTTTCAGAATTACTATGCATTTGTGCGGTTTGGATGAGCCGTTCACGATTTACGGAAGCCGACCACCCAACTTCAGCGCAACACACGAAATGAGGGGTAAGAGATACGGCTTTCTAAGGACGATTTTCAAACTCTACGCGAAAAGTTACCCCTAGGGAGATCTTAAAATCAGAACTTTATTTTTCGTTGTACGGCCTATGGTGAATCCTCTCAGACAGTCTCTCATAATACCCTAAATGTATTGACAGTTGCAGTTGTGGTACACAAACGCCATTGTACACTCAACAAACATACTCCCGAATCATCGCTTTAATCACTAATTCCACACAAGAAAGACGCTCGAGCAGGTCAGTTGTGAAGTGATGTGACAATACGAAATTACACTATCCATCTCGCAAACCGCTTTTGAACTCATTTTTCTCGCCTCTTTTACCGCATGCGCCAACTTTGCAGGTGTCGTGATTATATCTATGGATTATTCATTCCTGGGCTATGATTTTGGCAGAAAAAATACTGATCTCATGGAGTGGTCAACAAAGGGAATTCAATGAGAATTTTCATTCTCACGTCCACTCCCTTTGTGCAGACACAAATCGACTACACTTATTGCGCGCGTGTTGTGAGGCACAAACCTATGCCGACTACAAAAGTTTCCTCTTGCTAATTTTTGCTGAATCTTTCGTCGCTCTTTCTCTTTTTACCCACCCCTCATGATTTCAAAAGAGACCAAAACCATCTAACTAAACGTGAACGCACTCACATTTACTTCATTGTTTAAAATGTTCAGTTGTTCTTCTATTTTCATGTTCGTCTATTAAATTTGTGACTCAAACTAACTGAAATTTCGATCGCCCGTTTTTAAAGAATCTGATATGTCCGTGGCTGCTCACTCGATCGTGGATGAGGGAACCGATAAACTGTGGGCACACTTCGTCCAATTGATGAAACAATTGGGCTGGCTCTCCCACGACAGCCTCAGTGAGCATGTTTACATCATATTCCTAGTCGTGTTTAGGGTAAATATGTAGCCAGATCTAGCTATGTATAGGTTCGTGCCTGCGTAATCACGCTGCCGATTTGACGACATACATAGTATGCATGAAATACTGATACATCGCAACAATAAATGATATTTCTCATGATACAAGCATAATTTCATAGTTTTTTTCCGGATATAATAATGCAAATGTTCAATATATGCAGCGCTGAGTCTGCTACCAACGCTTCCCAACACGAGATGCGTATTTGCGAAGAAAGACGACGGTACGTTCCTAGCTTTCCAGATGATTATGATTTCCATTTTCAGTCACTTGTTCAAATAAGTGAATTTTAGCATAAAACAATACTACAGATGGCTCATTTCTGGGTTGCGTCGTTTGGAATGAATACGACGAAATGGCATGGATTGGTAGGTCATATTTTTATTGCAAGTCGCAGCTTCTTAGGAACAAATATGCATCGCTCATTTTGCATTATTTTTTTAAAAACAATATTGCTACTGTCTCATATCTATAATTATCACATCAGGGTTTACAGGCGATCATAACTACTGTGAAATTCCACTTCCGGTTTCGTATTTTTGCAATGCACTGGCGTTCATTCTTATGCAGGCATGTACATATGCGTGCCCGAAGTGCGAGGTCGCGGCATCGGCAGCAGCATTTGGAAGCGGGCGATCGAGCGAATTCGTGCGACGGGAAGGACGCTCGGTCTGAGGGGAGGTGCGTTGAGCGAGGAAGAGTGTTTCCACATGTCTTCCTGAAGAAACATTTTAAAGAGTAATTAACAATTCCAGTACAAGAGATGGCAGACAAATACGCTGCCAGAGAGACTCCGTTCGAGGTGTCGCGACTGCGCTTCAATACTGCCAGCAGCGAGGAATTGCGTACAGTGAGCTACATGTTTACATTAGTAATCAAAACAAGCAACAAAAAAACGTTGGATAACATGGATAACTAAGTTTGTTTGCAGCTCTGTTCGAAATTCAGTGGAAGTGCCGAAATCGAGATGAAGTCTGCACTATCTGATACGCAAATGGAAGAGTTGTACGCATTCGATGAGCGAATGACTGGCAGGAACAGGTATGAATCTCACTTCTTAGTGACCGTTGGCTCCGCCCACTTTAGAGCGAGACATAGTTGCCTCAAACACTATATTTCGAGTTTAAAGCATAAAACTTACAAAAAAAATATTGAAAAATGTGACACTACTCTGAAATAATTATATTTCTGCATACCGTCATTATATCACTAGTGAGATCATTCGTAGGAGAATACAGTGTTTACGATTGGCGTCTTAAAGTAATTGGTACACAAGTTTTTGTCATGTTTCCACAACAGTGTTCTCCATTTCAGAAGGGACTTTCTCACTCTCTTCCTCGCTTCGCCAATCGTTGAATGCGCAGTTGTCATTGATTGCAATGACAGAATCGCCGGTTGGGCAGGTATAGCTTCCGTTGGATTGGAGCACAAAGGAATGTTCAAACTTGCACCCGTAAGTGAACTTTTCTAGCGAAAACTTCATTCTTTTACACAATGCACAAAAACAACTTTTTGATCTGAAAATTGGATTGATCTTTTCATTTTTAGGTGTACTGCTCTTCGCTCGTCCAATTTGCTCGTCTCTCCGAAGCTCTTCTTCCGCACTGTGAAAGGTATTCGACTCTTTACTGGCAGACGACGTATTTGCAGTATTTTCACGAATCCCAGCATTATAATTGGCACGCTGTCAGGAACGGTGGGCGCGCGTGAGTTGGAACCACTGATCAGCAAAGGTTAGATTGAAATATTAATGATAGAATGTAAATTGTTCTTATAGGCAACTCGCAGAAAATGGAGCGAATAACTCTGTTCTCAACCGAAGTCGAATCGAAAATTCGCGGTGACGAATGCTTCGCGCCTCACAACTCATGCTGCCACTTTGACGGATGAATGCAGACTGCAATATTAAAGGAATCGTTGTGTTCATCGAATTGTAGATCAATGTTTAATGTTCTGTGGATGCTGTGACATATAAATAGTACTCGTGAATCGCGAGTAGGCGGCCACGTAGCTTTTGTTACCGGAGACATAGTTTTTGTTACCGGCCACGTGACTTTTGTGACCCGGACGTGACCGTAACGTCCGGGTAACAAAAGTCACGTGGCCGGTAACAAAAACTACGTGGCCGGCTACTCGCGATTCACGAGTAGTATTATAAATCATGAAAAGAAAAAAAAACAAAAAAATAAAATAAAAAAGTCATACCTCAATTGCTCCTCTCTCGTCGAGAACTCTAGTGATGAGAAATTCTATTAGTATTTTCATGCATAAACAATTTGTATCGCCATCTTGTTACCATCGTTATTTTTGTAGTCGTACGTCCATCTCATCGATTACATAAAGCGTGGCTTGAATGTACTCAGTGAGTTGGCTTGCTTTTTTTCCTTGCCTTCTCTCCTCTTTCGACTTTTGGGATGGTAAAGCCATCTAATCTCTTCAACCACTGCCCTTTCCAGAATGGTGAGCCATTAGGCTCAACTGAGAAATATTCAATGAAAATTAAACTTCGTGACTACAATTGAATCAAACAAAGTAGATATGGAGAGACAGAGAACGTTTGTATTTGTGTGCGAGAGGATGAGGAGGAAAGGAAGGGGAGAGAGGAGAAGAGAATGCGCACAGTGCTAGTGCACATTTTATGCGCTCCTACGCTTTTCTCGTCCCCTCAGCGCCCTCCAATAGTTCGAATGGACTCTTATCGCTATGTGGAATCCCTTGATTCCTTACTAATCGTAGTTGTACTGTCCCATCATTGTACACACTCTCTTGCAGTTCTGACCGGCAGAGAATGTGCTGAATGAGACAATTGAAGGCAACCCATATTGTCACTCTTCCCTCCTCTCGTCGCCAAATTCTCTCTTTCGTGACCATTGTATTTCGCTTTCTTTCCGCTGTCTTCCTATCGTTGTGCAATACTGACTCCTTTAAATATCTCAAAATACGCATCGAGTCATTTGTCTTGGAATATTCCGGTAGAAAATGGAAGGAAGCCTCTCCACAGCGTTACTTGAGGATGGAGAGAGCACAAGAACTCGGCCTGGCATTTGGACACGATTAATCAAGTTCTTTGATAGGTTTGTTTATTTTTTTAATTGTAAATTCAATTCCCCTGGTTCATACAAATAATTCAGTGAAGACAGCTACGAAATCGACGATACCGACCCCGTCCCGTTCTTCAAATTGGTGCGCTTTATTGAACAAATCTTTTCTCTGAATCTTTTCTCACTTGATCAGTTTGTGCAGAAGTGTTATCTTAATGGAAATATGATTAGACCCTTCTGAATCCAATGTAAAAACTGAATTTCACTCATTCGACTTCCGATAGGTCATTCATTCTAGAATGAAATTCGTCTAATTTCATTTTATTATTATTTTATTATTATTTATCACGTCATGCAATAGTGCTCAGGTGAGGATGGGTCTGTACTCTTCATAAGCTGTACTCCACCAGAGGGGTCCAATCGCTCTCTTGAGATCATCGCGCTTCGGACCTTGGGGTGGCCTTGAGGGCGCGCACGGTTGTACTTGCATCTCCCGTAACTTAAGCGCCCATTTTGCTTTGCATCTGAGGGCCTCCTTATTCCAGTCGCGTACTCCAGTGATCTCCAGTGATCTTCATTTAAGAAAGCGAATTATCTCGTTTAGTTCCGCTTCGCCTCTCGAGCTGAGGTCGTCTCTTACTCGATTGCTTGCTTCATCAACATCATCATCGGACTGGTGACACCCGCCTACTTCTACGTGATCAGCAGACTGACGAAGATATACATCGAGGAGAAATCGGTGAGGATCTGTTCCAAAAAGTCCAGATAAATACTGATAAATACGATTTCTTAACGTGAGTAGTAGTTTTCACCATTCATTTCGCATAACATCTTGGTTGTCATTTCAATTTTAAAATGAAGTTCTCTTCAGCCCGTTGGAAACGATGACTTCCTCTGGCGAGTGTGGAGAGTCGCTTCCTTTTATTGCATCGGATTCTTCCTCTGCATCACTCTAGAGTATATCCAAGTGAGAGGAGCTCTTAATTTAATCTAATCTGCCCCCGTTCGAGCATAACATTCTCACTTGGAGCAGTGAAAACATAGCGAGGAGGTGCAGGAGGTCTGGCAATATTTGCAAATTGAATGAGCAAAGCAAATGAGCGTATTTACAGCGCATTTGTCGAAGCAGTTCTTGCGCGAGAATCTGCACAGTTCTCAGTGAGCACAGGAGAATTAAGCAGTCAACTGAGCAGGTTCGATGAAATACGCACTAATTAATGATAATTAACTTATTATCAATGTTATGTTTTCAAAGCCCATGAATATAACACAAAAACGTGAAATAATTGCAGTCACATCGACAGATTGCGCGAAGGACTGGCAGAGCGGATCGGATTGTTGGTCAAGTGAGTATGTTCACTTCCGTTTTGAAATAATTCAAAAAATACGTTTCCAAAGGAAAATTGCAGATCATTATCCATTTTCCTCTCCTGTTGTGTGATTTCGTTCATGCTCGACTGGCAAACTGCCCTGTTTCTCGTTTGGTCCGGGCCCATCTATATCCTTGCCTCGTGGCTCATCACTAAGGTAAACGGAACAAGGTGAATAGTCATTAGATTGCAACTTCTTCAGTTATCAAAAACAGCGACAAAGGAAACACTGAAGATATCAGAAGAAGCGAATGGAATCTCGGAGGAATGCATTCTCAATGTGAAGACGATTGCATCTTGTAATGGACAGGAACATATGGTGCAGGTAAGAACGCAGTTGTTTACATATGACATGTGCATGGTGACGTCATGCATAATGATGCTAAACTTTGACGGGGGCATTTTAATCGTTCATTGTGTAATTAGAATTGGGATCTTATTTCTTGCTTGTATGGTCATTTGTGAGGCGGTCGTGCAATCTGTTTGATGTAAATAATGATTTCCCGTGATCAGAGATACGCCTCAAGTCTTCAATCGGGCGTCGCAGCTTCAGTCCGAGTCTCATTTACCACCGCTTTGCTCGATGCCTCAGCCAGTCTCATCTACTTCTTCTTCAACAGTTTCGGACTATGGTAAATCATACAGTTGTTCATCCTGAAGACGCTCAGACTTTAACTGTTTTTTTTCAATGTGATGTATTTTAGTATATTTCCATCGTAATCAAGCATCGGCTAACATCATAATTTTTGAAGGTACGCGACGATCTCGTACCACACTGGTCGAGTGCCTGATGTTGGCGACGTCTTCGCTGTGGTGTACCTCGCACTCACGGGTACCACCAACTTTTGTAAGTCACTTTGTATCGTTCAGCGAATCCACTCTCCGAGAAGAGATATAATAAATAATAGCTAAAGATGCAATCCTGTAATTCCTGTCAATTTTCAATAGGACTCTGGAATTCATAAATCTTTTATTCAGCCCGCCTCGGTCCTACGATCCTCGCACTTATGAAAGCCAGAATAGCCGCGGCTAAGATCTTCTTAACCATCGATTCGGTTTGTAGCACTCATTTATGGTGGATGCTTAGACAACAAATGCTCCATCTTATCTTAAAAGAATAAAACACTCAATATAATTGGTAGTTGATTAAATTGTTAATTGAATGATAAACTTACCGTATGTTTCCTATAAATAGATGCTACATTGAGAGAAATGTGATCCAAACTATAATACATTCATATAACTAATCATTGAAGGCGGAAGGATATTGCGAAGTTCTTTCGAAGCTCGATCCTACTCGTGCACAGCTTCATGTCCAGTTTAGGAACGTATCCTTCTCGTTTCCCTCGAGGTGAATTGCAAACAAACGTTATGAAATTTATTTGATCAATTTGCAATTCGTTAAGGCAACAATACTAGTATTTATAAGATTTATCAAATTTATTGAATTTCACTTATTCCCTTATCAGATCTCAGCGAGTGCTGGAGAGTCTCTCGTTCGATCTCCGACCGGGAATGTCCATTGGACTGGTGGGAAAGAGTGGATGCGGGAAGAGTACCACGGTGAGAGGTGTACTCACTTACCCATACTTGGTCAATAGTGCTGCATTTCAATCTTCCCTGGAAGGCTGATTAGATTATACATTGCTCGCCCCTATGTCGAAAATTACACGAAAATTACAATTTTTATTTCTGCACAGATCAAGTTGCTCACACGATTTCTGGAGAATGACTACGGTCAGATACTCCTTGATGGCGTGTCGTTAGATGAATATGACAGGAGAAAATGGAGACAGGTGAGCTCGTTGCATACACAATAGAGTTGGCAACATGAGACAAAACTGCAAGCCTCCCCCCCCCCTCCTCGGGTTGTGAAATCAGAACAGGGAGGCATAGAGGGAATACTATATTCCTCACAATCAGAGTTGCAATTCCAATTTATCTTCCCAATTCGAATAGGTAGAATGTTCAGATGATCGGTGTTGTCTCTCAAGAGCCCCCTCTCTTCTCTGGCTCCATCAGGGAGAATATCTGTCTCGGACGGCCCTTCACTCAGCGAGAAATCGAGCGCGCGTGTATGACTGCGTACGCGCACGATTTCATCGTTGCGATGGATAAGGTAGTTTTGATAACATTGGTGCACGAAACTTCGTGACTTCAAGAGCCTCACTTACATGGATTCAATTTTGTCCTTCGCCATAGCAATTCCTAGATAATATGAGACCGTTTGCGATAGATTCAACAAATCGTAACGATGCCTCGGAACAGCCCAAAATATGCACCACATGAAAACATGTTTCCTGGGGTAGTTTTCGATGCTGAACATCGTGGTCCACTTCATTTTGCATGAATCGCTCATTTGATGCCGGTGTGGCGCCACTTCACTTTCCGTCAAACCTACTTTGTTCGTTGTATCATCTTTGAAACACACGGTAGGAGCACGAAATCTCGCTCCCCCGAGCAGAATATCAAGGAGAATCGAGCCTTGTAATCGGTTTGCATGACATTTCCTTGTTCGTGAAAAAAATTGACTTTTTGGCTCGATGAAGTGCGAGAGTGGAGACCTAAACCATTCGAACCGCCTTGCCACGCTGATTCTAATGGTATAGGCATGTGTGGGGTTTGGAGGTGCCTCGCGGCATGCCTCCTTTTCCGCTTTTTCGCCCTTTTCCCTGTGGAAAAGCGGAATGAGAGGGCGAAGAATGAGAGGGAGAATCATTTCTCGACGAATTAATCCCTTTCATTCCGCTTTTCCACAGTGAAAAGGGGGGAAAACTCAGAAAAAGAGGCATAGCGCTCGCGAGGCACCTCCAAACCCCACACATGCCTATACCATTAGAATCAGCGTGGAAAGGCGGTTCGAATGGTTTAGGTCTCCACTCTCGCACTTCATAGAGTCAAAAAGTCGATTTTTCTCACGAACATGGAAAGGTCATGCCGAACCGATTATAAGGCTCGATTCTCCTTGATATTCTGCTCGGGTGCGCGAGATTTCGTGCTCCTACCGTGTGT
This sequence comes from Pristionchus mayeri, assembly GCA_036245805.1. NCBI lineage: Eukaryota > Metazoa > Nematoda > Chromadorea > Rhabditida > Neodiplogasteridae > Pristionchus > Pristionchus mayeri. The sequence continues at coordinate 45,162,406 of BTRK01000006.1, forward strand.
TTCAAAGATGATACAACGAACAAAGTAAGTTTGACGGAAAGTGAAGTGGCGCCACACCGGCATCAAATGAGCGATTCATGCAAAATAAAGTGGATCACGATGTTCAGCATCGAAAACTACCCCAGGAAACATGTTTTTCTGTGGTGCATATTTTGGGCTGTTCCGAGGCTTTGTCGAATCTATCGCGAACGGTCTCATATAAAAATTGGTGGGCTGTTGATAACGATGCGACACTTTAGGGATACGACACTCTCATCGGCTCTTTTGGTCTCTCACTGTCTGGTGGTCAGAAGCAGCGCATCGCCATTGCGAGAGCCATCGTATCCGACCCGAGGATGCTCCTACTCGATGAGGCCACCAGTGCATTGGACACGAAGAGCGAGAGAATCGTCCAAGTAAGAATTCAGTATTGATTGCGTCATAATACTGATAATCGTGCTAATAATAATATGAATAAAGGTAAAGATACATCCCCGAGACTGGGCTCGCGTGAGAACGCATGATAAATAATAATTTTAACAATATTCTGCAAGTCTCATTGGAGGAAGCCTTGGACGCAGCATCGGAAGGCCGATCGACCATTGTGATCGCCCATCGACTGAGCACGATCAAGAATGTCGACCAAGTCATTGTGATGGATGAGGGAAGAGTCGTCGAAATAGGAGGTAATAACCACTAGGAAGAACGTACTATTTTCATTCTCCGCGATTTCTCACCAAACCGATTCACAAGTGAGAGAGAATCAGACAGAATGCACAATTTCTTGCGAAGCCATCTCTAGTCATGGTTCGTTCAACCACAAATATACAATTAACTATGAAACTAATATTTACAAAAAAACAACAACAAGTAAACTAATAGGATACGATGCACTTCGAACGAAAACCGATGGGACCTTCGCTCGAATGGTGAGAGAGCAGGAGATGGAGAGACGAAGGTCGAGGAGTGTTCATGAGGACGTTAATGACGACGAACTATCATCCGTCGATGCAGATGACCCCGATGTGGAGATGATTACTGAGCAGGTTGGATACGTTTTTGTTTTATTGCACATTTGGTCATTTTGTGCATATTTGTAAATTAGATAATATTGAGAAAGGTAAGAGTAAGTTTAGATTCGAGAGCAGTCCTTTCCCACAATCGAGGGTGGTTTCTTCACTCTTCTGGCAAGGAACAAATGGAAGACATTTATCGTCATGCTCGTTGGACTCTTTAGAGGTTTCGCAAGTCCTCTTTTCGCTGTGAGTTAAATCGTTCATCATTTTCACCATCTTCGTTATGGGCTATTTATAGTCGAAAAAACAGGCGGGTCCTTCTTTTCACCTTCTCCGCACTCTCTTGAGAGTTCGAACGGGGGTCCGTTCCTGGATTTTGTACAAGCTATTATTACACATCATATGGATATGCACAAATGGCACCAATTCAGATGCGATATCTCTTCGTCTTCGGGTCATTGGAGGATGAGCACTACGAGACACTGCTGTACTGGTTGATGATCGGGACGATGGCCGTGGGCGTGTACAGCTTCCTCTCCCAGCTGTTCTCAGTACGCTTTTCACCTTTCTTTTCTTAAATATTTTCACTATCTCAGTTAACTACTTCTCGTAAAAAGCTGCTGCCATATCTCACTGTCTTGACAGTCATCGCAAATTATCCTCCAGCAACAAATTTGTAGCTACTGCAAAATCCCACTGCAGTAGCTACAAATTTGTGAAAATCCTTGGTTAATGCAAATTATCCTCCAGCAACCGGTCTGCCAGTACTTCGGTGAGACTGCGATGAATGATCTTCGTGTGTCGTGTCTCCGTTCTCTCCTCCATCGTCCTCTCTCCTACTTCGATCGTCAATCGACTTCTCCCTCTGCCTGTTCGGTTCTACTCTCGCAACAGCCACAAATGGCCATGCCGGTATGTACGCCAACTCTTTCTCGCTTTTCATCATGTTATATTTTGAATCCTCTGTCCTTGTCTGGTCTTGTCATCTCACTTATTTAAATGTTGAGACATTTGTTTCCATACAATTATTATTAGATTTCATTGATATGTACGATGGATATAGTTCAATATAGAATAACAAGTGGATCAGCCCACCTTGCGCGAAAACCATCTATTGATCTACTCAGATCGTGAACAACCAACTGGCGATTGTGATGGACGGGATGTTCGGATGCGTCACTATGCTCGTCCTGACCTTCGTCTTGTGCGGCCCATCTGGATTCGTGAGTCGAAAGCGCGTCAATTCGCTTCAATGTGAATGCGCTTGAGATGAAAAAATTAATCAAAGAAACAATTTTTCAAAACTAAATTGCAGATAGGATTCGTATATCTCGTGTCCTTCTTGGCTCTGCTCTTCCTCTTCTCCAAGATATCAGATCGGGCGTACAATGATCTAGTGGAAGCCGATAAGTCGGGCGAAGTCCGTTGAATTATGCACATTTTGAAACTTCATGTTCATGCTTACACTGGCGATTTAGATAGTAACATTATTGTTCACGGATATATTATCTTTTGTTCAGGTCGCCCTCGAAATCTTCGACAACGTCGCCACAATTCAGCAGCTCTCGGTGGAGAATCACTTCCTGCAGAAATTCGAAAATTGCATGAGCAAAAGAGAAGGACCGCTTGCGAGGGTGAGAACATTTGTGATTTTTAAGGTCGAAAATCTGTTTTTTTGCAGAAAATCCGATGCCAATCGATCGTCCACGCAACAACCGAATCAATTTTCTACTTCTTCGATTTTCTTGCAACTTGTGAGATTGATTTGGAAGCTCTAACGCCGAATAGAATCCAATATATCAATGATACCTACTTCATTATCAATTCTAAGAACATTTTCCTTTTCAGCGGTCGGCGTATACTTCGTCTATCTCGGATATTACACCCCGAAACTGCTGTTCATTTCTGAGGTTTGCTTGAATTCCAATTTTTCATTTATTTCGGAAAATTGCAGCAACTGATCAACAACGTTGGCTTCCGGACATTTCTGATGAGCGAGTCCTTCAAGGAGATGGTGTCTGCTTCATCTGCTGCCAAACTTGTCTTCAGTCTCATCGATCCGAGTCTGCAGAAGAGAGAGACATCACCTGCTACTCAATTTGTGAGCTTACCTCAAAAAGGAACAGCAGTTTCGGGCTGTAATTGCCGAGATAGACGAAGTATACGTCGACCGCAGAAAAGAAAAATGTTCTTAGAAACGGTAGCGATGGATGTCTCATTGATATCTGTGATATTGTTCGGCGATTTACATTTGTGAGCTTACCATAACGTCTTGCATTGCCAATTTTGAATGCAGCGCAAGCACATCCTTCACATGCACGATTTGAATTAAATCTGGAAATGGAATCATTTAGGTGTGCAAGGGTGCAGTACGAGGAGATTCCCTCTCATTCGCATATCCTTCCCAGCCAAATCGGAGAGTTCTCAACGATGTATCGTTTAGTGTAGGGAAAGGTACGTTTGCGAATCATTTTCACTTATTGATCCGGGACTGACACTGTGAGTAAGGTTTTAATAGTGCAGTGAATTTGAATAATATTTGAGCATTTTGAATGATTACGTGCAGGCCGTTCTCTCGCATTTGTTGGCCCTTCTGGAGGAGGCAAGAGTACGGTAGTAAATCTATTAGAGCGATTCTATGATCCAACATCAGGGCAACTTGTAAGTGGATGCACATTAAATAATACCCAATGAATATTTTTGAAGAAAGAATAAAAAATATGTTGATAATGAAAGTAGGTATTAATTATACCAAATGGCGCTTCCAGTATCTAGACGGTACTCCATTTCCCACACTTAATCCCGTTCAACTCCGATCAAACATCGCCCTCGTCAGCCAGGAACCTATTCTATTCAGAGGAAGTAGGTTTAAAGTAGATGAAACGGAAAAATATACGATTACACTATTACTATTTACATTTCCCATTGCATCATGAAGCTTCACTGTTGTTGCTGTAAAATATGTAAATTTTAATTTGTTTTAAATTTTTTTCTTAGTATGGTATCCCGGGAACAGCCGCAATAATACGTTTGAAGCAATCGCCGACAACATTCGTCTCGGAGTGGAAGGAGTGAGTGATGAGGCGGTGAGAGAAGCCTGTAGACTCGCCAATGCAGAAGAGTTCATTCTGCGGTTCCCTGAGGTGAGGGCAATTCTTACATTAATGACCACCCCCCCATCTCCCTCCCCACCCACTCAATTCTAAATATAACTCATTCTCGGTCACCGAACTCCTCAGTGGTGCGGAGAGAGGAGGGGGCGTGCCTACCTTTTCATCCAGGAAATGCCGAGAAAATTTATCTCTCAATCAATGTTTTAGTCGCTCTCCAATCGAGAATATCAATTCAGGGTTACTCCACTCTCGTCGGGGAGAAGGGTTGCACGCTCTCTGGTGGACAGAAACAACGGATCGCCATTGCGAGAGCGATAATCAGAAATCCGAAAGTGATCGTTCTCGATGAGGCGACGAGTGCACTCGACACTCAGAGCGAGAAGGTCATCCAATTATGCAATTTTGTTATTTTTAATATTTTTTGAGTTTCAGATAATAACATAAAAATCAGTAAAATGCAGTGATAATAATAATGTTTGTAGGTTGTGCGAGAGGCTCTGGATTCTTCGGCGAACGGAAGGACATCGGTAATTATTGCTCATCGATTGGATACTATTCGACTCTGCGGTAAATTATGATGTATTACGTGATCTGATCTTCCTTTTTTAGACGAAATCTGTTTCGTCGAAGCAGGAAAAATCGTGGAAAGAGGATCACATGATGAGCTTATCGCCATGAGAGGAAAGTACTACGGAATAACGGAACAGCAGCGACTCTACTAGTTCATTTTTTTCAGAATTTTAGATTGTAATTTGTTATGATTGTTGTCATGCTCGGTGCGAAAATAATAAAGATGTAGGTATGATGTTTTCCATGCTACAATATTACACAAGCGCATGATTGGTTTCTTCTGAAATTAAAAAAAGTTGAAACAAATTGGTTCACAAAAAAAGTGAGCTACAATTGTGATTCACACAACGCTGACAGAATCGAAATATACGAAATGCTACTGACTTCTCCAATAGGTCGGCCTCGGCGAGGAAACCGACGAGTATCGCCAGATTTTCGATCCGCATCCTTCTAGAGCACCGTGCCGTGCCCCCCCCCCCCTGCCTCGCGAGGACTACCAGGGGGCACAGGGGACGGTGCTCTAGAAGGAAGAATAGAGAGGTGTCATATCATGTCGTACCTGATGTTTGCATCGATCACACTTTTCTTTAAATTAATACGGACACTCTAAAAATTGTTGAAATAAAGTAGAGGAAATAAAAGAAAATAAAATGTTAGAAAAATTATAGATCAAGTAATACACCGAAAAAAAGTAAACGCACAGGAGTGACGGATTCGAAAAACGCAGAGAGGTGTACTAGAAGTATTAGTATTTCAGACAAAAACCTGTTCTTGAACTGATATTCTTCTGATTTCGATTTCCTCATTTTCGGGATGGTTTGCGAGTCCGTGTACAAAACGTCACGATGTGCTTGGACGAGAGATTATACTCCGCACGGTTCAAAGGACGATTCACAGTTATTAATTCCACTTTACATAATCGCCTGTACAATACATAATCATGGAACGAAAAAAATCTTAGAGAAAAACAAAGTGTTTGAGTTATTTTTGAAAACCTTCCAAAAAAGTTGTAATTGTATTATTCTAGTAAACGAAGTAGACGCATGCCAGTTGTTGTGCAATAAATGTTCGATTTTTTAAAAGATGATATTCACAGTAAAATTAATGGACATTTCTCGCGAAAACTCACGATGTCCCTTTAATTCCGAGGATTTCAACTCGACTTTCCACACAATCTCACAGAGAAATGTTCAACTGATAGCGACCTATCCTGACGGATAAGCCTAGTCTCCACGTGTATAAAGACCTCCTTATCATGGTGCTGCTTTCATTTTCAAAGGAACTTTTGATTTTTCTTCATTCCTTTGAGGTTTATTGTTCATAAATGTAATTCAAAATTATAAATGTATTTCATTCCAGTCTCGCAGCTATGAATATTCGACAAGCCGCCGACGGAATTCTAGGAACCCACGTGAAATGGGAGGAATTCGAGCACAATCTGAGGAAGGCTCTCAAAACTGAATCTAGATTCGGACCGAACAAGAGCGCTGTGGACATCGGTGAAGGCATCGTGAGATTCCTTCATTTTTCATTAAGGCGACGAACAAATTATGCGTGAAATTGTTTAGCAACTCTTTCATGGCGCTTCTAAATTATACATCTTATTTTTCGGCTAATAAGACCATCGACCACTAGCATGGAAGACACACTTTCTCTCCAGGGCTATGCATCTCGCTGTGCGCTGGTCTCTTGCCATTGGCAAGGCGAGGGATCGGAATTGCTCCCAAAGCGAGTCGTTCTCAAGGTTATTCATAACGTTCCACTTCAACTCGATTAATTATGGGATTTATGAAATAAAAAAAATTAAGCTTAATTGGAGAAACGAGTAATCAACGATACTCAGATGGGCTCCTGCATGGCGATTGCCAATCTGGTCGCTCTCCTACCCGATCATCAGAATCCGTACTTGAATGGTCCCGCAGAGCTATGGGAACGGATGGAGAACAACATCAGAGACGTGAGTTATCAATGTGACACGTCTTCATTTTCTGATTCGGTTGCTACCGTCTTCCTATTGCGCACGTTCTTTCTCCTATAAAAACTGTATCTCGAACGTACACCTTTGGAAGGCCCCGCGTAACTCGCTGAAAAAAATGTATAACCAACAATTGGAGTATAGTCAAAGATATGAAATTTTTGCAGATGCACAATATCGAGTGCGATATGTACGACTTCATGGAGCTCTTCGAAGGAGATCATACTGTTCCGAGGCGATACTACGCAAAGGCGTTCACTGATGAGGTGGCCATATACATATTGCTATAGCATTGTTTTGTTTTGCATATATCATTTTTCGAGTGCAAACAATGTCAAATTTCTAAATTCAGAATCTGCTAGCCGGTCAGATCTGCATGGAGTACATGGAGGACTCGCAGATGCTCAATTTCCACGAGAGAGTTTCGCTAGTGCAGATGAAGCAGGTATTCAACGATTTCAGTACGTTATGCGTCTAAACATAGACAAAAATAGAGAATTATGACCTTGCAGATAGCCCGGGCACTTGGCCGCCTGCAGGCCGATTCTACCAAGCACGAAGTGACCAGTGAATCGATCAAGACGAAGGATATTTTTGCCGAGTTCACCAAGAGCAAGCCGAAAGAGGTAGAACTTTTCGAATATTTAAACAAATTGTTGTCTTTAATTCGTCACGTGCACTGCAAGAACACTAATGGGCTTTCTCAATGAATCGAACATCCGGAACTCAATCGTCAACACAATCAAGCAATATTTTTCAGCAGTACATGGTTGCATTCGGCCCGCTGAAGATGATGGAAGCCTCTCTAGCTGAAGTAATTTACGATTATAAAAACTAGTATTGCAAAAAGAAATTCAGCCTATCGAGAAAGTGGAGCAACTGATGTCCGAGTACTACGACGCAACAGTTCCGTCGAGCATTCACAAACAGCTTGGACTCAAACCTGTGCTCGTAAATGGAGGTTTGCAGTCATTGAGATCTTATCAGTCACTGAGATGTATCGCGTGGCCTTGGTGACTGCTATCTTAACGCGGCTGAAGCTTTACATTTTATTTTTTCCCATAATTCCGAAAGATTGATGATTAAATTAGAGAGGAAATGCAAGAAAAATGCAGATATGCGAACTGAGAACGTCCTCGTCGACAAAGACACTGGCGATCTGCGAGCGCTGATTGATTGGCAGGTTAGTGACTGCAACAATGCGAAATTCGAGTCAGTGCTCCATTAAACACTAAATAGGATATCTCTCCATCTATTATATATTATCTATCTCAACGAGTTCATTTGCGATTGATTCATCGTCTCGAACAAGTAGTTCCAAGGAAATATGTATATTGTGTTGCGCGACATATGCATTTTTATCAGATTTAAAAATAATTGGATTTGTTTTTTCAGTGCTGTCATCTCGGCGTTGGAGTTGAGGATCTTCTGAGAATCAGCTTCTTCGCGCAGACTACTGACGACAGGCAAGCATGTTTTTCATACTTCTAAAAGTTCATGTTTATATATCAATAGCATTCACGCAGATAGTATCTTGGCTTGCCGCATAAAGTGGGCTTCTCTTAGCGACTGTGATGAATTTTCGGGAAAAAAACGAATGAAAAAGGGTGTATTTTAAAATAAAGTTTTCGAAATGCTGTGCACGTCTCATGAAACTTTCTAGGCGCGCATCTGCACCGATGCTCATCGAGGAGATGTACGAAGCTTTCGTCGACAACCTCAACGGATCGCCAGCTCCATTCTCCCTGCAGCAGGCATCTCTTGAATTTGTTTCCGGGAAATATCGATAGTCTTATTTTAGTTATATTGCTTTATCTTTCAGTAAGTATATGTTGTTATATCAAGGAAACATGTAAAGCCTCACGTATTTAAAGTTGTACTTGATATTTTCAGCTCAAGGACGCGTACGATCTGCTCTTCCCTCACTGCGCGCTATTCTTCGCCACGGGACTCTCACTGCTTATGAAGGCATGTTTTCTGTGAACTAAATTCAAGAATTTTCGAAAATTTTCAAAAATTCGCTAAAATGTGTGCATATTTGATATTCGTCAATACATTTTTCCAAAATCCGTTTATTTTAGCCAGCTAGTGGAATAAGCGACGAGGAGAAGCAGAGAAGGCACGAAGTGATGCTGGACAAGGCGAGTTGTTTCTCTCTCAAACCAAACGCGATTTTTTGACTACGTCTGTTTCCAGAAATATATAGGAAAGTACGGGAAAAGCGTGGAAAGTACGGGAAAAATGGCTCATATGATACGATGTTTTCAGGCCCGCGGAGTGATCGAGGACATGGTTGCCTATCACGAAAAGAACAGGGACGGGAAGCACAAGATCGTCTGGAATTATGCTGCTGCCTAAATACCATTGAAATTCACAATTGTTTTGTCACAATATAAGGTTAAGACAAGATAAATGTTGTATTTGGCACATGTCAACAGATGTCAAGTTCATAGGGTTCAGAGGCATGCTTGCGGACTAACTATCCTCCCGCTCCATTCTTCTGACAATAACGTTACGCTATATTTCTGTTCTCTTGCATCTCATAGAGCGAGGCAGATCTTAGAAATCACATGTTATTCACTTGCCTCTAAATTACGCACAACTGATTGCAATTACGTTGGTAATAAGAAGTTATCTACCATCTGCAATTTCGCGCTCGGATACATCTCAAAGATCTTCACAATTTGCAGTTTGGTTAAGGTCGTGCTAATTCATTGACATCCATTGAATCTTAGGGTCAGTTCATCAAAGTAGCAGACACAATTAATTCTGATCGATATCTGGGATATAAATAATCGATATAAATTGGTAAATGAAGTAGTGATTCCTCACTTAGCTAGTGTGTCGTCCGGAGACTACAACGCAAGGTGGGGGTAGTTCGGTGAGGCCGGCCTGCTTGAAAGAGCTACGAATGCATGTTTGTACCAAATGATTCTTGGGAGTGTCACCTCTCATTAATGTTCTGCTCTGACTCCCAGCTTATTATAGTTGTCGTTCGTTTTCTTAGTGAGAGGTGATATTCATCCATTCCTGCTAAAATTCCTACCTTTCTTCTGCAGAGAGATGCTCAATTATATTCATTTCCGCGTAAATATTTACTTCGTTCGCTCAAGCGTGATGAGGGTATCATTTCCGCTTGTGCGTATTCATTCTGTAGAGAGCTCACGTCACCCATTCGTCGAGCAACAATGTACAGAAGAAGCATGGAGGAGAATAAGGTATTTTCTTTGAATATAAATTTTTGTCCTGTTTCTTCTTGAAAAACCTTTATTTACCGATCAATGAGTGGAATTCGAATCCACAAGACACTGCGCTTCTTTACAATACATGGTCTGACGACTTCGAAACACTATTCAGGATAGGATCCCGGATTTATCTGTCAGTTCATTCGAGTACATAACTACTTATTTCCCAATAAGGATAATTTACGGATTCTCTGCAGTAACGCCTTCGAAGGAAGGGACGGTGCTTCGTGCAAGGCGTTGTTTTCCTGGATTGCCAAATACGAGAGTCTGGGTCGAAATTATGCCGAGCAGAGCGAGTTTCGCAGGCTTTGAGACTCGTCCAGGTCTTTAACAGTGACGCTTTTTGTTCGTGGTTCTACAGTTAGTATGTTTGAATAACTATCTGATAAAACAATAAATAGTTCTTCATCAAAGACTTCTTTCTCAGACCATTTCTAAAGTCGTGGATAACATCTCGGATATGGCTAAAGTGGAGAGGCTGCTCTACAACGTAGGCCAGCGACATGTGGAGTACTTGCCGAGAGGACTGCCTACACGATATTGGAACGTTATTCAGGTATGATTGAGAATTCGGAAATCCGGTACCCGTGACTTCATTTAGCACACTCTATTCACAGGTTCAGATTCAAGAGAAAGCATTGAAGTAATCGACCGTGATAAAGTAGAAAATGCACATCGAAGTTTTGTTTCAATAGGAAGCAGTTCAAAACGGGATCAACGATCATGTTAACAACGTTCCGTTCTTGTCCACCAGCAATCGATTTCGGGCAATACGAGTAAGGCATGATCCCAATATCGTAGTTCAACCTCTTTTTCTTTGAACTTCTTTTTCTACAGATGTGGACGGATATCGTCCAATTGATTTTTGTTTATGTCAAGGACGGATATTACGATGGACTCAAGAGAAAAGATCGGTACTCTCGATGATTCTTTTTTCCGATTCACATATTGTTATGCCACAATACGTGTTGTTCTAAGGTATGCCTGTATTCATATTGATGAATTTTACGTCTCCTTGAAATCAGTTGCTCTTATGCATTCTGAATTATCTTTTGTGTTCTAACGTCCGCATCATGATGAATACCGAGGTCGTCGTTGGTGTAAAAATAGCAATAAGGAAGTAGTATGCGGAACGAATAATTCGACCGCAAAATTGAAATTAGATAGTACGGAAAGTGTGAGGTGCGAAGCCTTTCGTTAATCAAGGACTGACACGGAAATTAAGGTAAATGTAATGTTCCAGTTTGCAATATGATTCTTGGCGTTATTCTTTCCACTTGCTCGGTCATTTTACACAAACATATTTTGAAAAAAATATACTAAACGAAAATAAATGCCATGCTTGTACTTGGCATGAACAACGTCATCTTTCATCGAAGGTCTGTGGAAGTCGAGCACTGAATCCGCCTGACTGCTGACACGTCCTTGTTGATGTTCCTAAAGAATCTCATATGCTCAAAGCACGTGGATTTTCAACTTTCATATCTGAAAGCAGATACAAGAACAAGCAACTCGTGTGTGCTATGCTTTCATGTAATTTTCAACAAATAAGTGAGATAAGGAAGTAAAACATGTAGACGCGGACGATTCACTAAGTTAAAAGAAAAATCACGTGGAAATCCTGCAAGATATACGGCTGATAGGTCCTGGGAATTGTTGATGGCTCGCTTGCTGTAGTATCATCCTCTCTGTCTGTTGTCTCTCCCGAACAGCCGACGGGTGATTCAAAGAGATCGGGAGAATCTATCTTCCTCGCGGACAAACGGCACAAACAGCACGAACATCTCGCCATCCTCGCTTCTCTCTCTCTCTCTCTCTCTCTCTCTCTCTCTCTCTCTCTCTCTCTCTCTCTCTCTCTCTCTCTCTCCCTCTCTCTCTCTCTCTCCCTCTCTCCCTCTCTCCCTCTCTCCCTCTCTCCCTCTCTCCCTCTCTCTTCCGTCCCACCCTCGCTCCTTGTGATCTCTCCGAAAATCTACTAGTGAGAAACCAGGGACACTGAAGAGGTTAACGATTGTATTTCATAACATTCTATACCCATTGCGTCTGGAAAATCGAGAAAGAGCCTATTTACCATTTCTCCTCGTGACCTCCCAGTCGATCAACATGCGGTGCAGTATAAAAGCAAAAATGCAAAATGCTGACCTGCAAGGTTCTCGTATTCCATCTCCTATCTCCGTCAATATCAACATCAGCTAATCCACAATGGACGTGAACATCCCGATCGACGAAAGCCTCTGGGACTGGCCACTGCAGGCGAATGATGGCGTCGTTAAGGTACATTTCTAGTTTTTTTATTTAAAACTGTAGGATACATAGGTGCGTTTCGAGCCAAAATGCGAAGAAAAACAATATATTATTTTCATTCTGACAATCCATAAGATATCCATAAGATAAGGCTGAGCCTGCAGGTCAATTCCAATTGCTTTCCAGGTGCACAACGACCCCGATAAATTCGAGGTGGACCTCGACGCTCAGTACTTTACTCCACAGGAGATTCAGGTTTCAATCGCCTCTTCTTTGCCGATCCGGCTTCGATTTTCCCGTTCTTTTGAAAGCTTTTTTCAGCGCAAAATCAATGATGCTTTCGAAATTATTCTTCCGGGTTCATATAAGTACTTGAATTTCGGCGTAATAATCTAGTTTCTGTTTAGGTGAAAGTGATTGGGCACATGATCGACATTCACTTCGAGCACAATGAGAAGGACGACAAGTTGGGCAAAGTGTCGCGAAACATCACGCGCAGCTACAAGGTGGGAATGTTTCATTAGAATACTCGTATCGGAATGCTATGGTCCGTCGCGCAATTAATAAAATGCATTAATAAAATGCGCTAATTGTGTGACCGATTGCGAAATATTTGGATTGCGAACTCATTCGTTCCCCCCCCCCCCCTAGAAAAGAAGAAGGGAGCTGGTAAAGAAGAATATATTGCTAAATTGCTAGCCGAGTATCTGCGAGCACCCAGGTTTTGAACCCGAAAGCCGGGTGAGCGGGCTGGTTAAATATAAATTCCAGCTGCCGGACGATGTGGACGTCTCGTCGGTGAAATCCTCGCTCACTCCTCAACGCACGCTCGTAATCACAGCGGCTAAGAAACCCACCAAATAGCCACTAATGAGATCGCCTCACTTCATCTTGCCCAAGCTTTATTTAGTGAGGTCTCACTGAACAGAACATTCAAATATTTGTTGTATTCCTATTTTTGTGCATATATTTGTACCCAGCTCCGTCCCGTTGTTTCTCGTCGCAAGTGACACTAATATTTTTGAAACAGCATTGTTTTTTTCGCGCAACCACATCGCATTGATGCTCAATGATAATCATAAAATAGTCTACAGTGCCTCCATCTACTATTTGTTGTATTCATATTTTGTGGTCTTATTTTGTTCCGTCGCATCGTATCTGAAATCATTATTTTGTCAGTGTTTACCCCGTGTTCAACTGAATCCACTTTTTGTTTCAACGATAATTGTAACATATTTGTTGCTGTAAATAAATGTCAATAAAGTAATTATGTCGTTTCGAAAATATCCCTGAAGGCACTGTTCGTTTTTAGCCTTTTGAGGCTCCCTGAACCAAAAAAATGTTTAAAAAAACGATGTTGGATATCAAACCGCTTCGTATATCAAACTCTAGCCTCTACTACTCCAATGACTCTTCAGACGATTCTTCTCGTTGAATTTTTTGATCACACATCCTGCCATTCCATTTCCTGCTTCACCGCTGCAGCTAGTCAACATCATTTCCTTCAATTGGAAATGCTGTTGACGAGGTTCTGCAATGGTTGCAAGATGAAACATCAAACCTCACGCCAGGTGAAAAATATGACTATCCCCTCATCAAGTCTCCCAAGATATACTCAAAACCCTCATCAAGTCTCTCAAAATATACTCAAACCATTCATCAAGTCTCTCAAAATATATTCTAACCCCTCATAAACTCTCCCAAAATATACTCAAACCCCTCATAAAGCTTCCCACGTGCACACACCGCTGAGCATCGTAGTTTATCAGTTTCTAAAAGTTAGCGATGACGTAACCAATCACAAGAATAGCAACATTACGTATTTTATTACGTACATATCGTCTATTAATTTGAACAGTGCGTATTCATAGCAGTATTTCGTATTTCCTAATAGATATCATGTATCACGAGGTAGTGGAGGTGTTTGGGAATTGTTCCTGGGGGGTTGGTTTTTTTTCATTGATGATTGTGAAATGCTCAACCGGTATATTTGCATCAATATACCCATGTAGCACAATCAACTTCCGCCATTTAATCGAGATTTGCTGCATTATAGACTGTTTTCCACCAATTTATGATTCGAATTCTGGAGCACGTCCACATTGGTCAGTTAAATTATTCAGAATTCATAAAAACATAAAATAGGGATCGGAATCGTCCTGAATTCCCTCCTAATCTACCTGATTCTTCGTTATTCTCGCCTTGAAATGGGCACCTACAAACATTTGCTGACTACATTCGCATCTTTTGACATTTTTCTGTGTCTATTGCACATGGTTGCCAATCCGGTGAGTATAAATCAGTTATTATTTTGGCACTAGGTCGGAAGATAACCTACTGATCACAGTAGCTTCCCAAAGTGTCGACAATGATTAACTTACTGTGAAAGTTCTACAGAAGAGTTCATTTTTTGGTTATCATCCAGTAGGCTATCATCCGACGGTGATCATCCGACCTAGTAGGGTTGCGCGATCGGGATCGGCAATTTCGTCCCCTCTGGCACCCCTTCCCTTCTTCCTCTCGCACGTGCTCTTTAGAGAGGTCGCGACCCTCTTCCTCCACGAAATTTCGGGGAAGGGCGCCAGTGGGCACGAAAATTCCGACATAGCACGAATTTTTCGCGCTTCTTTTCCCCTCCCCTTCCCATGACTTGCCCCACCTTGGAGGGCGCTCTATCACTTCCGATCAGTCCAAGGGAAGGGAAGGAGAGAGGCGCGAAAAATTCGTCAAATGTCGGGATTTTCGTGCCCACTGGCAGGTTCGGCTCGCGCGCACGAATTTGGGGGGAGAGAGTGAGAGAGGATGGGAAGAGGGTGCGGATATCCCGATCCCGATCTCGACCGTGCAACCCTACGACCTAGTACCAGTTTTTTTAGAAAAAATTGTAACAGATAAAATGAAGGATACTTATTTCATTATCATGAAAGGAATATGGCTATCAAAGATTTTATAAATTTGTCCCATTTCAGAAACTGATTCGCGTCAATTCGATCTTCGCAGCAGGTGCCGATGCGTGGTTTGGCAATGAGCGCGCGGTATTATTTTCGGAGTTTTTATTTTTGTTTATTGTTTTCAAATTTCGAGATTCTGTCTTGTTTTTATTATTCCTGCTTCTCCGTTCCATTCGCGCTGCTCAACATTCACTTTCTCTATCGACATTGGACGATCAATCAGTCAGAATATCACGCCCCTCACGAGAGAATCGAACTGAATATGCCATTCATGGGAATGGAGGAAAATCGTGAATTGAGTTCTAACCGGTTTTGGCCATCCTAAGGCATTCCTGAGTGATCCCCGAAGTCTTATTGTGCAGACTTCATTTTGGAGCTTCCTACACCGGGTCGCAATTCGGCATCACTCACTTCAAGGGCCGATTTCTCCAAAACGGTGACAGATAGTGCAAAATTGACCCCTGGGTGACCCCAGCTCATTTTTCGAACTCTATCGATCTATCGAAACCAATTTCTCTAATTCCCATTTTTAACATTGCTATATTGTAAGCTAATTTTCTCAAAAATGTAAGGAAAGTAGCAGTTCAAATTTCGGCAGTGAATGCAGCTCAGTGAGAGCTTTCCAATGAGTGGTTTGCCAAAACAATACGAGAACCCTGATGAGAGTTTCGCCCATTTTATGTTTTTGGATCATTTGAAGTCACTTCATTCCTCACCACACCGCGCCTTTTTGGGAACGCGGAGTGAAATGATCCCATTGTTCTTCACTCCCTCATTGTAATAGTCGTGGACTAGTCACTTCGCGTTCCCAAAAACGCGCGGTGTGGTGAGGAATGAAGCGACTTCAAATGATCCAAAAACATAAAATGGGCGAAACTCTCACCAGGGTTCTCGTATTTTTTTGGCAAACCACTCATTGGAAAGCTCTCACTGAGCTGCATTCACTGCCGAAATTTGAGCTGCTACTTTCCTTACATTTTTGAGAAAATTAGCCTACAATGTAGCAATGTTAAAAATGGGAATTAGAGAAATTGGTTTCGATAGATCGATAGAGCTCGAAAAATGAGCTGGGGTCACCCAGGGGTCAATGTTGCTCTATCTATCACCATTTTGGAGAAATCGGCCCTTGAAGTGAGTGATGCCGAATTGCGACCCGGTGTAGGAAGCTCCAAAATGAAGTCTGCACAATAAGACTTCGGGGGTCACTCAGGTATGCCTTAGGATGGCCAAAACCGGTTAGAACCAATTTCACCATTCCCACACCCAGCTCGATTCTCTCATGATAGGCGTGATATACATGTTTTTAATAATTAGTTCATTCCGAATAACATATCCAAACTTCGTATCTACAGCCCTCACTTGATTGTGCTATTCTCGAAAACTCGATTCGTCTTGGTTCTTGCATTGTACGCGCTTGCACAGGCGTCGATTTGGTAAGTAAATACATTATGTGATTTGGGTTACTTCCATGAATTATCGCCCATTTTAATTTCAAAGAAGCTCGGCAAGTAAATTATAATCTTAAACATATCACGCTGAGGTTTGCTTTCGCTCGAACGATCATTCCCGATCCGCATGATCCCGATCTTCTTCTTGTGCAAGACGCATATCGTGAGGTGTACCACTATCCTCTATTGACTGGATGGGGCATCATACGGTATAGGGTGAGCCTCTCCAACTCAATGCAAGACTGTTTGTTGTTGTACATCCGATAGGCTGCTATCTGTTGATGTGGATAGCCGAAATGGCAAATATTGCCAACAAACGGGGTACCCGATTGCAACCAAGTATCGTCAATTGCGATTGCAGACAGACGACGGGAGTGTGAACACTGCCACTGTCTACATCGTAGTGACAGGAATGGTCATTATGCCCGTGTCTTTCGCGGTGGCCAGCGGTCTCGCATGGAGCGCCTTCCAGGCAAGTTCGCTCAAGGGAAATTCGGAATAATTTAACTGAATTCGAATCATAATGACGATTGGTTGAAAACAGTGTATAATGCATCAAATCTCGATAAAATGGCGGAAGTTTATTGAGCGCCAGGGGTGTATTGATGCCAATGTTTGACCCAGCAAAGTACCTAAGGACGTAGTGCTCAGTGCATTTTTTTGAGTTTGTTTGGTACAGTCGCGCCGGAAAGTCACCGTACACTTTTTGAATTTGTTGTATCTTTTTGCCCAGGAAATGCATCATTCTGGCACTCAGGTATGATGTACCAAATTCATCGGAGATTTTTAGGGCGACTTTTTAGGGCGTTTGAATATCTTTCCAGCCCGCGGTGTGCGTTTTTAGGAGGTATACTAGGGTCGGGAAACACCTTGTTTACCCCTATGGGCGAGAGAGTGCAGACGACGAGAGTAGTATACCTCAGAAAAACGCACGCCGCAAAAAAAATCATAATCTCCGATGGATTTGGTACATCATACCTGAGTGCCAGAATGATGCATTTCCTGGGCAAAAAGATACAACAAATTCAAAAAGTGTACGGTGACTTTCCGGCGCGACTGTAGGTGTATTCCTTTGAATTCCAGGGAATAAGGCGTATCGAAGCAAACTTCACGAAAACTCATCGCGACTTCCAAATGGCGATACTAACCGCAGCTTGCGCCCAGGTGGGCCAACTTACCCATCGCACCTAGCTTATCTCAAAAGGTAAAAAGGTAAAGGGGCAGCCACGTCAAGCGATTTTACAGTCGTTAACGACAACGCTAGGTGGTATAGTACAGTGAAGCCGAGTACTGCTAGGACTACATGACCCTGCTGTCCAAAGTGCTCCTAACATATTACGCTCCCTAACATATTAACAATGTATCTTCAAAATGTAATACAAATATTTGCCGAGTTGCAACGCCTGTTCCTCGCCTAATTTCGAAACTGCGGTGACAGGAAGGCTTGTGATGTGGCCTCGATTAGCCAATCCTAGCGTGTTCTACGCTCAACTTCAGACGGTCGTCCCACTCTTCTTCGTGTATCTGCCCTACTTCTGCGTTCTCTACTTCCCCTTCTTCGGCGTTCCCGACTTCGGGATATCGCGCGCCTTCCCCCTCCTCGTTTCTTTCTTTCCTGCTTGGGACGCACTTGCCATCACACTGCTCATCAAGGATTACAGGTAGTTCAGGAACCCCTCATCCCTCCAAATTGATAGTTCCGCTCGACCCACTTTCGCAATGTTCCTTCTCACATACAGTCGGCCGTTGTAGTAGAGCGAAGGGAATGAGGAGGCCGTTTATATCGATTATCGAAGTCCAATTAATGGTAAAGTATATTCCCTGCAGACTCGGCCTTCTGCAGCTGGTGTTACGGAAAAAAGTTGGTGGTCGTATACGTGCTGTCCCGGCTCTGTTCCTCGTCCAACACGACACAATTTCCAAGACAGAATCGACGCGCGCGACCACTAATCGTGAAACACGAAATCACTGAGCAATGGTCTGACTCTCTTCAGTTTACACGCTCATCACTGAATCTATGTTGTGTTTCAACGATAATGTTAACATATTTGTTGCTGTAAATAAATGACCGGAACGAAAATTATCCCTGAATGCACTATTCGAAGCTTTTTGAGAGGCTCGCGCTCTTTCTGGATTGATTGCTCAGCTTCGGGTTTTCGTGGCTAAACGATGGGAAAGCGAGTCAAAATGTGCGCTCAAACATCACTTCTCAGTGTCGAGAACACGAACGACAACATTTACCATTAACAACTAGATAAACAACGAAATGCCTAAAATTGAGATCACAGCAGAAGAAATGAGAGAGAAAGAGAAGCTGCGGCTAAAGGGAAGTCAACGGACGAAAACGGAAAAAAATATCTACAATACTATTCAGCAACCGTTGCTTGAAGAGTCTTTCTTGAGTTGTTCGCAGTTATTTACACGCACCAGCCGCATGTTTTCGCACAGTACTGCAAAATAAATAATAGTTAAATTCAAAATCATGTTTTTGAACATTCTTATTACAGTATACTATTTCAAAATTTCAAATCAGCTGAAAAACTCGCCAGAGTGGTCAGTGAGTTGAAGCTCGTTAATGCGCATAGGCCCTTCTTAGTCAGGCAGTCCGGCGTAATGTCCGCACACGCTGAATTATTTTTACATGAATGATCGGCAAATGCTAAGACGTACCCTTGAGGGTGGTAGTAGTAGTGAACGGAGAACAGTCTCTCGAGCACGTTTTCTTGCAGAAGAAGTTCATCAGACCATCGTAATCAGACAGATCACAAAGATGACTTTTCACGGCACATTCGGCCAGGAGGTCGATGCATTCTAAAACAGTAAACCGATATCAGCAAGTTGGAAAGACCTTACCATTTACTGCACCCGTTGCACTCAAGGCATCAATGACGATGAAAATGGTGAAGATCAATTCGATTCTCATGTCGTGTCTGTCAAAATGTTAAATTCCGTTCTCTATTTATGGGATGTTGAATCACTGGGATTGTGTGCTCAGGCCGGGTCACAGTGAGTGATTCGCCAAGAACCTTTCGTATTTTGAAATGGAAATAGTTTAGCTGTATTTTTTGAGAGGGAATTTTTAAAACGCTTGTAAAACATTTATACGAAACTAGACCGGATGTGCCTTCGGCGGGGAGCCCCGTCCTGGCAGAGCGATTTCGCCATTCAGTCACACGGACACAAGAGCATTACATATAGGTATACATATATTCGAAAACATTGCTGTACGATAATGAAAACTCTCCTCATATTTGAAAACCCGCAGATGAGCAGACAAACACAAATTCAGTGCACCTTTATCGGCCTTGTACAGTTGAAAAAAAGCTCATGGGCAACTGTACTCATCATTTATCGAACTCTCACATCACGTTGACCTGAGAACGAATTAGTTCAAGTACTGAAGAGCGGGACCTTACAATTTTTGGCTCTATTGCAATCATTGCTTTCATTTCTCATTTATATTCATAAATGTTGCTTTTTAAAGAGTCAAAATTTCTTAAAAGTCTAAAATTATTGGAGTAAGCAATCATATGATACATTGTCGATGCATAATTTGTTTTGAGTTGGAAGTGGAAAAATGTTGCGCTGTATCCAGAAAAGGCGTGTGCCCCACTATTCAAGTAGCGACCGACGATCGCTGTTGATGATTGTTATGACTTTGTAGCTTCCAGAAATTACTACAACAAAATCGAGGGAACGAGGGATATTATTCCCAAGTATGCTTTTGAAATTTGCCGCCCACCAGAGGAAATAAGGTTTCATTTATTATATTGCTTTTAAAAATAATCTTGCTATAGACTATTGAATAAAAAAAATAAAAATAATCTTGCTATAGACTAAATAATCTCGCTATAGACTATTGAATTGATGTAAACTATTGCAGTGCAATGCCAGCCGTCGACTTCATAATTCTCATCATCCACAGTTTCTCTTCAATGCTTTCCCTCTCATCCAGTGCTATCTTGGTGTTAATTGTCTTCCGGAACACGCCAGCATCATTTTCAACCTTCGGAATCATGTTAAAGTGTCAATCTGTGTTCGACTTGTATTTCGGAATTGGCGCCTCAGTCGGAGTTCAAAGGTTCTCATTTAAAATGTTTAAAACATATTAAAGTTATCTTACAAAATTTGTAAGAGTAATAGACACATCAATATCAGGGTGATTCCGATCGACTGGTCTGTAGTGTTCATCGCGCACGGTCCCTGCCAGTATTTTGGCGCATCAGGTTGCTATATTTCGCTGATGATGCTCATCGGAGGAGCCTGCTTCACGGTGCGTAATTGCTTGCTTAAATGTGCTTCAATCGTCACTGGCAGAGAGATGCGCTCGTGGCTTCCTTCCTCTTCCGATATCTGGTCATACGAGGACAGACGCCTAGTGCCAAAGGCGCCGTTCTATTGTTCTTCTTTATCGCCCTGCCGCTGTCAATAATCAGCGCTGTGAGCCCACTCTAGATCTATGTCGAAATTGAAATCACAAATCCTCACTAGGTGTTCTTCGTGGCCGGTAGATCAGATGACACGATCGTGTACGATTTTCTGAATCAAACACGTCCATCCTACTACAAAGAAGGGCTTGCGATCACAGGTTTGACCATTCTGTTCCGGTCTGAGCATATACAAAATGAAGGCGCAATCGATTATCTTCACTCTTCCTTTGGCATCGCTGTCCTAATCGTAATATTCTTCTCCGTGCCGAACTATGCCATTGTGTTCTGGCTAAGGTAACCCTAAAACTTGTTTTCGTTTGACGTTATGTTGGGGGCACGACGAAACGGCAAACGACAAAAGTTCTTCGTTTTGTAGCCCGCCGTTTTGAAATTCAAAGCGAGTCGTTTTCTCGAAAAACAATTCTCAAAAACGGCATCACGCCCAGCTCTAATATATTCTTATCTGGTCTTTCAGACAACAAATTCTAATTATTAGGCTGTTGCAAAAGTCTTGTGGTTTTTTGTGTCAGTACTTTGAACGATCATAACTCGCGTGTCTCAAATCTCAATGGCCAACCAACGTGGTGTTGTTTAGGGATATGCTTGAACTTTGCTCACTTATATTTCAATCAAACCGATCGTGCAACCAACGCAAGCAATTATGTTTAACCCAATTGCAAAAAAAGCACAACATTTAGATTTAAATTTATTTATCTAGATATTTGAAGGGAAAATTCATGAAACAACTTCATAATGTTGGGTGAGAAGTACCATTGATGTTCTTTCAAAAACTAGGTTAGACATGTCATGTGAGTGGGTTTGAACCAAATTACATGATAGCAAAAATATGAGCAGACCCAGGCTGCATGTGACTTGTACCTGCTTTTCTAAATGGAAGACCAAGATTACAGGCTCCGTCATGTGTGCGTTGTATGCTCCCACGAAGAGGCTATATCCTCGTAAGAAACATTGGCGCCTGCTTGTTTCCCTTTTCAGAAAATCTGAATTCCTCATTTTTCAGAAATATGCTAAATGAACACAGAAATGCAACATGCAGTCATTTTGCAGATCAACTCATTCCTCGAAATGATCTAACTTCCAGCATGCATAAGAAAAAGCATGTATAGGGTAAAGGTGGGAGCTTCATATATCCACCATGAATTGAGCATTCATGCTTCAGAGGAAACATAATATTGAAAAATGTTGCGTTTTCGATGGATGAATTTTTGTAATTTTAACTGGATCCTGTTCTCGCCTTTCTGATTGGGCAATGATGATAGGGTGCGCATATGTAAGAGTATGCAAGGCCTCATTAGTAATCAATATCCCGAAGTTCATCTATTAATCCAACAGGAAGATGGAAGGTAAAAAATCAAAATTCCACATGACTTTTGCAACAACCTAATAGATTAGGACAAGAATCGGCGAAATTCAGCGAGAATTCGAAACGAATGCAACGGAAATTCGTGTCGGTGCGTTATCGATATCTAAACAGCTATGATGAATGCATCCAGATGCTCTCGGCGCAGGCTCTTCTGCCCACTGTCTACTGCATCGCAGTTATCACCTTTTTACTCTCCTTTTTCAACGTTTGCCAAAGCCCACTGATCGAGTCATCCACTGTTCTAGTAAGCGGAATTCTTCAATCATTGAAATATAATAACTTTCCCTATATGGCTCGCACAAGGATCATATTGAGGTTCTCATAGGTGAACCTGAACCACTGAAACGGTGACGGCCATGCCCAAAATTTTTCGAGATCGTTGAATAAAGAGCTTTTCGTGTCAGTTAAGATACATGGATGTGTAGAAGTTGGGATGGCTTTTGGTTTCGCTCACGCGTTCAATGCTATATTTGTAGATGTTTGAACCCGCGGAAAAATATACTGTAGTTAAATATACTATGGGAGAAAGAGATCGTTTACCACTCCAGTACGCAAATAGTTGGGTTTTCCATCCATATGCGGAAAAAAAAATATTCTCACAATACTGCAACCACTAATCGTTACTTTTCGAACGCTTCTAAAATTACTCATGTTACTTTCTCGAGCGATTATTAAACGTTCAATGCTATATTTGTCATGCTGCTCGAGCACTCGTCAAAAGGGAATTTTTGCGGACTATGAGCTCTAATAATTAAAAAATCTAACTCAACTGATTTTGACATCGCTCATTGAACCCAAAGCATGAATACAACAGCTGGTCGCCAAACAAAATAAGTGTTTCCAACTTCAGATCGGGGAAACGATAGCCTTCTTGTCACCTATGATTGTGTTCTTCTATATCGACTCGTACAAAAAGTTTGTTTATTCGATTTTCTAATCGCAATTCCCATTCAGCGCCTTGTTTCCATGTACTAGGATAAAGAACGATGTAAAGAATAGAGCGGCTCCAACGACATTCGCAATAACAGTTAAACAAGTTTCTTGGAGAAAGGAGAACAATAGTGTTTGCCATTGGCCGCGTTCATACCTGAGAAAACGTAAGCTAGGATTTCAACTAAGCTGAATCTAGGATTTTGATCTCTCGTTTTTCTATGACAGTATGCAATCAGAGAAGCGAGATTCTGTTGATATGCATTCATTCAAGGCAAGAATTGGCTCACCATGCCCAGTATCTGGTCGCGACCAAGCGATCAATGGCTAATATTGCTATTCTGAAATTGAAGAACACGTATAATATATAAAGTATGTGAAACATACAGGGTTGTGAAATAGCCTAGAAATGCCTGCTTGATTTGTCCACATATAACTATGTGAAGGTGTTCCACTAGAGAAGTAAATTCGCTTCGAATGTTGAATCTCGATTGCAAACCGTTGTCGACAGGTCCGAAATATTCATGCCATATAACTACAATACGAGATACGGGATAGAGAATTCCATGAAATATACTACATATTAAGCGCAATCTTATCTGAAAGTTTTAATATTTTGGAGAATATTTGGCTTAAATATTCACATTTATGTGGTATCTGATGAACCATGATGAGAACATTAATGCGATTCCCAAAACTATTGCACATAGCAAAGTAGTGAGCTGTGAAGTAAATGTTTGTATTCATTTTCACAAAAAGTTAATAAAATTGGAATACCTCGATGACGTAAATGATCTCGAAAAGAGGAAACAAAGGATCGGTGATATTTCGATTAAGAAAATTCACGAGAAACATTGGTAAAACAGGACTTCTCTGAAAACCAAAATGAGAAAATCATTGCTAGAATTCGCATTCATTGTTATCGGCATTACATATTAACACGATTTTTGGATCGGAGATTATCGGAACACAGCACAAACAATTAAACCACAGTACACTTCATGGAATTCTATATTCAGTCTTATAGGAAACATGTGGTACAAACCAGGCTCTTAGAACGGAATGGTCAGTTCACACCGAAATTTTTTCGAATATGAGCTAGCAGGCCTTGTATAGGGCCATTAGCTCATCCTTTCGAACTTTTCAAAAAGTGCCCATATTTATCTTTGATCGACTAAAACCGAAATTTGTTTTTGCTGTCGACTTTTATCTCATTTTTGAACGCAATGGAACATGAGCTCGTGGCGTAGCGGATAAAACGAGTGCAAATGTCTGAAGTGAAAACAACGTGGCAAAAAAAGTTCGCGTGAGAGGAGTTGAACCCACGACCAACAGGGTTGAATGCACTCGTGTTATCCACTACGCCACTCGTGTTATCCACTACTCCAGGAGCGTTACATTGCGTTCACAAAATGATATAAGAGTCAACAGCGAAAAGAAACAAATTGTCGATTTTTATCGATCAAAGATCAATATGGGCACTTTTTGAAAAGTGTATAAATATGAGCTAATGGCCCTATACAAGGCCAGGTAACTCATATTCGATAATTTTACGATGGGATGAGCGTGATTAAAAAGAAACCATTCGAGCTCGGATTGAAAGCGGGTGCTTTTTCGAGATCCATTTTGGTGTGACATATCTCCATTTTCCATACTCTCGTAGAGACCACACTTTCAAAACGTCATTTTTTTCCATCTTTCCCGTCTTGATGAACCTGATAAAACGCGTGTTCCTCGATGAGGCGCAAGAGCTTAGAGAAGGAGAGGCTGAGATCTCGCTATGTTTCACACCATCATTGCTCGGCCGGCCGCCAAGTGAGCGTAGAGAGCGTGTGCAACAAAGAAGTTTCGAAGTTCGAAGCTGTTCTTTTACCCGCTGCAAGCAGTTTCAGGTACAGGGTTGTGCGAGCTACGTTCGTCGATGATCGTTGTCTGAACATAATTTACGAATGGACTCCGTATGATAGAACAAGACCTGTTGACATAGGAGAAACGGAATAGGAGAAACGAACTCACTGAAGTACGTGGTGTGCACTGGCAACAGCACACAGAGAAAGATCGACTGACTTAAACAACAATATTGTATTAGCCTTGAACTAATAAATTATTAGGATTATAGTATTGTGATTATGACAGTGTCTGATATCACAAGTAGGGTAGCTGAAATGGATCACGGTTAACTTGTTTACTCGCTCGTACGGGTCATCCGTGAGGGGAGGGTGAGAGAGGCGAGAGAGTCTCTCTCTCCACAGTAAATAGAGAGGATAGGACTGCCGGAGGGGACGGTTAACCGTCTCATCCGTCTCTGATCTGCCGAGACCCTCTAAATAGCGACCCGTTGGTTCATTTCAGCCACCCTAATCACAAGTTTGTCCCGTCGCCCATAAAATGTTGAAACTTCTCGGGAGTGAATCGGCGTCCTTGTGCGCGTGAAGCTGACGTGATAACCTCTACAATCGGACACTTTAGAGATACACATTGTATTATAAAAATATACATAGGAAAAACATTTCACATTCATCACAAGGATACAATTAGGTAGAAAATAGTGAGGAATTATTACAGAATGTAACTGAATTTTTGTCCTCGACATGTTATGATGAATTTGACTAGACTTTCGTTGGTAATGATTTGTGTTGCTTCGGAGAATTATATTTGTCTAACGTCAAATATCATGAAAACGAATGTTATTTCTTCGTATTTTTCCGCCACAAAAATTGTTTTACATTTTCTTCCATTATATAACCGTAGCAGGTGCCATTAAACGCAATATTCATATTGATTGTTTTGTTTTTTTCATGTTCTAGTAATTGTTTTATTTGTTATAGCATTAAATGGTTCTTGATTCTTTCAGTGCAATGTCATCTGTCGACTTCGTTCTTTTTTTCATCCATACGTTGTCTTCTATTCTCTCCATCACATTCAGCGCTCTCTTGGTAGTGATTGTCTTCCGGAACACTCCTGCTTCATTTTCTTCGTTCGGAATCATGCTAAAGATCCACGCCGTGTTCGATTTGTATGTCGCCATTAGCGGCGCAGTCGGAATGCAGAGGTATTTCATTTTTTATTTAAGCTTACAACAAGGCAATTTAACATGCTAAAACATCATTATTAGGGTGATTCCGATCGACTGGTCACTTTTGTTCGTCTCACACGGCCCCTGCCAATACTTTGGCGCCACAGCTTGCTACATTTCGCTGACGATGCTGATCGGTGGAGCCTGCTTCACGGTGCTTATTTTATGCTCAAAATCATGAGAATTAGTGGGCATGAAAACACTATGCAGAACCTAGTAGAAATTACCGAATGAGATAGACATGCATCGGTTTTACAGACTGTATTTTAGAGGGACACTCTCGTTGCCTCATTTGTCTTTCGCTACCTGGTAATACGAGGAATGACACCGAGCACTAAAGGCGCATTTGCTTTAATCTGTCTGGTGGCGCTGCCACTGTCAATTATCTATGCGGTGATCTATTTGTTTTCGTTTTCGGTTTGTTTTGAAACTTATTTATTGCCAGGTGTGCTTCATCATGGGTAGATCAGACGACATTGCGGTGCGTGATTTTATGCTAGAAACGCGCCCTCACTACTATCAGGATGGAATCGTGCTCACTGGTTAGCTCAATTTTTCGAGTTAAACGAGTCAACAAATTTAAGGTTCCATCGATTACCATCGTTCTTGCTTTCTAGTCGCTTTCGTAATCATCATTTTCTTCTGTGCGCCGGCGTACGGAACCGTGTGGTGGCTAAGGTCATTCATTGAAAAATTCAAATCAAAACTTACTCAAGTGACAACTTTGACTCATGTCAGAAATAGAAATTGACAAGTTCACTACAGTAAAATTGCTCGTAGCTGGTGTTACATCACACGCCAATCCTCAGAACCACAAAAATATCTCGGTGAAAACGAATACAAAAATTATTAGCATATCTGTAAATATGAACGCAAAATAATGCCTATATTTACATACCGTATGCTACATTAAGTCGCATTACAGTCTCATTTGGCCAAATTATCGATGGACCGTAAAGATATTTGATTATATTACTGGATTGTATTTTACAGGATAACTTATCCGATATTGCAGAGCGCAGATTCTCACTACATTGGAGCGAGAATCGGGAAAACTCAGCGAAAAGACAAAGGATATGCAGAGGAAATTTATCTCGGTTGGTGGCCATGCTCTCATTGTCATTCTCACTTTCAATTCCACACGGAGTGAAAAATAGAGAAGGACAACTGAATTTCGAAAAAAACAAACGACAAAGGATGTAAATTGCATTCAGATGCTCTCTACGCAAGCTGTTCTCCCAGTTGTCCATTGCTACGCTGTGATATCCGTGTTGTTGTCGTTTTTGAATGTTTGCCAAAGTCCTCTGATCGAATCTTCCACGCTTCTGGTATTCAATTGAATATATATATTTTAGAAAACATAAATGCTCATTTTTGGATACACTAGGAGCTCCCAGTTCATCTATATGAGTCTATTAGACGATATTTTTGCAGGTTACAGAAACGACAGCTTTCTTGTCCCCTCTGATCGTGTTCTACTACATCGAGCCGTACAAACGGTTTGACTCTTTTTGTCAAATTACGAATTATAATCCATATTTAGAGCTCTATTTCGGGCACTGAAGATAAGCGACAAAGAAAAGAAGATAATGGTTGTCACTTCGTACAGCCTTTCTCATTAAAATAACACATTGTTTCAATTTGGGAACCTCGGTAATTCTTGTTTTGACTGATTTTAAGTTATAACTGTTCTCCATCCCTTGGGCTACACGAGACATCTTCTAGCTGTGCATGTTGATGAATATCTCACACGAATTTCATATGTTATTCAACGAATTATGGATGCCAATAAATAACATTATTTTAACATTTGAATTATTTCGAGAAATAACGTACTTTGTGTAATGAAAATAAATGGCTATTTGTGCGCAGGTTCCAGAGAAAGATGAACAGTGACAGTGACACAACGAGAGGGAGGTGACATGAAAATGTGAAGACCGACTCATCTTGGCTGTTCAGTCATCGGCTGGTCGATCAAATCGACGACAAGGCACTCCGATGCTAACATAGACAACACTACTCCTAGCCTGTGTGTAGCCCGAAGAAGACTGCATATTATTAATGTATACTATAGCGTTCGCGCGAAGCAGATGTATACTCTTGCGAGGGGAACGATGCAAACATACTACAACAATATAGTTTTAAAAATGCCTATTAAAATTTACTTGTCCATTTCCCATACAACCTCTAGCCCGATTCCATTCATTGACTGTAAACATCCTCATTTGGCTACTGATTCGATTATAATGCAGGTCTGTAATTTAATATTGCTGCCGCGAGTTTCAGAAAATCAAGCACCAGTTTTATCATTTCCTCATTAAAATCTATCTCCACGGTCCGGTAATGTTAAAATATACTAGCAGCCCATTCTTTGTTCGCTATGCAATTCGTGTTATATGGTCGGCAAATAGCGCACACTTTGTGTGGATTCTCAGAAAAAACGTGGTAGAGTAACCATCGCCTGTTAGTACTTCATCTCACTGTACAATTCAGCGCTTCCGCGGAAAACATCAAGTTCTTAGGTCCTAAACAACGCGCAATTATCTTGAAGTTCGGGGAAAAACAAGTCAAGCAGGATCTTTCAGAATGGACGTTGTCTTCGGCTCTGATCGTCACCTTCTAATCTGGCTCCACTCTAATATCACAGCTGCCCATCAACCACTCTTCGAGATTATCTACGGAACAGAGGTAGATGATCTTTCCGACACTAGGTCGAACGGGAACTATGACGTAATCGTTGATATACATATCAAAGGCGGCATTACGTCATAGTTCTCACCCGACCTAGTACCGATCTTACCGTCTTGTTGAACCATACCATACCTATAGGTTGGGCGAGTTTTAAAAAGTCTAATGTATTTGACCAGGCATATTCCACATACGGTTCTTGAAATCATCCCCAAAATTATGCATCCGAAAAGAGCAAAAAAATACTTCATATTTCATTACAGGCCATACTGCTCGTGCTTGGATTTATTTGCAGCCCTGTTATTATAATGGCAACATGGAGAGCAGCGCCACTCCACGTTAACGTAATAACCAAAAATTGGATGCATTATTTTAGAAAATTTTTAATTTTAAAATTATTTTTTAAAATTATTTTATATAAATATCTTTCTCTTCATCTAGGCGTCTGTTCATATCTTCGTTCACATAAATTCTCCTCCATAATACGATAAATTACTTTTTTTTGCAGATTCGCCTCTACCTTGTTGTTCTGATTGCTCATGGAACATTGAGAATGACGTCACGGGCTGTAATTATTTACCATCAAGTTTTTGGAAAGCGATCACAAGGTATGGTTTTTACAAACATGATTTCAATGAGATTGGCTTTCTTTATTCTATCACTTATGTTCTGATAGGTTGCATGAAAAATTATTACCGTTATAGAAACGATTGATGTTCTCACAGTAGCGAGCATTTTCCGCAGCATGCTCTATGCAACCGGAAGCACAGTGTATTGTCATTGATTATAATTATTTATCGCGATTTTCTGGAACTTCTCTAATTTTGGCTACGTCTCCACAGTGATTTGCAAAAGCTTGAAGGAAATGAGTAACGAATGATGAGGCCTCTAAAAACAAACAACTTTATTCAGTACCTTTCTCATTGCGTTGGATCGATTCGTCGCGACTCACTGGTGGTCTTGGTCAGATTCCGTTCCATGTACTCTCTATGATTATTGTAATTGTGCTAGGTACGAGCGCCAGGGAAGAACAACAATATGCGTCGCGTTGTTATTGCTAATTTTCTCGGAAGTGTTCAGTGTCATGACATCTTACTGCTCTATTTTCCGTGAGTATTATTCATTTCAGAACTACTCCCAGAATGACGGTTGAGACACCGAAACAATTGAAACAATTTCAGGAATATACACATTATTCGCTAATCTTGTAATTTTAAGTATCTCTCAGATTCTAGGCACTTTGGTAAGTGATCACCGAACTAATAAAATGTCTATTTTGTATCTATTGCACTAATAATTTAAAAAATGGAAACAAATACTTTTAGTTCTTTCTCCTGGTATACCGGCACAACTCCGCACTTGCCGAGCGTTCTCGGGTCAAGTTTCGACTATCAGACTACAGTGTCTCTAGGAGCTATCAAATCAACGAGAACCTAGTCGTTATCAAAGTAAGAAATATCTCATATTTCTCGAAACTTATTTTTCTTATGGTGCGTTTATCGTCGGCTCTCCCTTATTGATAGGTCAGAATGACTCGTCCAGGGGGTCAAACGACGAGAAATTAGGGGTCAAATCGGGTAAGAATGAGCGATTTGGGGGGTCTGGAGGAGTCAGCACCATTAGGCATCCAATGACCCCACACTCGAAGACGGAATATATTTGCATTATAATTACGTTTTGCTTTTTAAGGTTCTCTACAAAATAGCAGTGACAACGACTCTTCTCGCTCCACCGTTCCTCCTATTCGCCTTCTACTATACAACTCAACACATATCCGGAATGGAATTTGCCAGAAATATTGCAATCGCCATTTTCGATCTCTCCATTGCAATGTACTAACAGCTAACGAATTATTAATTTGCTTGAATATTCTCAGATTCGTAATCACTTTCTACGTTCGACTAGTCAATGCGGACGATAGATTCAAGCGAGGCCTACGGTCTGTTTGGGCAATTTCTCGGGTTGGCACTCTCGAACACCGACAAAGAAAGATCACGTAAATCAATCGAAAATGATCGCTTATAAAATACAATCTCTTCTAGAATCGTAAAATCGGCAGAGGAGAACTCCGATTGCTATTTCACGCAACTGAATCTGGAATGGAAGTAAATTTGTATTGGTATTGGTATATTGCTCGTTGTTCAATGTTTTCGCGTACGTACAACACTTCATAAAACGTTTCTGTACTACTGATTGGGCTGATATTCAATGTACCTATTATTATCCCTAACTAACATGCTTTATCTCAAAATGGTGTTGCCCTATGCCAACCATAAATTAGTAGTGATTGGATTGGTAGTTTATCACATTTGTCTAGCAAGTCCACTTCCTCGATATAATTACCGCTAAAATTATACGCCGAACAAATCAATGCCCTTTGCGGATGGGGAATTGGTCATCCTGACACTGCAACGCACTTAAATAAGTTTGTCTAGATGTAGGCACTTCATAGCGAATCGGCCAACCTAGTTTCCAACCAAGTGCTCAAACTCTCTTTCTCTTCTCTTCCCCGACTCTCTCCACCATCTGACACTTGCTGTTAGTAGGGTAGGGCGTCCACTTACCAAGACGAGAGAGTGTGCAATCAGGGGAGAGCGAAAATGTGCGGCGAGAGAGGAGAGGAAAGAGACACGAGGGGAGGTAGAGAGAGAACAAACAGGGGAGAGACGAGCGAAAAGCTAGGGAAAGAGAGAGGCACGCGCTCGGTGGTCTCTCGCTAAATCGGCTAGCTCTAAATCGATCGAGTGCTCGCGCCTATTAGTCATATTTTTTACTGAAATGTTTTGTAAAATTCCATACAGAAATTCAATTAGCACTCGCAATCGATTCAAACCCCATCCCGTGCTTATGTTCAGTGACATTGCACTAGTCGGCCAGTGGCCGTGTTTCTTGCGCCCATTGCTATTCCTCCTTATCACACTCAGAGTGAGTCAGAGTGGATGCTCGTTTTTTATCCTCCTCATTCGCGTTTTAACGTGGAAAAGCGACTCGCGTTGATACGCGTTTTGAGCTCGCACTTGAGAGCACTCTTATCGGGCGCGTTGCTGGCAGTATTAACTGCTTTTCTGTTGAGTAGCTGCGCTCAGCTCATTCGCTGTATATTTTTCTTATTATTGTTCGCGACTTTGGTTTCAGCACCACGAGAAGCAAATAATACCATTCTCTTATAAGTATGTAGTACAAGTGAAGAATTTCGCTTGGCCCACCACCCCCGCTTAGAAATTGATCACATATGAGTACTATAGGATAACCTTGAACCATTGATTGCGGACTAGTTCCATTCGATTTGTTTCCTGTACCCTCATTACTCATTAAAACTGTCTCTTTCCAGGACTACAAAGGCCTCGAAGATGACGTACGACATGAATCTCCGATTACGGGAGCTGATGACGCTGCGATTAGAAGACGTCGTTGGCGACCCGCACCACAGGTACGGTACTTTTCTTAATTGCGGTAGTTTTATCTCTACTGCGCATATTTCGAGCGGGCGGTGGGTGGCTGTGCATTCAACAGTACAGTTCGAGAAACGATTCCACGCTCTTTTCATTCTATACACTCTTTCGTCGATCGACCGGTCTAGAGAGTGTGTATAACGAAGATAGCGTGGTATCGGTGCTCGAACTGTATTTAACAGTACTCCATTGCCGTATTGTTATTAATAATAATTTATCTACGCCCGAGGCGCGACGAAACATTAAGGTACATGAGTGGTCAAATAGCAAGGTATTGTTATGCCATGACCTTGCAGTACCGATGTGAACCCGATGGCTCGACTGGTGCGATTGCTGTGCGAGTCGTGCCTGTGGCTGCTGCGGGACTGGCCGAAGCAGAAAGTAAGATAACCTTCATAGTTTTCTCCTTATTACTCTACGGTTTGCATCAAAGATCATTGAAAGCTCTCCTTTCACTGAGATTTCCTTCACAATGAAAAATAGAAACATGTAAAGACACGTCCCGTCTTAGAGACTGGATGCTCGCGGGAGAACACTGATGGCCTGTGTAAAGATGGGAAGATTCATTGTGGCTTATCCACCATAACAACAAATACAATTGACTTTCAGATCGATGATCTCGAAAGGGTGCGCGCTTCCCGACTGGACGCGCAGGAGAGACTGCGGAAGCTGCTGAGAGCGCGACCGCACAAGTGAGTGGCTCCATCATTATTTTCCCTTTACACTTGTAGACGTGATTTCACTTAGCAATTAGGTAAATGTATACGTGTCAGTAGCGTTATTAGCCCAGAACAACAAAATCATCATCAAAATTCCACTCTTCCAGAGATAGCGAGTTGGACGGGCTGATTCTCATTCTCTCTGACGCCATCCTGACGATAAGTGAACAGTGGCCGGGCAGTGAAGCGGAAAGCGAGGTCGATTTCAAGTCAACCGAATCTAGTAATTAGAGCAATGTAATTAGCATGTAATCTAGTAATTCGCACTAACTGGATTCATGTTACTAACGGAAAGATTGTCATTTTTTGAAAAAAAATGTGTTAAACTGAATCGGATTATTTGGAGGAAAACGTAACATAGAACAATTGGAATTAATTTGATTCAGGATTTTCCTTATGTGGTTGATGAAGTTGTCCCTACAACACCGCAGCTATCGCAGCAATCTGAGTCTCTCGAGTCGACCAGATCGCCGATTGCTGAAATGCCAAAAGTTGATGCGCCACCAGAAGAAAATCCGCGAGGTACTGTCTGCAGCAGATTGATAATGGACTGTTAGCAGGCATTTATCTGTACTTTTTAATGAAAAAAAGATTTATATTTTCATTTTGCGGGACTCAAGCCGACGATTCAGATAACATTTGCGAGCCATCGCCAGCAAAACGCCTTCGTATAGATGCAAATCCAAGGTATATGGACGAGTGCCAGCGGGTAAGATACCTGGGACATTTTAACTATTGAGAACATCATTATATCTAAGGTTATGTCGCTATGGTGCGTATATTAGTTCGATAAACGATACCATGTCATTTTTCTCTCACTATAGACTCTAGAAACGCATTAGAACGAGGAGACCGTCTATTAGTATTAGGATTTCTTCAAGTTTACGCTTGCAGCCCTCAACTTCTCACGCGATCCCACCTCCAGCCATCAATCCCGCCCGGAAGCAACATAAGGAAAAGCACGTGAGTTTGACTTTTTTTATCAAACAAGAACTGATAGCATTCAGAAAGTTCACAATCGTGTCTTATTTTCGATTTTATGGTGCGAACGTGCGAAAGTGCCAATAAACGATTATTTTAGCAGGCGAACAACGCGCCTTCGGCTTTGTGGGCATATTTCACGAAGGTCACTGGAGAAACTGGAATGCATCTGGTTAGATTTATATTTTTGTTGAAATCTTTAGGAAAAATCGAAATTATCAGGTATAGTTTTGAATGCATGTCAACGAATTATTTATTTCGAGATATTCAAATTATTCAATATAAAAAAATGAAACACTTTTCAGGGTCAGTGCATGATTTGTCGCAGACTGATCCCTCGGCATAAGTATGGCACATCGGGAATGAAAACGCATCTAAGGTGAGTATTTTCTCTCTCAAATGTCACATACTTAGTTTGCTAATTTTCAATAAAATTGACGTTGAAAAATTCAGAGTTCACCACCCCTCAGAATTCATCTCACTGGGCATGGAGAGCAGAGAGGTAGTTTCGAAAAT
This sequence comes from Pristionchus mayeri, assembly GCA_036245805.1. NCBI lineage: Eukaryota > Metazoa > Nematoda > Chromadorea > Rhabditida > Neodiplogasteridae > Pristionchus > Pristionchus mayeri. The sequence continues at coordinate 45,197,123 of BTRK01000006.1, forward strand.
AATTTTAAAATTTGAGAAAATTGTCAAAATCTACTTTTGAACAATGCATTAATTACTCTGAATCTCAAATTTTGCTAAAGCGACTGATTCAGAGCTCTCAAAATTCTTTGACGGTCGCATCGGAAGCCGAACCTCGGAGGACTACAGCCAAGGAAAAAGGTGTGAATATCTGAACAAAGTCAAAAAGGAATGCTAATGAGTACGCTCCTGATTTTGCTCATTCACAAAACAGTAATTATATTGATCATCAATTGATGACGACAAGTACTCTCCTGCGCAAACAACTGAATGAATGTGAACAACTGTTCACATATTATACTAATAATTTCAAGCTACGACTTCCGTATCAGCCATTGTCGCCGCTCTCAACAGACCAACTGGAACGAGGATAGATGCGAGGTGAATGAAAAGATCAAATATCATCGAGTCGATAATTTTGATTTATTCAGCGCACCACTCTTTGGCGATTCCGTGAAGGAAGAAGAACCGGACTACGATGAGGTAATTTACATACAGTATTCAGTATTTTCATAGCTATCATGCTACCTTTGGCACTGGTACTGTAGTTGTCCCCCCAATAACGGGAAGAATTTTTAACTTTGAACTTTACCTTGATCTTGCTGAAAAATGTGCAACTACGATGAGGGCAAATACGTGAACAAAAGGGAGACAAACGTTGTCTTTTTCAGGCAGCAAATCATAATCGCGCTGAGAGCGAAGATAACTTCGAAGAGCCATCTTCTAGTCAGCAGCAACCCTCTTCTGCGCACCTCGTGAGTGTACTAAAGATGGGGAATGCCTTTCGAGCCAGATTGAACCCCGGAAGCCGACTTGGAGGCTCATCCAAGCGGGCTTTCCGATCCTGTTTTACCTTCATTATCCGATACGATGATACGCGTTAGATGAGGGTTATGGTAGATCCCCACCAAATTGGTCCATAGAATTCCATGCATTAATTCTACACACTTACAGCGGGGCAATCGCGGCGCCAGCGACATCTGGTCATACTTCAGGAAGGTGAGCTCGACGGGTAAGGTTGGTCGGGGTACGATATCCTAGTGAGAAATTTATCGTGATGATATTTCGGTACTTTAGTTTCCAGCTTGACGAGCCTATGAGCTGCTTTCTCAAAGAGTATTTCTCATTAAAATGTACTTGATTCAGGAGGACGTTAACGAAGATAAGCACGGATGTTGCATGCTGTGTGGATGGACCCGAAAGATCTACAACCATGGCACGAACACGATGTGGGCGCACTTGAAGTGAGTTGTAAGACGTATACACCCTGACGCGTGGAATTTAGCAGTTCGGAGTCAATTTCATAACCAACGGGTGTTTAATACTGCAAAACGTGATGATGAATAGCTTTTTATCCTACATTAAATAAAATAACTTCCTACTAGAATTCTTCATGAGAAATGATTATCTTGATTCTGCGAGCTCTATCACCCGGTCAGATGGGCTAGAGAGTGTTCAGAATGAAGTTACCATTTCCAACATGGCCAACCCTACTTCCTTCAGGCGCCAGCACCCCTACGAGTACTCGGTGCTGAAGCCCTTCGAGTTCCATCCGACGATCGCCTACAAACCGGGCGAAGTCGTGCCGTCCCACCTAACACTGCCTCGTCCACCTCCATCGATGGAGGATGGTCAGGAATTGTAATATCACCACTTTTCTAAAATATATGATATATTGCATAGTATTTCCCCAAATGTATTGTAGTTTTTAGTTAAATTTATGAAATTTATATTAGTAATATATTTATCGTCTTCATAAAGGTGCTACAAGCACAGAATATGCGGGCACGGTATAAAGTGAATAGAGATAAAGTGTATTATGTTATTTCTTGTCCATTCATTCGTGAGAAAAGTTAAGGAAAGTTATCGAAATAAGTGAAATTGGGCAACAATCGAGAGATCATGGAACAGTGAGAGAGTGCGAGAAGTGAAAGGAAATGTGAGTGATAATGAAAGTTGAAGCGAGGGAAGAGAAATAGAGATCTGCCAGAACGAGGAGAGATATATCGAGGCATAGGGAGTGATTGGACATCATTCTAGCCCATATCAACTGCTAATCGATTCAATATTTTCCTGCCCTTCCTCTCATTGTCTCAAACGGAGGAGGAGGAGGGGCAGCTGGAACGAGAGGGGAGATCTCTCCCTACGCGCCGCGATTTGCACTCGTTTTTACGCACAGTGATCGTTTCGCAATATGAGCGATAACGCGCGCGCGTTCACTGCTCTGCGACGCGTTCACAATCACTCTCAGCTGATCCTCTTCCTTTCTTCTCCTGGTTCCTGTTTCGAATATCGTTCGCGTTCATAAGCGAGAATTAATCACCGTTTCGCATGGATGACGATCCCGGATGCTCCCCTCGTCATAGTTCACAAAACCTCCCCAGCTGATCCTCGCCCCTTTCCTCTCACCGTGCTCGTACATAATATTGCTCGCGTCGATAAGGCTAGGCAGACAGTATAATAACCGTTTCGCATCGATTATGATATCCCCGGCGTGTTTGCCACTTTGTATCATTGACAATTCCTCCAGTGATGATTGTCGCCCTTCCCTCCTCTCCTCTCGCTTGTTTATAGTGTTATTAGCACTCGCACGACAGAGCATTCAGGGCTCACACTCGTCGTTTCGCAAGCATGCGCGTGTTTTCCGACCGATATTGTTTACAACTCACTGTTGTTCATAGCTCTTCGTTCCACTGTTCGCTTGTTTGAAGTGATGTTCGAAGTTAGGTTATTTACTCTGTCTTCGTTTGAGTTCTCTTCATACTGCTTTCTCTCTCGTCGGTCAGATATGTGAGAGTGCGCAAAATGATGAGAGTCGGTTCTTCCGGAGTCTTCATATCTGGCATTGGCACAAAGTGTACATCGTCTTCCTCTTTCTTCTGGACATCCACTTGTTTATCTCACTTTCGTTCCCTACTCCAATTAATGCGTTCTCCTTTCCCACAAAGGCACCGCCCCAACCCCCTTCTATGTCACATATGTCTCGTTATCAGAAGCAACTCATATGGATTCTCGAGGCTCCGCGTTTGTCTCTCACCTTTTTCTCGACAGCCAATTTTGGGGGGGGGGGGGGCAAGAACTAGGGAAGGGCTAGTCGACGTGCCCTTCTCGCTTCTAAGCCTTTTTACTCGCTTCTCTCATTTTCTCACGTCTGGGGAGAACTAACTCTAGAATATTGGGGGAGAGGAACACACCGCTTTATCTAGTTTGATGTGCAGTAGAAGATGGCGTTTCACAATGCCATTGTATCTATTCATACTGTCAGTTTCGCAACGGCCTTAAAAGCACGGGTGTTTACCACTCTGCGACGCCGTTACAATCACTCACCGCTGATATGGCTCTTCCGTCCTCTCGCGTACCTCACTGAGAACTTCATGTGTCCGTCCATTTGCTCACCACTGCCTCGTTTTCGATCCCTGCCTCCATTGTCGCGTTCTTCTCTTCGCGGCATAGAGAAAGAAAGCGCCCCATTCCGAATCTGTTTTGTCCTCTGTCGGTCTTGCCCATCGATCTCTCTTCCGCCGTGTTTATCTCTCGCGTCCAAACTGTTGTTCCGGTGCAAGAAAGAGCACACACCATTCATGGGTTAATCGACGCATCTTCTTTGTTTCCGAGTGAGGTTTCGTTTCCCTTGTTGACGCGTTCGTCTATAGAAAAGGCAGCCCACATTCCCCCACATCCCTTCTCCCCAGCCCATTGATCTCTTCTCTCGTTGTTATTATCTCCCCTTGTGTACCAACCATTGTCCCGGTGCAAGAAAGTGTTCAAGGCTTAACCGACGTGTGATTCGCGCTTCTGAGTTTCGTTCACTGCATCAATGGCGCTTTCTTCACCAATCAAGCACAATCCCCAGTCTTTCCCCCCATATCTCTCGGCTACTCAGTTGGTCCTATCCTCGTGCGTCGTGCTTATCTCTCCCTTGTTTACTTGCCATTGTTCCGGCCGCGAGAAAGAGTTCAAGGGTTAACCGACGTGTCACTCCCGCTACTGCGTCTTACACTCGTTCTCTCTCGTCTGGGGAGGAAGAGAACGCAGAAAAAGATGAGGGAAGGGGGAATGAACACGTCGCCTTAAACCCTCCCTCCTCACTAGAATTCGCAATTAGCGTCACCATCTCTTCATTGCAAATGTTATATCTTCCTTGAATGGGGCGATAGTGCTTGGAATGAATGTGCCGTGGTATTGTTTCTTCTCTGTTCCGCTTTTCCTCTTGACCAGCTGAGCTTCGAGAGTGAGTGCGCAAAGAAGATTGTGTGTTATATTCTCTCTGACTATCCTCGATGCATGTAATTTCACAATAGTGCCTGAACGAATCACGCTTTTCGCGTTTTCTCTGTTCACTTCCAAGCTGTTGCTCTCTCAGCTCTTTTTTACTCAGCCGATGAAGCGAGGCGGGGAATATTTTGTGCCTAGTGCCTGGTTTTACCGATGGGCGAAGGGGAAGCGCAAGCGCTGATATTTCCTGTAATCGAGGAAGGGTTATTGTGGTATGATAGTGGCATTTTGGATGCCTGCCTACCGAATTCAACTCTTCTCACGAATAATTGGTTATTATCACTACGTACTCTGGTCGTTACACTCCCTACGTTACTTCGTGATAACTTATGTTTTGAAAACAAAACGATTTAGAGTTCATGGTTTATCGGAGTGGCCTCACAGCCGAACGCAGTCGAAAGTGGTACAACTTGTTGGAATCATTCCAATGAACTGACAACAATAAGAAGAACAGAGAAAACGATGGAAGGTAAAGAACAACAAAACAACGAGAACGAGATAACAAAACAACAAAACGAACAAGGTCTAAGACCTAAATTACAGTAGTGTAAGCATCTGAAAATGAGTTAGGGGAGAAAGGAGAGAGAGAACTGACAATTTTACAGAAAAGGAGCTGAAAAAGCGTGGGGAAAATCTCAAACGGAGAGGGGATCCTAGAGAGAGAGCGTTCCTCCTTGACTCTCCACCGAATCCTTGATGTAAGGGGCCATTCCTAAGGCACTCTTCCAACGACCTCGTCTCTGAACCTGCTCGTCTGGCGTCCCCTCCTCGATGGAAGCTGTCGCTCCTCCTCCTCGTAGGGAATGGGGCACGAGACGCTCAATACCCGCTCCTTCGCAGGCTCTCGAGAGCTCGTCCCTCATGAATCCCGTGGTCAATCCTTTCTTGATCTGGTTGAGATCGGGGAAGAAGAAACGGAAGGGCTTTCCCTCGAGGAACTTCATGTACCTCTCCCATGCGACTCTCCCGATCGATCCTTGAGAGATGGAAAAGAACGTAGTCCTCCCTTTTCCTTCTTGGTCATTCTTGCCTCTGCGCACTGCCACAGAGACGAGAAGCGACAAATCCTCCCTCTCCGCTACCGACATGTCCCTCCTCTTGAGAGCCACCGCCTCGCCCCCTCTTAGGAGAGCACCGAATGAAGTGAGGGAGAGGACGGCAATGCGAAGATCCTGGATGGAGGCACCATCCCTCGTCCCCCACTCGAGGATAGCTTGAGTATCCTCCCGCGTCGCCTTAGGATGAGGTGTGGAGGGCACTGTTCTTGCTGCGGTCTTGACTGCGGCCGAGAGGAGAGGGCCGAATCGAGAATTCCTTGGGTCTTCACCACTCGTGACGGCAAATGCTGACATTGCCGTGGCTACCGAACTTTTCGACCTTCCCTTGGCCATGGCGTCCAGCACGAAGACGCAGAGGGAGAGGGAAGCCTCCTCTTCCAATCCACATGCTACAGCCAGCTGCCTCCTCGCTCGGTCGCTCATCTTGTATGCCTTGAGAGTGGAGGGGGCGACACTCTTCTCCATCGTCCTCCTGGCCGTCTCCACGAGATCCTTCCTTCCAGTCCTCTCCAATTCCCTCTCCAGTTCCTCCATCATCGCTCGTCGCTCTCCTGAATTACACTTTCTCAATCTCCATTCTCCCTCTTTCCTTTTCCCTTTGGGCGGTGAGGGTGGGAATAAAACAACCACTTTCGATGCCACTAGAAACCAGAATGACTAAATAATTGAATTTGTCGTCCATTGAACGTACGAACTGAGTATCGTAACGTTCAAGGGGACGACTCGCACTTTTACCAAAAGTGCGCCAATTTTGAATTTATTTACGATAAACATAGGAACTCTAAATCGTATTTTTATACAAAAGTACAATTATCACTACGTACTCTGGTCGTTACACTCCCTACGTTACTTCGTGATAACTTATGTTTTGAAAACAAAACGATTTAGAGTTCATGGTGTATCGGAGTGGCCTCACAGCCGAACGCAGAATTCCAAAGGCTTAATTAATCAGCTACTCCAATCAACCAGCAGGAAAATGAAGTCCGAGGGTGTTTCCGCAGAATGAAAAATAGACTCCTCGATGGTCGATGGGGTAAGGATGTTTGCCCCTTTTCCAAAAATGATTTTATCACGCACCCACGGAGCCCACACTCCATTTCGTCTAATCAGGGGCATAGCCGGAGCACTAGACCAGCTGGGAAAACCAAGGATAGCCCTAGTTTTCCATGCTTTCCCCATTCGAACGACGTCTGCGAGAAGAGAAGGGGGAGGAACCAACCAGAGAAAGTTGTCCCTCCACTCTTCCTCGCTGTTGAGCCCATCTTCGCCAGCTGTGCCGGGGCATGGCCATCTAGAAAAGAATCGATCACACTTCCGATTAAGATGGTCTGCGAACATATCCACCTCTGGCTTTCCCCACTTATTGGAGCATAATTTGAAAATACGCTCTTGTACTCCCCAATCGTCGAAATCTAACCTACTCATTTGGTCGGCCATTTCTGCCTGCTCCCTTGGAACCCATCTGAAGACTAGACTCAGGGAGAATGAAAGCGCTATCTCCCTCACTCTCATTGCAATTTCGTGGAGAACCCTCTTCATACTACCCTTCCTCAGTATGGAAATAGCTCCCTGGTTGTCACATTTCACTAAAACTTTCTCTCCTCTCGCTCTCCCAGCAATGGCTGCTACAGCCAATTCTACTCCCAGTAACTCTCGCATCGTACTCGAGCACTGTCTCTCCCCCTCCGAGAGATTACGCGCTCCTCTTAGTTGTTCTTTCCCTTCCAAAATCCAACCCAAGGCAACAGCGGAAGCGTCTGCCGTGAGCACCCACTGATACGTGAAAGGAGGCTCCTCGATGTTCCTACTGATTCCTCCTTCCAGTCTCTCCTCCCAGTAGACTAGCTCACCTAGTTCCTGCTGGGAAAGCGATTCCCTCCGTTTTCCTTCCTCGTCCATTCTCACCACAGCCTGCTGGAGGAAACGCGAATGAAGAGACGATTCCTCCCCTGTAAGGAGACTCATTGAGGCTAGATGACCCAACACCTTCTGTCTCCCATTTAGAGACGCTGCCTGAGACTTGATGAGATCTTTCTCTACTTCCGATGCCCTGACTGATCTTTTCTGAGTTAGACTCACTTTGCCCACTTCCAAATCGATATCGAATCCGAGCCATTTACCTGATTGAGCGCGCTCCCAGTGCGACTTGCCCTCGTTGACGGAAATCCCTGCTTGGAGAAGATCCTGACGAATCCATTCCACACTCCTCCCGAGCTCCTCGACCGACTCTGCAAGGATAGTTCCGTCGTCGATATAAATGGCACATACTATTCCCATCCTTCTCCATCTCGATACCAATGGCCGAAGGAACTTCGTAAAGATCCACGGACCCGGACTAAGGCCGAACGGAAGCGCCCGGAACTTGAATGTTCGAATTTTCCCTTCAAACTCCCACTGACATCCAAGCCATTTCGTCGATTCTTCATGGACGGCCAAGTGCTGGTAACCCGAAGCCAGATCGAAAGTTGCCACAAAGCCCCCAACAGGTAACAATGACCACATAACTCTCAAATCGTCTAATTTGAACTTGGTTTTGGGCAAATATTCATTCAATCGCGACAAATCGCGAATAAGCCTCAGTTTCTCTCCATTCCTGGCCACTGTGAGAGGAAACACCGCTAGACTCTCACCAATTCGCCGCTCCTCGAGCAGCCACTCGAGAAGTTGTTGAGCGATGAACCCAGCCTCGACGGACGATAGATGGCGATTATCTGACGATATGAACGATTCGACGATATGAACGATGAAGATAACTCGACGGGCACCAAAATTCTATAGCCTTCCTTAATAGTCCGCAGGACAAACCCCGATGCACCGATCTGTTCCCAGAAGGGCAATGATTCCCTCACTAACGAATGCGACGACCTCTGAGACTTACCTTCTGGAAGAGAAGAGGTTGGGGCAATCGGGGCTCTTGTGTCCCTTCTGGTGGCAGAGATAGCAAGTGAGCTTGAAGTTGGTAGCCGAAACGTTGTTGCGGGAGTAGGAGCTGCTCCTATGCTCGTACTCCCTCTGACGAAAGGGCGGGGAAGGATCGCGACGTCTCTTCGTCGTGGACGAGCTTCCAGACGAGGACGAGGAAGCAGCCATGGACATGGCGGCCGCGAGCAGTTGCGGATCCATTCCGATCGATAAGTCGTTGAGGGCTTTGACCCGCTTGAAGCTCTCCGCAAAGCCGGGCGTCGTATCTTGGACGACGAAAACTTGTATCTTCTCGAGGAGAAGGTGGATAATATCCTCGAGAGAAGCACCTCCCACCTTCACCTTCTCCACCTCATTCAGCACTTCGACCAGAGACGCGATCTTGTCTCTTGTCTCTGGCGACTTGACCCGCGGGGCGGAATGGACCACCGAAGAGGAATTAGCCAGATGGGGGCGTAGAGCCGATACAAGAATAGCCAGCGATTGACTAGGATCCACCGGAGCTGGCGGGAGACCTGAATGGACGATGATTCCATCATTCTGACGAAATGACGATAGCCGATGAATCGACAACACACCGAGTGGCTGGGGATTGATCGGACCCATTCCGACGAGAGGAAGGTGATTCGCGGGAAGAGTGACGACATGAGACGAGGGAGGAGCCGAAGACAAGGGCAGTCCGCCTGCGAAGATAGACGATAATGACGATAATGACGCTACTGACGATACTGACGACATTGACGACATAGACGAATATGACGATAATGACGCCATAGACGAAAATGACGAAACGGACGAAATAGAAGATTGACGAGACGATAAACGACGATTACCCGCAGACAAAGAGACGACAGCATCCGTCATCGACGACAACGAGCCATCCGAAGACGATACAGACGCCATACCTGCGCTTTGGATATTTACGCGACTAAAAACACGCGACAGGACAATAATACTTGAAGATAAATAATAAAACAACCACTTTCGATGCCACTAGAAACCAGAATGACTAAATAATTGAATTTGTCGTCCATTGAACGTACGAACTGAGTATCGTAACGTTCAAGGGGACGACTCGCACTTTTACCAAAAGTGCGCCAATTTTGAATTTATTTACGATAAACATAGGAACTCTAAATCGTATTTTTATACAAAAGTACAATTTTAATAGTATTTCTCTTGCATATCAGTGCGTGTCATCTCCAGCCTTGTCCGAAAATTGCTACCTGATTGCATTCTTTTCTCAGTGAGTCACTTTCTTACCTCTCGTTGCTTCATTTGACCCCTCTTTACGCGATATTTATAGAGAACTGAAAAATTTCCACGAACGATACTGTATACACAGCCGTGTCATACCATTGTCATATCTTGTATAACTTCTCTACCATATCTATTAATTTTCAGTATCAGCTTGGACAAACTTGGGCGAGATCTACCGTAGCAACCTTTTGTGCTTCCAATGGTATATTTTTCGAACACTTTCATTTGAAAACACATTTCAAATGTCATCCCACAATTTGCATATTTCAGAGTCATCGAACAGCTAACGCTCTATCGGGAGCAAACCGGACACCATGGATTCGACAAAAAGCAGGACAACAGAACAATTCGAACGATGTGAAGATCAATCCGAAAAAGTGGATCACGGTTCAATCGTGTTGTGAGTTTTGTAAATCTAACAACATTCAATAGTATTGATAGTGTTTATATGTAGTTTCTTTCACCATACGATTCCGTAACGGCTAAAAGGTTGCCATATTAAGCGATTTCACGGTAATCAGGAGATTACTGTAAGCACATTGGGTAGTAAGCGTTATTGAGTAGGTAGTAGTGCATGAGAGCGATCAATTGGTTTTGTATAAATCAAAATTCTCTAAAAAAAACCTTGCTAAATCTATGCTAAATCTTCAGCATCACTCATGGATTCGAACGGAAAGCTGCTGCACATTCCCATTAAATTGGAGATGGATATCTGCAGGGATGAGAAAGACGAACGTGAAAGGATCACTTCCCTCATACGGAGATTCGGAGAGATTTTGCGCGTAAGTTTCGAAGATTCAATTATCTTGATTTCACTCACATATTTATTTGGGAAGTACTCGTTAAAAAAACAAACATTTTTTTCAGAAAGAATCCACAAAATTGGGAATCGACGTTCTTTGCGTAGAAGACGTTCAATACTTATCGGAAGGTCGCAGATGCCTTTTGCCTCTTGAGGTAAGTCACTTACGCCGAATGTCTTCCTTATAAATCACTCATACTTTTACAGGTAACTTGCGCGGATTGGCAGTCAAGGCTTACTCAATTTGCGTATGCGTTCTTCTCAAGCATTCAAGCACTTGAGCTGTGAGTATTGGGTGTTTTCACTTCTGATTATAGGGTGTTTTCACTTCTGGTTATAGTATAACGTTTCAGCAGCGAACATCCTACTATCACATCAAACTCGCTCAGTCTGTTCCCGCTCCGTCTTCTGTTAGTATTTCCTATTTTTTTATAAATTTGAAAACTTAGAGAAAATACTAAAATTCTTGCAGAAGTGATCACAATGCTGCTCTGCCTCTCGCACGTGTTCAGTTTGGCTCGATCTTGAGTGGTGGATACTGCGGTCTGCATTGGATTATGGTTTGTAAATAGTTACTAGGGTTTCTTTTTTTCGAGTTTCACCAAAACTTCCTAGGTTTTAACCTCATTCTGTTCTGTCGATGGAGTTCGCATAATTATTAGGTCAAACCTTGTTTCCAATTGCAGACGGCAGGAAGAAACGGTCGAGAAGGGCTGTATTGTTCTTTCGATTATAATGGAAAATGGATCGAGGTGGAGTACAATTGCTTGGTATGTTCCTTCATGCAGACATTAGAACGTTCTACATCGCACTTTTCCCAGAAGGCCCCAGGGCAGAGTTGGAATCTACGGTGGAAAATGTTGAGAATGGTCGTATTTTTAGTTCTCATATGGTTGGTTATCATCAGGTCATCATTCGAATAGCGAGTTCACATTGCAAGATACGACGAAAGCTATGATATAAATTGTTGTTCAGGAACGACCCGAAATTAACGAAGAAGAGGAAATGGAGGTTAAAGGGAGAATAGCAGTGAGTCTCGCGTTTCATTCTCCACGTTTATTACGCAGTATTGATTGCTCCTTTTCAGATTGATATGAAAACTATCCAGCGAATTTGTTTGGATCAGAAAGAGGAGCGTACGTTTTTGTGTTTTTATTTTGTAAATTATGACTTCATGAACATTTTCAGGCAATGGAAATTGCAGAATCTCCCTAGTTTTGCACCTTGCAACTCCTCCTAAGCTGCAAGTGAGAAAATGTGATGAGGTATTCGAATATCTTGTAAAATTGGTTAATCAATTGTTCCGCAGTCTTTTTGTCCATGGGAGCATCGAACAACGCTCCAGAGAGGACAATTGCCCAACTTGACGGAGATATCGCACAAAGAGGCGCTCCGAGATTCCAAGACTCTATTTCTAGAATTTGATGAGTTCTTTATTAACGTGTGTTTACAAAGACCTTGGAAACCGGTTAAATTATTTTCAACAAAGTTTTTTTTTTCAGAACCGACTTAAAAGTGATGAGGAGTCATCGCTAGACTGCTTGTTGTATGATATCATTTCCAGATTACGGTAAGACGTTGGTAATAATAAATCGCGAAGTACTCAAAATTTAGTCATAAGACCGGATGTAAGATCGAATTCACATCGTTCAATCAAACGGAGATGCTAGAGGGCTCCGTACGACGCACTTCTTGGGACGAATGGGCGAGAAAGCCAACATTGAATTTGGTGCCGGTGAGAACTTTAGTACGAAAATCAACGGAGATACAGCTAGGTGGTGCATTCCGGTGAGATCAGCTGTGGCTATGTATCCTTGCTTTTCCATTAGTATCTAGTCAAAATTTTCCATTTAACACGGGTATCACGAGTCAGTGGGGGAAAACACCATCGCATGGGAACAATTTTCGAATTTTATTTTTTGTTTTGCTTTATATTACGGTGGTAGGATACACTAGAACCAACTTCTCGAAAAATCTAGGCCAGAGGTCCCAGAGCCGGCTTTTAGGAATTTTCCGGTTTTGTGTCCGGCCCTACTGTATTTCAGCTCTCAGATGAGCTACAGATGTGGCAAAGATCTCAAAATGTGCGGAAAAATATTATAAGAAACTTTTATGTTTCGACTTAAGAGATATAACCAAAGATAAAAAGTGTAAACTCAAAAAACCGGTTTTTGAACAATATAAAAAATTGCAGCATTTTTGGGAGTATGCGTTTCAAGATTTTTTATTGCAGAAAAAGAAAGCTTAAGTCCACATACTTATAAGAAAAATATAGGAAGGGTGACTTGAGGGTGGATTACGTTCACAGTAATCCGACGAATGTGGGCATGTGGGAGTTCGCCAAGTGAAACTTGACAATATCTTCCAGTCTTTAACGAAACCGAATCCATTGAAACGGATTTTTCACATTTCATGACAAGTGGAGTTTGATAGCGTAGAGAACTCCATAGCTTAGCTCATTCTGAAAAATCGACTTTTCCCACCTCTAAATTTAGCAATTTTGCGTCGTGATAAGTCCATTTATTCAAACCTGATCTTGCTGAATTACTGTTAACTTTGCAGTGGGTACTGTCATTAATAGAATATTCACTCCTAGCGATCAGCCTGCAAACATATGCTTGAGATATTTTTCCACGAAAACGTCAGGTCAGTGATGTCGAACTTGCACATGTCTCGATTTGGAAAGGTACATTGTCAGTATTGAACAGCTTTGTGTTTGAAAAAAATTATTTGGAGGAAATAAGTCAGAAAATACTAATACGAATGTATATCTAAGTGAATAAACAAAATCGATATTTTCGAATCTGAGATTTTTCGAATTTTCAAAACACAGTATAATTAGTAAATTTTTCGCCTTATTATAACTTAATACCGCCAAATAATTTTTTTCAAACACAATCCTGTTCAATACTGACAATGTACCTTTCCAAATCGAGACATGTGCAAGTTCGACATCACTGATCTGACGTTTTCGTGGAAAAATATCTCAAGCATATGTTTGCAGGCTGATCGCTAGGAGTGAATATTCTATTAATGACAGTACCCACTGCAAAGTTAACAGTAATTCAGCAAGATCAGGTTTGAATAAATGGACTTATCACGACGCAAAATTGCTAAATTTAGAGGTGGGAAAAGTCGATTTTTCAGAATGAGCTAAGCTATGGAGTTCTCTACGCTATCAAACTCCACTTGTCATGAAATGTGAAAAATCCGTTTCAATGGATTCGGTTTCGTTAAAGACTGGAAGATATTGTCAAGTTTCACTTGGCGAACTCCCACATGCCCACATTCGTCGGATTACTGTGAACGTAATCCACCCTCAAGTCACCCTTCCTATATTTTTCTTATAAGTATGTGGACTTAAGCTTTCTTTTTCTGCAATAAAAAATCTTGAAACGCATACTCCCAAAAATGCTGCAATTTTTTATATTGTTCAAAAACCGGTTTTTTGAGTTTACACTTTTTATCTTTGGTTATATCTCTTAAGTCGAAACATAAAAGTTTCTTATAATATTTTTCCGCACATTTTGAGATCTTTGCCACATCTGTAGCTCATCTGAGAGCTGAAATACAGTAGGGCCGGACACAAAACCGGAAAATTCCTAAAAGCCGGCTCTGGGACCTCTGGCCTAGATTTTTCGAGAAGTTGGTTCTAGTGTATCCTACCACCGTAATATAAAGCAAAACAAAAAATAAAATTCGAAAATTGTTCCCATGCGATGGTGTTTTCCCCCACTGACTCGTGATACCCGTGTTAAATGGAAAATTTTGACTAGATACTAATGGAAAAGCAAGGATACATAGCCACAGCTGATCTCACCGGAATGCACCACCTAGCTGTATCTCCGTTGATTTTCGTACTAAAGTTCTCACCGGCACCAAATTCAATGTTGGCTTTCTCGCCCATTCGTCCCAAGAAGTGCGTCGTACGGAGCCCTCTAGCATCTCCGTTTGATTGAACGATGTGAATTCGATCTTACATCCGGTCTTATGACTAAATTTTGAGTACTTCGCGATTTATTATTACCAACGTCTTACCGTAATCTGGAAATGATATCATACAACAAGCAGTCTAGCGATGACTCCTCATCACTTTTAAGTCGGTTCTGAAAAAAAAAACTTTGTTGAAAATAATTTAACCGGTTTCCAAGGTCTTTGTAAACACACGTTAATAAAGAACTCATCAAATTCTAGAAATAGAGTCTTGGAATCTCGGAGCGCCTCTTTGTGCGATATCTCCGTCAAGTTGGGCAATTGTCCTCTCTGGAGCGTTGTTCGATGCTCCCATGGACAAAAAGACTGCGGAACAATTGATTAACCAATTTTACAAGATATTCGAATACCTCATTACATTTTCTCACTTGCAGCTTAGGAGGAGTTGCAAGGTGCAAAACTAGGGAGATTCTGCAATTTCCATTGCCTGAAAATGTTCATGAAGTCATAATTTACAAAATAAAAACACAAAAACGTACGCTCCTCTTTCTGATCCAAACAAATTCGCTGGATAGTTTTCATATCAATCTGAAAAGGAGCAATCAATACTGCGTAATAAACGTGGAGAATGAAACGCGAGACTCACTGCTATTCTCCCTTTAACCTCCATTTCCTCTTCTTCGTTAATTTCGGGTCGTTCCTGAACAACAATTTATATCATAGCTTTCGTCGTATCTTGCAATGTGAACTCGCTATTCGAATGATGACCTGATGATAACCAACCATATGAGAACTAAAAATACGACCATTCTCAACATTTTCCACCGTAGGTTCCAACTCTGCCCTGGGGCCTTCTGGGAAAAGTGCGATGTAGAACGTTCTAATGTCTGCATGAAGGAACATACCAAGCAATTGTACTCCACCTCGATCCATTTTCCATTATAATCGAAAGAACAATACAGCCCTTCTCGACCGTTTCTTCCTGCCGTCTGCAATTGGAAACAAGGTTTGACCTAATAATTATGCGAACTCCATCGACAGAACAGAATGAGGTTAAAACCTAGGAAGTTTTGGTGAAACTCGAAAAAAAGAAACCCTAGTAACTATTTACAAACCATAATCCAATGCAGACCGCAGTATCCACCACTCAAGATCGAGCCAAACTGAACACGTGCGAGAGGCAAAGCAGCATTGTGATCACTTCTGCAAGAATTTTAGTATTTTCTCTAAGTTTTCAAATTTATAAAAAAATAGGAAATACTAACAGAAGACGGAGCGGGAACAGACTGAGCGAGTTTGATGTGATAGTAGGATGTTCGCTGCTGAAACGTTATACTATAACCAGAAGTGAAAACACCCTATAATCAGAAGTGAAAACACCCAATACTCACAGCTCAAGTGCTTGAATGCTTGAGAAGAACGCATACGCAAATTGAGTAAGCCTTGACTGCCAATCCGCGCAAGTTACCTGTAAAAGTATGAGTGATTTATAAGGAAGACATTCGGCGTAAGTGACTTACCTCAAGAGGCAAAAGGCATCTGCGACCTTCCGATAAGTATTGAACGTCTTCTACGCAAAGAACGTCGATTCCCAATTTTGTGGATTCTTTCTGAAAAAAATGTTTGTTTTTTTAACGAGTACTTCCCAAATAAATATGTGAGTGAAATCAAGATAATTGAATCTTCGAAACTTACGCGCAAAATCTCTCCGAATCTCCGTATGAGGGAAGTGATCCTTTCACGTTCGTCTTTCTCATCCCTGCAGATATCCATCTCCAATTTAATGGGAATGTGCAGCAGCTTTCCGTTCGAATCCATGAGTGATGCTGAAGATTTAGCATAGATTTAGCAAGGTTTTTTTTAGAGAATTTTGATTTATACAAAACCAATTGATCGCTCTCATGCACTACTACCTACTCAATAACGCTTACTACCCAATGTGCTTACAGTAATCTCCTGATTACCGTGAAATCGCTTAATATGGCAACCTTTTAGCCGTTACGGAATCGTATGGTGAAAGAAACTACATATAAACACTATCAATACTATTGAATGTTGTTAGATTTACAAAACTCACAACACGATTGAACCGTGATCCACTTTTTCGGATTGATCTTCACATCGTTCGAATTGTTCTGTTGTCCTGCTTTTTGTCGAATCCATGGTGTCCGGTTTGCTCCCGATAGAGCGTTAGCTGTTCGATGACTCTGAAATATGCAAATTGTGGGATGACATTTGAAATGTGTTTTCAAATGAAAGTGTTCGAAAAATATACCATTGGAAGCACAAAAGGTTGCTACGGTAGATCTCGCCCAAGTTTGTCCAAGCTGATACTGAAAATTAATAGATATGGTAGAGAAGTTATACAAGATATGACAATGGTATGACACGGCTGTGTATACAGTATCGTTCGTGGAAATTTTTCAGTTCTCTATAAATATCGCGTAAGGAGGGGTCAAATGAAGCAACGAGAGGTAAGAAAGTGACTCACTGAGAAAAGAATGCAATCAGGTAGCAATTTTCGGACAAGGCTGGAGATGACACGCACTGATATGCAAGAGAAATACTATTAAAATTGTACTTTTGTATAAAAATACGATTTAGAGTTCCTATGTTTATCGTAAATAAATTCAAAATTGGCGCACTTTTGGTAAAAGTGCGAGTCGTCCCCTTGAACGTTACGATACTCAGTTCGTACGTTCAATGGACGACAAATTCAATTATTTAGTCATTCTGGTTTCTAGTGGCATCGAAAGTGGTTGTTTTATTATTTATCTTCAAGTATTATTGTCCTGTCGCGTGTTTTTAGTCGCGTAAATATCCAAAGCGCAGGTATGGCGTCTGTATCGTCTTCGGATGGCTCGTTGTCGTCGATGACGGATGCTGTCGTCTCTTTGTCTTTTTTAACGAGTACTTCCCAAATAAATATGTGAGTGAAATCAAGATAATTGAATCTTCGAAACTTACGCGCAAAATCTCTCCGAATCTCCGTATGAGGGAAGTGATCCTTTCACGTTCGTCTTTCTCATCCCTGCAGATATCCATCTCCAATTTAATGGGAATGTGCAGCAGCTTTCCGTTCGAATCCATGAGTGATGCTGAAGATTTAGCAAAGATTTAGCAAGGTTTTTTTAGAGAATTTTGATTTATACAAAACCAATTGATCGCTCTCATGCACTACTACCTACTCAATAACGCATACTACCCAATGTGCTTACAGTAATCTCCTGATTACCGTGAAATCGCTTAATATGGCAACCTTTTAGCCGTTACGGAATCGTATGGTGAAAGAAACTACATATAAACACTATCAATACTATTGAATGTTGTTAGATTTACAAAACTCACAACACGATTGAACCGTGATCCACTTTTTCGGATTGATCTTCACATCGTTCGAATTGTTCTGTTGTCCTGCTTTTTGTCGAATCCAATGTCGAATGCTTTTTGTCGAATTGGTGTCCGGTTTGCTCCCGATAGAGCGTTATAACGTGATTGACCGCATAACAGAGATCCTATGAATAGAGGTTGTCGATTTGAACTGACTGTGTTCTACTGTCGTGATTTTGTATTTGTTTGAGTTTTGAATTGCGTTTTCAAATTTTTATCCTTTTCATAACTGAGCATGTACAACGGGAACAGATCTGACATGAAATTGCACCAATCATGGGAACAAGCACCAGATGTTTAGGTAATTACTGGTAAGTAAATGCCATTCGGCTAAGGTATTTGCACAGCGAAAATTGAAATGATCACTACAGCACGCGGAAAAGTATACCAGACATGGACACTACAACGCAAAAAAATAAACTAGAAACGAAAACTTGAAAATGCAAAAAGTGATACATTCAGAAATATACTAGCTACAGATTGTCAATCGACTTCTTTTGTTTGTATCACCGCTGGTCACTCCTCATTTGATGTCTTCATTCGCACAGATCGCTCTTTTTTTCTCAGCCGCAATCAACACTCGCTCATGCGTGGTGTTTGCCAATGATTCGATCGTCCCTTTCAGCGTTGCCGTCTCTCTGAAATACCAGTAATGCCATCATCGCCCTCTCGCAGATATTTGTTGTCACTGCAGTCATTTTGTTTCACGTTTGACCAAGATATCGAGAAGTGGTAGAATGAAACGGCAATGTCATCAATTTCGAGCTCTAGTGCACACCTGGATGGAGCGGGCGGGTAGATGAAGGATGATAACAGTCTCAGCTGCTTGCTAGTACCAATTGCTGACACGAACACCGCTGCAATCAGGTTATTTTCAAAACGAAATTCAGGACTTCGAGTCACCCCTCAATCGAATTTTGGGCATGGACATCAACGATTTCCTCCTTTCCTGACATAATGAACTGACAATGAACTGCATGAGACCCGTGCTATGTAAAAACTTAGAAATATTTTCGTAGACTCACAATTACGGCTTTCCCTCTTCAGATTGACTGCCTTGCAACCGCTGATTAGTTGCAGTGCCTCTCGAACCTCCTCCATTTTGCTGGTGACCACGGATTCTGGAAACCAGGAAATCAAAATGAGCAATGCAAATCAATATTTTAACCTGGAAGCTGCATGACACGGGGTTCGTATTCTCTGAGCACAGAGGCCGCCAATACATTGCCACCACCTGACGGTAGATCCAGTTTGTGCGTGGTGACGAGAGAGAGGAAGGAGTCACGGGCTTTCTGGAACATGAGTGCGATTTAGATTCTGGATGTTGAGATACCTCTGAGAATGGTATCCATTGACCTCTGAAGAGAACTCCTCCGTCGACTTCTTCGAACGATAGCGATGTCAGCTTGCTGCAATTGCATTACAATAGCCAAATACTAACGATTTCGCAACTTGTAATCTACAACTTTTAGGTTTAGTGCTTGGTAGATAAAACGAATGTGAATAATATAACCGGAAGTGTTGTGAGGAGACGAAATCGAGGAAAAGGAGGAGTTGCTCTCCTTTCTTGAGGTGCACTCGCTGTTCACCAGACGGCTGAAATGCATTTTCAGGTGAACAAAAGTGTGACCTTCACAACTTTTACCTTCTGAATGACTTTACTCTTAGCTCCAGGCATGCCAATGGCTCCAAGCCCGAAGAGAACGAACAGATTGATCTGCGAACGGCGAAATTGAAAAAAAGTATATAAATTGTGCCCCTCCAACATTATCATTATCATTATCATTATTTATCCAAGATCAAGGTCTGGGCCTGGTGGAAAATGCTATTCTTCCAAGCAACGGGATCTCTTCTACACACGCTATCCCAGTTCGGTCCCAGTTGTTGCACGAATTCGTCCCTCCATCTCGTCCGTGGTCTTCCAATTGGACGGACTCGATCATAGGGAGTCCATTCCATCACTCGTTTAGTCCATCTGTCGTCATCGAGCAATGCTATTCGTGCTGTCCAGTTCCACTTTCTCTGCATCGCTTGCACTCTAATATCCGGGATTTGCACTTTCTGCGACAGCCATTCATTGGTTCGACGATCCAGCCTCGTAACTCCACACATTTTCCTCATCATACTTCGTTGTACTACTATGAGACGGTTGGTAATCTTTTTGGTCGGACTCCATATTTCACTTCCGTATAAAAGTGCTGGCATAACACACATTCTGTAGACTCTGGCCTTGAGGCCCATTTCTGTCTTTCTGTTGATTAAGAATTCATGAAATCGATTAAATCCTCTCCAAGCACTTCCAATCCGGCGATTTATTTCAAGCATGAGATTTTGATCGAATGATACCCTTGTTCCAAGATATATAAAGGAATCGACGTAAGTCAAAGGTTGTCGGTCAGCAAATAATTTGGTTTGTTTTCGATTGCACATAGCGACAGTCTTCTTTTTGTTTAAAATCAGGCCCACCTTCTTGCTTGCGGAACAAAGATCGTCAATCATCGTTTGTACTTCTTTTGGGGAATGTGAGATTAAAACTACATCATCTGCATAACGAAGGTGACTTAGTCTTCTCCCATCGATATTGATTCCATACTCCTCCCAATTCATCGCACTCAGACAATCCTCGATTACCGCGTTAAACAGGTGAGGAGAGAGCGGGTCGCCTTGTCGGACACCTCTGGCTACTTTGATAGGGACTTTGTCTTGTCCCAAACGTACGAATACTTGGCCTTTATCGTATGCGTTCCTTATAACATTCACAATTTTAGAATGTACTCCTTGATTCGTTAACGCTTGCCACACTGCTCCAAATTCGATGCTATCAAAGGCTTTTGCGTAATCTATGAAGACCAGAATGCATGGAAAATCATACTCCACTGAGCGGCTTATGAGTTCACTGATTGCAAACGAGTGGTCTAGTGTAGAAAAGTTTCTCCTGAATCCAGCTTGCTCGCTTGGTTGGTGGGCGTTGAGAGTTCGTTCTATCCTTGTGTCGATCGTGGACGTGAACACTTTGTAGATGAGATTGAGCAAGGCGATTGGCCGGTAGTTTGTTATGTCCAGCATGTTTCCCTTCTTGAATATGAGTGAAATGAAAGAATTCGAGAGACTGTCCGGAATCTCTTCTTGGGCTATCCACTGGTTGAACAATTCGGCTAAAGGTTCCAAGAGCACATTTAAGCCACTCTTTAGCATCTCCGCATTAATTCGATCAGGTCCCGGTGATTTTCCGTTTTTCAGTTTCTTCACTGCATTTTTAACTTCACTTTTCAATATCGGGAGAAAAGAATCAGTTGAACAAGATTTAACTCTCGGCGGTCTTTGATTGCTCACAAATAATCCATCGTAAAAGCCTTTCACGACACATTTCATATCATTCTTGGAGTAGGCAATGCTTCCATCGGGCTTTTCCAATTGATTCACTTGAGTGTTTCCTATCTGCGATGATCGTAGAGCTCTTCGTGTACTATGCCCGTATCGGACTGCTTCGCGCACTACCTCCAAGTGTCGCTTTCGCAGATCTTCTGCTATTGAGAATCGCAATAATTTACTTGTTTGGCAATATTGGATTCGATTCAGTACGTTGGCTCCGCTATCTCGCAAACGTCGCCTTCTTTCAAATAATTCCTCAGTGTTCTTAGAGAACCTCGGGTCTCTTTGTCTCGGCATCATTGATTCGTTAGCCAATTCCCCCATCACAATTGATAGTTTCTTATAAGAGGAAAACTCAGCTTTTGATTTCAAATGAATTTTGCTTTGAAACAATAGACGGTCAAATTGCATTGGAGGACGAGGCTGTTTGTAATATCTTCTCGACTTGACTTCAATTTTCATTCGAGCCATAATTAACCGATGGTCTGTGGCAAAATTGAATCGGCCAACAACACTGACGTCTTGAATTATTGACTTATCACGAGATAGAAAATAGTCTATTTGGTTTCTCGTTTGCATATTCGGAGATAACCATGTCCATTTTCTTGATTCTCGCTTGTCGAATTGGGTGTTGTGCACAAATAATTTGGATTCTGTGCAGAAGTCGAATAAGATCTGGCCTCTTTCATTGCGATCTCCTGAACCATGTCTTCCTACAAATCTTTCATCGTCCGATAATCGTTTCCCAATCTTGGCGTTGAAGTCGCCGGTGACTACTACATGTCCCCTGCCTCCCCCAGGTAGTCGAACACTACGGGAGGAAGAGTCCACGAGAGCACCTAACTCATTCAGAAGGCAATTGTATTCATCGTCAGAGTGGCTTGTTGTTGGGGCGTATACAGATATGACACGTAGGCCGAAAGAAGGAACATCGATAAACGACAGACGGTCGTTGACGGAGTGGAAGGTGACTTGAGGAGCGAGATGGCTGGCAACCAGGAAGCCGGTGCCATTGTGGGATCGGACTCCATATGCAACTAGCAGGTGACCAGAATTGGCTAGTGTGATGGAGGTTCGACCTGGCCTACGGACTTCCTGGAGCGCAATTACGTCGAAAGAGACTCCACTCACGCAATGTTCCAGTTCTGCCACTCGAGCATCCGACTTGAGAGTTCGTGCGTTTAGAGATCCGATGCGTAAGGTCGAAGATTGCATCCGATGGACAGGCGAGACCCAGTGCGGTTGTCCAAGCTGACGACTGGGGACTCCCAAACGCGCACCAGAGAGGAGGCGATCAGAGTACGACCACCCCTCGCGAGCGCACGAATGGAGAAATGGAGAAATACAACAACATATAACCCTCCAACATATAACCACTAAATTACCACTAAATTACCCCTCCAACATATAACCACTAAATTACACGGAAGTTAAGAAAATGGCAAATTATGCCCATTAACGAATAGACGATGTTCTCTCACCAGATTCTCCTCTCCGAACTCTTCGGTAACTGCGCCCACGTAGTTAGCCCACTCCAGCAAGACAAATGAAGCTCGGGCCAATCCTGAAACGAAATTCGTTTGAATCCAGTCAGTATTTTTTCGATTATAGAACCATTCCATACATTTCTCTTTCTCACACTTATTTTTGAAAGATCCATCCCACTAACAGATATGAAAAGTTGTTTCGCTCCTTTACAAACCTTCGTTCTCCATCATTGATCGAGCAACAATGGAAATGCCATTCTCAAATTGCGTCATGAAGTCAGCGAATTTCCTCGCATTCGATCTCTCGCTGCTGTATCGTTCAATGACCTTGGAGAGGTTCTGAAACAGTCATATTGGAGCAATTTTCGTGGAGCCAATGGTCGACTTCATATTCATCTTATCAATGTGGTGTGCGATAAGTACGAATAGCTAAAATAATTGGAAATATGTAAAAGACTACCCACCCTAGCCAATGGATGGTTGGACTGTTCGTCGTTCTCTTCGATTGTAGGTTTGTCTGCGGTCATCTTAATTTCCATGAGAGCGTCATAGAATATCCAGGGAAATGAGAGTATGATCGCGCTCTGCTCTCCCCGTTGCATACTGTTGTAAGCTGCTTCTGAAATGTCAGTCATTACTTAGACTTTTTCTGATTGAGAATGGATCAAATCTAGAAAAATGAGGAAGTATGCCTTACCGTAAGCAACCGCATACGCTGCGGAGGCCTTTCTGCGAATATTTGCGATGTTCTCTGTATGAGATTTGACGACCCGGTGCAGAATCGAGTCCTAATTTCGATCCTTTTGCACAAATAGCAAATTAAAAGCTTACTGATTTCACGTCGCTCCTCCTGCTGTCCACTTCCTCCAGCGCATTCCTCCAGTTGAAAAACTAGAGAGATTTGAAATTATGTTAGAATATCACAACATGATGCGGTTCAAAAACAATACTCTCAGATCATAAATAATAGGGAACTGACGTTTTCGAAGAACTTCTCGCGCGCCTCTTCAATGATTCTCTTCACCGTTCCTTCGACCACCTAAAATATGGTTTAATTTAGATTTAAAATTATATAACATTACCTTATTTGTTGTGAAATGCGATCCGTCATGTTCCTCTTTGTCGGATAGTCGATTTCTCATAGAGATAATGGCGCCAGACAGCAATTCTTCCTCGTTTTCCATTCCGTAGTGCTCGAAAACACTCTGAATGATATCTAATTAGTCGATGAGGAAACACCATCAATTTACAGCGTCGGAAATTCTCAAAGGTCATACATTGGTCTTTGATTATGTACCAAAATGCGAAGCTCGAGACATAGATTGAGGGCTCACCTTCATCGCATAAGAGTAGCTGGCGAGTTCTCTTTCGACAGAACTTTTGTATCTCTCCCATCCCTCGATGCGGAACGACGGATCCAGGTGAATCTCAATTGCATAGCTTCAGTTGCATTATCGCAATGTTGTAAGCGAACAAATAAAGAATTTTAATCGTTAATGAATTACGGAATGCCTTACAGTTTGCTTTTGCTCATCAACACAGTCCAAGACGTGATCGTATTGGCCTGCCTCGCTGAAAGTTGTTGCAAGTGAAACTTAATTTTAAAAAAAATTAAACTTCAAAACCCTACCGGAACACTTCTCCCAGAATTCCCCTTGAAGCGTAGGCCGGTTCTCGGTAGTTTCTCAGAAAATCTGGCTTCAGTTGATTCTTCTCAGCAGGAATCACTCGTATAGGGTCCTCAGGATCCTGTAATGGCCAATATGTTTTGGTAACGAACACGGAACGATAAAAAAACCCGAAAATCACAGAAAATATTCTGAACATCCTATGCAGTTATTTGTATATTTCCACGATATACATGATATAGTTCTTTTTAATTACCAGAATCTCCCACCTCAACAGTCTCCTTAGTCATTTCGGCTGGTTTGATACCCGTCTTCTGATAGTCAAGGGTCTGAGCGATCTTTGTCGCAAGAGATTTAGATGGCTGCAAAATTGTTCTCATCGTTTTGCTATTTTCCCTAGGTTACCTTGGAGTCTAAACCGTAGAGGTCTGAGACGGCCAAGTGAGCGTTGCACAGTAATCCAGGCTGAAAAATATTTTATCAAAATTTAATAAAAATGAAACCCAAACCTGTCCTTGAATAATCGCTTGTGAAGAACTCGGCTTTCATCTCCTCCTGCAATGACAGTTTGCGTTTAGTTCTCGCTTTCAGCCGATAATAATAACTTTTGGATACGAAGCGACAAAGATTCCTCTAAACTTACACATTTTCGAATGTCGACCGTTCCATACTTGGTCTTCGGAATCGCCCACTTCTCCTTCTCATCTCCGCTGGGGAAATCCAATGCCTCCTCATTCCTCTCGAGAAACAGCTCCTCGTCCCAGATAACGGTGTATTCGTCTCCGTCCAGGTCAGATCCTGGAAATCAATGTATTTTTCTTGCTTTCTCTTTTTCTTGCTTTCTCTTGTACGTTTCACTTAATTGTCAAAGAGAGTGAGAGAGAAAATGTTAGATACCATTGAAGCACACCTACCGGCCATCTCATCCGGATGTGGTCTAGGGCCGTGCATCGGAAAGACGATGACATCAACCAGATGCCGGAGAGCGACAATATCCACAGCCTCGAGCATGCGAACGTCTCCGGATGAGATGCAGGGATTCTTCGTGACTAGAGTTGGGCCTGTGAAACGAGTGTTATTTATCAATTCGTTACACATTTCCAAACTATACATCCAGATCACAAGCTGACCTGCACGATAACTTACCGGTAAGAATGATCCCTCTGCTACCACCAGCAGTCCTCGCGTTGTTTCCTTGTTTGCTGATGCTGCCAGAGTACTGGCAGAATATCTGGAATTTTCGCTAATTAAGTTAATTAAGAAAATAATAATTACTTGTAATAAAAATATCCCACCTGTCCGTACTGCAGCAGTCCCTTGGTATCGACAACTCCAAACATGGACCGACCGACGGAAGTGGGAATCTTGATGTTCATCTTTCCCAGCTGCTTCTCTGCTAGTTTTTATAAGTTTTTTTCAAGATCGTAGATTAAGCCGATTTCGGAGTCGAATAGTGCAGTTGCCGAAGGCTGAAGAATTCTTATGGGAAATATGTATTATGGTAGGTTTCATGTTATCAACGAATAGGGGCATCACAAAGCCAACGGATCATGAAACTCACCTTTGACTGCGTGAACACTTGCCCGAGCCGCGCCATCATCTTCGGGATGTTGAAGAAATCGCCCATTTGCAGGCGCATATTGTGGGCCTTCAATCAGTCTGATAATTACGCTGTTACGCTCTACAGTTTGAGAATAAAAAAATGAGAAAAACATTGCTCACTGATAGACTGCGCGGGCGTGAATCACAGTGGAGCATGTAGCATCCCTGATCACGCAGTTGCGAATTGCTATTGCCAAGAAACTCGAATGAATGCCCTGAGAACGTGTATTGTTCAATTATGACACAATGACAAATGTTGGCGATTGATTCAAACCTGCATATGTGATCCCGTCTAGCAAAATGCTTTTGATTCGATCCTGCACCCGCGTACAGTAGTTGGAAATCCACATTTGCCCTCCGTTATCGTCTCTGGAACAAACAAAATCTAAATATTGAAACAAAATTCAATAAACTGCAGCGACACAAATACGCCAATTCAAATCACATACCGGAAAATGAGTCGGATGATGTGGGAGTTGTTGGCGAACTTGTTGAGCACTCGATTGCCCATGATCACTTCGTGCCCGCCGAAGTACGTCTTAGAGGGAGTGACAACCATCTTCAATAATTGCGATTTAATGCACGCCTGAGACACAAAAAATATTCTGAATAAGAATCAGAATATTTTTTGTATCTATGGAAAAGACAATTTCTGTTCAACATCAGAACACTGGATGATTAGGACTCAATGATATTCTTTATGATGTACCCTACCTTCATGATCCGGAAATATCCCTGGTTCCTCTCTTTCTCGGAGAATAACGACGCTCGAAGACTCGGAGTGCTCGCAGAACGCTCCTGAAAATATTGATAATTTTTCATGGAAGGTTATCTAGTAATTTGCAATGATGCTAAAAATAAAGAGAACGTAAACACTCAAAAGAGTACCTTCTGGTATAGAGCTAAAACTGTGGTGTTTCGCCTTCCTTCGTCTAGAACCTTCATCACTTGCTCTAATGCATGCAAAGTCCGCTGCAAAATCGATTTGTTATTTTGCCCGTTGTGAGGACAATGAAATTCTCTACCTCTTCGTCTTTGGCATAATCGGATGTAATCGATTCAATGAAGTCGTACCACCTGTCTCTGAGCAAACAAATCAATGAATGTCAGAAATTTCCCGAAAATCACTAACTGATCTCGTAGTAGTTCAATCCTAATCTCCATTCCCCTGTCGAGAATACCTTGCAAAAGGGCTCTTAAGCGAAATTCCTGAAAAAAGACGTTTTCTTGTCGATTCGATGTTTTTCTTCAAATAAGTGACCGAGAATACCAACCTTCCACGAAACGTGATATTCTCTCATCTCTTTCTGGAATTGACGTCCTGTTAGTTTCTCAGCAGCGTTCGAGATAAGTCCTTTGGTATATCCATGAAAATCGGGAGAACCACCATAGGGATGCACCTGCAAATTCACATTTAACGCACGTATCACGAGTCAGTGGAGGTGTGCGGGAACAATTTTTGAATTTTATTTTTTGTTTTGCTTCATATTACGGTGGTGGGATACACTAGAACCAACTTCTCGAAAAATCTAGGCCACAGGTCCCAGAGCCGGCTTTTAGGAATTTTCCGGTTTTGTGTCCGGCCCTACTGTATTTCAGCTCTCAGATGAGCAACAGATGTGGCAAACATCTCAAAATGTGCGGAAAAATATCAGACTGATTGAAGGCCCACAATATGCGCCTGCAAATGGGCGATTTCTTCCGTCTCCCCAACATCCCGAAGATGATGGCGCGGCTCGGGCAAGTGTTCACGCAGTCAAAGGTGAGTTTCATGATCCGTTGGCTTTGTGATGCCCCTATTCGTTGATAACATGAAACCTACCATAATACATATTTCCCATAAGAATTCTTCAGCCTTCGGCAACTGCACTATTCGACTCCGAAATCGGCTTAATCTACGATCTTGAAAAAAACTTATAAAAACTAGCAGAGAAGCAGCTGGGAAAGATGAACATCAAGATTCCCACTTCCGTCGGTCGGTCCATGTTTGGAGTTGTCGATACCAAGGGACTGCTGCAGTACGGACAGGTGGGATATTTTTATTACAAGTAATTATTATTTTCTTAATTAACTTAATTAGCGAAAATTCCAGATATTCTGCCAGTACTCTGGCAGCATCAGCAAACAAGGAAACAACGCGAGGACTGCTGGTGGTAGCAGAGGGATCATTCTTACCGGTAAGTTATCGTGCAGGTCAGCTTGTGATCTGGATGTATAGTTTGGAAATGTGTAACGAATTGATAAATAACACTCGTTTCACAGGCCCAACTCTAGTCACGAAGAATCCCTGCATCTCATCCGGAGACGTTCGCATGCTCGAGGCTGTGGATATTGTCGCTCTCCGGCATCTGGTTGATGTCATCGTCTTTCCGATGCACGGCCCTAGACCACATCCGGATGAGATGGCCGGTAGGTGTGCTTCAATGGTATCTAACATTTTCTCTCTCACTCTCTTTGACAATTAAGTGAAACGTACAAGAGAAAGCAAGAAAAAGAGAAAGCAAGAAAAATACATTGATTTCCAGGATCTGACCTGGACGGAGACGAATACACCGTTATCTGGGACGAGGAGCTGTTTCTCGAGAGGAATGAGGAGGCATTGGATTTCCCCAGCGGAGATGAGAAGGAGAAGTGGGCGATTCCGAAGACCAAGTATGGAACGGTCGACATTCGAAAATGTGTAAGTTTAGAGGAATCTTTGTCGCTTCGTATCCAAAAGTTATTATTATCGGCTGAAAGCGAGAACTAAACGCAAACTGTCATTGCAGGAGGAGATGAAAGCCGAGTTCTTCACAAGCGATTATTCAAGGACAGGTTTGGGTTTCATTTTTATTAAATTTTGATAAAATATTTTTCAGCCTGGATTACTGTGCAACGCTCACTTGGCCGTCTCAGACCTCTACGGTTTAGACTCCAAGGTAACCTAGGGAAAATAGCAAAACGATGAGAACAATTTTGCAGCCATCTAAATCTCTTGCGACAAAGATCGCTCAGACCCTTGACTATCAGAAGACGGGTATCAAACCAGCCGAAATGACTAAGGAGACTGTTGAGGTGGGAGATTCTGGTAATTAAAAAGAACTATATCATGTATATCGTGGAAATATACAAATAACTGCATAGGATGTTCAGAATATTTTCTGTGATTTTCGGGTTTTTTTATCGTTCCGTGTTCGTTACCAAAACATATTGGCCATTACAGGATCCTGAGGACCCTATACGAGTGATTCCTGCTGAGAAGAATCAACTGAAGCCAGATTTTCTGAGAAACTACCGAGAACCGGCCTACGCTTCAAGGGGAATTCTGGGAGAAGTGTTCCGGTAGGGTTTTGAAGTTTAATTTTTTTTAAAATTAAGTTTCACTTGCAACAACTTTCAGCGAGGCAGGCCAATACGATCACGTCTTGGACTGTGTTGATGAGCAAAAGCAAACTGTAAGGCATTCCGTAATTCATTAACGATTAAAATTCTTTATTTGTTCGCTTACAACATTGCGATAATGCAACTGAAGCTATGCAATTGAGATTCACCTGGATCCGTCGTTCCGCATCGAGGGATGGGAGAGATACAAAAGTTCTGTCGAAAGAGAACTCGCCAGCTACTCTTATGCGATGAAGGTGAGCCCTCAATCTATGTCTCGAGCTTCGCATTTTGGTACATAATCAAAGACCAATGTATGACCTTTGAGAATTTCCGACGCTGTAAATTGATGGTGTTTCCTCATCGACTAATTAGATATCATTCAGAGTGTTTTCGAGCACTACGGAATGGAAAACGAGGAAGAATTGCTGTCTGGCGCCATTATCTCTATGAGAAATCGACTATCCGACAAAGAGGAACATGACGGATCGCATTTCACAACAAATAAGGTAATGTTATATAATTTTAAATCTAAATTAAACCATATTTTAGGTGGTCGAAGGAACGGTGAAGAGAATCATTGAAGAGGCGCGCGAGAAGTTCTTCGAAAACGTCAGTTCCCTATTATTTATGATCTGAGAGTATTGTTTTTGAACCGCATCATGTTGTGATATTCTAACATAATTTCAAATCTCTCTAGTTTTTCAACTGGAGGAATGCGCTGGAGGAAGTGGACAGCAGGAGGAGCGACGTGAAATCAGTAAGCTTTTAATTTGCTATTTGTGCAAAAGGATCGAAATTAGGACTCGATTCTGCACCGGGTCGTCAAATCTCATACAGAGAACATCGCAAATATTCGCAGAAAGGCCTCCGCAGCGTATGCGGTTGCTTACGGTAAGGCATACTTCCTCATTTTTCTAGATTTGATCCATTCTCAATCAGAAAAAGTCTAAGTAATGACTGACATTTCAGAAGCAGCTTACAACAGTATGCAACGGGGAGAGCAGAGCGCGATCATACTCTCATTTCCCTGGATATTCTATGACGCTCTCATGGAAATTAAGATGACCGCAGACAAACCTACAATCGAAGAGAACGACGAACAGTCCAACCATCCATTGGCTAGGGTGGGTAGTCTTTTACATATTTCCAATTATTTTAGCTATTCGTACTTATCGCACACCACATTGATAAGATGAATATGAAGTCGACCATTGGCTCCACGAAAATTGCTCCAATATGACTGTTTCAGAACCTCTCCAAGGTCATTGAACGATACAGCAGCGAGAGATCGAATGCGAGGAAATTCGCTGACTTCATGACGCAATTTGAGAATGGCATTTCCATTGTTGCTCGATCAATGATGGAGAACGAAGGTTTGTAAAGGAGCGAAACAACTTTTCATATCTGTTAGTGGGATGGATCTTTCAAAAATAAGTGTGAGAAAGAGAAATGTATGGAATGGTTCTATAATCGAAAAAATACTGACTGGATTCAAACGAATTTCGTTTCAGGATTGGCCCGAGCTTCATTTGTCTTGCTGGAGTGGGCTAACTACGTGGGCGCAGTTACCGAAGAGTTCGGAGAGGAGAATCTGGTGAGAGAACATCGTCTATTCGTTAATGGGCATAATTTGCCATTTTCTTAACTTCCGTGTAATTTAGTGGTTATATGTTGGAGGGGCACAATTTATATACTTTTTTTCAATTTCGCCGTTCGCAGATCAATCTGTTCGTTCTCTTCGGGCTTGGAGCCATTGGCATGCCTGGAGCTAAGAGTAAAGTCATTCAGAAGGTAAAAGTTGTGAAGGTCACACTTTTGTTCACCTGAAAATGCATTTCAGCCGTCTGGTGAACAGCGAGTGCACCTCAAGAAAGGAGAGCAACTCCTCCTTTTCCTCGATTTCGTCTCCTCACAACACTTCCGGTTATATTATTCACATTCGTTTTATCTACCAAGCACTAAACCTAAAAGTTGTAGATTACAAGTTGCGAAATCGTTAGTATTTGGCTATTGTAATGCAATTGCAGCAAGCTGACATCGCTATCGTTCGAAGAAGTCGACGGAGGAGTTCTCTTCAGAGGTCAATGGATACCATTCTCAGAGGTATCTCAACATCCAGAATCTAAATCGCACTCATGTTCCAGAAAGCCCGTGACTCCTTCCTCTCTCTCGTCACCACGCACAAACTGGATCTACCGTCAGGTGGTGGCAATGTATTGGCGGCCTCTGTGCTCAGAGAATACGAACCCCGTGTCATGCAGCTTCCAGGTTAAAATATTGATTTGCATTGCTCATTTTGATTTCCTGGTTTCCAGAATCCGTGGTCACCAGCAAAATGGAGGAGGTTCGAGAGGCACTGCAACTAATCAGCGGTTGCAAGGCAGTCAATCTGAAGAGGGAAAGCCGTAATTGTGAGTCTACGAAAATATTTCTAAGTTTTTACATAGCACGGGTCTCATGCAGTTCATTGTCAGTTCATTATGTCAGGAAAGGAGGAAATCGTTGATGTCCATGCCCAAAATTCGATTGAGGGGTGACTCGAAGTCCTGAATTTCGTTTTGAAAATAACCTGATTGCAGCGGTGTTCGTGTCAGCAATTGGTACTAGCAAGCAGCTGAGACTGTTATCATCCTTCATCTACCCGCCCGCTCCATCCAGGTGTGCACTAGAGCTCGAAATTGATGACATTGCCGTTTCATTCTACCACTTCTCGATATCTTGGTCAAACGTGAAACAAAATGACTGCAGTGACAACAAATATCTGCGAGAGGGCGATGATGGCATTACTGGTATTTCAGAGAGACGGCAACGCTGAAAGGGACGATCGAATCATTGGCAAACACCACGCATGAGCGAGTGTTGATTGCGGCTGAGAAAAAAAGAGCGATCTGTGCGAATGAAGACATCAAATGAGGAGTGACCAGCGGTGATACAAACAAAAGAAGTCGATTGACAATCTGTAGCTAGTATATTTCTGAATGTATCACTTTTTGCATTTTCAAGTTTTCGTTTCTAGTTTATTTTTTTGCGTTGTAGTGTCCATGTCTGGTATACTTTTCCGCGTGCTGTAGTGATCATTTCAATTTTCGCTGTGCAAATACCTTAGCCGAATGGCATTTACTTACCAGTAATTACCTAAACATCTGGTGCTTGTTCCCATGATTGGTGCAATTTCATGTCAGATCTGTTCCCGTTGTACATGCTCAGTTATGAAAAGGATAAAAATTTGAAAACGCAATTCAAAACTCAAACAAATACAAAATCACGACAGTAGAACACAGTCAGTTCAAATCGACAACCTCTATTCATAGGATCTCTGTTATGCGGTCAATCACGTTATGCTGTATGATATCACTCGCATACTACATACCATTCATCATCGAAAGTCAAGGAGAGAGCACAGCTGCTAAATCCGGTCGCTCCTCATAGCAGTAGGGCGAACAGATCACGTTCTTTCGCCCAGATGTGGAGCAGATCACGCCCAAAAGATCCGGAACGTAGAGATGAAAGTGCAAGATGACTAGGCATTCCCATGCTATGGCCTCCCTCCACCCATTTCGTTGAGGAGGTGTGCAAAATAAATAAACAGTGGCCATAATCTAATCTCTCTTTCGAATATTCATTCTTTCGCTGCGCGGCTGCACATAGTAGAGCTGCGTACAATAAACAGGAGACACGAATTCCGAATTCTAGGATGGTGAAATGTGGGGGCGATGTACTTTCCAAAGGAACTAACGCACTTTGCAGTAATTGACTGAGAATTGGAAGGTCATTTGTAAGATCAGCATACTCTCGCCGTTGTCCCTTATCTTTCACGCAACCTTGCTGGATAGAGAAAGTATCTCCAACCTCAGCGCTATCCATAGTGTTATTGGGCGAGTTGGATCTAGGGTGATCCGAGCAGGATAAAAGGGAGGGGGAGCTCGGGAGTGTCCTCAGAGATGATCTCATCACAGCTCGTCCTCCTGCTGCTGGTCGCCTTCGCCTCGCTCACGGTGGTAGAGGCGCAGTGGGGATGGGGATGTAAGTTCTTTTCCATTAAGCCATTTCACAATTTTACCCATTTTACAATATTGTACAAGAAATAAGGATAGCTACCTAAATGTTGTTAACATTCATGAAATGTATTTGATTATCTGCTCATTACTTTTCATTTTTCTCTTATAGTCATTGGTGTTCGCGTTCAGATTTATCTTAATGAAACCTCATGCAGGTTTCACTTGCTAATATTTTCTGAAATTTGACAAAAAAATTGAGAACTTTATTCACTGAACTCGAATTCAAACCATATTTTTCAGATGGTGGTCATCACCACCACCATCATCACGGATACGGAGGATGGGGAGGCCGACGCGGATGTGAGTTTTTCATAAATTTTGCTAAATTTGATAAATATTGTTTTTAAATTTAAATAATTTATTAATTATATTTTGTTTATTTATGTTTCAAATACTAATTCAGGGGGCTATGGAGGCCGACGCGGATGGGGCGGTCGAGGAGGCTGGGGCGGCTGGGGATGGGGAAAATGAGCTCGGATCGACGAACTATGTGCTAATTATATTCGATAAATTATTTATTTATCATGCTGGGCGCAGAAATGTTGTTAGAAATTGCACAAATGTACGTGTATCTCTCTGATCGATTTGCGATAGCAGAGGCCGAATTGTGATACAGTATAGAAAATGAAGAGACCGTGGAATCTTGTCTCGAACTCTACTATTCATAGCATTTCCACTTGG
The DNA here is from genome assembly GCA_036245805.1 of Pristionchus mayeri. NCBI lineage: Eukaryota > Metazoa > Nematoda > Chromadorea > Rhabditida > Neodiplogasteridae > Pristionchus > Pristionchus mayeri. The sequence goes on from BTRK01000006.1 coordinate 45,230,972, forward strand.
CCACATGTTTCTTTTTGTCAATTTTCACGAAGTATGCTCAAACATCCGTCTTGCAGTGCCTCGTTCAGTTGATCAATCGCCACAGTTGAGGTCGAATGTGAATGCAATCACTGATTGCATAGAGAAGGACAATTCGGTCGTTGCTCGATCGATGTTATTCAGCAGAATATCAGGTAACTTTTCAATGGCTAATGGACAAACAAAATATAAAATCGCATATTTCAAATGAAGCATGGTAATTTTCATATAAAAGAAAATTGATATAAAAGTCGAATAGCACTTGTTGTCGGCTCTATTAGTCACAGGCAAATGACGTGAGCGTAACTGCGCCTGATTTCCAGTGTTATCGCTCAGAAACACGAGGTTTCACTCGAAGCGTGAATAGGCAGCATTGTTATTTTTCTATATTTTGCACGATATGTGCATAATTTGTTATGTGGGCTGACGTTCATAACGAGCCTCCTCCTTTCCCCTACACCCTCGCTTTGTATAACAGGAGAGAAAAAGACAATAAGATCATTAGAGCTCAATGAACGATGACAACATCTTTTCAGTTTATTGACTCTTGCAAGTTCAAAGAGGCTCTCATCACAGCTTGTATTCCTGCTGCTGATAGTCGCATTCGCCTCGCTGACGGTGGTCGAGGCGCAGTGGTCAGTCCCAATATTATCAGATGCTTTGATCTCACAGTGAAATGGCGTTCACGTAAAGATTCCATATTTATTGTTTGCTATTGCTCAATGTCAGAAACGCGGGATTTCGCTCGAAACGAGGAAGCTGAGTGGTGTTTTTTCCAATCTTTTGACCAGCACGCGCCGAGTTTGTCGAGTGAGCATAAGACCAGCACCCTCATCTTCCCCTTACTCTCTCTCTCGCATGATCTAACATCAGGGTAAAGAACAACTGGAGATCACTATCTCATCGAAACTATGAATCTCCTTGGCCCTACACTTCCAGAAACGCTAGCACGGTGGCTCTAGCATATACGGAAATGACGTATAAATGTGCATATTTCGCGATTTTCTATCGCACATAAACAATTGGAGATCACTAGCTCATCTAAACGACGAATCGCCTTTGCCCTACACTCTCACTGTATCTATGATATCATGCGAGTTCGAGGTACGAAGCCATTATCTTTTCAATATATTCACACTGTCATTCTCAACTGCCCCAGAGACTTGCATAATGAAGCGGCAATTAGCCGAACAGGGAACTCTCCTACCATGATGGAGAGCATGCAGGAAGATCTCTAATGCCCAGCGAAATCACTCTTGTCATTCTCCTTACTATCTCGCACTGTCTAGCAAAGCGGGTGATATTAATAAAGAACGGATGGTCACCATTGCTCAAAATACGACTCCACCTTTTCTTTGTATTCACTCTCTCATCACTCTGCCGGTCAAGAGATTGTGTAGCAGGAAGAGACGATTCCCCGAACAGGGAACCTAACAGGGGATAGAGCAACAGGGTGATCTTTAAGATCAGTGATACCAATTGTTCGGCGAGTTGTGCGCTGATCTAGGCTGATACAAGCAGGATAAAAGGTGGGAGGGAAAGCTCGGGGGTGTCTTCAAAGATGATCTCATCACAGCTTGTATTCCTGCTGCTACTCGTCGCATTCACCTCGCTCACGGTGGTGGAGGCACAGTGGGGATGGGGATGTGAGTTCATTGTATTATCATATTTTCAGGTTTTGTATGGCTTCTTTAATTGCAGTGAAGGCTATTTTTTATAAAGGAAAATGAATACTTTGTCACAGAACTCGGGATGTTTTATAGGGCACCCGCACTACCATCACCATTACCATCATCATGGCTGGGGCTGGGGAGGCCGAAGAGGATGTGAGTTTCCTTTTTTTAAAATTATATTTAATTAATTATTTTAACGAATTCAGGGGGCTGGGGAGGTCGACGCGGATGGGGCCGTCCCTGGGGCGGGTGGGGATGGGGTAAATGAGGTTGGATCGACGGACTATGTGCTAATTATGTACATGATAAATTATTTATTGATTATGTTGCGCGAACGTGCAGAAATATTGCAAGCGATGTAACAATAAATGTAGTGACTGTTTCACTGGCATTCGAATTGCACTGTCTCGAGACCGGTTGAATGTGGAGAATCACAGCACGTTACCTTTTTGTTCTCTTGCTATTATTCTTCCCTTCTGCATTACTCACTGATTTTTTTTGATTTTTTAAGCTGATCTAACACGATATGTTCGTATAACATTGAGGAATTCTTAAGATATCCTACTCTCCTCCCGGAACATTATGTTTTGGTGATTTTGATTAGATTCACGAATGTTTTCCTTGTCCTCTTTGTAAACATCCATTACAACGTTATCTCCTTCTTTTAACTCTCACCCTCCATATCTAACAGAAAGAAATTAACAATGAACTTTAAATGTCTGAATCTTGAACATATGTTTTCCTCCTCTTGATCCAATTATCATCTATTTCATGAGTTCCTTGAAAGCCGCTCTGAGGGGAGCTAAAGGTTAATGTGAATCAGGATGGGAGAGGAAGAGGACAACAGGACTCAATGAATAACGGAAGGGAGAAAGAGAGAGAAAGTTGAAGTATCATTCTCCTCACTCTTTCTGAACATTATTTTCTTACTCAGATGCTCATACGGAAGAACTCAGAGAAAGTTTAAATGTATGAATATTAATTTGAATTCAGGGAATGGTGCAAAAAGGAACTGACGCAACTTCAAGACGCATTGTGAGTTTGGGCGATATCTGTTAAAAAAACCGCCACACGTTCTACCAATTTTAATTTGCACTAAAAACGTAATTTGAATACGTAATTTCTAAAACGGAATTTATATTGCCGTTTTCCTAAATTGTCAGACTAAATTGAACATCGTCAGACTGCCTAGATGATTTGATTCACGGTGAGATAATCGACTATTCAAATGTTTCCATACATTTCGTTGCATCCTAGGGGAGCAAGAGGAGACAGTTTACAAATCACTTCACAGGTTTACAAATCAGTTAGCAGAAAGAGCCATATAAAAAATCCATTGTGTTATAAAACAAAATCCATTGTGCCAATATGTCGGTCATTTTCCGTACAGAATCCCAGATTCTATTTCCTATGATCAAATTATGATCAAATTCTTGAATTGCAGAGGCCCTTTATTACCGTTCACTGATTACTAAATATATTCAAGCTAGCTTCGAGAGCACGTATTGCCGGTAAAAAGAAAAGGTAAATTGCCTCCGCGTAAAGCGAGTTGATATCGGTCTTGAGACGACAACGCTAGGTGGGCCACCCTGGCGATGACGGCTGCGAGATAGGAATAAGTGTTCCTACTTGTCCATGTGCGCATTGGAAATGTTACCTTCCGCGTCATTGAGCCCGGTAATCTTGAAATAACATCATGGAAGTGAATCGAAAGTGAAGAAAGAATTAGAGTGGCCGCGGAGTTGCACTTCCATTTTCAAGTTTCATTGAAACGGTTGCTACTCGGTGTTGCACTTTTGAAAGTTTTTGCACTGTCGAGGTCACAACGATAGATTCACTCTGTGTACGTGTTTATTGTCTCCTGAGTGAATCATGGCACGGATCTTTTGACGGCAAACGGGAGCGGTTTGCTCAAACGGGAGCGGTTTGCTGACGAATTCCGGATGGCGGTGTACTTTCTATCCGATGGAAGAAGATGAAAATGTAGAGAGTCAGAGAGGGAGAGTGTGTGCGTGATATACAGAGAGATTTGAGAAAGGGGGGCAGAGAGATAGAGATAGAGAGAGAGAGAGATAGAGAGAGAGAGAGAGAGAGAGAGAGAGAGAGAGAGAGAGAGAGAGAGAGAGAGAGAGAGAGAGAGAGAGAGAGAGAGAGAGAGAGAGAGAGAGAGAGAGAGAGAGAGAGAGAGAGAGAGATAGGGTGGAGAAGTACACATTTTGCTGGTCCATCGCCTTTCTCTGCTTCTTGAGCCTCTCTCCCCCTCTGCGGGCCTCTTTCGCACTCGTCTGTGCCACCCCTCGTTCCCCTTCTCCCCCCCTCCCCCCCCTCTTCTGTTGCTTACTCCTTATCGAACGAACGCACACTTTGTTGACCAATACGAAATTCCCTATGTTCCTTCTAGTAGTCGAATTCGCGCACATCTAGTCTAATTTCGAAACTGCCGCTTTGTACACATCTCTCTCGCTCTCTCTCTTGCCCTGTGTCTCTGACAGGATTGCTATCGCTTTGCACTCTTAAAGTAAGCTTCCGCTCTTTTCTCGATTGGCCGCTTTTGTCCACTTTTACACCCCGTCTCATGGCCTTTTCATTCAATCTACGAGGAAGAACAGGCGTTGGAGGTTGAATAGCCCGCAGACTACCACTCTTGTGTCACGCATAAATAACACATGCCAGGGTCAAAAGGGATGAATAGAGGGTGGGCAGAGAAGTAGTGACCTGTACGATGATGCCTGCAGAAAAGAACAGGTGGGGCAAACTGGAAAACGCTTTAATTCAGACAGCGTTCTTTTATCCACTTTGGTATCCTTTCATCTTCTTCGATATCCCTTCTCCGGTTTCCTCAGCCTTCTTCCACTCCCGCACTTTCACCAATGTTCTCTCCCTCCTCCGTCCACCTCCTTCGTTTATTGCCTGCATGATGTGGTCGAGACGTAACATTTTGTGAGTCTTTGATGGAATATTACCAGGAATGTCTCTCCTTTTCCTCTTCCCCCTCTCCAGCTCCATTGCAATTGCGTTCCATCAACAATAAATTTCCTCGAGCGCTCTAAATAACAACAAATGGTCTTTAATTTCACAATTGATGCGTGATTTGCAGTAGGTCATGGTTACGACTCGCTCAAGGCGAAGGACGAGGGATCGATGCGAACAGGTGGGATGCAAATTCAGTGTTGGAATTTAACAGAATTTTATGCAACGCATTAACTGAGGCGCTTAGAATTGCACTGAAAATCTCAGATATTTTATCAGATTATGTGCATGAATAAAATTCTACCAAGATTGTGTTATTTCCAGTAAAGCACAAAATTTAGGAAGAACATCTGGTACTGAAATCAAATGATGACACTGAGATATTTTGCAGCGCAGCTCATCGCTTCAAGCTTTGAAGAGAGCGAGGAAGGGAGAGGCTGTACGAAAGGAGAAGGAGATTAATGATGTTATTAACGGAAGAGGAGCGCACACGAATAAGCAGCCATGTACGAGATTGAAGGTAAACATACAATAATAATTCCTGCAGAAGCCGTAGAGTAGAGATGTCTTCACGGGAGTACTATTTTCATGAGTACTATTTAGCCGATTTTACCGGTAAGAGAGCACACTGAACGAGAAGTTATCAATTTTGATTTCATAATGCATTTTCAGAGTCATCCAGTCTACCGCCTCATTGTGACGCAGATTTCCAAGATGGTTCCGGTTTGTTGCCCTTGTGCTTTCTTCTCTCATATAGTATAGCCTGAATTCCCTCAATTCTAGTCTTGTTTCGATGACATTTTCATTGTTTTCGAGCCTCACAAATTGCTACCGCACACTTTTTAGAACCCGAGGAAGTATGAAAAGTATGCAGAACCGGACACCTCGATCATGGAGAAACCCATACTGGAAGAAGTAACCTATCCGATTTCATGTTTAATGTATTTGTACCTCAGTTCTTTAGAGCTCCGTAGCGGTTATGCACTCCATGAAAATAGGCGAATGTTCGCCTTGTCAGCTATATTTCAGGTGTATTCGGGAGAGCGCGGGGAAACCATCAAGCATTGGCTCGCAAGAGCAAAATGCAATGGGGAGCAGGATAAGTTCGAGGTGAGACTTTTTTAATTGTGTCATTTTTTTTAAAGTCGAGAGCAAAAATAAAAGATTACCAGAGAAATGAAGATCGAGCTTCCAGGTAGACTACATAGTCGCGACGGAGCATCGAGCAATGGGAGAAATGCAATTCATTGAAGAGGAAGACTGCAAGGTTCGGCGGTATTTTGCTCCCAATTCTTACAGTAGTAGATTGTTAATACAAATTTTATTCTTGGCCTTCATTGTTATTTTGCTAACTGCATAAAAATGAGCGCGATGAGCATGCAAGTGTTCAACTGATAATTTAAAGGTTCTGATCAAGTGGACTGGCTATCCTATACCGACGTGGGAGCGTTCTGACAACCTCGAATCTCTCACGGTGAATCTCGACCACTTTTCCTACTCACCTATCACAATGTTTTTGAATAAATACAAAAAGTTACCATAACCATTCTATAAAGAATACGTTCAGCAACGACTCCCAATGCTGACGAGAACACTGCAACTCGATTTAGTTAGTTTGGATACTTTTTATATTATTTTTTTATTTTTTAAATGCTGATAAGTCGAGCCGCATTTTTCATTATTTCTGCATTTTCCAGATTGAGCTGAACATCCGAGATACGATGGGCAACGACTACTTCGAGCAGAAGTTGCCCAACCGCTATTTCAAATGTGGAAACAGCGTCGGTGCATACATCCTCCTGCCGGTACTGTACAGTTTTTAGAAAACGGTAGCCGAATATTTGTTGCACATAGTTGTCTAATAATTTTGATTATCTTATTGCAGCGGGCTTCTTACGAGAATCGATTGCGAGCGATTGAGTATCAGTAAGTTTCTCCGTATCAGTATGTGTTGAAAATTGGTCAAGGCGAGACTTTTCAGTTTCAACGTCATCAACGAGCGCTGGGGGCAGCCTCCGGTCTACGTGATCGACTGGACAGGAATGAAGAGGGCGGATCAGACACTCAAGGATCTGGAGGTATTGGATGGAATTGAGGAAATAGGGCACAAGAAACAATACCACGATACCTTTCCTGTATCGACTTTCTCGTTGATTGACCGGTCTAGAGAGTGTGTAGAATGAGGAAACGGCGTCCCAAATTGCGATAATGAAAAAAAAGAAACGATGAAAAATATTAATCGACATGTGTGATTTTCAGTACATCCAAATGTGCCTGCTGTCCAAGGGCGTGAGGGATCTTATGGTTCGCAGACCTCAGGCCAAGCTCCATCATCTAAAGTGAGTCACACATGCTTGATCTACCACAGCTTCCGGTCTGAATCACAGAACGAAGTTGCTTGTCTAATAATATTTTAAATACTTCAGATGCTCAAGCAACTGCAAGACTTGCACTCTGGAGAAGCGAACGGACACCGTTAGATTCTGCTGCAGACTTGTAAGATTTTACTGTGATTTTACTTTTAACTCCTACTCCGTGGAATGTAGTTAGCTGAATGCACCCTTATCGCAATCAAACCTATTCCAGAGCGAATCGCTCGAACTCGACAAGACGGGAGTTCCTCGATTCATCATGGAAGGAGTGAGTCAATTGTAAATTCTTCGAGCTTCCAGATCTTTCTCAAAACCATTTATATCTTATCTTTCATCCTCTCCAAAACGGCACTTACTGTGTTTATGGCAAAGATCAAAGCTCAATTTCCTCTCAGACTCCCTCATGCGTGGTTCCATTCCGAACCGAGTGCACTGAGGAATGTAGTTGCCCGGAAAGCAAGTGCAAGAATCGCGTCGTTCAGGTTCAATATTATTCTTTATTTAAATTTGTAAGAGTAGACGCATTTACTCGAATGACCTACTTTAGTGTGTAAAATTCATCATTCCAAATCACTTTTCGGTTTGTAGCGTGGAAGGCAGAAGCCGCTGGCGATCTTCCGTGACCCGATGAAGCAGTGGACGATCCGGGCCGTCACAGAGTTCGCCGAGCACGAACTCATCACGGAGTACTGTGGGAAAGTGAGTGAAATGTTGATCGAGATCCTAGTTTACGCAGACATTAAGTTCTTCAAAATGAAATCCGATCGATCGAATACGACATTATATCGTACGCCGCTGCACAAAGTTTTTTGTTCGTGTGCACTATCACGCTTTAGCGGCACTAGGTCGGAACTATTGTCTCATACCGCCTTTGATGTATCAAAGGCCGCATGAGAGCATAATTCTCTTCCGACCTAGTGTCCTCTAATTTGTTGCAGGTGCAGCTCGAGAAGACTACTGGCCGCTCGCAGCAGTTCGATTTCAGCTTGGGCTACGACGCAGTGAGGGACGACGGCAAGAAGCGACCGCTCGTCATCAGCGCCTTCAAGATGGTACGCCTTTCGTTGGAATTGGCTCGGATGATAAATTATCATTGAGAGACACCGAATAAACGACAACATGCACTCTTCTACAGTGCCATTACATCTAAAAATAAAATAGTAATTAACCATGTTGAGGGCAACGAAGCACGCTTCATCTCTCATTCTTGCGAGCCTAATGCCTATTTCCAGACCACGGTCATTGAAAGGTGAATTGTTCAGTTTCGAAACAGCAATTCTAAAGTTACTTTCAGAGATGCTCTCTGCACGAATCGTGGAGCCGTACATGCACTGCGGCCCATTGCTGGAGGTGTGAATAATTTTTGGAAGCATCATGAAAAAGCTCAGAAGTAGAATACTAGGTCGGATGAAAACTATGACGTCATGCCGCCTTTGATATATCATACATGACGTCAAAGTTCTCATTCGACTTAGTTCCAGAAATAGTGCCTAATGATGGCCTTCTTTACGGTTTAGAAACTTCAAATAATATGCAGGCGAGGAGATTACCCTCGACTACTTTGATGGGAAGGGATTGAACGACTTCACCATCGACTTTTCCGCAATGTTCCCCGAATCGGGATGCGCGTACGTTCATTTTCCTCAGTTTGAGCCGGTTGTCTAAAAAACTGCGAAACGTCCTCCTCTTTCATTATTGGGTCTATTCGCTTCACGTGAACGCAATATTAATTCCACAATCATTTACACTTACTTAATTGGTAATTAATTAGGCCTTGACAGATTTTGAGTCTAACATTTCAGTTGTAACTCTCCTCGCTGTCGGTTTACACCGGAGGCGTTCAAATTCTACAAGAGAGGTCTCAAATGAGGCGTAATTGCATCACCCCATGATATTTCCCAAGTTCATGCTTTTCTTCTGAGCTTGTTAGTCTAGTTAACATTAGGTAATTTTAAATCTCTTCAGAGTACAATGCGATTCCATTTTTCTATTGCATATCCAATCTTGTACTAGGGACTTGGAATATTTTTTAGGAACATCGTCGTTCTGTTATAGATGTGTACTGGTTTTGCCAAAGTATGTGAGCTTTTTTATGAGCTATTTATTCTGTTTTGTTCTGGCTACATATTTGATCTGAAATTTTTCAATAATACTTGTATATTTTTAAAATATGTTATCGAACCGACAGTTTTTCTGCATGTTCGTTCTTTCATTCGCACTATCTTCTTTCACAACTAATTTTATTCACTTTATGTACTCGTTAATTCTCATTCTTGCGATTTCAATTTGCAGAAGCGAAATTGATGAACAAATGAACGAAATTGTTCATTACAGTAGTTTATAACTCCCAGTATTGTAACTTAGAACTTTATCTCCATTATTTTTGTTCTGTCCAATTCTCGAAAAATATTTCGGAAATACGATGCGGATAAAGATATTATTGATGCGGCCGTGGGAAGATATGACAAGAGATTCAATCCGGGGATGGTTCTCTGAAATCAGATATTCTATTTACTTCCATGAATGGTTTAGGATAGTGCCTCCATAATATTCATTTACGTCAAAAGCTCTTCGTAATTGAGTTATATCTCCATTTCGGATAACATGGTTGCTCAGCCGAATCTTGCATGTCGTAGCATTACATCTTTACTTTTCTACTGTTCATCACCTTGTTTTATCATCGTTCGTTCCTTCATCCTATTTTCCATAATCGCAGAAATGTTCGGACACGAATACGATGAATCGCTGGGTGCGCCAATTCTCGTGCAATGGTCGGTTGCGTTTTTATAAAATATAACTTTACATAGAGGCAATATGAATTTTCGCTTATGTGACAGGTGAAGGTTAGGCGAAACGCATGGCACTCTAATATGTGATTCGTTCTCTGATCTCTTAGGCCTGTCCCCATGTTAAAACTAATCGGCTTTTGCAGGTTTCAATATTGCGTTTTCGCTTTCACTCTTGGTTTCCTTCACCCGCTCGTTGCTTATGTAATCATGTTCCAATCGAGAAGTATGAGAGCCGACATGCGAATAGGTTTTCTCGTGCTTCAGGTGTACCTTATATTCTGGTAGTCAGTACGAGAGAGTAATGTGATCAATCCGAGACGGAGATTGAGGAGCTTCCTCAATGAGTTCGCATAATTACTCTCACAGGCGACGCAAGCGCTGAATGACGTCTTCTTCTGTCTTTTGTTTCAGCCGTACTCAATGACTCCACTTCCTGTAACCTTGTGTGAGTTCTCTGACGATTGCATCCTATTATGTCGTAGATCTTTTAAATTTACGAGCATCATGTTCACTTTTCTCATCACAATATGTGTTTTCGTTGTACGACATATACTAATGTGTTGTCTTGATTTACATATTTTGCACTTTCACTGTTAAATTTAGGTATGGGCCTACTATGCGACACTATTTGGATTCCTCAAGTGAAGTTGATCGGGGTCTTGAACGGATCAGTCGTCGTGTACCTATCGCTGTTGTTACGTATTCAGCAAGCTCTTATTGTTGGGCCGAGCCGTCTTAAGCTCTCTTCAAGGTATCAGAGTCCTTACTGATTTAATTTTATTACTTTTATTGCCTCATTCAGATCCCAATGCGTCTTCGTTCTCTCTATGTCAATATTAGCAATGTGTGTCATCAATAGCCTTTGGTGCTCTACATCAGAACCATCTAACAGGATAGAAATCATGCAAAAGGTTCATCACGCGTACACTTGTTCCCTCCCAAACATAATGTAGTGGTAGGAATAGAAGACACCAATGATATGAGTTGAAAAAATAACGTCGTTCCAGCTCAACGTTTCCTGGATCGGCAGATACGCGAAATAGGTGAAATACGTGAAATACGTCTACGGCGAGGAAATAGCTGACCTGGGAACCTTCAAGGCTGGTGAGAAAACAATACTTCATAATAACATATGTTGCTTGGCGTTTCAATGCGATTGGAAAATACTTTTCAGGCATTGCTAAGCTCGTTATTTTCAATATCATAATCTTCTCTTCTATGGTTCTTCTAATTGTTCTCATTCTTCGAGGAATGTGGAAGCACGCGGTGAATTTGAACTAGAGTTCGGAATTTGTGAAACCATCTTTACATAGTATACTCTCTCATCTGTTGTTGAAAAAACAGGGCTGATCAAGAATTACAGAATTTCGAATCGTCACAGAAACGTCTGTGTCGGACGTCGCGGGCTCTGCTATCGGAGGTTGTGAAATTGGAGACAATAAAAGTATCTAAACGATTTTCAGTTGTTGATAAGGGGCACCCTCTACATATTTCCAACTCTTCTCCTAACTTTTACCTTCTTGAGACCACCTTTATTCATTCCTAAGATCGGCTATTTTCTGATGAGAATATTAGCTGTGGTTTGTCACAAGAGCGCTTGGAGATGTTGTACTGATATGTCTTAGGCATGCTTCGCAATGCAATCAACAGCTACTTCACTTGCATTTCTGAGCAATCATCAATACGGAAGAGTAAGCGAGAAAATTTTCCCAAATGCCTTTATCTCTCCAGGTACTATTTAAGGGTATAATCGAAGGCTTACGACGAAACAAACCGAGGTCGAGCAGTGACATGGAATAAAATATTGGTTCAGTTTCTTTGTATTGCATAGCTAATACCATAATTTGTATTTGTTGAATGCCTGTTTACGAAGAATATCTTAAAATTGAATTAGATTCTTCATGATGATCCCGATCTCCCTTCTTTCAGTAGAAGCTCAGTCCTCTCCAGCCTTGATCGTCTGAACGGATTAATTATCAAATTATTTAGACTTTGAAATTTCAAACCGCTGACTGTTCATTTTACTCCATCTCTCGGTCGAATGCGACGGAGAGTGTGTATATAATAACGAGACAATGGTACCGTTTATCCATCTATTCCGATATGGCACGATTTCTGATGAGGTTACTTTCTGATATCATACCCTTCCATGTTCCTCTTTTATCGACTATGGGAGCAGATCTCATGCAGATCCACTTGAGAAAGAACGTCTTCGAGGTTGTGGTTCGAAGGCGAGCGCAGTCTAAAATAGCCACATCTTTGCATTTATTTTCTGACTTTTTTTTTATTTTTCTGAAACTCCGAATTGAAACTTGGACTTCAGAGCAAAAGGAAAGCATACCGTCTCCGAAAATGCTTTGCCGCCAACTTTGCGCGTTCGTGAGAAAAGTGGATGAGAGCAAGAAAAATATGAGAGATAGTCGTACAGCAAGCATTGAAGTAGGAATGGAAGAGCCAAGAAAGCATCGCAGAACTCGGAGAGTTATTGCATTTCCGTTCCCAGAACTGAAAAGCTTTCCGAGAATGGCATCATTACCAGACAATTTTGGTTGTTATTTGGCCAAATAGCTTCTACCATTCGGCGCTCGCAAGTGAGCAATTGACATCTATTGGATGGCAAAGAAATGGTGCTTTGTATTGGAGATAGATTAGATCTCTTTGTTCGGTGGCATATTCCATATGATTTACTCACGTATATATATTTTATCGAATTGTAACTTCATACATGTAAGATAAATTGAGACGTCATAGAATCAAGGTACTTCACGTACCACACACTCTCTTTCTCTCTTCGATCACCACCTCGTACGGTTCGGGATATCTCCCTATTCCCACCACTACTTTCAATTCCGGTGGGATCTTGCCTACGGGACGGAATGAGAGATGCTGGAGGAAGTGGGTGAAGTAAAGGAAGAGTTGCATCCTCGCGAGCCCCTCTCCAAGACATGCCCGCTTGCCCATCGAGAAGGGAGTGATACGAGGGTCCTCAAGTAGCGTTCTTATCCTATGCGTTCATAATTCCGCGGCACTGAAACGTGCCCAATTCATTTAGTTACTAACAAAAGTGCCCATTGTGGATTTCGCATTCTGTGTGTCGGAAGCTTCTTTTCTACAATTTTCCTCACCTTGAACAGCTCTCCGCTCTCGTTCAGGTGTCGTTCCGGGCAGAAGTAGAAGGGTCGCTCGAATTCCGCTGGGTCGGAGTGCACAAGCGAGAACTCGGCTAGCACGCCCGTGCCGACGGGAATATCGTGTCCTGAAGGAAAATTATGATATTTGTTTTGTACTGAATTGACTTCGCGAAACGCAATCGCGGCCATTCTATGCATTCCCTCCTCACGAGCAATCGTCTGACCCTCTTCAGTTTGCACGCTCTCTCGTCTCTCTGACCGGCGAGAGAGCGTGCAAACTGAAGAGAGTCAGACGATTGCTCCTCCTCACCCAACCGATATCGGAATTGAACAGACGGTGACGAATGAATTTCAAGCTATACTTTTACCCACCTTCGATAATCACTGGAGAGGACGTTTTGCGCGCGAAGCTAATGTTGATGCTGGATATCCGTAGTATTTCCTAAATACTTCTTGCTGCATTTTAAAAGGAATTGTGCCCAAATTGTGCCCAAAGGTCTCCCATGAAAAGAAAACGCACCTGCATAACCGCATTGCAATAGTGCAGCTTCTTCTGGTCTGCCATTTGGATCGTCTCGAAACAGTTTTTGGACCTTTTAAAATCCATTTGTCCACTCACTCTATTGCCGACGTGCTCGTCGATCTCTCGCTGGCACTTCTCTTGGATGCACACATCGTTTATCTGAAGATATTTTCCTATTTCTTTGATCAGAGATACTTCAAGGATATATCAGCCTAACAATTTTTGACAATTTCAAAAGATACCAAGTAGTGAAATGCGAATCGGAGCGCGGTCACTGTGGTCTCCATGCCTGCGATCCACAAATCGCCGCACGCGCTAACGAGTTGCTCGTGGCAGAATGAGCCTGAACAAATCGTACCTTAGGGGGTATTCTCATCCTACCCTGCCTTCCGTTGTAGGATATATCACATAGTTTGCTACCAATAAAAAGTGGTTAATTTTCAGTAATTTTAGTGATTTTGAAATTGGTACGAAATTCTTCTCCCTTTTCTTCCCTTCGTCTCATCTCTGTCATGAAAGCTTCTGCGTAGCACTTCGGTTCCTCTTCAGGGTTCAGATTATTCTTGACCAGTTCCAATTCCTGAATTCGCAAGTACTACAGCAAGCCAGGAAGGCAAAAACGAAACAATGCAGACTTGCATTGTTCAATATTCTTCTGAATTCGTTTTTCTAATTTCAATTTCTAATTTATTTACATTGGATCACGAAGGAAATGGTAGTCCAAAGGCCATTTGTGGTTCGAAGGATACCGTAATTCCAGTCGTGAGATCGATCGGTCTCCCTCCTGCTCCCTCCTCCTTCCACCTTGCAACAATCTCTCGCGCGTACTGCATCGTCGACTCCTTCAAGCGATGTGTTATCATAAATTCAAGCAATACAGGGAACTGTAAACACGCCTGCATCGCTATACTGTTGAAGCCCACGTTTCTCAGTGTATGAAGTGCGAAGCGGCGCTGCTCCAGAATCAGTGCACTAGTTTCCCCATGATTTTTAAGATTTCATTCAATAGCAACGCAAAATACTTCTTATCTTTGAGCTTTACACTCACTATTGAAAGTTAATTTATTTCGATTTTTAGACTCACCCTCCAGATGCTGTTATCTTCGAAGATTAATTCGTATTTCTCTCCGAGAGGAGTAATTTGATCCGAAAACTTCTCGCCATCCTTGACGATGTGCTTGATGAGCAACTGAAATATCGCGATGTATCAGCCAATGCGAAACTTTAAAAAATAACTCGAATTATTCGCATTTCAAGTATTTTTCCCGATAAAGTATGATATCAGGTTGGTGCAAAAGTTTCGCAACAAGACATTTTGGATATTTTTTTGTGAATGCTTCTCATGTATCAAATACCACTTGGACATTATTTGAGGTAGTGTTAGGTCGTTACAATTATTAGATTAGACACGATCGATCCAAAGTCATTCTGTAGAAAAACAATGATAAATGAAAATTGGCGAAATTTGCATGAATTTGGGTTTTCAACACAAACCATCGCTAAAACTAAACGAACCTTTTTTTGTGACCCCAAGCTCTCCGAGCAAAAATTCCTGTGAATATGCTCCAAATCTGCCAAACGCAATACCCCAAATTTCCGGAATACGTGCCTATTTTGACAAGTTGTTTTAAGGCTGATACGGATCGCTCTCCACAGTAGAATATATATCCATCATACTTCTGGAAAATGGTGTGGAAGCGGCGTCATTATTGCCGTGCAAAGAGTAGTAATCAATCGAAAAGTTTAAAAGAAATTGCAATTCTCAGACTTTGGAATGCTCTCTCATTGGTGTTTATGATTGATGAGAGGCGATGTAGTGTGCGCTACATATAGCACACATTTACTAATATTATACAAGAAACCGCATGAGAGTTGCTCAAGACCGAAGCAAGATAGAGCTCGAAAACCTTAATCGAGATTTTGTTGCGAAACTTTTGCACCAACCTAATAAAAATACGAACACGTCGAACAATTCTAGAACCGGAAAATGGGTACCTTACTATCAGCGATGACGACGGTCGGCCTGGGCATCCACACTGTGAACACCTTCCCGTACTTCTCCTTGAAGCCGGAAAGAACCTGAATACTCTTCTGAATCCACGTGTCAAGTTACATAAATGTGAGTGTGGTGCTGATCCGATTCCGACAGACCTTGATCATATCAGTTTCGAATTGAAGGATGTTTCCCAGGAACGGAAGAGGCGGAGGTCCGGGAGGGAGACCTGGTAAAGTTACTAGTAGGCGCGCTGCTAGACTCTGATATAGCGGTGTTTTTTCCGAAGTTGTGAAGGGGCTATACACCTATTTATTTTAGCACACCACTGTATGGACATGCTAACTTTTCCATTTTCTAATTTATAAGTAATGGTGACCTTTGATTTTGTTGATAAATGAAGAGTAGCATATAACAGCTACAACAGCTAGCGAGATGATGATAAGAATCATGCTGAAAATTACGGAAAGGGTCAATAGAGAAGTGTTAAAAATTCTGACTGTCTCGCAAATAAGGAAGCAATGAAAATGCGAACTTAACGTGGTCAATGAAGAAAATTGTAAATCCTCTTTGGAGCTGATAGATCGATAGATTTGCACAAAGTTATCTTGGCGAGGAATGAACGAAATGCAAACTGAATAGAAGCGCGTTCTCACCAACCGCTCGGTCGAAGAGTAGTTCCTCTGAACACTCCTTTCAATATGTGAGCGTGTTCTTTCTCATCAAACTCCGAGATTGTGATAATGGTGCAAAAGAGACGAGAGGTTAGATGAGCAGAAAAAAAACGAGACCAACTTAACTACGAAACACGTGATGTTTGAATAGAGGGAATGTGTGCTAGAGTAGGTTCTATTCCGCATTTCCATCATGAGATATCATTTTCCCTCACCAATTCAACGTTATTTCAATTTTCTCAAATCTGTATTCGATTTCCTGAAATTGTGGAAGCCTACAACAAATCTGAAGCGCTGTTTTAGTTTTTCCGCCTTCTGAATCCCAAATTCGGCTTCTCTTCTAAAGTAATGATCTTTCTCCATCACTCTAACACATGTTGTATTTCTCAAGTTCCCGCGCGCTCATACTAAGAACATTCAACACCTATTCGGGAACTTCTTGCTCGCCGCAATGTGTAGCGAGTTAGGTATCATTAGAAACTCAAACGAAGCTCTCACCGCTAAAGAAACGGGAAGCGTTTGTCCAATTTAATTATTTTACGACTCATAATAAAACAAATAGTGTAAATATTTTTATTTACAACTCTGGAAAAGTATTTACAAGAACTGCTCATGCATCAATCAACTGCAAGTAGTATGTTCTCGGCATTCGGATTATTCCATCAACCGGCGTGAGATCCAGAGGCGCGTCCTTCGGGGGAAGGATACGGTACTTCTGGACGATCATCACGAGCGCCAGGAAGAGTTCCATCCGAGCAAGGCCTTCTCCTGCGCACTGACGTTTGCCCATGGAGAAGGGCACGAGGGGATCGAGAGTGACCTGTAAATTTCAGCCAATTCAGGAGTGAATCAAGGTCGAGATGTTGACTTTAAATCTTTACTACACTATCTTATCAAACCCCTTTGTTGCCTAGTTGCGACATCGTATCTCAGTTACTCCTTTCCGAAGTATTCATATCATATTTCATTGTACCAACATCATACACTATTATTAAAACGGAAATTCGGTCGAGATTCTGGCCACCGTCCCTTCATTTTACAATCTGCATTATCGGTCGATCGAGTGGTGGGACACACTTTTCATTTGCGCTACCGCAAATGAAAAGACTGTAATCATTTGTGTTCACCTTATTCGGCGTCTTCCCATCAGCAAGTAGGAATCGATCGGGTCGGAATTCGTCGGAATGCTCGAACACTTCGCTGTTCTTCAGCACATTGAAGATGCTTGCTTGGACTAGAGTGTTCGCGGGAATTGAGTGGCCGTCGACCTGCAAACTCGTTCAGATTGGAAGGATTTAATCTAAAATTTAGTGTGAATCCGTACTCACTCAGAATCACACACACTCAAAATATGACCAATTGATCAGTCAACCGATCAACGTGTCTTATCATGCAGTAAACGATAAAAAATGGCAGGTATTCTTATTAAGTAATTTTTCAGTCTTCGAACAATTATGTAATGCCTCACTTCAGTATGAACTGTCGTTTTGTGCGTGACGTTGAGGGGAAGAATATTCGCTGTCCTTTGAGCTTCATTGACTGCTGCCGATGTGTAGGGCATCCTCGGCCGATCTCCCATGCTGATCTCTCCATCACGGCTGATCACAGAGTGAATCTCTTCACGAATGCGGTTCTGAAATTATAGTTCAAAATTCTAAAAAGGCTCTTAATTTTTAACCGAAGATAGCTTGGATGCTGAGCCGGTTTGGAGGTCAACCTAATCCTAGTTTCCGAGTCCTAATGCAGCTACTTTGCAAGTGAATGACCTTTTTTCCGTCACCTGTACATCCTGACGCTTGGCCAAGTGCAGCATCGTCCATCGAAGAGTCGTCGATGTCGTCTCCATTCCAGCCAAGAAAAAGTCGTTGCACACATTCAAGAGCTGAAGACGACTGAAAGGACTCAAATAATGATCAGGGGATTGTGGAATCGGCATTCCAGCTACAATCAATAGCTGGAAATAGTATTCGTTCTGATTCTGATTTCTCATTCGTCCGACATAGTGCCGTGGAATATAAAGGAATAAAGTTGTGCAAACCTGAGACTTCCGTCGCTCGTTCTCATCTTCTGCATGTACGCGTGCACGAAACAGCCGGGTTCTTCGTTCTCGTCGAACGTCTTCTCGCATCTGGCAACGTCTTCCCGAACGTGTGTGTGCAGCTAAATAATAGTCTTGAGTATAATTCGCTGCAACTATATCTGTGGCGAACGTTTCCTAGTGAACTATGGATTTCCCAAGAGAACACCCTCTTTACTTCTCTCAAAAAGTACAAAATTAACGAGCAACTTCCTTACCCTTCCCATCTCTGCTCTGTATTTGCCCTCTGCCAGCCATCCAAGTAGCGGCAGTTTTGAGATCAGTGGAAACTGCATGGCGAGAAAAACAAGTGGATTCTGGCGTTGGATCTCCATCTGAAGTCGGCAATATGTGTTCCGCAATGATATCAGTTGGGTGTTTGTGAGAAAGTGCGAAATAAAGTTCGAGACATGATGACACGCTCTTTTCACGGCATGCGCTCTCTCACTGCTCATCCGGGAGAATGTAAAGAAGAGTCAAAATACCTGATGCGTCAATGCGTCAGAGTAATCCATGAGACGCTTGCAGTCATCGTACTTGTAGTGGTACCCGAAGAGCACTTGGTTCACCACATTGGCCACCAGAATCTTTAAGCAGTGTATTCAGGATTTTAATGTCCGGTAATTTCTTAGTTATCAGGTTGGCGGGAAAGTCTTTGTGTATGGTTTTGTTTTTACACTGCTCGTCGCAAATGTACTTCGGTATCCGCTCGTCCCTAGTGAATAACAGCCAGTGAAGGACCTTTATAGTAAACAACTTCCCACCCCCTTCTCTTCAGTCAGGCTCCAGTAAAGCAACAATGTATGCTACTAGTACCATCCACATCCGTCATTCTACAGTTCCACCTCTTCCTATCCTACACAACGATGAAGGATTCCGAGACCATACTGAAGTATGTTTATGACACGCATGCCCCACACTTCAACGCAGTCAGGATTTGGTTTCATCGCTTCGAAAAGGGTTCTACAGGGAGGGGATCCATAGATTCAAGGAACATTGGGCATATGTTGTCAATAATGATGACTAGTATACTTGACCTCATGCTATTGTTTCTTCAAAGAAATAAAGTTTTGAAAAATACACAAAGACTTTCCCGCCAACCTAATACATTCGCATGACGACAAAGGCATACAGTACCGGACAAAAGTTTCGCAACAAATTTGTCATTGTCATAACTTCGTTCAAAATTGAGCTAGAGACTTATGGTTGGAAGCATTCGAGAGGTAAATATAAGGAGAAAATAGTCATACGGTATATGATCTGAAACACATTTATCGCGGGTTTCTGAATTTAATTTTCTGCATCACAATATTCATGTATTTTTTGAAACTCAGCCGAAAGTCGTTGTTATATCGCACGAACTGTGATGAAAGTATAACCATTGATGTTTATAATCCACTAGCTAGCTTGCTCGTTGAACATCGGAAAGAGCTAATATATCGATATTCCGAGACCTCCGAGATGTGTTTGAACGACTATATCTTCGCTCCCAGTTGAGCGATAAGGCCCCTATTTCGCAGCTACTATACACCAGCAATGTGGAAACATTTTACCAAGTTTGATAGTGATCAGACAAGAAATTGCAAAAATCGAAAAATTTTGGATACGAATTTTCATACATGTGGAGACGACCTTTAACGCTATCGAAAAAAATTCGATTTCTTTTTTTTTTTTCTATTTTTATGCAGAATCAATTAATGAATAAGTGTGCGAAATTGCGAAGTCATATCATTTGTCCAGCACATTTTACAGCCCAATAAACACAGAGAGTCAGATAGTCATGAGCCTTAAAACACGGTACAAGGTAAAAATTGAATCTTGTTCAAATTGCATAAAACGCACCTAGCAGATTTGTAAGGCCTAGATATGCGCATTTCTCATTGAATTAGAGCCAATTTTAAAGAAACTCTCAATTTATACTAGGTCCACTTTCGCTATGGACCATTTCTGACGACTTTGGCCGTTATGACTCTCTGTGGTTATTGGGCTGTAAAATGTGATGGAAAAATCGTCTCGCGATTTCGCATACTTATCCATTAATAGATTCTGCATAAACATGCAAGAATTCGGATTTTTTCGATAGCGTTAAAGGTCGTCTCCTCATGTATGAAAATTCGTGTCCAAAATTTTTCGATTTTTCCAATTTGTTGTCTGATCACTATCAAACTTGGTAAAATGTTTCTACATTACTGGTGTATAGTGCCTGCGAAATAGGGGTTCTATATCTCAACTGGGAGCGAAGATATAGTCGTTCAAACACATCTCGGAGGTCTCGGAATATCGATATATTAGCTCTTTCCGATGTTCAACGAGCAAGCTAGCTAGTGGATTATAAACATCAATGGTTATACTTTCGTCACAGTTCGTGCGATATAACATCGACTTTCGGCTGAGTTTCAAAAAATACATGAAAATTGTGATGCAGAAAATTAAATTCAGAAACCCGCGATAAATGTGTTTCAGACCGTATACCATATGACTATTTTCTCCTGGCATTTACCTCTCGAATGCTTGCAACCATAAGTCTCTAGCTCAATTTTCAACGAAGTTATGACAATGACAAATTTGTTGCGAAACTTTTGTCCGGTACTGTAAATCCCGGGATGTTCAATGCGGCCTTGTCTCACATCGATCTAACTGCTAATGTTGTCCTACTCACTTGAATGGGCCAACGGAATTCCACTCTGCTCTTGTCGTCAATGTTGTCCAGATGTCTCATGAACTCGCGCAATGATGATTTCACCTTGAAATTTCAACAACGTCAAGCGGTTTTTCAGTCGTCACGTGCCGACTACGTTAACAAGGTCATTCAACAATTTAAAATTGTGGAAAATGAGCTATACGCGAAGCAATTGGTTCCCATGAAGACCACAGATCACTTTTCAAAAAGTGCACATGGGCACCTGGAGTCGAGAAATTATGACCTACCCTTTGAACGCTAAATTTCCCTATAACTGAGAGCGAGTACATCATCCAATCTCACTCCCCTCCTCACATGGTCATCGTGGTATAGTGGATAACGGCTTTGACTACTCATTTTGCCGTCGTCGGTTCGAATCTCTGACTGTCCAAAGTTTTTTCAAACGTTTCAGGAATGTGCACGATTTCGGATGCACAACAAGCATATTTCCATATTATAACGTGGCAGGTGTGCACTATGGAGAAAAAAACATAACGCACTAGGTCATTTGGTTGGACGGCATTACATGGAAAAAAAGTATAATGGAGGTTATGTGTGCATTACAACTCGTAATTATGATTATGTATGAGCATGTTGCAAAATTTATGGACATCCCAAGATTCGAACCCACGACAGCAAAATGAGTAGTCAAAGACGTTATCCACTATACCACGATGACCATGCGATGAGGGGAGTGAGATTGGATGATGTACTCGCTCTCAGTTATAGGGAAATTTAGCGTTGAAAGGGTAGGTCATAATTTCTCGACTCCAGGTGCCCGTATGCACATTTTGAAAAGTGATCTGTGGTCTTCATGGGACCCAATTGCTTCGGGTATAGCTCATTTTCCACAATTTTAAATTATGGAATGACCATTCCCTTGTAAGCATTCCAGCTCGTGGAAAAAGGAATGCCCCCTCTATCTAGGACTATTATGAACATAGCAGTCTGCACCAAGCATACATTTTAAATAAATTGATCAAAATCAGTACCTGTTCCTCCATCACATTCTTGCCCATTCCGAAGTCTCGCAGAATGTGGACAGACGTCCTCCTCTGCGTCTTCCAATTTTCTCCTTCACTGAAGATGACGCCTCCATTCTCCATCGTCATGAACTGATTATCCGGGTATCGTCCCAGCCGGCCGTTGAAGTCCTCTCCTAAATGGTCTTGTCAAAGGTTGGCTTCAACAGGAACTATGGAAACTGCACAGTTTCTGTAAAAGGCGGCTTGATCAAACGTGTCGGGCGAAAATATTAGAGGTGAAGATAAAGTACTGGTGGCTTGCCTTTGTTGATAAGTGCCTTCTTGATGCTGTCGTAGCTGGCTAGTACAACCATCGGTCCGGGAGTCCAGATTGTGAAGACGTCCCCGAACTCCTTCTGAGCCTGTCCGAGGAAGAGATGCAGACGGTCAGGACGGAACTGAAAATTCGAGATGCCATTCTTTATTCAAATTATCAAGTGCAATTAATAACGGCGACATATTTACAGTGAATAAACTAGTCTGTGAAGTTTCTAATTGATCTCTTCATACTGCTCATCGATGACAGGGCGATTCCCACTATTTCCATCCTAAAACTTTTACTTTTAATCGCGTGTGGATAAATCTTTCTATTAGGTTGGTCGGAAAGTCTTTGTCACTTTTTAAAAACTTAATTTCTTTGAGGAAACAATATCATGAGTTCAATAATACTTGTCATCATTATTGGCAATATGTGCCCAACGTTCCTTCAACTTATGAATCCCCTCCCATCCATCCCTATCCACCCAGTTCCTGCTTGACTTGATTGGAGACCTGGGTATGAGGGTAATTTTGTTGATTGTACATTTTCTTGTCATTAAGCCTTGAACGATCGACTTCCAAATTCAAATTATGTTGGTGTGTGACGTATTTGACACCGGTGATTGACAAGCCCTCTGGTAATAGCTCCGAGTAGATCACGAGATCCACTCCCCACAATATTGAAAGCTTGTTTTTCTTGGGGAGCAGGTCAAGTTTGGGGACATCCTATGGAGTCTCTACTTCTCCAACCCACTGGGCTCTCATGTGGTTATTGCCGTAGAGGGCCCACTTATTATTCCCCGTTATGAGCCGTTCCAACCATCGATCCCCGTATCGGAGAATTACGAGAGTAATGGAATCATCGACTCGACGGTCACGGCTGGCTTGGCTCAGATCTTGGGATATGAATCTACCGACAAATTTCCTCATTCCAAGACATTTCAATCCTTATTTGACAGAGCTATGGTGGTCTCGAAGTGTGATGACCATTTCACGGACAGTTTGAAATGGGTCTGTTTCCATCCCTTTCTTCAACTTTTCCAAATCCAACTCACCAGATCTTCTAGATCGACCTGATATTTGAGCAAAAATTCGTCTTCTTCTAAGAGGTTTTGTAGAGAGGACATGTGTGTCATAAGATTCTTCAGTAGGGTTCTCCGAATCCTTCATCGTGATGTAGGATAGAAAGAGGTAAAGCAGAACGTCGCGGATGCGGATGGTACTATGAACATACATCGTTACTCTGCTAGAGTATGACTGAAGGGAAGGGAATGGGGAGTTGTTTGATATAAAGACCCTTCACTGATTGTTATTCACTAGGAGCGAGGGAACGCCGAAGTGCACTTGCGACGAGCAGTGTTAAGACAAATCCAGTGACAAAGACTTTCCGACCAACATGATATTTATCAGGTTTTGAAAAAAGTAATTGTAGATTTTTAAATTTTCGATTCTGCTATACCCCGTCTTTGGTTGCCACCTGATTATCATATTGCTACTTGTGCTCGTTGAGTGCTTGGATACCCTTTCTATCGCGCGTAGGTTCAAGCCTATCGAATTGGTATTGAGGCCACAGTATGAAGACAAAGCTACATCGACAAAATGTTTTACTGAGTACGTTTCGGTTTAGCAATCCATGGAAAGCTAGGATAGGGCAAATATTACGCCACGTGCGAAAAGTATGGCATACGGATATTATAATACAACATGTGAACCTGGTCCGCTCCGAATGGCCTGTCAGAAAATACTCATTTTTTAACTTGACTCTAACTGCATATCAACAGAAATAATTAGTTTTACCGTGCATCCATAACTATTGATGTATCCATCTCAAATGTAGTGAAGCGAAAAGCACTTTCCATGGTTAACTTAAAATTATATTTGGGTGGGCATATAATACTTCTGCCAAAACATGTAACATTCATCATCCCGAGTATGAAATTTGAACATCGAAATTCGTATATTACAAGTCTTCCAATTTCCAGGGTTGGCGAAAAGCTCTAAATTTTGTGGTTAACTGTTAAACCTACTCTTTATGTATCAGTATACGAGTGGGCAAAGTCAGGGGATAGCTCCTTTTTGAGGAAATTTATTCATTCACCGTATTCCGAAAGTCGAAAATTTGACAATATAGGCCTGTATTCATCAATACTGAAAATCTATGTTTTCTACAAGTAGAGAAGGGATGAGTTCAAATGTTTCTCTGTAGTATGTAGCACCATAGTGTATAATGGAAGCGCACTTAGTTAGAAACCAGTCTGATTGAACCTCGAAGCAAGAAACGTTATCGCTTGATAAGTGTTTATTAGCTGAGGTGTTAATTCAGTGATGTGTAAATCGTGCTATGTTGAGGCAGGAGCGGCGTTAAACCTATTTTTCAAAAGAACTGCTCATGTGCTTCTCAATACACTGAAAATGTACAGCCCTTTCCCCCCACAAAATAAAAGAGGCGGGAATTATTTTTAGAAAAGATTGAAAATATCACATTTGACAAAACTTGGATTTCCCGGGGATCCTATAAGAATGAAGCGATTGGAATACATAAATATATTGACCAAGTATACCCCTACTATATGCTATTGAGTCAGCTTGAGATCTAAAATTAAAAGAATTGTAGGCGTGCTCAATCATCATGATCCAAATCTACAATTACTTTTTTCACAACCTAATAAAATGGGTGATTCAAGCGTTTACTGTGAAGAACTAATAAAATGGCACAAATAAACCTCACCTTGAGCAGATTGCCGATGAATGGAAGGGGCGTGGGGCCCTTGGGGTACCGCTGGACGTTCTCATAGAACTTGTACACGTAGACCGCGACGAGTAGCAAGACTATCGCCCAAATCATCTTTCGATGTGACTTCCCTGTTTCCTCAAGTATATATACTGGAAGTTCGTGCTCTGTATGCCACATTGAGTGGTAGGCGCTCCTTTAGACTGTAAATGCGTTCCAAATTCGTCTCGGAGGCATTTGTTCTCTCAATTGCGTGCGAAATATATAGTGTACCCACCTAGAGAGATAGTATCCACGCGAGAAACGAGAGTAGGTGTGCGGTGCCACTTTTGTACACACTACAGGTCGGAAATTGGGGGCACCGTCTCTTCATTTTACGCACTAGCAAGCGGTGAAAGTGCGCAGGAAAAGAAGATACGATCTCTTAAATTTCGAAGTTTTGTACACACAATGTCTGCACGAAAGGTTCACGCTCGTTAATTCGATGGGATTATGTAGAACTCGTCTCAAGGGAAGAGTACAAATTTTTCATCTCAGGGAGGTTGACATAGTTGTTTTATAAAAAATGGTCCGTCAAATCACTTTTACCGGAAAACTCGAAATAGGTCCTCTATTCTATCCGTCTTGGCATCTAACACTCTGTCACCCGTTCTCACCCTTCCTCCTAGAGACTAGGCGCAAAATTTATGAATCGAGAGTCTGAAGGTGAGAAACTGAATCGCGCAAAGAGGAGAATGCCTATAACACTATTCATACTAACGAAACTGGTTCGGATGACCATGAATTGTTGAGATACCAGCACTTTCTGCAAAGGAACGATTCCGCATGTCGGTTTTCCGCAAATTTTTCTTGATATTTTCAGCAAAAATGCAACTGTAGTAGCTTGCTGTGAGGCGTTCAGGCTGCTTTCCATTTTCCTATTTATTGTTCTCGTTGATGTGGTTGAGAACATTGATTGACTAACAAATCGTTATTTTCCAGATGTTGTATCAGAAGCATGTGAAGTATGGTCTGCAGATGCATGAATGCAATCTATACTGCAATCATATGCATTCATTCCAACCTATCGGAGCTTTTTGTCACTTTTCATCAACAATCTTGAGACAAGAAAAGATAAATCCATCACTGTTTCTTCATGGCTCGACCTATCTCCGACGAGACGATTGTCGTCATATGCCGCGTGATCAGCTATCCTTTCCTGTGAATGCAACCAGTCTGTATGTGATATGTCGCCTGTGGAATCATTCCGCGCGCAAGATCGTCGTGGTTTTGATACCGCTACAGGTAAACGGCACCTCTCTTTATCCCATCACTCGATCGAGCAGTATGAAGATAGTTGAGAATGTAGATACGATTTCTCGAATCTCTAATGACTGTAGAATATCCATTGCATGCATTTTTTTTTCAAAAACAGCCCAGGTCCTCTACATTCTTCACAATATTCACTTCGCCCTACTGTTCATGCCCTTTTTCTACATAAAAGTTGCTGGAGGCTACTGTATAGGACCTTTGTGCGAACCACACCATGTTTCGTTCAACGTGAATCTGGTGGGTTAGATTTTCTAAGACGTTAAGAGACCCTCCACGAGAGAACGTAATAGGTCCACGGATGGCTAAAAATTCGATAATTTCCTAACTTTTTTTCTGAAGTGTAGGTACCGAGTGCTGATTGACGGCCACTATGGCTAAGGTCTGAGGTCGATTTTGAAAAAGGTTCAGATATCCCCAGTTTTGGCGGTCGAAAAAGTTGATATCTCAGAATGATACGGCAAATACATATTCTGGTGTATTTCCAAAAAAATCTCGAAAAATTGCGAAACAAAAAAAAATCCCCTAAAAACTGATTTTTCTATAACATTTTGGAAGATCGAAAAAAATAGAAAAATTTTGGAGTGTTCTCACTATGAATTTCGAAATCTACGCGAAAAACTATACTAGATATGAATTTTTCAGATTTTTAAAAAAGTGCACTTTTTGGGAAAGTTGATCGAAAGTGCGCCAAAGTGGCTCAAATGCAGTACAGTGCGTCACGTAATTCTGAATATTGTTCCAATGCAAGCATCCATTGGCTGAAAAACGGGTCTATGTATATTTAGGTACCACAAGGGGTACAGCCGAAATGAAGGTATGCCGCCCTAACTATGCTCAAACTGCTCGCTGGGATCCAAATAAGATAATGCTTTTGGGAGTTTGTCGATATCTTTTCTCAGAATCACACTAAACCTCATAAAGTACGAGAAAATGTGTCAACGGAAAGCGGTAGGAAAACGAGACGAGGGAGAGAGGGGCGGAGCCTATTCCGACCCTTCCCTAGCCAAAACGCCAAAAATTTGAGGGCTCCGCCCTTTTCCGGTTGCGCCTTACCCCTGTGAGGTAAGGCGGGAGAGCGAAGCGGCGCACTCTTCTTTAGAGCGCGCGCTCTCTACCAACGCTGGGTCAGAAACAGGCGAGAGGAGAGGGAGGAGAGGGAGAGAGGAAGACTGCGATCTTTTAGCACAGGCACCGACTGGTTTACTTAGAATCACAGACAGGGAAATCAATATTTTTTCGATTTCTTTTCACCAACTTGCTTGAATGGTTGCTGGCTATCATAATTTCACTATTCAAACCTTGTATCGTAATTTTACTGCTCACGCATAGCAAAAATCTGGGAAAAAAAGATGAATCGCTTTACAAAGTTCGATTTTTCAACACGACAGGTGCAAAAACTGTTTTTTGAATAGTGAAATATCGAAAGCACACGGGAGAGCTTTTGAATTTTTTTTTGATCAAGTCATTTGGTTAAGAATGAACGCTGTGATTGTTCTATCTTGCTTTCGAGGGGGGATCATGTCAGAAGGAAGTGGGCGGAGCTTGTGGTCCCTATGTATATTAACATATCATGTTTCGTCTCTTGAGGGACGGGGAGCGTTTGAAAACTGATTTCTGAAAATCCTGAAATTTCATACCTAATCCATTGGTACGAATTTTTGGAATTTTTTTCTTCAGAATGTTGATGGATAAACACTTCAAAATCAAAGAATGTCAAGTTAATATCGATCATTATTATCAGAAAATATTCCAAATACGGCCTCCCAATACACTTTAAATTGTCAATGCCTCAGAAAAGCATGAATTTTGCACAAAAATCACGAATTTTTATGCCCAAAAACGTGCATACTCGTTTTGGTGGAAAGTTATATGCAAATTCGTATTCTACGGGTCGAAATACCCGATAAAAATTCGGTTTGTTCTGGGAATATTTAGTTTTTGGCCCCTGATCCTGGGACCGAAAAATGAATTTTTAAATTTTAGTTATTTTTCGTTGTTTCGAGGTTCAATTATAATACAAATGTTATTATTACTAATTTAGATTGTTTTTCAGCCAATGGATGCTTACAGTGGCACAATATTCAGAATTACGTGACGCACTGTACTGCATTTGAGCCACTTTGGCGCACTTTCGATCAACTTTCCCAAAAAGTGCACTTTTTTAAATATCTGAAAAATTAATATCTAGTATAGTTTTTCGCGTAGATTTCGAAAATCATAGTGAGAACACTCCGAAATTTTTCTATTTTTTTCGATCTTCCAAAATGTTATCGAAAAATCAGTTTTTAGGGGATTTTTTTTTGTTTCGCAATTTTTCTTTTAGCTGTCAAATGAGTTTTAGCTGTCAAATTCGTTTTCTACGAGTGGACACCAGAATATATATTTGCCGTATCATTCTGAGATATCGACTTTTTCGACTCTGAAACTTTTTCAAATTCGACCCTAGCCAAAGCGGGCGTCAATCAGCACTCGGTACCTACACTTCAGAAAAAAAGTTTGGAAATTATCGAAATTTCGCCATCCCTGGACCCCTGCACAGTTGTTACGTTCACTCGTGGAGGGTCTCTAAATATAAATTCAACTACAGGTCATTGTCATCGTGTTGGCAGTGAATCTCACTGGATTGTATAACCTCCTTCTTTTCTATCGCCATCAAAGCCTACTCCTCCATTCTTCTCTTCTTAAGTTGAGCAAACCGGCTAAAAGAGGTTAGTAACTTTCGTTTTGATGTTAATCTAACTGAGCAACAGCGGTGTCGTTGTTGATTGTGGTATTGATCAACATCAATCCCTTCTGGCAGTTCCTTGCGCAATACAGAGTCTCTTCTGTCGAAGCTATCCGAACTATGCAGATGGTATATTTCAAACTTATCTTTAAACTAATGCTCGCGAAATGATAAAACTAAACCGGTATAGAGAGAGACTAAAATGAAGAGACGGTAAACCGAATATCGATTTCCTTCAGAACTGTAAATCTTGTGATTGGATCGATAAATCGAGGAATTACGGAGTAATTTCAATTTCGCATGCAATTGTGAGAATTTCACTACAATACAATCAAGCCTGAAATTTAAAAGATATACGTATTCGTTCTTATAATATCTATGACTGTCTACATAACTTTTGCAATCTCATGCACTATTCACATCTGCAAAATATTCAATGATTATGCGAAAATGAGGTTTGCATACTTCTTAAAACAAATTTGTCTTAAAAGAATAGCGATTTAGATCGACCAACAAAAACGCCGCCAAAATACGAGGCACAAAACAATCACTTTTGCAGGTAGGCATGATAAGTCATTCAACAAATATAGTTACATTTTTTCAGATGGCCACTTTCCTAACCTTCACGGCCTTCCCCATTTCCGGTTTACTGTCTCTAGCTTTCATTGAAGTCAAAGATGGTGAATTTTCTAATAGCATATTTCTGCGAATTAACTAATTTGAATGCACACTCGAAAGCAATATTCGGAATAATTCGAATTTGCCAGACTAGCTCGTTCAAATTCCCTGTATCATACTCTTCTCGCTCATGTCACTAACTCATTCATCATTGACAATATTCCACTCTCCATTCCTCAGACGAGCTCAGTCTGCTCCAAAATCCAATTTTTCGGGTGAGTTTCAACTACTGTACTACGATCTATCTCCGTTTGATCTGTCTAAGGAAACGATTTGATAGCCCGCATTTTGAACCCTATTATAATCACACTTTTTCGATCACTGATCAGGGCACAAATCTTAGTCATATTGGCTCTCGTGCCTGATATGTAATCAGATTGAAATTTTGCATGGGGAAGTATAATCGCATATAATTCTAATAATACTATTGCATTAGCACCCACTTACTGTTGTTGCGTAGTGGCAATCAGGAAGTGGGATTACAGAGCCAACTAGACAGTGTACAAATATAATACTGAGTGTACTGCTCCAGACAAAATTACAGCCATTTACCCGAAATTTAGAATGATACGATTTGATAGATAGAATGAAACGCGTAAATATTGAAATAAAAGAACGTCAATAATATGGTTGAATGGCTTCTGTGCTCGATAATTCTGATAGAATCGCATTTCTTGGGAATGGGAAGAAAATCTGGAAATTGGTTCTGACCAGTTTTGGGCACCTTGAGGCATGCCTGACAATCCCTCAGAGTATTATTTTGCATAGCTCATTTTCAAGCTATCGGCATCAGGTGGGAGATCGGCACCTCCTCCTTTCACGGCGATTATCTAATTTCCCGTGTAAGATAATCGAAATTTGAACTCTGTGTAACCCCCACTAATTTTTCGAGCTCTATCGGCCCATTTTTTTAACCATGTTACAATCAAAGTCAAATTTCTCGAAAATGTAGGCAAAGGAGCAGATCAAATTTTCATAGTGCATGCAGCGCATCAAGAGCTCTAGAATGAATGGCTTGCGCCGAAAATACGATCTCATTGGTGTGACTTATGTTTATTTTAGATTTTCTTGTCATTTGAACTTCATTTTCAACAGAATAATTAACCTTCACACTAGTGATGCCAAATCGGCGCGCGCTCTCCTCGTTTCACACGCTCTCTCGCTCGGTCTGACCGGCGAGAGAGCATGTGAAACGAGGAGAGCGCGCGCCGATTTGGCATCACTACTTCACACTGCTCACATCGGAGAACGCAGTCAAGAATGATCGCTTTCTCTATTTTACTGTTGAAAATGAAGTTCAAATGATAAGAAAATCTAAAATAAACATAAGTCACACCAATGAGATCGTATTTTCGACACAAACCATTCATTCTAGAGCTCTTGATGCGCTGGATGCACTGTGAAAATTTGAGCTGCTCCTTTGCCTATATTTTCAAGAAATTTTACTTTGATTGTAGTATGGTTTAAATTAACTTTTAGGGGATATGGATTAGATGGGCCGATAGAGCTCGACAAAGTAGTGGCGGTCACTCAGAGTACAAATTTCGATTATCTTACACGAGAAATGAGATAATGGCCGTGGAAGGAGGAGGTGTCGATCTCCCACCTGATGCTGGGATCATAAAAATGAGCTATGCAAAATAATACTCGTCAGAACCAATTTCCAGATTTTCTTTCCATTCCGTGTCTCAGCTCGAATCTCTCGTGAGATCCTTGATATTCTCTTTCAGTTTCTTCAAGGAAAATCAGTGAGAAGCTGTGACAAAGACGACGTGAATCACGGACAGTTGAAGATAACCACTAATTCAATGCGAAAATTGTTTGATGTTTATAAATATTTGTGTAACTAGCAAGATTATCGATTATAAATTACACCGGCCTTCTATAGCACACAAAGTGATGTTGAAAATATGCCGTCCAGTGTATGGCTGCAATATTCTAGTCTTCCAAGCCACAAGCTTCGACAATTATATCATATGCTATTCTCTAGTATCTCAGTCAGCATAGATAATGAAGAATGAAAAGATTCGAATTTCGAGCTCTAAAGTCTAGTCCCTGGGCATCAAGAATGAGGTACTCTGCAATTCTCTAGGAGCTCAGTTAGTCAAGCGTGCGAGATTAGGATTCTGTTGCACGAGGAAGGTCTTTGAATATTCCACTGGGTCCGACGAGATTCCTTTTGTGTGCATTTCTTTTTTTCATTTTCTTTCTGCAAAGGCAATGTGACGGACACACCACGTGAAATGAGAAAAAAAGCTCATTAGCGTGGCAGGGGTTTTCTGCTCGATCTCTCGATCTCGACGTGGCCTATTCTCAATCATTGATTCGGTACGTGAGATTTATCTTGTTGGGCTGTCAATTTTCCGTGAAATAAATTTCGAACTTTCGAGTGTAGGCATCAAGAAGTATATCGGGAATTCTCTAGGAGCTCAGTCAGTCAAGCTGCGAGATTGGGATTGTGTTGCACGAGGAGGCCGTTGAATATCCAATTGAGTCCGTAGAGATTCCTTTGTGTGCATTGCCTTCTTCCGAATGCGAAGTGAATGACCACTGAAAGTTCACTTTTCTCACTATTTCCCCTCTCACAAGTTCACTTTTCTCACTATTTTTTGATACAACGCGCTCTCTTCGTTGAAGAAAATGCAATTTATGCAGCCGTGGTTCTCCCGATTTTGCTCCACTCTATTCTGATGTGGGCTTTTAGGGAGATTAGTAACTTGATGCTTTGCAAATTTACAGAGAGAAAAAGACGGAGCCCGTTTTTCCCGTTACTTCCTTCTTAAATCCACTATGCTTTTTTTGTGTCAGTTCACACTTCTGTATC
This sequence comes from Pristionchus mayeri, assembly GCA_036245805.1. Lineage (NCBI taxonomy): Eukaryota > Metazoa > Nematoda > Chromadorea > Rhabditida > Neodiplogasteridae > Pristionchus > Pristionchus mayeri. Next base: position 45,263,424 of record BTRK01000006.1, read on the forward strand.
ATTTCGTTTTTGTATTATTTTGGTCCAAAAGTGCAAACACACAAATATTAGCCCATTGGCAATAACAAGATAACCAGCGGACCGATCCGTATTCCATATCTGAGTAGTGGGTTTCATTCTTTTCAATTTTAGCCATTTATTTGTATACACTATTAGAGGACCTTCCTTTGGTCGTTCTTTGACTATGGTAGACAGCAACTGATTGTTGTCCTGCATCGGTTCCATGTTAGCTAATCACTAGACTTCGTCACGTAGTCTCACAATTGTCACTCTCGCGGTAGACTTCATCACAATTCATTACCGGCAGTTCTTGGATTAATGACCACCCCTTTCTCCCCTATAATTCACTCATTTCTAGGTATCCCTCCCTGATTTTCGGATACACAAGCCCTGAGTGGTGGGGAGGGATGTGAAATGAGAGAAGGGGTGGCCACTAGTCCAAGAAGTGCCTCATTATCATTAGTCGAACAGTCCTTTGCTTCAATACAATAAGAACACTTTTTTTCCTTATTATTGAACCGGCTGGATTCTCGCTGAATAGTTTACCTAATTCCTCGAAATGCCACTCTGACGATAGACTTCTTCAAAATTCCTTAGCTGAATGCTGTCAACAGTCCTTATGCAAAACAACAAGAGTACTGCCACTGCTTTCTTCTCCAATCTCATTACTCTCCTTCTCCGATTCTCAGCACTAGGTCGAACGAGATCTATTCTGCAAGATCGTATCTTATATACCAGTTTTTATAGATATTGCTTCGGTAGAATATCTTCATTCCGAGTTGCATCAATCTAATCAGAACAGTGTGAGAGCACTCATACTGTAGAGAGTCATTTCCTACGATGTAATTCTTAAATCAGTCATCCGCTTTAAAGCCTCGATCATCTCTACTTATTTGTTCCCAGATTCATCCATGTATTCGATCGTCTTCTACTGTCACTATATCGTCGGGATTCTCTCCATTCTCCTGAATCTCCTCCTGCTCGTTATCATCGCCCAAAGGACTCCTCCATCATTCAAGTAAGTTTGTCTGTGTGAACAAATAGAATGAATTACTCCCGCGCATTCTCTACTATTTGAAGTGGCATATTTGTAAAGCAAAAATTAAAAACACATTAATTTCAGAAAGTATTCAATCCTGATAATGCAGCAGTGTGTGTTTGAATTGCTCTCTGCCTTCTGCAATATCGTCTCAATGCAGAGGTTTGCCTGTGAATTTCGAAATTCGGGTAGTTGTCCCTTCCTTTTTCACATAAGATTTGTGTTGAATGTAATGAAGAGATCGTGGTATGGTTTCTCGAACTAACTTTCCATATAATTCATAACCAAGTGATCTCAATTGCAGGCTTATCCCAATTAGCTCTACGACTATCTTTGCTTCTCTCGGGATCTGCAACCAAGTTTCTGCGAGTTTCTGTTACTACTGTAAGTTCCTTTTCTAGTCCTTGTGACGAAATCGCTGTTTTCAGTTCACACTCTGACAGTTTGCTTCTATTCCTGCGCTATTTTCGTTACGTTTTGTCAATTGGCATTCAGGTAGAAAGGGGGAGGACACTAATAACTTCCGGATTCATTATTTTCGCAAAAGGGGAAGAATTGTAGCGTAAAATCTTTGGACTTTGGGTCTAGATGGACGAAATCTAAGAATAATTCATTATGCAAATTTGCTCAGGTATATGGTCCTGCACGCTCACAGCAAGATGCGAGTGGAATGGTGGAGTGTCCCATTCACCGCAGTCTTTGTTGCAGTCCACGTAATATACAATAACAATATCAAAAGTGTTCGCAAATTTTAGATTAACACTTCTTATCATCAAACGCCTACTGAAATTCTGGACGAGATCGTGCACAAATATTTCCCTGAATTTCAAGAAATGAACTTGGCAATTAACGGTAAATGCCATATTGTTTTGAACGTCGTGATATTTCTCCCACGAACCTAAGAAAAAGTATGAAACAAAATAAAAGAACATAATTAACTTTTCTGAGGTGAATAGTTCCGCCCGATCTTCGCTCTCTAACAGAAACATTACAGGCCACGATTCGCTTTCAATCCCGGTCATCATCGTCAACTGCTTCTATATCATATGTCAGTTATTTTTTTAGAAATATTCCCAATCAGAGAGCAGTATAGTTTGAGAAACGACATCACGGTCATTTCATTCAACACACACTTCATTTTACAAATTCAAATTCTATGAAGCAGTAGTTCAATGCTTCACTGCAGGTCTGCCAACAGTCTGGGCGGGAATCTTCATCCTTCGATGGAATGTCCTGAAACTGCTCAATGGACACGAAGTGCAGATGTCCCAACGCTCGAAATTGCTGCAGAAAGCATTCGTGAAGGTACGAAATTGTGAACAACATGAACGCAATACGTGGAATATATGAAAAAATCACATTATATGAGTCTGAGAGAACTGATCAGAGGCCGTACAGTGAAAAATAAAGTGCCGATTTTAAGATCTCCCTAGGGGTAACTTTTCACGTAGAGTTCGAAAATCGACCTTAGGAAGCCGTATCTGTGACCCCTCATTTCGTGCATTTTGCCCTACCTGGGTGGTCGGTTTTTGAATCTTTTGAACGGCTCATCCAAACCCATACATATATGATTATTCTGAAAGATCTCGACGAGATAAGCATTTTCACTGTTGAAAGAGAAGGGCTAGCTCATCTTTGAAAAAAGTTACGGCCGTTTGAAATCGAAAATTTGTCGAAAAATTGCCGACCTGAAAAATTTTTTGGGGGCTGTCGTTTTTTAATTAGTAGCATTAAAACCGCTATGAAAAAGTACCCCTAATGCCAATTTTTTCAGCGAAAAATTCGTTCCCCTAACATGTTTCCTGTTTCTCGCAAGATGCCGCAGTGCAGATTTTCCGATATTTCAAATCAACAACATTCAACAGCAAAACATGGCATTCACTTTCGTTGAGAGTCATTGATGTTTTTAGTTTATTTTTAATATATTTGAAACATTTTGAGCAGTTGAAACCTTATCTAAGTGAACATCAGCTCGATTGACAGCGTTTCAATGTTATTTGAGCCTGTGGTACACGTTTGGCCTTTGTTTTGACAACGATATCTCTACAACCAAAGGTACTACAGTTAACAAATCTTAAATATAAAGCATATGTGATATTATAATTAATAATAATTTGTTTCGGAACCATTCCGGTCCATTCCAAGTATATTGTAGTGCGTAATTTACCAATTCCGTGTTCCTGCCTCACCAATTCCTGCTCGAAGCGGGCTCAAACTTAATTTTTAAGCGTGCTAATGTTAAAATTCGTATTCTACGAGTGAAAATACACCAAGATATTACGTTTTCATACGTATCCATGATTTCGACATTTTCACCCCTTACGGCCAAAAATGTGAAAAAATATTTTTTCTTTAATTTTACTTTTGTAACAATTTTTCTGGAACATTTTCACTCGTAGAATATGAATTTTGACATTAGAGTGCTTAAAAATTAAGTTTGAGCCCGCTTCGAGCAGGAATTGGTGAGGCAGGAACCCGGAATTGGTAAATTACGCACTACAATATACTTGGAATGGACCGGAATGGTTCCGAAACAAATTATTATTAATTATAATATCACATATGTTTTATATTTAAGATCTGTTAACTGTAGTACCTTTGGTTGTAGAGATATCGTTGTCAAAACAAAGGCCAAACGTGTACCACAGGCTCAAATCACATTGAAACGCTGTCAATCGAGCTGATGTTCACTTAGATAAGGTTTAAACTGCTCAAAATGTTTCAAATATATTAAAAATAAACTAAAAATATCAATGACTCAATGAGAGTGAATGCCATGTTTTGCTGTTGAATGTTGTTGATTTGAAATATCGGGAAATCTGCACAGCGGCATCTTGCGAGAACCAGGAAACATCTTAGGGGAACGATTTTTTCGCTGCAAAATTGGCATTAGTGGTATTTTTTCATAGCGGTTTTAATGCTACTAATTACAAAACGACAGCCCCAAAAAATTTTTCAGGTCGGCAATTTTTCGACAAATTTTCGAATTCAAACGGCCGTAACTTTTTTCAACGATGAGCTAGCCCTTCTCTTTCAACAGTGAAAATGCTTATCTCGTCGAGATCTTTCAGAATAATCATATATGTATGGGTTTGGATGAGCCGTTCAAAAGATTCAAAAACCGACCACCCAGGTAGGGCAAAATGCACGAAATGAGGGGTCACAGATACGGCTTCCTAAGGTCGATTTTCGAACTCTACGTGAAAAGTTACCCCTAGGCAGATCTTAAAATCGGCACTTTATTTTTCACTGTACGGTTCATAGGTAGATTTGCTCAGTTCTCTCAGATAGTCACTCATATGTGCTGTAAGCAGTTCAAGCATACAACTCCACAGTCAAAAAATACGTGTTAGAAAATACGTATTTTATTTAGAAATTAACAACATATCCATTTTTAGTTTCATCATCACCAGACAATCTTTTGGACTTACTGTTCGTCAAATAGCACTTTCTCAAGACAATAGGCGAACAGTTCAACAATATAGTACTAACTATAAAGTCGCATAATTCGACTAGACGAGCGAAACAGTGACTGATTCATGTTGCTTAGCTCCAAAAAACATTTTCTTCATTATGAACACTCCCTCGCAATTGAATCGGTCGAAAGAGTTTGTAAAATGAAGAGACAATTGCCAGAGTTTTTAACTATTGGGTTAAGAATGTGACAGTTGCTTTTCTCTCTACTCGATTTATTTCGAAATCCGCAGTTTGCGATGGGTCGCGACGTTGTAATCCAACCTCAAATTTCTAGCGATAATGAAACTAATAATTCCACTGATTCATGTTGAGAGTGTGACGGTGCAAGCTTCTCTGTCTCTGCTCGCCCTCTATCCTTCACTCGCCTACTTCATCGGCCAATTCATCTCCATTCATGAGGAGAACTTCCTGGATGGGTGCTTCTTCGTACGTATACCTTTATTCAACCATGCCTTTATTCAGTAGTCTGTTCATTCGTTTATTTTGATTTTCGGAGTTGTTAACGAGGACGAAAATTCTAGTTTTTTTTATTCAAACTCACCAACTACACAACTACCAAAACTTTGTATCATACCCTAATTCCATTCAGTTCCTACAGCTACAATGCGCCATAACTCCACTCGTGACTATTTACTACGTTCCCAACTATCGACGGTGAGATTCTTACATGAAAATGTAAATGAAATTGCATGCTAAGTATCAGAAACATTTTTCCATGGTATTTTAACTCACTCTCATCTGAAACTGTCGAGAGAATGAAGGACGCTATCAGAACGCCGAACTAAGATATGATGCTCGCTCATATTATTCCATTTCTTTTGAGGGCGATTCGTCACATCGCGGGGCTTCCGAATAGATCTTCTGTCGGGGCAAATACCACTTCGGTGGCGGGTGGCAGGACTGAGAAGACGGTTCACCTACCGATTAGACAGTAGTTTGTATGCATCTCCATTGTCATATTTTGTGAAAAAAAATATTCCCCGGCTTATCAAAGCTACAAAAATCGTTATTATTGTGAACTGTAGAGTCTCATCAATCTCTTCAAAGGAGAGGTCCGTATTGATTCGAATGAAAATTGTGTTTGCATTTGGTTAGATTTTCAAGGGCGGTTGTTGCTCTACATCGATTCTCTTTTCTAATATTTATCGATCAGGAAGTCTAGCGACAACGTTGGTCATATTATTCTGTTAATCTATTTCGCTTCGACGACGTTCTTCTCTTCGAGATCCAGTTCCACATATCTACAACAGCATCAATTGTGCATGATGACTACATAAAATCGGCAAACAAGCTTGGAATCTCTCTCACTAGGTCCGATGATCACCGTCGGATGGTAACCTACTTGATGATAACCAAAAAATTACCCCTTCTGTAGAACTTTCACAGTATGTTCCCAAAGTGCCAAAAATGATTCTGTTAAAGTTCTACAGAATGGTTCCTTTTTTTGGTTATCATTCAGTAGGTTACCATCAGACGGTGATAATCCGACTTAGTACCATCTCTCTCTCGTTTACCAACGTACCTCGAGTCGATGTTCCTCCTCATCTCTGGTGTCAACTGAGAGTATTCCTCCCTCTTGATCACCTTCGATCTCAGCGTTTCGGTAGTGGAGAATCGTTCGAGGACGATCTAAATTATCTCCGTTAGTATTGCGAATTCATTCATCGAGATCGCATAGTACATTTTCGAGAGTTCGAATACCGGGCAGACGGGCACTAACAGATTTGTAGTCGCGAGAGATAACTGATTTGTAAGAGACGATGGTAAGAATAGTTAGCCTTCCTTAGTGGTCAACTGATATCAACTTACGGTTTTGATCGCTTGCAGACCGTATTTGTCAGCCAGGAACAGAGTCTGGATCTCGCTCAGGTTGTGTTTCGAACTTTCGTTCAGGAAGATCTCGCATCGACGAATCAACTGAAATATATAACAAGGGATACTCTTTTTCTAAGGAAAAGGGTTAGAGTAAACACCGTTATTGAAACGATAGCACTATATCTTCATTCGATCTCACCACTAATCGGTCGAGAGAGTGCATAGAATGAAGATGCGGTTGTCAAAACGTCTAACGGTAGCTCCAACCTCGGGCATCTTCAGTTTCTGGGCGATCGCGAGCATTTTCTCGACGTTCCAATGAGTGATTGGCTTGCTAGTAGGGTAGATAACATCAAGCATCTCCTCGAAATCGTCCTCTGATACGTCCTGCAAACAATATTTGCTTTAAAAAGTATGAAAGAACAGGGTAAAATACAAAACTAACAAAACTTCCAACATTGATCAGTCTGCTCCGTGAGTGGACCCCGTTCTTGAATTCATTTGACCACTCGGAGAGATAGGCGAGGTTCACTCGGATTTTCTGCAAGTCACTCCTTTCTTCAGTAAATTTCGTAATTCAGTCGGCCGTCTCTTCATTTTGAACACTCTTTGGTTGAGTTTAGAAAAAAAATGTGTCGATAACGAGAAAAAAGAAAAGATCTTTTTTATCTCGAAATCGCATTCAGCCTTTCAAAAATATTTGTACGTCCCCTCTATTCATCTTGACTAAAAAAACCTACCTTTCCCGCTATTTCGATCTCCTCTCTCCCCACTCCATCCTCTTTCTGGATTGGCTTGAATCCCCTAACGATCTTCACTCGGCATCTCAGCTGAATCGACTGCCCTCTGCACTGAACTGCGTACTTCTGCAATCAATATTCTTATATCCCAACATTCTTCCCAGGGCTGAGAGTTTACGTTTACATATTTTACTGAATTTGAAACCCGACCTATTATGAGGAGATGTTAGTAGAGGTATTGCAATCTACCGGATGCCATTTGAATGGTATCACTACCTGATTCCACTCCGGGACGATTCTCCTCGTGCAGTTCAATTCCATGTCTGGATCAATACGAATGAGTTCAGACTGAAGACCGAACGAAATCTGCAGAGACAGGAGATTATGGTCAGCATTGATTTAGAATAGTCATAGATAGAATCCTGCTTTCCATATGTCCAGATGCTAGTTCGAAATTCAGGTCATCGCATCTTCGTATGAATTCTTCCTTCACTCATCCTTCACTCCCGGAGGCACTAGGCCGGATCGTCACCGTCGGATGGTAACCTACTGGATGATAAGCAAAGCATGGAACCTTCTGTAGAGCTTTCACAGAATCATTTTTGACACTTTGGGAAGCTACTGTGAAAGTTCTACAGAAGGTTCCATTTTGTGGTTATTATCCAGTCGGTTGCCATCCGACGGTGATCAACCGACCTAGTGCCCTCCCGGGCGAGAGAATGCGAAGAGACCTTTTCCCAAATTTCGAAATTTGACTGACTGGCTTGTTGTAGCTTGATTGGGCATTCTTCGATGCCAATTGTAGCTCAGTGAAGAGGGTGAGGTTGTACGAGCTATCGCTCGAGATCTTGGGCCAACTGAACGGGACAGTGGATGATCCATCCCTCCAATATGTTTGCCACATTTTCTAATGCGTGAAATTGAACACTCTGCATATTGGATTGCAAACTGACACTTCGACTTGGTGCTCTCCCTGAGAATTGAGGGATACTGTAGACAACACTTCGACCTTCACTCCCTCGAGCTGAAGATACACGTTTGATTTCGAAATTCGGGTCACATACTCATTTCCCTTCGCGATCAGTGACAGAAACAAAATGAGAAACGCTCATTATCATTCTTACACAAATTCCAATCGGTACTCACTTCGATGTCTTCCGATTTGGCGATTCTTCCATTGGGAACTTCTTCGTTCTCCCCCGGACATTCCATCTCGAGAGTGAACGAGTGCTCACTCACACACTGCTGTTCAGCTTCCATCTTCTGCACAAAGGTCTCAACTTACTATTGGATTTTGAAATTAGGGTTGTAGGTGTGGCGCACGATAAGACTTATGACTAACTATATTCATTTTACAAATTCTCTAGACCACTTGGGTGGAAACAAAGTGCATATTGACAACGGAACCGTTTCTCGAGGCTACTGGAAGACTCTAATGGGGACCTCTTTCAGCTCGTTGATGGTTGCATCCCTCTGAGCCTGCTGACTCTCAAGCAGCCGAATCTTCTCGAGAAGCCTGAATGAAGGATGGAGATGAACGGGCAAATGCAGTAATATTTTTAAAGATCCATTATTTATGAGACATTCCACGAGAAAACGTACCTTTTGGGAGGGGTCGACGGATGACTTTTTTGCAACCCCCCTCAATATCTCGCTGGTGAAGTTCTCATACCAAGTGCTGATATTTGGCCCAATATGAAGGGCTCTGGTGCACTTTCCGATAAATGCCAGACAAGGCCCAAAAAAAATCGAAAATTTCAATTTTTTGAAAAGTAAGATATTATAGGTTTTTCCGGATTCTTTTTCGATGAAAATAACGAAAAACCTACTCTGGAAGCGATCAGATGCCGATAAAGTGTCGAAAACGTCGATTTTCGAAGATTTTTTTCCGTCCTGAAAATTTTTTCAATTAGTCTGCAAAAACTAACTTCATTTTCGGATTCCTCATGCAAAACTACGTATAGTTTCCGAAATAGACGAAATTTCGTCCGTGCGCTCGGGAGTTATGGATTCCAGAATAAGGGTCACTTAGGGTTAGCTCTTTGAGCAAAACAATCACACTATCTCCCAATCATGCCGAATGGGCCCTTTTTGGCACCGAATCTTATTTTTATATCAAATCAAACAATTTGAGACCATGGTCAGACAATTTGAAGTCTTCATTTTAAAATTTTCATTTTTGAAAAATTCCAAATTTCTCTCATTTCACAAAGATCGATTTTTCCACCAAAATCTGGTTTGCAATCATCCGAAATGCCTCATTTTACGATACACTCAGTTCTCATGCTTAGTTATACTGTTTTTGTGTATTTCACTCTCAATTGCATGCGATAATGATTTGAAATCCCGTGAAAATGCGATTTTTTCGAAATTTTCGAAATTTTGAGAGTTTGAGACGCTCTCAGATTGCTATTTGAAGTCCAACTGGATGATATTTCGTTTACAATTACTATATACAACTCGTATGATGATTTCCAGTTGGTTTGGGAGCCATCTGGAAAAAAATATTTTTTCATTGTTTTCGAGTTTGATCAAAATTTTCGAAAAAAAAATTTTGCCAGATGGCTCCCAAACCAACTGGAAATCATCATACCGGTTGTATATAGCAATTGTGAACGAAATATCATCCAGTTGAACTTCAAATAGCAATCTGAGAGCGTCTCAAACTCTCAAAAATTCGAAAAAAATCGCATTTTCACGGGATTTCAAATCATTATCGCGTGCAATTGAGAGTGAAATGCACAAAAACAATGTAACTAAGCATGAGAAATAAGTCTATCGTAAAATTAGGCATTTCGGATGATTGCAAACCAGATTTTGGTGGAAAAAATCGATCTTTGTGAAATGAGAGAAATTTGGAATTTTTCAAAAATGAAAATTTCAAAATGAAGACCTCAAATTGTCTGACCATAGTCTCAAATTGTTTGATTTGATATTAAGATAAGATTCGGTGCAAAAAAGAGCCCATTCGGCATGATTTGGAGATAGTGTGATTGTTTTGCTCAAAGAGCTAACCCTAAGTGACCCTTGTTCTGGAATCCATAACTCCCGAGCGCACGGACGAAATTTCGTCTATTTCGGAAACTATATGTAGTTTTGCATGAGGAATCCGAAAATGAAGTTAGTTTTTGCAGACTAATTGAAAAAATTTTCAGGACGGAAAAAAATCTTCGAAAATCGACGTTTTCGACACTTTATCGGCATCTGATCGCTTCCAGAGTAGGTTTTTCGTTATTTTCATCGAAAAAGAATCCGGAAAAACCTATAATATCTTACTTTTCAAAAAATTGAAATTTTCGATTTTTTTTGGGCCTTGTCTGGCATTTATCGGAAAGTGCACCAGAGCCCTTCATATTGGGCCAAATATCAGCACTTGGTATGAGAACTTCACCAGCGAGATATTGAGGGGGGTTGCAAAAAAGTCATCCGGAGGTTGGTACGTTTTCTCGTGGAATGTCTCTTATGTATTGATTTTGACGAAAGTTAGAGGAGATTTGAGAATTTTCAAAATTTCGAAATTGATGGGACTGTGGATAAGGAGTTGTCTCTCAACCAAGCTTACATGTTCATTTCTTCTTCAGCAGACATCGTTAATCTGAACTAAATGTAAATTTTACGCAAATTAGAGAACAATAACCAAAAAAAGAATGCTAGCTGCGCAGGGTTGATAAAAGAGATGAGTAAGGATCGACGAAGGAATGAAGAATGATAAGGGGAAGAGTGTGACAAACCCCTCGCCTGTGTCAAAGGATGAATCCCGCGTTTTATCGATAAGGCATCGTTTGTGATCTCTCGGCGTGAAATATGCCGAAAGAATAAAGCGACGCGCGATTTCACCAATCTGACTGCGCGCAAAATAAACAGATGATTTTTTACGAACTTGAACAAGGCACTTGATCACAGATACACGTCAGCAAACATATCTGTCGTTAACCTTTTCTGAAAGATATTAGACAGTGATAATCAAAAAATTGTGATCTATTGAAGTCCGTTTTTGTCTGCCAGGAGAATAGAATATAACATTGCGTGAGGAGACGCTGTAAAATTGGCAACTGCGATATGGTGGAAAATTTTTAAAAAATGTAATTTATTTTTTAATATTTTGAGGTCATTGAACACATGACAATGTATCGCTACGAAATCACAAATTATGTGCTTCAAAAATGGATCAGGATCGATTAGCAACTAAAGGGTTTAGATATTGGTTCTAAACTCGAGCGTGTGGGGAGATTGCTTGTTGACTTCATCGTACGCAGCGATGTCCTCGAGAAGGCCGAGCAGCTGCAATTATTGTACCAGGTAGATCAAAGAAAAAGAGAATCTCGCAATTGTGAAACGAATTTAGTTACACTACAAAAATGAGCATCTCCCAATTGAAATTCTAGGCAATTCTAATCAAAATATTAGCTCGAGCTTAGATAACGTATCGAATTCGCAATGGCTATCTCCCCCCCCCCCTCTCCCGACCCGTTGCAAATTTGCGATTTCGTATTCACATTGCCTGCCCTATCTCAGATGACTTGTGGTGTACACATTCATACAACGCTAACCTTGTCCAATTGAATGTCAATCATCTTCGCACGATCCTCATCGGAAAGACCGGGATTGGCTAGGTTGGTCTGCAATTTGTAACATGAACATCTTTGCAATTTTTTTAGGATCACCACTTTTTCCCGTGAGCAGCTCACATAATTTTCTAAAATTTACGATGATAAATGAATATGTTTCCATATTTCACGGCAAAGTATATGTGCCATGAAGTAACTAGATTAGGGATATAAAAATTTAATATTATCAATGCTGCAACCTTCATCTGGACCGGGCCTGTGGCAGCGATGATGAGACCGGCATGCGGGAAGAGCAGTGAATACAGCTCTTTGAACTGAACAGTTAATTATCGAAACCGTGGTTAAGCAGTGGTTATTGCGCCACTCATTACGGATGGCACCGATTAAAAGATTGCGTGTCATATTTTTTGACGCATAACAATTGATGACGAATTTAAATATTTACCTGGTCCAAGCTGTAGGGCACAATAGTGCCATCAAGACTCTCCACGAGCGAGCTGTACATGTCCTCGAGTAGCTCCTCCGTAGTCTCACGTCTGGAATAACGTCATGTTTATCTATGCACATTTGAAACGGACTGCATAATAGGCGTTTAATGTGTTCCGAACAAAAAAATATCATATCTTATCATACGAAAGAAAAAGGCGTTGACATATCCAAGGGATAATTTTTCCAAAAATGACTCTCTTCATTCTGCATACTCTCTCACCGATCAGACGAATGAGAGAGTGCGCAAAATGATGAGAGTCATTTTACGGCGCTAGGTCGGATGAGAACTATTACGCCATACTGCCTTTGATAGATCAAAGGGGCGGCATGACGTCATATTTCTCATCCGACCTAGTGCCCTTTCTCGCGATTCCATCCCTAACCTATCCTTCGTCAATTGACTGTACATCTGGATTCTCAGCAGATCCTCGACGCCAACGCCGTGATGCGTAAACTGGAATACAATAAAATGATCCGTTTATAAATATTGTTACCAAATTCTGTTGTTTATGTCCATTATCATATATTTGCCTCCATCTTGGACGAATTTCCAATAAACGTAACGAATGTGGAACATTCCTTACTTGCCAATCGATGATCGCTAGTAGATCGCCCGTGTCCTTGCCGACGAGAATGTTCTCAGTTCGTGCGTCTGATGGACAATTATCGTAGATTTTGTATTATCTCCACACCCTCTAACCTCTGGACCACTATACTTCATATCTCTACCAGAAGGGAAGAGTTAATTGGAATGCGTACAGCTCTCAGAGTGGATGAGTCAGAAGGAAAAAATGAAAAATAGCTAACCGCCGCTGACCAGCACCGGTCTGTACTTCATCTGCTTGTGAATGGTGGACATGAGGTTGGATCCGTAGTAATCAGGCAATAGCTTCTCGACATTCTCGATCGCCTCGCACATACGCGGCGAGGAGTCGTAGGATTTGAGTAGATTGAATGCGTTGGTGTACGCCTGGATGATAAACAATTATGAGCGTGTTTTCGAAGCATCAGTGGATGTACATAATTCCCCCCCCCCCCCACGGCGAGGAGACCCGCTCCGACCTAAGGGTTGTTAGTGGCACGTTAAAAATAAGAAGATCCGTAGAAGCGAAAAAAGAAATAACCTCGCTGTTCATGGTCTTGGCGAAGTCCCCGAGCATGTCCTTGGTGAATTGAGGGCTGGTCGCATTTTTGTTGACGGAGCAAGCCTGCACCTTCCCGAGCGCACGAGCAATCTGATCAAAACAGTTGTATTGTCCCTTGACTATAGGATATCCGGCACTGGGTAGACTGATAACAAAAAATAGTACCCTCCCACTGCATCATCACAGTAGATTTCAAATGTGTCAAAAAAGCTTTTGTGAAAGTTCGAAAGAAGTGTCCATTCCCTTCGTTTCGACTTCTACCAACCTGCTTAAGCAGCTTGAGCGGCGCGGCCTCAGTAAAGCTCATCATCGCCGAGTTCTCCACAAACTCCATGCAAATCTGCCCGTAAATCGTGGACTGAAATTAATATTAATGGCAGTTACTCTTAACAATGATTTTCTTGCTGAATACTATGACGCTCCGACCAGTTTTAACCACCCAACCCTGATCCTTATCCCTTTCTTTTTCTCACCCCTGCGAAGCTGTATTCTCATCCCTCACATTGTTCTCTAATCTGCTTCAAATTGAATTTTTCTTCAGATTAACGATGTCTGCTGATTTAAAAATATAGTGATGCGATGTATAATTTGGAAAATATTGGAATAATTCCACTCACATTCGCATCGAATGGGTACCCGAAGAACATCTTGGGCACAGCGAGATGTTCGAATTCGGCAAAGAACTTGTACGTGTCGATCTCGGTGTTGTGCCCCTAGGAAGCACTTACTTGAGGAGTATTGTCGAATTTTCTTCAGAATTGATCGGTCGTGTGCTTCGTTCGAGATTATCAAAACAATTGTTTTAAGGAAAAATAGGCGTTTCACGGCCAATTCTAGGATTGTAGGAGAGTTCCGCGGTATAAGGTGTAACCTCGCAGAATTGCGCCTCGAGTGCGGCCCAGGCTTCTTCGGAGTCGAACATGCGTTCTTCCTTCGGGAGCGCCTCGATGACGCGACGCATCGGGAGCACGGAAGAGATCTGGATAAATCGTAAATTCTAAAAATGTCTGGCCTACTTGCAAGACACTGTGATTACTAAATTTCTTGAATCAAAAATGACACAACCAGCTCAATTTTATTAGATCACCTTGAGGATAGCCCTCTTGGGAAGGTTCTCATCCCACTCGCCACCGACCCAATCGCAAGTGATCAGCGTGCATCGAGATGTGAATCCCTCAACATTTCAATTTGCATTTTCCTTCCAAACATTGGACGTCCAGAGTGTTAGGAAGATTCTCAACAGAAGATAAATAAAGCTAAAAAAATGAAAAATGCAGTACTATTCCATCTCCGACGTCGAGCACGCCTCTCGCTGCGCCAAACCTGGCCTTAGTCTTCAGACTGGCGCTGAAAATAAGAGTGATATCTGAGAGAACTGACAAGAGGCCTTACAGTAAAAAAGTGATGATTTTAAGAGGTCACTATGGGTAAATATTCACAAAAACATGTTATGATGATTGAAACCGTGCCATAGATTCTTCTCCAACTCTCCCCAGGTCACGGGTGTGTCCAAGATGGAGTCATCGAGGTTGAACTCAGACATTTTGGTGTCTGCGAATTGAATGTAGCGATCTACAGTAGCTCTTCAACGATGATCACTAATTTTCTCTGAGGTATACTGTATGTGTTGACGAAAAAAGCTGTGATGGGGCACTGGTAAGATTATACTTATTCCGATACAGTGTGCATGGAATCCTATATTTCCAGAAATGTGAAATCACCGAATATAGCAGGCGCCATACTCTGATCAACTGGGACAATGGGCCTCGAAATATTTCACTATTGGAAGGAACGGGAGAAGGGTTAAAACACTATCGCAATCACAACTTCCAAGAGTAAGCGCCACCCTCATATAATCTCTCAGACAGGCGAGAGTCAAATATCATCCTGATCAAGACTAGACGTAACAAAAAATGTGTTGATAATGGACATGTGAGGGCGATTATCGAGATGGGAATTTTTTTATGCAAACTATCCTTATCTAATACTTTGAAAAAAGTTGAAGAGGCCAGTACGAAAACCTTCGTTTGATAGTGAAGGTGACAACTATACAATGCATTCAAAAGGAGTAGCGTACTCGTCAAAATTTACAGACGATTGCTCGTTTCAAGTCTCATCTTGGGGACCAACGGCGAGAATGTGATTCATCCCAATACTTTGTTACTCTCAATTATTTTTTTTAATTTTTTTGTCGTTTTTGTAAAGTGTACATATCGGTCTACGTATTGATTTAAGAGACCCTCCACGAGAGAACGCAGCTTCTGAGAGGGGTTCACGGACGGCATTTTTGGAACCCCTCTCAATCTTTCTGCGGTGAAGTTATCATACCGAGTGCTGATATTTGGCCCAGTTAGAGCGCTCCTGGTGCACTTCCTGAAAAATGCCAGACCGACCCCAAAAAAAGTCGAAATTTTCATCCCTCGAAAAATTATGTTCTTTAGAGTTTTTCTGGCTTATTTTGCGATGAAAATTCGAAAAAAGGGGTTCTGGAAGCGCTCAGATAACGATAAAGGGTCCAAAATCAAAATTATCTTCATTTTTTGGACGCCTTGAAAAAAATTTATTCGGCGGTCAAAAAGTTATTGTCATTTTCGAAATTTACGTAAAAAAGTACGTCTAGGATTTTAATTTGAGATTGCAAAACCGAAGCCGTCGGCTACTATAGATCATAGAATGAAAGGGAAAACGAGATCTCTCCCTACGCAACCGTGACCGATACCGTTATTGAGTGTTAAAAGGAACACTTTAAGTGCTGACATTGCATTAACAGTGCCCATACACCAAATCGAGACCACAAACTAGGGATATGGATAACTAGTTCTCAAAATCGTGTGCTCGACCACCTCGATTTGGGAGTTCTACATTTCTGACAGGTTTTATCGGTTATATCGGAAAAATAAACGTTCAAAATGTATCAAATTGTCGTTGTAATTTATTATTTCGTCTTTTCCGATCATAATGTATGGATTTTGATGTGAACTGAAGGGACACGGCTTCGAAAATTCGTGAAAAACTGAATTTTATCGATTTTTATTGTTTTTATTGATCAATATCACGGGTATTACATCATTAATCTCGCCGAATATTAGTGAAATCCAATTAGTACAAACAATAATACAATTTCTAAAATATTTGGTTGAATCTGAGAAAAAAAATGTTCTCGAAAAAATCATCAATGACCATATTTCATCATAAAAAATCAAAATCATCATATCATGGAAAAAATGAGTTTTCAAAAAAATTGAGACCTACCTCCGTGACTCTGAGAAATCATTAAATACGTTATTATTTCTTTTTCTAAGCTGAAGAAAATGTAATTGGACCGATAATTTTGCATTTGGAGACTCTTAAAACCTGCAAAAATTAAATAAAATATAGATTTTCACGAATTTTCGAAGCCGTGTCCCTTCAGTTCACATCAAAATCCACACAGAGTAATTAGAAAAGACGAAATAATAAATTACAACGACAATCTGATACATTTTGAACGTTTATTTTTCCGATATAACCGATAAAACCTGTCAGAAATGAACTCCAAAATCGAGGTCGTCGAGCACACGATTTTGAGAACTAGTTATCCATATCCCTAGTTTGTGGTCTCGATTTGGTGTATGGGCACTGTTAATGCAATTTCAGCACTTAAAGTGTGCCTTTTAACACTCAATAACGGTATCGGTCACGGTTGCGTATGGAGAGATCTCGTTTTCCCTTTCATTCTATGATCTATAGTAGCCGACGGCTTCGGTTTTGAAATCTCAAATTAAAATCCTAGACGTACTTTTTTACGTAGATTTCGAAAATGACAATAACTTTTTGACCGCCGAATAAATTTTTTTCAAGGCGTCCAAAAAATGAAGAAAATTTTGATTTTCGACCCTTTATCGTTATCTGAGCGTTTCGAGAACCACTTTTTTTCGAATTTTCATCGCAAAATAAGCCAGAAAAACTCTAAAGAACATAATTTTTCGAGGGATGAAAATTTCAACTTTTTTTGGGGTCGGTCTGGCATTTTTCAGGAAGTGCACCAGAAGCGCTCTAACTGGGCCAAATATTAGCACTCGGTATGAGAACTTCACCGCAGAAAGATTGAGAGGGGTTGCAAAAAGGCCGTCCGTAAGGTAGGTACGTTCTCTCGTGGAGGGTCTCTTAAAAGAACATACATTAATTAATATACGCGAAGATTAAATAGAGAATACGAAAATATTAATAATAAATTGAAAATATATCAATGGTGTATGAACACTGTACTGCATTGATAAATATTTGCAACTTAGATAGTTTGAATCCTAATAGTTTGAACTCCGCTCGACTGGGTCTCCGACTTGGAAACTGTAGTGGAACCAGAGAGGCCGGCACGGAGAAGAGCCAAGCAACGGCGTCGGATTGGACCAGGAATGAGCAGCATGTACCTGAGATTATGAGCAAAATGTTAAAACTCGGGAAATCATCTTAATCCTACACACTCTGTCCCTCATTACCTACTGGTCCGAGAGCAGTGAATTCTTAGATTGTTTTCCCGTTTATCAATCTCTACTTTGTGCAATTTCCTGTTCATTTTGAGGTGAACGAGAAGGAAAGATCAAAGATCAAAGTTCAAAGCTCACAGTCCGGGTGCGAGCGAGAAAAAGTCAGAAGTGTACTGCATTGCAAAGAGGACAACGGTGACGACGGTCCGATTATTTAAAACGATACTGAAGAAGACAAAAAGCATCTGGAAATAAAAATCATTGTTTTTATCATTGTTGTTTTCAGCTCTAAAAGAGAAGGAAGCCTATGCCTAGACATATAGTTATATGTTTAATATCGGTGTAATTTTGCAATAACGTTTTTGGGAACCTTGTGTTTTTTTGTTTCTTAGCTTATTAACTTACTCATTTTGTCATTCTAAAACTAACCAGAATGAATATGTTGACGGCTTGCGAGATGAAAATAATTAGAGAGATGAAAAAGAAGGAACGATCCTGGTCATTGTTTCGTAATGGGAGCAATGTGACTGTGCTTACGGCTTTCTTGGAAGATTTCAACTGGCGAAGACGAATCCAAGTGATGATCTTAATAGTTTTCATTAAAATGTGGAAACCATAGCAACTAGAACTGCTCGACCTCTTCATTGCTTCCCTATGATGTGTGATTGAGTGCATTGAAAGAAGGGACCGTGGAATCATTTCTAAAAACCATATTTTCAACTCATACATTAACAGCGGCACAGAAGAGGATGATCGCTAGTCCGAATATTGCTTGTAGTGAAAGGAAGAGAGGAACTCGCTGTAATATTGAATTTTAATTTTAAAATAATGAATTGTTTTAATTAAAACATAATGAATTTCCGCAGAGTTCGAGAAAAGTGATCATTGTCTCTCAAGAATGTTGAGCGAGATGATAAAAACGATGACCCTATTTTCGAAAATTTAGTTCCAATTCACCTTGTTCAGTTCCTTGGGATACGTAACAAACGAATTGCTCGAAACGACATAGACATAGTCGGGAATATAGATTGGGTCGTAATAGCTGCAATATTTGCATATCAAAGAGTGAATACGAATCTTACCCCGCGGCCAGGAAATATGCCAGTGCACAAAGGGCATAAAGCAATGCAGCCAACTGCCACCACCGACGTATCCATTCCTGCAATTACCTCATTACACCATCAATCTTCTTCTACCCCACTCATTGAAATGGCCTCCCAGGTTTTCGATAGTGTGAGGAAATGATAGGGAGAAGAGGGATGGGGTTTCCAGTAATCAACGTAATCAAGTTCTTCCCTACCAAACCTACTGACCTCCGTCGATCCCAATGCAGCGATTGCTACGTATCTGTCCATCACCAGAAGAGCCGAATTGATGTTCTGCGCGAAATAGAAGGAACCACTCAGAAAGATGTGAATGGGTCTGCAAATTGAGATTTCAGGGCAAAATGATGGCTTTTCGAAGTACGGTAGGACGACAGTCCAGTTGGCGAAATGATAGTAGAAGTTGAAAGCAGGCTCCAGACGTAGACGGTGTGTGAACCATACGTTGAAGTAGGTCAGAAGGTTCTCAAGAAAATTTCGCATTTCTTGGATTACTGACAACCCAGAGAGAACTATTATTTGTTACATGCCAGAAGACGCACCACAATCGACGTCAGAATGCTGATGGAGAAGAAGGTGGAGCTGAGTATATGCCGAATTGATACGAAGCTCACGATCGTAAAGAGGTACAGGATGAGAGCAGGGATACCATAGCCAAGGAAGATGATGTGGTCGGGAACCATCCTGGAATTGAGTGGCAGAGGATCACATGTAGATAAAACAATTCAAAAATCAGGTCGGTAATAAGAATTGTGGTCAGAAACCATCCCTGGATGCTAGTGGTAGATGTACAGACATGAAGGAAGACGAAAATCAGAGAGCATCAGAGTAGACTTTCGAAAAAGTGCCGTACTTTGGTCTCCAATTAAGTGTATTCAGATTTCACAAGTTTTTGCACAGGGGATTCACAGAAGGAGAAGAGGGAAGGGGCTCAAAGGGAGAACTTGCATGTCTTGCTATCCTCATGTCCATTCGCTGGTCACACGAAGACATCACGTTTGCACTATTAGTACTAACTGTTCTATTATATTTTTTTCATTACATGCGACATCAGAAAATCACAATAAAGGGTGCTTGCCAGGTGGAGGTACGGAAGGGAACCTTGAATAGGGAATTTTGAAAGAACCGCTTTGAATCGCACGTATGAAAGTGCAGATCGCGATACCCTCAGGGAAGTTTTATTCGCGTTTCCGAATCGCGACTCACATGTATTCGCATTTCGTGTGAGAAATTTAAGATTTCTAAGAGGGAAAATGCCACTGCGGCATAATTGGTGGGAAAATGATACATGAGGCTGCTTTGATTCGCACGAATATTCCGCAGTTAAATAGGACTACAAGTTCAGAAGTCTACCTTTCAGATCATAGACATTGGTTTTCTTATTGTTAAACCCCTGTCTACACCCACATTTGAAATATTTATTCTTAAAAAATTGAGAAAAATGTTAAGCCCACGCTCAGAGAGGTAGACTTTTGAAATTGAAGTCTGTAGCTAGAATGTACACATGATGAACGAAGATTCATGCCTTTCTGTATACACTCCACTCACACGTGACTCAAGAGACAAAAACCTGAAATCACGAGCTATTTCAATTGTCCTCAAGGACTAAAGAAGCAAGGCTGTTTACGGTTTTAATTCCCAAGAATACACATCAAGTTTAGCGCATCAAGGTTAGCCATGCATGCTTTCGCTCTCTGACTTGCTTACACTTCCTGGATGAAATCAAAAATTAGAAGAAATACATTTTCTCTAGATATTAAAATAGTAACATGCTCTTGAGTGCCAAAACACATCGTTGAGATCGTGCGCAACGCCTCTCGACAGAGTAGTAGTGATGGCTTTGCAAAGAAATATTCTCTTCATTCTACGTCACCTTTCACCGATTGGAGCTATGAGAGAGAGCGCAGAATCAAGAGAGTAATTTCTTGCGTAGCCATCCCTACACAGAGTAGTGCTGCATACATTTCATTTATATTCATTCTGGCTCAATTTCGTTAGCCTGAAATGACTGTGAAGAACGCAGGATGCTATCCTACATGATCGATTGATAAGGTGATAAAGTGTATACTCTGTCTGCAATAGCCGCCCCTCAGATTCTGCGGGTTATATTATGCCCAAATCATTCGCTCCGAAAATTGAAAGTTTTTACGAGTGGCTCACATTAGGTGAACGAGATGTGGAGAAGCTTAACTGGACAAGAAGCAGCATCACTGTGCAGTCGAGAATAGAAAAGATCAACTTGACTTTTCTCGTTGTTCGCACCGTTGAGAATGCGAAGAGAATCGATCGTGCATTTTGCGCGAATGATGGAGCGGCATGGTCGGATGATAACCAAAAAATACCATTTCCTCTGCATTTTCAGAGTAGATTTCCCATTGGCAGTTTGCTGTGAAAATATTGGTAATTTCTTATTTTTTGTCATCCGGAAGGTGTTAATCCTACGGTATTCCTTTGTGAATCTGGAAAAATTGGTCTGCTAGAGAAATATCGCTACACGTCCAACAACACAAACACGAGTCCAACAATTATTGAGAGGAGTCCCATGTGGCCACATATCCACCCATCCACTGCATCTGGTCTAAAATAACGAATGATAAAGCAGAAAAAATTCAAATTAAATGCAAAAAGATTGCATCGGCCGGGAATCGAACCCGGGCCGCCCGCGTGGCAGGCGAGCATTCTACCACTGAACCACCGATGCTTGTGGTTAGCCGCACAATACACGCGCTGACTACTCGACAGGTAGAAAGAGCGTTGTGCGTGAAGAGAAGGATGAAGTACCCTAATTTCGTATTCTACAATGCTCTCTCCTTGCAGCCATCCTCCTCCTTCCTCGGGTTCCGACCCGCGTACCTTCGTGGGTACCAACACGAATCTGAAGAGGACCATCACCTCCTCGATTCCTTTCACTTCTTCTCTCTCACTCGACCCATCGGAGCGCCCAAGGAGTGGAGTGAGGAGGAATACAACGAGTTCTTCCAGGTATTAGGTTGGCGGGAAAGTCTTTGTGTATTTTTCAAAACTTTATTTCTTGGGGAAGGGAAAAGCATACGTTCAATTATAATTGTCCTCATTATTGAC
Source organism: Pristionchus mayeri (assembly GCA_036245805.1). Lineage (NCBI taxonomy): Eukaryota > Metazoa > Nematoda > Chromadorea > Rhabditida > Neodiplogasteridae > Pristionchus > Pristionchus mayeri. The sequence goes on from BTRK01000006.1 coordinate 45,285,347, forward strand.
AATATGTGTCCAACGTACCTGCAATGTACGGATCCCCTCCCTTTAGAATTATAATGTATGGATGTTGATGTGAACTGAAGGGACACGGCTTTGAAAATTCGTGAAAAACTGAATTTTATCGATTTTTATTGTTTTTATTGATCAATATCACGGGTATTACATCATTAATCTCGCCGAATATTAGTGAAATCCAATTAGTACAAACAATAATACAATTTCTAAAATATTTGGTTGAATCTGAGAAAAAAAATGTTCTCGAAAAAATCATCAATGACCATATTTCATCATAAAAAATCAAAATCATCATATCATGGAAAAAATGAGTTTTCAAAAAAATTGAGACCTACCTCCGTGACTCTGAGAAATCATTAAATACGTTATTATTTCTTTTTCTAAGCTGAAGAAAATGTAATTGGACCGATAATTTTGCATTTGGAGACTCTTAAAACCTGCAAAAATTAAATAAAATATAGATTTTCACGAATTTTCGAAGCCGTGTCCCTTCAGTTCACATCAAAATCCACACAGAGTAATTAGAAAAGACGAAATAATAAATTACAACGACAATCTGATACATTTTGAACGTTTATTTTTCCGATATAACCGATAAAACCTGTCAGAAATGAACTCCAAAATCGAGGTCGTCGAGCACACGATTTTGAGAACTAGTTATCCATATCCCTAGTTTGTGGTCTCGATTTGGTGTATGGGCACTGTTAATGCAATTTCAGCACTTAAAGTGTGCCTTTTAACACTCAATAACGGTATCGGTCACGGTTGCGTATGGAGAGATCTCGTTTTCCCTTTCATTCTATGATCTATAGTAGCCGACGGCTTCGGTTTTGAAATCTCAAATTAAAATCCTAGACGTACTTTTTTACGTAGATTTCGAAAATGACAATAACTTTTTGACCGCCGAATAAATTTTTTTCAAGGCGTCCAAAAAATGAAGAAAATTTTGATTTTCGACCCTTTATCGTTATCTGAGCGTTTCGAGAACCACTTTTTTTCGAATTTTCATCGCAAAATAAGCCAGAAAAACTCTAAAGAACATAATTTTTCGAGGGATGAAAATTTCAACTTTTTTTGGGGTCGGTCTGGCATTTTTCAGGAAGTGCACCAGAAGCGCTCTAACTGGGCCAAATATTAGCACTCGGTATGAGAACTTCACCGCAGAAAGATTGAGAGGGGTTGCAAAAAGGCCGTCCGTAAGGTAGGTACGTTCTCTCGTGGAGGGTCTCTTAAAAGAACATACATTAATTAATATACGCGAAGATTAAATAGAGAATACGAAAATATTAATAATAAATTGAAAATATATCAATGGTGTATGAACACTGTACTGCATTGATAAATATTTGCAACTTAGATAGTTTGAATCCTAATAGTTTGAACTCCGCTCGACTGGGTCTCCGACTTGGAAACTGTAGTGGAACCAGAGAGGCCGGCACGGAGAAGAGCCAAGCAACGGCGTCGGATTGGACCAGGAATGAGCAGCATGTACCTGAGATTATGAGCAAAATGTTAAAACTCGGGAAATCATCTTAATCCTACACACTCTGTCCCTCATTACCTACTGGTCCGAGAGCAGTGAATTCTTAGATTGTTTTCCCGTTTATCAATCTCTACTTTGTGCAATTTCCTGTTCATTTTGAGGTGAACGAGAAGGAAAGATCAAAGATCAAAGTTCAAAGCTCACAGTCCGGGTGCGAGCGAGAAAAAGTCAGAAGTGTACTGCATTGCAAAGAGGACAACGGTGACGACGGTCCGATTATTTAAAACGATACTGAAGAAGACAAAAAGCATCTGGAAATAAAAATCATTGTTTTTATCATTGTTGTTTTCAGCTCTAAAAGAGAAGGAAGCCTATGCCTAGACATATAGTTATTTGTTTAATATCGGTGTAATTTTGCAATAACGTTTTTGGGAACCTTGTGTTTTTTTGTTTCTTAGCTTATTAACTTACTCATTTTGTCATTCTAAAACTAACCAGAATGAATATGTTGACGGCTTGCGAGATGAAAATAATTAGAGAGATGAAAAAGAAGGAACGATCCTGGTCATTGTTTCGTAATGGGAGCAATGTGACTGTGCTTACGGCTTTCTTGGAAGATTTCAACTGGCGAAGACGAATCCAAGTGATGATCTTAATAGTTTTCATTAAAATGTGGAAACCATAGCAACTAGAACTGCTCGACCTCTTCATTGCTTCCCTATGATGTGTGATTGAGTGCATTGAAAGAAGGGACCGTGGAATCATTTCTAAAAACCATATTTTCAACTCATACATTAACAGCGGCACAGAAGAGGATGATCGCTAGTCCGAATATTGCTTGTAGTGAAAGGAAGAGAGGAACTCGCTGTAATATTGAATTTTAATTTTAAAATAATGAATTGTTTTAATTAAAACATAATGAATTTCCGCAGAGTTCGAGAAAAGTGATCATTGTCTCTCAAGAATGTTGAGCGAGATGATAAAAACGATGACCCTATTTTCGAAAATTTAGTTCCAATTCACCTTGTTCAGTTCCTTGGGATACGTAACAAACGAATTGCTCGAAACGACATAGACATAGTCGGGAATATAGATTGGGTCGTAATAGCTGCAATATTTGCATATCAAAGAGTGAATACGAATCTTACCCCGCGGCCAGGAAATATGCCAGTGCACAAAGGGCATAAAGCAATGCAGCCAACTGCCACCACCGACGTATCCATTCCTGCAATTACCTCATTACACCATCAATCTTCTTCTACCCCACTCATTGAAATGGCCTCCCAGGTTTTCGATAGTGTGAGGAAATGATAGGGAGAAGAGGGATGGGGTTTCCAGTAATCAACGTAATCAAGTTCTTCCCTACCAAACCTACTGACCTCCGTCGATCCCAATGCAGCGATTGCTACGTATCTGTCCATCACCAGAAGAGCCGAATTGATGTTCTGCGCGAAATAGAAGGAACCACTCAGAAAGATGTGAATGGGTCTGCAAATTGAGATTTCAGGGCAAAATGATGGCTTTTCGAAGTACGGTAGGACGACAGTCCAGTTGGCGAAATGATAGTAGAAGTTGAAAGCAGGCTCCAGACGTAGACGGTGTGTGAACCATACGTTGAAGTAGGTCAGAAGGTTCTCAAGAAAATTTCGCATTTCTTGGATTACTGACAACCCAGAGAGAACTATTATTTGTTACATGCCAGAAGACGCACCACAATCGACGTCAGAATGCTGATGGAGAAGAAGGTGGAGCTGAGTATATGCCGAATTGATACGAAGCTCACGATCGTAAAGAGGTACAGGATGAGAGCAGGGATACCATAGCCAAGGAAGATGATGTGGTCGGGAACCATCCTGGAATTGAGTGGCAGAGGATCACATGTAGATAAAACAATTCAAAAATCAGGTCGGTAATAAGAATTGTGGTCAGAAACCATCCCTGGATGCTAGTGGTAGATGTACAGACATGAAGGAAGACGAAAATCAGAGAGCATCAGAGTAGACTTTCGAAAAAGTGCCGTACTTTGGTCTCCAATTAAGTGTATTCAGATTTCACAAGTTTTTGCACAGGGGATTCACAGAAGGAGAAGAGGGAAGGGGCTCAAAGGGAGAACTTGCATGTCTTGCTATCCTCATGTCCATTCGCTGGTCACACGAAGACATCACGTTTGCACTATTAGTACTAACTGTTCTATTATATTTTTTTCATTACATGCGACATCAGAAAATCACAATAAAGGGTGCTTGCCAGGTGGAGGTACGGAAGGGAACCTTGAATAGGGAATTTTGAAAGAACCGCTTTGAATCGCACGTATGAAAGTGCAGATCGCGATACCCTCAGGGAAGTTTTATTCGCGTTTCCGAATCGCGACTCACATGTATTCGCATTTCGTGTGAGAAATTTAAGATTTCTAAGAGGGAAAGTGCCACTGCGGCATAATTGGTGGGAAAATGATACATGAGGCTGCTTTGATTCGCACGAATATTCCGCAGTTAAATAGGACTACAAGTTCAGAAGTCTACCTTTCAGATCAGACATTGGTTTTCTTATTGTTAAACCCCTGTCTACACCCACATTTGAAATATTTATTCTTAAAAAATTGAGAAAAATGTTAAGCCCACGCTCAGAGAGGTAGACTTTTGAAATTGAAGTCTGTAGCTAGAATGTACACATGATGAACGAAGATTCATGCCTTTCTGTATACACTCCACTCACACGTGACTCAAGAGACAAAAACCTGAAATCACGAGCTATTTCAATTGTCCTCAAGGACTAAAGAAGCAAGGCTGTTTACGGTTTTAATTCCCAAGAATACACATCAAGTTTAGCGCATCAAGGTTAGCCATGCATGCTTTCGCTCTCTGACTTGCTTACACTTCCTGGATGAAATCAAAAATTAGAAGAAATACATTTTCTCTAGATATTAAAATAGTAACATGCTCTTGAGTGCCAGAACACATCGTTGAGATCGTGCGCAACGCCTCTCGACAGAGTAGTAGTGATGGCTTTGCAAAGAAATATTCTCTTCATTCTACGTCACCTTTCACCGATTGGAGCTATGAGAGAGAGCGCAGAATCAAGAGAGTAATTTCTTGCGTAGCCATCCCTACACAGAGTAGTGCTGCATACATTTCATTTATATTCATTCTGGCTCAATTTCGTTAGCCTGAAATGACTGTGAGAACGCAGGATGCTATCCTACATGATCGATTGATAAGGTGATAAAGTGTATACTCTGTCTGCAATAGCCGCCCCTCAGATTCTGCGGGTTATATTATGCCCAAATCATTCGCTCCGAAAATTGAAAGTTTTTACGAGTGGCTCACATTAGGTGAACGAGATGTGGAGAAGCTTAACTGGACAAGAAGCAGCATCACTGTGCAGTCGAGAATAGAAAAGATCAACTTGACTTTTCTCGTTGTTCGCACCGTTGAGAATGCGAAGAGAATCGATCGTGCATTTTGCGCGAATGATGGAGCGGCATGGTCGGATGATAACCAAAAAATACCATTTCCTCTGCATTTTCAGAGTAGATTTCCCATTGGCAGTTTGCTGTGAAAATATTGGTAATTTCTTATTTTTTGTCATCCGGAAGGTGTTAATCCTACGGTATTCCTTTGTGAATCTGGAAAAATTGGTCTGCTAGAGAAATATCGCTACACGTCCAACAACACAAACACGAGTCCAACAATTATTGAGAGGAGTCCCATGTGGCCACATATCCACCCATCCACTGCATCTGGTCTAAAATAACGAATGATAAAGCAGAAAAAATTCAAATTAAATGCAAAAAGATTGCATCGGCCGGGAATCGAACCCGGGCCGCCCGCGTGGCAGGCGAGCATTCTACCACTGAACCACCGATGCTTGTGGTTAGCCGCACAATACACGCGCTGACTACTCGACAGGTAGAAAGAGCGTTGTGCGTGAAGAGAAGGATGAAGTACCCTAATTTCGTATTCTACAATGCTCTCTCCTTGCAGCCATCCTCCTCCTTCCTCGGGTTCCGACCCGCGTACCTTCGTGGGTACCAACACGAATCTGAAGAGGACCATCACCTCCTCGATTCCTTTCACTTCTTCTCTCTCACTCGACCCATCGGAGCGCCCAAGGAGTGGAGTGAGGAGGAATACAACGAGTTCTTCCAGGTATTAGGTTGGCGGGAAAGTCTTTGTGTATTTTTCAAAACTTTATTTCTTGGGGAAGGGAAAAGCATACGTTCAATTATAATTGTCCTCATTATTGACAATATGTGTCCAACGTACCTGCAATGTATGGATCCCCTCCCTTTAGAACCCGCCTGGGCGCGTATCAAAGTATTGCTTGAGAGCATACTCGAGACTTCCACGGTATTTGAATGACCTTTCTCTAAGAACATAGGCAAGGTCTGCGAAAAGCCAGCATTCAGACGGGGCCATGCCAGGAGAATACGGGGGGTGAGGGAGAACCATCCATCCGTATCCAGCCAGTTCCTGCTTGACTTGATTGGAGACCTGGGGACGGGGATCATTTTACTGATTATGTAATATCTTGTCCTTTAGCTTCGACCGATCGACTTCCAACTTCAAATTCTGTAGCTATGTAACGTACTTGGCCCCGGTGATTGTCATCTCCTCAGGGAGTAGCTCCGAGTAGATCACGCCATCCACTCCCGACCACAATGACAGCTTGTTTTTCTTGGGGTGCAGGTCAAGTTTGGGGGCACCCTATCGAGTCTCTCCTTGTCCAACCCGCTGGGCTCTCATATGGTTGTTATCGTAGGGGACCCACTTCTCATTCCCCGCTATGAGCCGTCCCAGCCATCGATCCCCACCTCGGAGAATGATGAGTGTAATGTAAACATCGACTCGACGGTCATGGCTGGCTCGGATCAGATCATGGGATTTGAATCGACCGATTAATTTCCTCATTCCAAGAGATCTCAAGCGTTCTCTGACAGTGATATGGTGGACTCTAAGTGCAATAGTAATTTCACGAGCACTTTGAAATGGGTCCGTTTCAATAGCTTTCTTCAAAGTCTCAAAATGTAACTAACGCGGTCTACCAGATCGATCAGATTCATTGAGGGAAAAGTCGTCTTCTTCGAAGCGATGGATCCAATTCCTGAAGGCGTTGTAGAGGGGGCATGTGTGCCATGGACATTCTTCAGTAGGGTCTCCGAATCCTTCATCGTGGTGTAGGATAGAGATAGGTAAAGCAGAACATGTCGGAAGTGGGTGGCTTCAGGAACATACATCGTTGATCTACTAGAGCTTGACTGAAGGAAAGGGAATGGGAAGTTGAGTACTATAAAGTGCAATCAATGAATGTTATTCACTAGGAGCGAGGGGATGCCAAAGTACACTTGCGAAGAGCAGTGTTATAACAAATCCATACACAAAGACTTTCCCGCCAACGTGATATGTGCAGTCTAGCTAACCCTTGACAAAAAAAGAAGCTATTTACCTATGAACATCAGCTTCATATGTAAATTCTCAAGTTCACTGATCGAGAACATGCTTGATCAAACTCGACGTGCTGAGGGTATATTAGGAATTGTTATGATGAGGTAATCATCCCTGTCTTGTTAGTCCCTGAATACAATTGGAAAGTAAGCTCGTGTTTTCGCTTCTTAGTCCTTAGTCACGTGAGAGCTTTTTGGGTGCAGATAGGCATGAATCCTCTTTTCTTCCAACTCATAGTTTCGAAGTACCTATTCTCGTTTGCGCGTGGTAGGCAGACACGTGATAGGCGTGCATTTGGGATTCGCAAGTTGATCTCGTCATTATGCCTTCCTTCTCTCCTTTCGGACCGGCCAGGGAGCGGCCTGAATGAAGACAGCACTTTCCTGACAGACCATATCTACCGTGAATCCACCATATTCTACAGGGGAGAGGTGAGTATGCAGAGAAAGAGATCACAAGCACTCGTATGTCCATGCTCTGTCGCTTAGTATCGTCTACTAAAGAGCAAATTAGCAAATGTTTTATGTCATCTTGTCATCCCCATTTACATGATTGGCATTTGCCGTATACTGGCGCAAATGAAAGAATATTCCCACGAATTATCCCTTCCACCCTAAGTATTCTCCCATTTTTCTCACGAAGTGCGAAAGAATGTGTGTCGCGACTCGGAAACGCGAATAGAAACTTCCTCGAATGCATCGCGATCTGCACTTTAATACGTGTCATTAGAAAAAACCATAAGAGGCCAATCCGTATTTGAAATAGCGAAAGTTCTTCATATGTATCGCATTTTTTATGCAAACTAACGTGAAAATACTGTAGAATGGAGCATTTGATGCGCTAATTCATAGATGAGTGGGCCCGTAAGCGGATAGGCATGAAGGGCCCGTAACGCGCGCGCCTCTCCATTACGGTCCCGCTACCTCGAGGTCAGAGTAGATCGCGAGGTAGCCGGCCCGTTATTATCGAATTGCCAACACTATTCATGTATTATCTCTCCCTTTCCTGACCGGCTAGAGAGCATGCAGAATGAAGAGAGTCATTTTTTTTGCGAATCCATCACGATTTACTCCTGAATGGATGACGATGCGAACTTTCATACGTGCCGCTCAAAGAAGTGGTTTTCCGATCTGCCCATTCAAAGGCCCTATCCCTACTTGATAAGTACCCTTTGTCAGGGTCATCTGATCTTTCATATAGTGCAAAAATAGAATAGAGCTGCTAGTAGGGCCCTTCATGCCTATCCGCTTACGGGCCCACTCATCTATGAATTAGCGCATCAAATGCTCCATTCTACAGTATTTTCACGTTAGTTTGCATAAAAAATGCGATACATATGAAGAACTTTCGCTATTTCAAATACGGATTGGCCTCTTATGGTTTTTTCTAATGACACGTATTAAAGTGCAGATCGCGATGCATTCGAGGAAGTTTCTATTCGCGTTTCCGAGTCGCGACACACATTCTTTCGCACTTCGTGAGAAAAATGGGAGAATACTTAGGGTGGAAGGGATAATTCGTGGGAATATTCTTTCATTTGCGCCAGTATACGGCAAATGCCAATCATGTAAATGGGGATGACAAGATGACATAAAACATTTGCTAATTTGCTCTTTAGTAGACGATACTAAGCGACAGAGCATGGACATACGAGTGCTTGTGATCTCTTTCTCTGCATACTCACCTCTCCCCTGTAGAATATGGTGGATTCACGGTAGATATGGTCTGTCAGGAAAGTGCTGTCTTCATTCAGGCCGCTCCCTGGCCGGTCCGAAAGGAGAGAAGGAAGGCATAATGACGAGATCAACTTGCGAATCCCAAATGCACGCCTATCACGTGTCTGCCTACCACGCGCAAACGAGAATAGGTACTTCGAAACTATGAGTTGGAAGAAAAGAGGATTCATGCCTATCTGCACCCAAAAAGCTCTCACGTGACTAAGGACTAAGAAGCGAAAACACGAGCTTACTTTCCAATTGTATTCAGGGACTAACAAGACAGGGATGATTACCTCATCATAACAATTCCTAATATACCCTCAGCACGTCGAGTTTGATCAAGCATGTTCTCGATCAGTGAACTTGAGAATTTACATATGAAGCTGATGTTCATAGGTAAATAGCTTCTTTTTTTGTCAAGGGTTAGCTAGACTGCACATATCACGTTGGCGGGAAAGTCTTTGTGTATGGATTTGTTATAACACTGCTCTTCGCAAGTGTACTTTGGCATCCCCTCGCTCCTAGTGAATAACATTCATTGATTGCACTTTATAGTACTCAACTTCCCATTCCCTTTCCTTCAGTCAAGCTCTAGTAGATCAACGATGTATGTTCCTGAAGCCACCCACTTCCGACATGTTCTGCTTTACCTATCTCTATCCTACACCACGATGAAGGATTCGGAGACCCTACTGAAGAATGTCCATGGCACACATGCCCCCTCTACAACGCCTTCAGGAATTGGATCCATCGCTTCGAAGAAGACGACTTTTCCCTCAATGAATCTGATCGATCTGGTAGACCGCGTTAGTTACATTTTGAGACTTTGAAGAAAGCTATTGAAACGGACCCATTTCAAAGTGCTCGTGAAATTACTATTGCACTTAGAGTCCACCATATCACTGTCAGAGAACGCTTGAGATCTCTTGGAATGAGGAAATTAATCGGTCGATTCAAATCCCATGATCTGATCCGAGCCAGCCATGACCGTCGAGTCGATGTTTACATTACACTCATCATTCTCCGAGGTGGGGATCGATGGCTGGGACGGCTCATAGCGGGGAATGAGAAGTGGGTCCCCTACGATAACAACCATATGAGAGCCCAGCGGGTTGGACAAGGAGAGACTCGATAGGGTGCCCCCAAACTTGACCTGCACCCCAAGAAAAACAAGCTGTCATTGTGGTCGGGAGTGGATGGCGTGATCTACTCGGAGCTACTCCCTGAGGAGATGACAATCACCGGGGCCAAGTACGTTACATAGCTACAGAATTTGAAGTTGGAAGTCGATCGGTCGAAGCTAAAGGACAAGATATTACATAATCAGTAAAATGATCCCCGTCCCCAGGTCTCCAATCAAGTCAAGCAGGAGTCACGGTTGCGTACGGAGAGATCTCGTTTTCCCTTTCATTCTATGATCTATAGTAGCCGACGGCTTCGGTTTTGAAATCTCAAATTAAAATCCTAGACGTATTTTTTTACGTAGATTTCGAAAATGACAATAACTTTTTGACCGCCGAATAAATTTTTTTCAAGGCGTCCAAAAAATGAAGAAAATTTTGATTTTCGACCCTTTATCGTTATCTGAGCGTTTCGAGAACCACTTTTTTTCGAATTTTCATCGCAAAATAAGCCAGAAAAACTCTAAAGAACATAATTTTTCGAGGGATGAAAATTTCAACTTTTTTTGGGGTCGGTCTGGCATTTTTCAGGAAGTGCACCAGAAGCGCTCTAACTGGGAAAAAAAAATATTTTGCAAAAAAAAATATCTCTAAATATTTGCAACTTAGATAGTTTGAATCCTAATAGTTTGAACTCCGCTCGACTGGGTCTCCGACTTGGAAACTGTAGTGGAACCAGAGAGGCCGGCACGGAGAAGAGCCAAGCAACGGCGTCGGATTGGACCAGGAGCAGCATGTACCTGAGATTATGAGCAAAATGTTAAAACTCGGGAAATCATCTTAATCCTACACACTCTGTCCCTCATTACCTACTGGTCCGAGAGCAGTGAATTCTTAGATTGTTTTCCCGTTTATCAATCTCTACTTTGTGCAATTTCCTGTTCATTTTGAGGTGAACGAGAAGGAAAGATAAAAGATCAAAGTTCAAAGCTCACAGTCCGGGTGCGAGCGAGAAAAAGTCAGAAGTGTACTGCATTGCAAAGAGGACAACGGTGACGACGGTCCGATTATTTAAAACGATACTGAAGAAGACAAAAAGCATCTGGAAATAAAAATCATTGTTTTTATCATTGTTGTTTTCAGCTCTAAAAGAGAAGGAAATAATTAGAGAGATGAAAAAGAAGGAACGATCCTGGTCATTGTTTCGTAATGGGAGCAATGTGACTGTGCTTACGGCTTTCTTGGAAGATTTCAACTGGCGAAGACGAATCCAAGTGATGATCTTAATAGTTTTCATTAAAATGTGGAAACCATAGCAACTAGAACTGCTCGACCTCTTCATTGCTTCCCTATGATATGTGATTGAGTGCATTGAAAGAAGGGACCGTGGAATCATTTCTAAAAACCATATTTTCAACTCATACATTAACAGCGGCACAGAAGAGGATGATCGCTAGTCCGAATATTGCTTGTAGTGAAAGGAAGAGAGGAACTCGCTGTAATATTGAATTTTAATTTTAAAATAATGAATTGTTTTAATTAAAACATAATGAATTTCCGCAGAGTTCGAGAAAAGTGATCATTGTCTCTCAAGAATGTTGAGCGAGATGATAAAAACGATGACCCTATTTTCGAAAATTTAGTTCCAATTCACCTTGTTCAGTTCCTTGGGATACGTAACAAACGAATTGCTCGAAACGACATAGACATAGTCGGGAATATAGATTGGGTCGTAATAGCTGCAATATTTGCATATCAAAGAGTGAATACGAATCTTACCCCGCGGCCAGGAAATATGCCAGTGCACAAAGGGCATAAAGCAATGCAGCCAACTGCCACCACCGACGTATCCATTCCTGCAATTACCTCATTACACCATCAATCTTCTTCTACCCCACTCATTGAAATGGCCTCCCAGGTTTTCGATAGTGTGAGGAAATGATAGGGAGAAGAGGGATGGGGTTTCCAGTAATCAACGTAATCAAGTTCTTCCCTACCAAACCTACTGACCTCCGTCGATCCCAATGCAGCGATTGCTACGTATCTGTCCATCACCAGAAGAGCCGAATTGATGTTCTGCGCGAAATAAAAGAAACCACTCAGAAAGATGTGAATGGGTCTGCAAATTGAGATTTCAGGGCAAAATGATGGCTTTTCGAAGTACGGTAGGACGACAGTCCAGTTGGCGAAATGATAGTAGAAGTTGAAAGCAGACGTAGACGGTGTGTGAACCATACGTTGAAGTAGGTCAGAAGGTTCTCAAGAAAATTTCGCATTTCTTGGATTACTGACAACCCAGAGAGAACTATTATTTGTTACATGCCAGAAGACGCACCACAATCGACGTCAGAATGCTGATGGAGAAGAAGGTGGAGCTGAGTTTATGCCGAATTGATACGAAGCTCACGATCGTAAAGAGGTACAGGATGAGAGCAGGGATACCATAGCCAAGGAAGATGATGTGGTCGGGAACCATCCTGGAATTGAGTGGCAGAGGATCACATGTAGATAAAACAATTCAAAAATCAGGTCGGTAATAAGAATTGTGGTCAGAAACCATCCCTGGATGCTAGTGGTAGATGTACAGACATGAAGGAAGACGAAAATCAGAGAGCATCAGAGTAGACTTTCGAAAAAGTGCCGTACTTTGGTCTCCAATTAAGTGTATTCAGATTTCACAAGTTTTTGCACAGGGGATTCACAGAAGGAGAAGAGGGAAGGGGCTCAAAGGGAGAACTTGCATGTCTTGCTATCCTCATGTCCATTCGCTGGTCACACGAAGACATCACGTTTGCACTATTAGTACTAACTGTTCTATTATATTTTTTCATTACATGCGACAGAAAATCACAATAAAGGGTGCTTGCCAGGTGGAGGTACGGAAGGGAACCTTGAATAGGGAATTTTGAAAGAACCGCTTTGAATCGCACGTATGAAAGTGCAGATCGCGATACCCTCAGGGAAGTTTTATTCGCGTTTCCGAATCGCGACTCACATGTATTCGCATTTCGTGTGAGAAATTTAAGATTTCTAAGAGGGAAAGTGCCACTGCGGCATAATTGGTGGGAAAATGATACATGAGGCTGCTTTGATTCGCACGAATATTCCGCAGTTAAATAGGACTACAAGTTCAGAAGTCTACCTTTCAGATCATAGACATTGGTTTTCTTATTGTTAAACCCCTGTCTACACCCACATTTGAAATATTTATTCTTAAAAAATTGAGAAAAATGTTAAGCCCACGCTCAGAGAGGTAGACTTTTGAAATTGAAGTCTGTAGCTAGAATGTACACATGATGAACGAAGATTCATGCCTTTCTGTATACACTCCACTCACACGTGACTCAAGAGACAAAAACCTGAAATCACGAGCTATTTCAATTGTCCTCAAGGACTAAAGAAGCAAGGCTGTTTACGGTTTTAATTCCCAAGAATACACATCAAGTTTAGCGCATCAAGGTTAGCCATGCATGCTTTCGCTCTCTGACTTGCTTACACTTCCTGGATGAAATCAAAAATTAGAAGAAATACATTTTCTCTAGATATTAAAATAGTAACATGCTCTTGAGTGCCAGAACACATCGTTGAGATCGTGCGCAACGCCTCTCGACAGAGTAGTAGTGATGGCTTTGCAAAGAAATATTCTCTTCATTCTACGTCACCTTTCACCGATTGGAGCTATGAGAGAGAGCGCAGAATCAAGAGAGTAATTTCTTGCGTAGCCATCCCTACACAGAGTAGTGCTGCATACATTTCATTTATATTCATTCTGGCTCAATTTCGTTAGCCTGAAATGACTGTGAGAACGCAGGATGCTATCCTACATGATCGATTGATAAGGTGATAAAGTGTATACTCTGTCTGCAATAGCCGCCCCTCAGATTCTGCGGGTTATATTATGCCCAAATCATTCGCTCCGAAAATTGAAAGTTTTTACGAGTGGCTCACATTAGGTGAACGAGATGTGGAGAAGCTTAACTGGACAAGAAGCAGCATCACTGTGCAGTCGAGAATAGAAAAGATCAACTTGACTTTTCTCGTTGTTCGCACCGTTGAGAATGCGAAGAGAATCGATCGTGCATTTTGCGCGAATGATGGAGCGGCATGGTCGGATGATAACCAAAAAATACCATTTCCTCTGCATTTTCAGAGTAGATTTCCCATTGGCAGTTTGCTGTGAAAATATTGGTAATTTCTTATTTTTTGTCATCCGGAAGGTGTTAATCCTACGGTATTCCTTTGTGAATCTGGAAAAATTGGTCTGCTAGAGAAATATCGCTACACGTCCAACAACACAAACACGAGTCCAACAATTATTGAGAGGAGTCCCATGTGGCCACATATCCACCCATCCACTGCATCTGGTCTAAAATAACGAATGATAAAGCAGAAAAAATTCAAATTAAATGCAAAAAGATTGCATCGGCCGGGAATCGAACCCGGGCCGCCCGCGTGGCAGGCGAGCATTCTACCACTGAACCACCGATGCTTGTGGTTAGCCGCACAATACACGCGCTGACTACTCGACAGGTAGAAAGAGCGTTGTGCGTGAAGAGAAGGATGAAGTACCCTAATTTCGTATTCTACAATGCTCTCTCCTTGCAGCCATCCTCCTCCTTCCTCGGGTTCCGACCCGCGTACCTTCGTGGGTACCAACACGAATCTGAAGAGGACCATCACCTCCTCGATTCCTTTCACTTCTTCTCTCTCACTCGACCCATCGGAGCGCCCAAGGAGTGGAGTGAGGAGGAATACAACGAGTTCTTCCAGGTATTAGGTTGGCGGGAAAGTCTTTGTGTATTTTTCAAAACTTTATTTCTTGGGGAAGGGAAAAGCATACGTTCAATTATAATTGTCCTCATTATTGACAATATGTGTCCAACGTACCTGCAATGTACGGATCCCCTCCCTTTAGAATTATAATGTATGGATTTTGATGTGAACTGAAGGGACACGGCTTCGAAAATTCGTGAAAAACTGAATTTTATCGATTTTTATTGTTTTTATTGATCAATATCACGGGTATTACATCATTAATCTCGCCGAATATTAGTGAAATCCAATTAGTACAAACAATTATACAATTTCTAAAATATTTGGTTGAATCTGAGAAAAAAAATGTTCTCGAAAAAATCATCAATGACCATATTTCATCATAAAAAATAAAAATCATCATATCATGGAAAAAATGAGTTTTCAAAAAAATTGAGACCTACCTCCGTGACTCTGAGAAATCATTAAATACGTTATTATTTCTTTTTCTAAGCTGAAGAAAATGTAATTGGACCGATAATTTTGCATTTGGAGACTCTTAAAACCTGCAAAAATTAAATAAAATATAGATTTTCACGAATTTTCGAAGCCGTGTCCCTTCAGTTCACATCAAAATCCACACAGAGTAATTAGAAAAGACGAAATAATAAATTACAACCACAATTTGATACATTTTGAACGTTTATTTTTCCGATATAACCGATAAAACCTGTCAGAAATGTAGAACTCCAAAATCGAGGTGGTCGAGCACACGATTTTGAGAACTAGTTATCCATATCCCTATATTACTTCAACGTATGGTTCACACACCGTCTACGTCTGGAGCCTGCTTTCAACTTCTACTATCATTTCGCCAACTGGACTGTCGTCCTACCGTACTTCGAAAAGCCATCATTTTGCCCTGAAATCTCAATTTGCAGACCCATTCACATCTTTCTGAGTGGTTCCTTCTATTTCGCGCAGAACATCAATTCGGCTCTTCTGGTGATGGACAGATACGTAGCAATCGCTGCATTGGGATCGACGGAGGTCAGTAGGTTTGGTAGGGAAGAACTTGATTACGTTGATTACTGGAAACCCCATCCCTCTTCTCCCTATCATTTCCTCACACTATCGAAAACCTGGGAGGCCATTTCAATGAGTGGGGTAGAAGAAGATTGATGGTGTAATGAGGTAATTGCAGGAATGGATACGTCGGTGGTGGCAGTTGGCTGCATTGCTTTATGCCCTTTGTGCACTGGCATATTTCCTGGCCGCGGGGTAAGATTCGTATTCACTCTTTGATATGCAAATATTGCAGCTATTACGACCCAATCTATATTCCCGACTATGTCTATGTCGTTTCGAGCAATTCGTTTGTTACGTATCCCAAGGAACTGAACAAGGTGAATTGGAACTAAATTTTCGAAAATAGGGTCATCGTTTTTATCATCTCGCTCAACATTCTTGAGAGACAATGATCACTTTTCTCGAACTCTGCGGAAATTCATTATGTTTTAATTAAAACAATTCATTATTTTAAAATTAAAATTCAATATTACAGCGAGTTCCTCTCTTCCTTTCACTACAAGCAATATTCGGACTAGCGATCATCCTCTTCTGTGCCGCTGTTAATGTATGAGTTGAAAATATGGTTTTTAGAAATGATTCCACGGTCCCTTCTTTCAATGCACTCAATCACATATCATAGGGAAGCAATGAAGAGGTCGAGCAGTTCTAGTTGCTATGGTTTCCACATTTTAATGAAAACTATTAAGATCATCACTTGGATTCGTCTTCGCCAGTTGAAATCTTCCAAGAAAGCCGTAAGCACAGTCACATTGCTCCCATTACGAAACAATGACCAGGATCGTTCCTTCTTTTTCATCTCTCTAATTATTTCCTTCTCTTTTAGAGCTGAAAACAACAATGATAAAAACAATGATTTTTATTTCCAGATGCTTTTTGTCTTCTTCAGTATCGTTTTAAATAATCGGACCGTCGTCACCGTTGTCCTCTTTGCAATGCAGTACACTTCTGACTTTTTCTCGCTCGCACCCGGACTGTGAGCTTTGAACTTTGATCTTTGATCTTTCCTTCTCGTTCACCTCAAAATGAACAGGAAATTGCACAAAGTAGAGATTGATAAACGGGAAAACAATCTAAGAATTCACTGCTCTCGGACCAGTAGGTAATGAGGGACAGAGTGTGTAGGATTAAGATGATTTCCCGAGTTTTAACATTTTGCTCATAATCTCAGGTACATGCTGCTCATTCCTGGTCCAATCCGACGCCGTTGCTTGGCTCTTCTCCGTGCCGGCCTCTCTGGTTCCACTACAGTTTCCAAGTCGGAGACCCAGTCGAGCGGAGTTCAAACTATTAGGATTCAAACTATCTAAGTTGCAAATATTTATCAATGCAGTACAGTGTTCATACACCATTGATATATTTTCAATTTATTATTAATATTTTCGTATTCTCTATTTAATCTTCGCGTACATTAATTAATGTATGTTCTTTTAAGAGACCCTCCACGAGAGAACGTACCTACCTTACGGACGGCCTTTTTGCAACCCCTCTCAATCTTTCTGCGGTGAAGTTCTCATACCGAGTGCTGATATTTGGCCCAGTTAGAGCGCTTCTGGTGCACTTCCTGAAAAATGCCAGACCGACCCCAAAAAAAGTTGAAATTTTCATCCCTCGAAAAATTATGTTCTTTAGAGTTTTTCTGGCTTATTTTGCGATGAAAATTCGAAAAAAAGTGGTTCTCGAAACGCTCAGATAACGATAAAGGGTCGAAAATCAAAATTTTCTTCATTTTTTGGACGCCTTGAAAAAAATTTATTCGGCGGTCAAAAAGTTATTGTCATTTTCGAAATCTACGTAAAAAAGTACGTCTAGGATTTTAATTTGAGATTTCAAAACCGAAGCCGTCGGCTACTATAGATCATAGAATGAAAGGGAAAACGAGATCTCTCCATACGCAACCGTGACCGATACCGTTATTGAGTGTTAAAAGGCACACTTTAAGTGCTGAAATTGCATTAACAGTGCCCATACACCAAATCGAGACCACAAACTAGGGATATGGATAACTAGTTCTCAAAATCGTGTGCTCGACGACCTCGATTTTGGAGTTCATTTCTGACAGGTTTTATCGGTTATATCGGAAAAATAAACGTTCAAAATGTATCAGATTGTCGTTGTAATTTATTATTTCGTCTTTTCTAATTACTCTGTGTGGATTTTGATGTGAACTGAAGGGACACGGCTTCGAAAATTCGTGAAAATCTATATTTTATTTAATTTTTGCAGGTTTTAAGAGTCTCCAAATGCAAAATTATCGGTCCAATTACATTTTCTTCAGCTTAGAAAAAGAAATAATAACGTATTTAATGATTTCTCAGAGTCACGGAGGTAGTCTCAATTTTTTTGAAAACTCATTTTTTCCATGATATGATGATTTTGATTTTTTATGATGAAATATGATCATTGATGATTTTTTCGAGAACATTTTTTTTCTCAGATTCAACCAAATATTTTAGAAATTGTATTATTGTTTGTACTAATTGGATTTCACTAATATTCGGCGAGATTAATGATGTAATACCCGTGATATTGACCAATAAAAACAATAAAAATCGATAAAATTCAGTTTTTCACGAATTTTCGAAGCCGTGTCCCTTCAGTTCACATCAAAATCCATACATTATGATCGGAAAAGACGAAATAATAAATTACAACCACAATTTGATACATTTTGAACGTTTATTTTTCCGATATAACCGATAAAACCTGTCAGAAATGTAGAACTCCAAAATCGAGGTGGTCGAGCACACGATTTTGAGAACTAGTTATCCATATCCCTAGTTTGTGGTCTCGATTTGGTGTATGGGCACTGTTAATGCAATTTCAGCACTTAAAGTGTGCCTTTTAACACTCAATAACGGTATCGGTCACGGTTGCGTATGGAGAGATCTCGTTTTCCCTTTCATTCTATGATCTATAGTAGCCGACGGCTTCGGTTTTGAAATCTCAAATTAAAATCCTAGACGTACTTTTTTACGTAGATTTCGAAAATGACAATAACTTTTTGACCGCCGAATAAATTTTTTTCAAGGCGTCCAAAAAATGAAGAAAATTTTGATTTTCGACCCTTTATCGTTATCTGAGCGTTTCGAGAACCACTTTTTTTCGAATTTTCATCGCAAAATAAGCCAGAAAAACTCTAAAGAACATAATTTTTCGAGGGATGAAAATTTCGACTTTTTTTGGGGTCGGTCTGGCATTTTTCAGGAAGTGCACCAGGAGCGCTCTAACTGGGCCAAATATCAGCACTCGGTATGAGAACTTCACCGCAGAAAGATTGAGAGGGGTTGCAAAAAGACCGTCCGTAAGGTAGGTACGTTCTCTCGTGGAGGGTCTCTTAAGTGTTTTCTTTCTAGTTAAGAGTGTGCTGATTTTCGTAATGTTGAATGAAGTAGAACATCAACTGTGGAAGATCTCAATGAGAAGTATCCCTCCATAACTATCCACAGGATCTCCTTCAAACTATGGCTCGTTCTCATTGAGAATCCCGAGGAAACTTATGATTGCTCATCGTATGTGCTTTGAACGTGCGCATAATCTGACTTGAGACGTAAAAATTGTGTAGCTACTCTTTTCACCCCTCTTTCTCTCCTTCTTTCGTTCGTTTCCCTTGTGAAATCAAGGTACCACTTAGTGTGCTCATAATCTGGCTCCATACGTAAAAAGTGTGCAGCGACTGTTTTCATCTCTATTTCTCTTCTTCGCAATCGTTTTCCTTGCGAAAGCACATTATTTCAATCGTTCGTGTTTTGCTCAACTTAGGTGCGTGGTTGCGCGATTGTGTCCAGGTCATTAATTGCAAGCATTGAATAGTGTCCGTTTTTCGCTGCTGTAGTAGGCTAACTATGGCCCTTTCTCTCGAATTTGCAGACAATTTTAATAAATTACAGTGTGATGCAGTATGTTTTGCTGCTCTGTCTGTTGACGTTTCATTGTGCAACTTCGTTCAAATTCCTGGCCTATTCGCCACTCTTAGCAAAGTCCCACAATAATTTCATGACCAAGATAACGGATGTGCTTGTGGACGCTGGGCATGAATTCGTTAGTTTTCAGCGAAATTATTTTACATTTTTAAATAATTAAATATATGTTTTCAATCTTATGCTCTATCTGAGTCGATGAATTTTCGAAAGGCGATGAACTGTTTGACAGGCCTTGATTATCGAATAAGATATTTGTATTCTTGCTGTAACCCCACTTTTAAGGTTATGCTATCAGAGGTGTATGATCGACATCTCAGCGATTCCAATACAAAAAAGGCTCAAATCATTGAGGTGAGAAGCGCTTGTGGGCACTAGGTCGGATGATCACCGTCGGATGGTAGCTTACTGGATGATAACCAAAACAATGGACCCTTCTGTAGAACTTTCACAGAATCATTTTGGCATTTTGGGAACCTACTG
This sequence comes from Pristionchus mayeri, assembly GCA_036245805.1. Classification (NCBI taxonomy): domain Eukaryota; kingdom Metazoa; phylum Nematoda; class Chromadorea; order Rhabditida; family Neodiplogasteridae; genus Pristionchus; species Pristionchus mayeri. The sequence continues at coordinate 45,305,369 of BTRK01000006.1, forward strand.
TGAACGTTCTTCAGAAGGGTATATTTTTAGTTATCATCCAGAAGGTTATCATCAGGTGGTGATCACCCGACCTACTGCCCATAATCACCATTACCGTACCCTTCCAGTTTGCTGCGGGAATCTAGTGACATCGCAAATTTAAACCCACTCGCGTGAGCCCAATTCAGATTCCTCAAACGGAGCGTGCCAAAGTATTTGAAACTTGGATAAATAATGATGTCGCAGAAGAGTTCTGGTCCGACAAATCACTATACGAACAATGTAGTGTAAGTGTGCGAGTCTTTCCTCAAAAAAAAACAGAAAACTGAAACTATGTGCTTTCGCAAGGGAAAATATCGAGAAGAATACAAATAGAGATTAATGTTAGCCAAACAGAAAATCGATAATTCAAATTGGAAATGTTCCAGTCGTGGGGCAGCGTGATGGACATCTACGCGGACATGTGCATTGGTAAATTTCCGAATTCGTGACCGTATTCTGTCCCAGCTACTACGTTACAGCAGTCGGTCTAAACTGACTGCTGTAATGTTTTACTACGTTACGCTGTAACGTTAATATTACTAGCTGGAACGTACAGTAACAAACTGTAAAATTGTTTGACGTTTCTGCACCTTCACCTTTACTTTCATCCCAGCAACACTCACCACCCCGGGACTACTGCATGCGCTGAGGGCCGAGCAATTCGATGCAGCATACGTCGAGTCGCTACATGGATGCGCGCCAAGTGAGCCGTCGAGTATATATTATCTATTACTATCTATAGAGAGCAGTGCCTGTGCTCGTGCCTGTCCATATTGTTTGATACTAATTGGTGTAGGCAAGTGACAACATCGGTTTCTATTATGTAATATAGCCTGCTAACTGTTGTAAGCCACGGGCTGGCTACAGAATAGCAGAGGAACAATGATTTTTGTTATATATTCGCCATCACCGAGTCTCTCGCTTTCAACGACGCCTGGTTCCACTACACCCAGACGCCATCCAATCCTGCCTACGTACCGAGTCAGCGCAAAATATATTCACTATAAACCCCGTCAAATGTTGTAATCACACGAAAATATCATACATACGAAATCATCTCCATCCCAATTGAGGCATGATGTACTCGCCAGCGGGTGATAACATGACCTTCTTCGAACGGCTTCACAACTCCTACGTCTTCGCTCTCGCGCACCACTTCAACAGCAAAAACACAGCGATATTCGAGCGAATCGTGCGCGAGAAATTCCCTGATCTGCCACCACTTTCCGTAAGTATTCACCTCTAGAAATCTCGATTTTTTTACTCATTCAAGGAGCTAACAGCGCGCAATTCGCTTGTGTTCACAAATTCCGAACCGCTGATCGAGTTTCCCCGACCAACGACAGCGAGAATGGTCGAAATCGGAGGCATCACTGCGTCACTGGAGCATAAACCGCTGAATGAAGTGAGCTATTGGGTAGGCAAAAGTGATATGGATCATACGAAAATATAAATGATAGTTTTGAATATCCATTTGACTACGGAAGCAGATATTTATTTGGACACCCTCAGTGAGCAAATATTATCGCAATTACAGGCGATTTCTCAACGATAATTTTTGTGTGTAAGACAGTACCAATTCATTATTCGAAATTGAGTACTTTCAGACTTGGTCTTCTATACTCGATCAACGACCTCGGATCATCTTTATTTCGTTTGGTTCCGTTGCAAAAGCGCACGTGATGCCCGAGCAATACAAAAGGAGCATCCTTGAAGTTGTCTCAAATCCGGGAGGGGGATATGTTTCAGAAATGTATCAAGTTTCTGAGCATGCTCTTGGGTGGAGGCGGGGATTGTGGACGGCACCTCGCACAATTCAGGAGAGGAACTGTTGAGTTTCAGACTCAAATCCGGGAGGGGGATATGCCTCGCACAATTCAGGAGAGAAACTGATGAGTTTCAGACTCAAATCCGGGAGGGGGATATGCCTCGCACAATTCAGGAGAGAAACTGATGAGTTTCAGACTCAAATCCGGGAGGGGGGTATGCCTCGCACAATTCAGGAGAGAAACTGTTGAGTTTCAGACTCAAATCCGGGAGGGGGATATGCCTCGCACAATTCAGGAGAGGAACTGTTGAATTTCAGACTCAAATCCGGGAGGGGGATATGTTTCAGAAATGTATCAAGTTTCTGAGCATGCTCTTGGGTGGAGGCGGGGATTGTGGACGGCACCTCGCACAATTCAGGAGAGGAACTGTTGAGTTTCAGACTCAAATCCGGGAGGGGGATATGTTTCAGAAATGTATCAAGTTTCTGAGCATGCTCTTGGGTGGAGGCGGGGACTGTGGACGGCACCTCGCACAATTCAGGAGAGGAACTGATGAGTTTCAGACTCAAATCCGGGAGGGGGATATGCCTCGCACAATTCAGGAGAGGAACTGATGAGTTTCAGACTCAAATCCGGGAGGGGGATATGCCTCGCACAATTCAGGAGAGAAACTGATGAGTTTCAGACTCAAATCCGGGAGGGGGATATACCTCGCACAATTCAGGAGAGAAACTGATGAGTTTCAGACTCAAATCCGGGAGGGGGATATGTTTCAGAAATGTATCAAGTTTCTGAGCATGCTCTTGGGTGGAGGCGGGGATTGTGGACGGCACCTCGCACAATTCAGGAGAGGAACTGTTGAGTTTCAGACTCAAATCCGGGAGGGGGATATGCCTCGCACAATTCAGGAGAGGAACTGTTGAGTTTCAGACTCAAATCCGGGAGGGGGATATGCCTCGCACAATTAAGGAGAGGAACTGATGAGTTTCAGACTCAAATCCGGGAGGGGGATATGTTTCAGAAATGTATCAAGTTTCTGAGCATGCTCTTGGGTGGAGGCGGGGATTGTGGACGGCACCTCGCACAATTCAGGAGAGGAACTGTTGAGTTTCAGACTCAAATCCGGGAGGGGGATATGCCTCGCACAATTCAGGAGAGAAACTGATGAGTTTCAGACTCAAATCCGGGAGGGGGATATGCCTCGCACAATTCAGGAGAGAAACTGATGAGTTTCAGACTCAAATCCGGGAGGGGGATATGCCTCGCACAATTCAGGAGAGAAACTGATGAGTTTCAGACTCAAATCCGGGAGGGGGGTATGCCTCGCACATCTTGCTGTGATGCTCAAATCGCATCGTTCTCAAATCTCAAATCTCAAATCGTTCTCAAATCGCACATATACAGCAAAATTCGTGCCTACAGTATCCTTATGCTGGTGTACTCCTTCAGCAAGTATTTGATAGCCAAGCGAGGAAGAGATGGAAACAAAATAATAAAATAAAGTGTAAAAAAATAAAAATATTATTCCCACACAACCGGAATTGGATCCGGAAAAGAGACTGAAAAAATGGAGGAAAATACAGAAAACTACGCTAAGTACACAACAAGTACCCAATCTTTTTGGCAATATTTTCGTTTCTTTTTGTTTTCTTGTTTTTATTTGATAAGTTTAACGCTATTTTTGCTCCCAATTTAGTTCTAGACATGTACACCGCCTAATTATCGAGCTTGTTCACATATCACGCATATTTCCAACGTGTATACCCTACGTTTATTTTCACCTTCATGAAGGCCTTCATAATTCTTAATCGATCTCCGATTCTTCTCGTATTTATCAATTAGCGTCTAGTTCAAATGCGCGATACGACTTATATTATTATGATTTGCATCTCACCTTCCCACGGAAGGTGGATCCCCTTTGATTCTGTTCTATTGTCGATGCCAAATTGTGATTCATTTATACGACGTTGCTCGCGATTTTGTTTGGTTTATTTAACTTGACTGTTTAACTTGACTTGTGCAGGATGGCGCCCGATAACTCCTCGCACTTGGACACGACGTCCACTTCAACGACGACCAAGGAGACGACGGGAAACAGCGATACCGCCTCCACCAGCTATCAACCACGTCAGTTTACGTTAACGCTTACTTGTCATACATTGTCGATTCTCCGATAGGAGCTTCTGAATACTTTCCTGAGGCTCATTTAAATGTGTTTTGCTCTTGACTGATCGCCATTAAATTGAGTGGATTTAGCGGATTGTGACTGGCTTTGCGTAATCGATTTGGTATTGATTGCCTTGTTAAAACATATTTTCGTGGAATTTGACGCTCGCCTTGTTGTCTGTTAGTATGCTTGGTCTTTGGGAGGAGTGATCTACAAATCGATCAATAGATGCCCATTGCAGTTCCCGAGATGACACCAGAGATCTACGAGCTGGAAGCCACGGACTCCGGCAGTATTGGGCTCGTACTCAGGTGATCATAGAGCAGAGTATGCTCCGTCGCTGCCCAACCATCTTTTTGGTGCCAAGAGACGTTATTAATTTATTTAAAATTAAATGTGAACGGTAACACTATTGCTAAAAATGCGTGAATGGTGTGAACTTTCCTAGAAGCAAGCCCCGCCATCTTTGCCCCACCCCCCTTGGGGCGTCATAGAGTACCTGGCCTTAAGCAACCGAAATCCGAGCCTAGGCAGTCTAAGTAAAAATCTAAGCACCATTATCCTAAGCCAGGTTCACAGTAACTTTATAATGAGAAGGGGACATAGGAGGCGGGTCTTGGTACGTTTCTAGGAAAGTGCCGAATGGTGAATAACATACATTTTCATTAACCTCAGGAAAACAATATAAGTGGCTCCCATTCCCTGGGATGGCAATATAAGTGGCTCCCAATGAGGTGATTTGTTATGTGCACATCACGGCGCATCTTTTGAGCCTACTCCCGAGTCTCTATGCCATAGTTGGAAAAATGCAAAAAATTACGGTATTTGCACATAAGTGGCTCCCGTTCACTAGGATGGCAATATAAGTGGCTACCGATAAGGTGACTTGTTATCGGCGCCCCACAGCGCATCTTTTGAGCCTAATCATAGATCGGGCAGACTAAATTATGTTAAAGTGGGTACCCTCGGAGTCCGAGGGTATGAAAACGTATGGTGAATAATGATTTACATAGCGAAATTGTTTAAGAAATGGGGAAAGGGAATATTGATCGTTCAGGGCGATCTACGAGAGTGGAGACGTGAGCAAGTTCTCGCGCGGACTCGAGCACCGCATCCACCAGTACGACAAGAACATCCAGAGGGTCAGTGGATATCAGCTGGACGTTTAAGTGATCGCTTTTATTACACAGATTTAGTTGCATGTCGGTAGTCACACTAGTAGAGACAAAGCTCGTCGTGCTCTACATATGTTTGCTTCATCCCGTTCTCCTGGCGATTTTCTGCGATTTTTGTTAATCGGGTTGTTTTATTTATTGGATGTTGTGTATGTTTGTAACATCATGATAGTTTATTTTTTTATTATTATTCATTATTATTATTATCGTGATAGAATCTTTCATCTTGCAGGTGTGCTCTCATCACTACCAGGGATTCATCGACTCGATGAAGCAGCTGATGCAGCTGAGGGAGAAGTGCGCTGCCATCAAGGTGAGTCGGGCAGCAGACATACGAAAAGTAGAACATTATGCCAAAATGGTACAACATGCCCGTATTTTGGGGCATTGGCCGACGAAAAATTAATCAGTTCACGTAGTTCAAACCTCATGCCAATTATTACGATTTCCTGAACCACCCGTTCGACGACTGAGCAGGCGGTTGGGGGACCCGTGAGCAGAGAGAGGAAGAATGGTAGAGAGATAGACAGATACGGAGAAGAAAGGAAAGGGAATCCCTTTGGGATGAGAGAACACTCCTGTTCGGATCGTGCACTTGCACCCTGAATGTGAAAAATCGAAATGATGATTCAGACCCTAGTGGGAAATTTCTAAAAGTTGAAGTGAGGCTGTCCAGTTGCCGAGTTATCTACGCAAGGATGGCCATTTATTGCAGGAGGAAGCGGAGGAGATCGACACCACCATCCAGGAGGCGTCCGGAAAGATGGCAGAGAAGACGAACGCCATCATCAAGTACAGGAAGCAGGCGAGTCATGCACTGTCCCAGCCGAGAACTCCCTGGTGACGGTATCGTCCCTTGACGATAAAAAAAATATATTTATCGCTCGTGGCGGGGATTCAAATAACGAATAGTGGAGAATATACAGATAAAAATAGTCATCACAAAACGATACTACGATGTCGAATAAACGACAAAGGTACTATTGAAAAGATAGGTCGAGATTCTTAACATAAGACCTATCTCCCCTCTCCCACCCCCCCCCCTTCCACGACCCGGTCCGTTGGATTATGTTGAGACGATGGGCACTTTCCTAGAAGCGTACCAAGCCCTACGCCTTCCACCCCTTTCCCATTATAAGGCTACTCAAGGTCCTTGCTAAACTCTAATGTTATTCAGATGCGCAACGCGATGGTGGCCATCGACCACATCTCCGTCCTTCTGCCCGTCCTCGACAACTACGCCAAGCTGCACGAGCTGATGGAGCAGAGCAAGTGCGTAGCTACTTTTTAAAATCGCATTTCGTTCGTTACTTTTCTTCGCAGTACCGTCTGCATGCACAATGGTCGAAAAGTAGGCCCAAAATGGCATAACGTGGTTTTTGGAGTTCTGACTCTGGTACAAGTAGAAAACGTATGCAAGGTTTAGTATTTTGTTGACATTTGTAAAAACGTACTCATTTACAACGATTTCATATTAGAATTTTAGAAACGTGCCCAGTTTTTCAATTTTTATGACTTTTCCCTTTCGACCACTGTGAGAGCTTCATGCATACCGACGCCAAATAGCTACTAGGAACGACTACTTTTGTGATGGCTTCTTCTTTTTGTTTTTGGAAATTGTGGAGTTGTAATGAGTATGAATGCACTGTTGCATCGTCAATAGCGTGTATTATCATTGTTTTCTCAAATTTGAATCGATTATTGGCTTGCTGACAATTCTTGGCGCAAATTCGGACATTTTTTCAATCGATAATCCATAATTGGCTCCAGGTACTACCAGGCGCTGAAGGTGCTGGAGGAGCTGGAGCACACTCATTTCAAGCTCATCGGGCAGTACAAATTAGCAAAGGATCTCGCGCAGAACATGGACCCTCTGAGGAAGGAGATCGAGAAGAAGGTGGGCGTAGTCCTCAGTAGGATTGGCTATTCGGGTTGTTGCCTGGCTGCACGTTGTAATGCCTCACCCTCGTCTCATTACGAAATCCGGGAGGCGTTGCAAAGTTGCGACCTATAATAGCAAAGCTAGTCCTCACTGCCATTATCTTCCCATCGAGCGATTTAGAACGAGAGGAGACTATTCATATTAGAATATCACGCCAGTCACGAGAGAATCGAGCTGGATTTTAATTACTTGGTAATGGAGCCGGAATCGTGAAATCAGTTAACACCGTTTTCGGCCATCTCTTGGCACGTCTTTCGATCCCCCAAAGTGTCGTTGCTCTCAGTTCATTCTTAAGGTCACTTCGCTGGGCAGTCTACTTGAGTCCTCAACTTTGACCGAGTATATCTCGTTCCTGATACATATTGAAGGGAAAATGTGCCCTGAGGTCCCCCGCATGGTTTTTTGAGCTCTATAGATCTATACAAACTAGAAGTCATGAAAATGAGTTTGAACCGAGTTATGGTTAAGGCACCGTAAGTCAAAAGTGTAGGAAAATATTCTCAAGCTTTTTGAATATGTGATAGCTCTCGTCGAGTTCTTTCGAATAAGGTATTTGCCGTTGCTAAAAGTGCTGTGTCCAGGGTGTGTTTTGCACCTTGCAGTGTTTGAGTTGATTTGAACTTATTTCATTGCATCCCTCACCGCGCGCAAATAGCGAGAGACAATGAAGAATGAAGAGACCATTCTCTCTCAGACCGCTCTCCTCCGCGCGCGCCTTCAGGAATGACCAGTTTAACGCATTATTTACTGTTGAAAAGTAACTTTAAATCAACTCAAACATTTCAAGGAGCAAAACACACCCTGGATACAGCACTTTTAGCAACGGCAAATACCTTATTCGAAAGAGCTCGACGACAGCTATCACATATCCAAAAAGCTAGAGAATCTTTTCCTACACTTTTGACTTACGGTGCCTTAACCATAACTCGGTTCAAACTCATTTTCATGACTTCTAGTTTGTATAGATCGATAGAGCTCAACAAACCATGCGGGGTACCTCAGGGCACATTTTCCCTTCAATATGCATCAGGAGCGAGATATACTAAGTCAAAGTTAAGGACTCAAGTAGACTGTCCAGTGTAGTCACCTTAAGAATGAACTGAGAGCAACGACACTTTGGGGGATCGAAAGACGTGCCAAGAGATGGCCGAAAACGGTGTTAACTCATTTCACGATTTCGGTTCGATTCCCACGCATAGCTCGATTCTCTCGTGACTAGCGTGATATGGAAGGGGTCGTGTAGTTACTTGTAGAAAGACATGGGCGGGAAGGTGGGCTGGGAACCACTTGATTCACGGTTTGAGTAATGATTTTCTTCTGGTAAAAAAGCGGAATTCTCGCCAGCATCCATTCTGCGATGAGGAGAACAGATAAAATGGTTCTCGCTTACACCTGAGAATGTTTACTGTGCAACTTGCAGGCGTATTCCGAGTTCAAGGACTTCCTGGAGGCGATTGCGAAGGCCGCCGGCCGTATCGGACTGCACGCCAACAAATGCGTCAGTTGATACTCTATTTGGGCACTAGGTGGGATTAGAACTATGACATCATGCCGCCTTTGATATATGAAAACGGCACGACGTCATAGGTCTCATCCGACCTCCCTCTATTTGTTGAAATTGGTAATTAATAGTGATACAGGATATTACAATACAGTAGTGCGTATGTTATGCAATATATCGAAGGTAATGATCAATATGTTCAACGACTATTACCCTCACATGCTCACATGTCGAAATTGTGTTGTTTTACAAATGGTGTGGTGTAAATGGTGAATCGCAGACGGCGGAGATGCACTCGTTCGGTGTGTCGGAGGCGGATCGCGTGCGCAAACTGCAGGAGGAGGCGAGGAAGAATGCAGTCTCAGTCAAGGTGAACAGATTATGGTTGTGACCTACCAGGAGATTATTCATATTTAATCGATAATCTATGATTTTTGAAGTATTCAACATGATCGCTTAAGAAAATTGGTCCGCACCCAATCGGTATATTGAGCATAGAGCCCAGAAATTTTAATATTATTTTCTATATTTAAATATTTCTATTTGTAATTGAACTTCTAGTATATTTTTAAATTAGGTATTACCTCATTAGGTCTTTTCAAAATATTAAAACATTTTTTAATTATTAAATTATCGATTTTGACAGGTGGCCATCTCCGCCGACGGCGCCCTCATCAACCAGGCCAACCAGGACTCGCCGGTGGTCAACAAAACCCCCAAGAAGGCCTCCGGCTTCGAGGTGTGTTCCTCGATTGATAGTTTTGTCCACTAATAATCAAAATGTCTAAAATAGTCCTTTGTTATGACTAGGGATGACAAAGGAAGGGTGAGAAAAATAAAAAATGATTGATAAAATTAAACTATTAAGCAACTTCGTGATTTTGCAGGAATAATGTGTTCAAGGTACGTACACCTTCATGTCCAAGTGTAATTAGCAGGGGTATCAATTGTAATTTGAAAAATCAAAAATTCGTGAAAAACACCAATCCTTCCGGAAGGATTTTTGAATAAGTCCGTAGGATCTATACATTTTGGAACCTATAAGTATGGAAAAATGATCCTTATGGCCGATTTTCGGTATTGAAAAACTCGAAAAAATCCTTCCTTTGTCACCCCTAGTTATGACCTGAATGCCTGGCATATAGAGAACAAATTGTGAAATCGGCTGTACGATACATTGAAAGGCGGATGAGGACCATGACGTCATGCCGTCTCTGATATATCAAAGGCGGAATGATGTCATAGTTCTCATTCGACCTGGTACCTTTCCAAACTAGATCTTTGTTACTACCTAAATGTCAGGCATGGATAAAAAAAGTAAAATCGGCAGAAATATACATTTTAACTCTGATCAAAACCCCGGCGTGTTTGCAGGATGAGCCGAAGGCAGCGCAAGACATCGTCGACTTCACTCCCATCCATCGCTGCTCGCAGATCTTCAATGTGCTGGGGAAGAAGGAGGAGTTCGAGGAGTACTACAGGGGACAGAGGGAGCAGCAGTGCCAGATGGTGTGCAAGTCAATGACCAAGGTGAGCGAGGAGAGATGGGACGTGGATGAGGATGAATAGTGAATCACAATATTAGTTAGTTTCCCGACGGGAGGGAGAAGGGAGGGCGGGTATTTAAAAATGATGAGTAATGGCTAACAATCAAGGAATCACTGCGCGAGCCTTTTTTAGAAACGTGTCCAGTTTTTATAATTTTTTGATCTACCCTTTCGACCACTGATTTAGATAGCGCCGCCGAAGCAGTACTCGGACTGGCTGAACGTGATCGTCGGCTTTTTCGTCATAGAGGTCTTCTTTGATCTTTAGTCACACCTGTATTCATCTTTATTTATTCTATTTTTATTCTTATTTATTCTTTAATCTTTATTATCATCACATCAATCATGAATGTCGTAGATTAAAAACTTCTTGTTTTTTTGCGTCATCGGGCATTAGAGTATTTCGATTGCCTGCAAGGAGTATAATATTGGGCTGAAATGGTGTTTATTAAATATATTTTTTGTAGTAATATTTCTTGCATATCAGGACCACATCCTTCATACTTCGGATTTTTTTGTTAGGTTTGGAAAAAATATAACATCATGCAGCAATTGTGTGTTCAAAGTTGAGAGAGGTGCCCATTTTCAAAATGTTTAGCTACTGTATTCAAACTGTATACTGTACTTTTATTGCACTGTAAACTGTATACTGTACTTGGCTACTGTATATCGTCTAAATATCAGGACCACATCCATCAGACGGAGCCCTCGCTCGTCACGGCGCAGCACACGGAGACTCTGTGGAAGAACGCCTCGACGGCAGTCTTCGACGTCCTCAACTCGCACTTTGTCAGTGAAGTCTGGGGTTACAATAGTTATGCGTAGATGAAGAAAAATTCATCTGTTGGTCCAACTTTCATTGTCTTTTCCATGTAACAAATATTATATTTTCTTTCTAAAAGCAGCATTTTAGCTGCCTTTTACCATCTAAAATCCTATGGTAGGAGTTGTTGTATGGCCGATTTTACAACAAACGTTCAAAAATATATTCCCCTCAGGGCACCTTCTCCGACGTCGAGATAATGATCCGGATGAAGAAGATGGTGCTGCTGTTCGCGCTGACGATGAAGAGCTACGGCTACGACATCACCCGCCTCTACCAACTGCTCAAGCAGTTCACGTAAGCGATCCTCCATAGGGACCTGTGGTTCATTTGTGACGACCATACTTACAACCACGGGGAAAAGCATATTACTGTGATTTCCGCATGCTAATTACCATATATTCGGTTGTGATGTGGTTAGCACGTGAAACAACCTGGGCAATAATATGCAAACTAGTCTATGTCCTTAATCCTTAATTAATAAATGCTAATTAGTGCTAATCATAATTAGTAATTAGTGCTAATTAGTGCTAGTCACCTCCATTCCATTGCAGTGATCAGTACACGGAGTTGCTGATGGGCGAGTACGAGGCGCAGTTCGTGCGCGATCTCGAGAGCGACAACTACACGCCCATCTCAGTGGAGAACGAGGAGGAATTCCGCGCCGTCGTCCGCCAGTTCCCCTTCTACAAGAGGAGCATCGAGAAGGTACGCTATTGTTTCTATCTCTATCTCTCCCCCCCCCGTCATTCCCTCATCTCTCAGTCTGACCAGTTGAAAATTTAGCAGAAACCTAAAGAATGTATTATTGTTAGTTTTGTTGTTTAAGAGGTCCATTGAGGAAATGAGATGTTTTTGTTGTTCCCTTCCTGAGTCGGTTACGACTAGTCCTGATTCGGGTTAGACAGTGCCAGGTAGGATAGTTATGGCTGATTTGATCAGGACATGCAGTGAAGTGTTTCTATTTTCTTTCTGTCGACGTGTAACTTTACGATTAGGACAGAGTGGGCTCCAGATCTTCTCTTGTTGAGTGGGCTATGCCGGCAAGCATAGGCAATGATCGTGTCTGTTAGCTCCCTGATTACCATAACTCACCCCGCAGGAGGAGTACCCTCGGAAGTTTCCCTTCTCTCGCTTCGTGATCGCCGTGTACACGCAAGTGAAGAACTACCTCGTGAACTGCCTCAAGTTCATGGAGAACCTCCAGATGAGCCACTCCGATATCGAGGACGCTATGAGGAAGTGAGTCTAAAGCCGGAAAAAAGCATAAAAGCCGTTACTGGATTCTCCCATAGTTCTCCAATACTCTGTACCCGGTATTGCGTTGCTGATAGAATATAGTCTTCTTACGAACTCCAGTTGACGGTATCGTGTGCGGTGATAGCAAAATAGTATAATTTTATGCTGTGATCATCTACTGGGTCGCGGACATACGGACTCGTAATGTGAAAAAATGAGCCATCTATCAGGTTCGCGAACGTGCTGCTCGTCCGGTGGTCGGAGCACCTCAAGCAGAACATCCACGAAAATCGCACGCTAATTCAGGTTTGATTGGAATTTATCATTGACCTTATCTTGAACACCATATAATTATGCACTAATTATTGGGGTGTCCGGAAATTTTTAAGAATGGTCATGTGAAAACTTAGCGCATTGTCGATATGTCGGATTTCACAAATTTATTTGTAAACAATATATTTAGCAATCGATTAATGCTAACTGTTCAGGAATTGCATCAACATTCCAGTTGCACAATTGAATTTAATGATGTCTTCATTCGAAAATACGGTTTTATTTTAGTAAATGCTCTGTCGTACACCCAGTTTTCGACGGATAATTATGGCCATCTCTGTGGACTAAAAGGGGATTATGCACAATAATAACGAGGGGAGATTTCGATCGGCAAACGCCGATGAGAATTCCGAGGCAACCCAGAAACAGAAATTCACTCATTTTTGGACATTTTATCCAATTTCTACGTCCTCTCTACAGAGAGATATTTTCAAATACCATTGCGACCAATCTCACTACGTTGTATTCTCAACAGCAAAGGGTGGTTATCGGAGTCCCTCCCGTGCTCGTGAACAAGGGGAAAATACATATTCTTAGGAAATGAATTCTACCGCAATCGAAAAATTTTCATTAATTTGTGATTGCTCCAAAGATATACATGATTTAAACACTTCCAAACATAGTACACTTATTCATGCTTATGTGGAATGCGTTTGAAATTTGATATCTGTTATCCCATTGACATATACAATATTCAAAATGAGGGTATAAAAGCAACTTTTTTGGATATTGCATCGTCACATATTAATAGTGTTGCCCAATCAACATGGCAAAAATTACTTCACAATTACCTTCATGCATTACTACTACGAGGCTATACTTATCGCTTCCCATTCGTGAAAAAACTAAACAACAAGAAAATTCTTAAAAATTTCCGGACACCCTGATAGCTTGTTATTTTAGTTGGAGATTATTTTGAATGGTGCAAAACAGAAGAGCATAGACCCATGGTATATCACCATTGATTAGATGAAACAGAGAGAGAGCTAGCTAATAACTAATTTCGTCTAGTCACGTCTGCGATATTTGGTCCACCCCCCCCCCCCCCCCCTCCTTCACATTTCTCACTCCCTCCCCATCGCAGAGGGCTTGTGTGACCGAAAATCATGGAGATATACCTAGAAATGAGTGGGGTAGGTACAAAGGGGAGCAAATATCGAAAAGTGCCCGCGTTTATTCGCATGTTAGTTATCTTACTAGTGCAGGAATGTGAATGACAAAGCTGTAAATTAGTCAGTCCATGATTCACCCCCCCCCCTCCCCGTTTCAGCTGGTGCAGATGACGGTCAACATGGGCTACATGGAGAAGTCGTGCGAGTCGCTCGGGCCATTCATCACCAGGATCGTCAATGGAGGTGAGATGGGCACGATTGACATCGCACGGCTACCAAAAGAAACTGAAACATTAGTTGGCAAATTGGGGGAAAACCCTTTTTATGCTCCTTTCCTTTTGTCCTCTCCTTTTGATATGCGAGTGTACTCTGATGATAAATTCGACATGTTGACCGGGAATTGTGCAGCGTATGGCTACCATTGATACTGGCTTTGGCGGACGAAAAGGTGGACCCTTATAAATGTAACCTCTTCAGGCGAGACTCCCGCCCATTCGACGGGCCATCTGGTGGCTCTCTCCGACAAGGTGTTCAGAGACGCGAGGACCGAGGCAGAACAGCAAATCGAGGAGTCACTGAGGAAGAAAATCGACCTCTTCCTCGATAACAGTGAGTGGCGCAAACAAAAAAAGAATAGCCATGATTAATAAATCAGAAAATCGGACTGGCTTTTAAATAAAAAATGTGATAAAATTGTTCTGACATTTCTAGTGTTGTGCTACATATTTGCACAACACATTGAGCCAGCAGCAGACACTGAAATGGGTTGCCTATTCGAAGTGCGTATGATGGTGAACGTCTTCCTATCTTCTCTCCAGTCTCTCCCCTCTTGCAGTGGCGTACGACTGGGAGTTGCCCTCGTCCGCCGGCCAGGCCTCCGACTACATCATGGACCTGATCAGCTTCCTCAAGGCGACCTTCCTCTCCTTCACCAACCTCCCCAACGTGCTCGCCAAGCACGTTTGCATTCAGGTACGATGGGGCATCTGACACGCAGAATCACTAAATATATTGCATGGAGCATCAGCACAATCTAACATCTTTGTTGTGTAAGCATTGAACAGCATAAATTTCACGGCTGTCTTGCATAACTCCTTGCAAAAGTACGTTACTGCATTAGTATCTTTTCTCAAAACAGAGTCAGAGAGCGAGTGGTCAGTGATGTGGGAAACTGATCGTAAATCCGCTTTAAGGAGTGCGTAGACATAGAAAGTGATGAGGAGTGACCGTTTCTTTCTCAGATCTGCAAGTACGTGGCAGACTCTCTCCTCTGCATCCTCATCTCTCCCTCCTTCCGTCTCGTCTCTCGGGGTGCCCTCGAGCAATTCTCGCTCGACGTGATGCAGTGTGAGATGTTCACTGCGCAGTGTCCCGTGCCCGGTCTGGACAACCAGACGCTGCCCGTGACGTTCGCCACGCTGAGGTGAGTGAGCAGTGGGCGGCTTTTATAGTCTGAAGGAGGGTATAACATAGGACCTGCATTAGAAAGGGCACTAGGTCGGATACGGTATTACGGTGATCGGATGATAACCCTTCTACAGTACTTTCGCAGAAGACTTATTGAGAGTGGGAAAGCATATCATCCGACATAATGTGTTTCTAGTGAGCGAGTGAGGTGATAAATGTTACGCAATTCTCGCATTTATCCTAGAGAAAGAGTGCACTTCTTGCAGTCTTCCTTTCTTACTCCACTACTTTCTAGCAAAGAAATAGTGCCATCAATTACGATTGCAGGCAGTTGCTGGACCTCGTGGTGCACGACGACTGGACGACGTTCTGCGCGGAGCATCGCAACGAGCGGAAGACGTACGATCGAGTGAAGATCAACGACGCCACACTCGTGCTCGAGAAGTGAGCAGCAATGATAAAAATAGAATGTGACGTCATCTTTTCTCCTGAGTGGTTTGCTTTATCGAGACTAGCAAATAGATGGCACGGCAAGAATCGTGGCGAGTTTTGCGTAAACCTGATCGTACGGCTTTTTGTTCACAGACGAGATTTATAAGGGCCTGTTGGTCGATAACATTAGATCGTACTCAGCTTTTTCTTTTTTTCTTTTTTTATGTTGGTTTGCCTTGCAGGAAGATCGAGTGGGAGAAGAAGGCGAGCGGCGGGCTCTTCTCCATCAAAGGCAGCGACAGGAAGAAGCTGCTCGAGTCTGTGCTGCGCCAGCTGCGAGTGCTCGCAGCAGAGAAGTAATCGATTAGCCCCGCCCCCTTATTATCGATAAGCCACGACCCTGTGCGATCGATTAAATCCTTCGCTTGCTATCGATTAGCTCCGCCCTCTTCTAATCGATTAGCCCCAATTAGTTGTGATTGATTAACCAGTCCCATTGTTTCCTTCCCCTTGCCCAATTATTTCGCTTGTAAAATACAGACTATTCAGAGCCTAAAAACGTGTCTATGCTTTCATATTTATACCTTGAGTTACGATTGATATAGCTTCCCATTCCATGGTGTGTAGATAGTCTACTGTAAAATACTAAAATGAGATAAAATGCTTCAATTGAGACTTTATGGACAGAATTTACGGTGCAACCCTGAGAATTTTATTTTATAAACAACACTGTAAACAGTTGAGGGATCTTAACAGAAAGTTGTGAGGAGATAAAGAGAGGCTGTGTGCACAGCATGGAGAGGATTTGAGCTTCTAGCTCTGGTTTTTTTCTAACCACTAGGTGCTCAACTACCCACTGGTCATGAAATTGATTAACCAGTGGTTAACCTATGCTCCGCCCACAAACTGGTCAACCACTGGTCAAAAACAGCTAACCTCTGGTTAACCAGTTTTCTGACCAGTGGTTGGGGAGTTTCCCACCTACTGGTCGGAAGAAACCAGAGGATGGAGTGATGATGGACACAGTGAATGTAGGGATGGGTGGGTGGGGTAATTGTTGTGTATGATGCCCTGGGGAGTGAACGGGAGAAGTAGATACGGACTTTATCGTCGTTGACAAGAGAAGAAATATGAACCGCAGCACGCGGGAAGGAAAAGAAACTAGAATGAATATTTTAGGCGAGTGTGGCAGAAATGGCAGGTTACGGTAGTAGGGTGGTGTGGTGGCACACAATAATACCAGTGGAATAGTAAAATAGGCGTGTACACAGCACCTCCGCTGCAAGATATGAAGTAGGGGAATATCTGACATGACATGATGGTACAGATAATAACGAGTTACGAATAAGATTGGCCCTTAGTGGTGGTAACGGTAAGACGATTAGGGGCTTTACGAACTCGTTGGGGACGTCCGGTATTTGGGTCATCGGACTGGGAATCAGTCTTCTTGTCTTTCTTGACAACCTTCTTGGGCTCGGTTACAGTCCTCTGCTGGCGTTTCGGCGCATCATTGGCGGGCTCGACTCGGGGCACGACAGGCGATGGAGCATCATTGAACGCGGGAGTGGCGGCACGGATCGGTGAAGTTGGCATGGCTGGCGTGGCAGGCGGAGTCGGCATTCGCTCGTCAGCGATCACATTTCGACTCAGGTCGAAGCTCTCGATCAACACACTCAGTGGATCACTCTCATCACGCACACAGCGCTTCTTCAGCTGATCAGCATGGGCCACAACAGTGGTTCCACTCACTTTCTGGATCTCGTACAGTACTCTTCCGATCTTTTTGAGTACTGTAGCTTCCGTCCATTTCTCGTGATTTGGACCATCACGATCTCGAAAGAAAACTGGATCTCCCTTGGCGAACTCTCTTTTCACCAATTCATCGTCTCTTCTCTCCCTTTCCTCCCCCTCTTTGGGTGACAAGAGAGTGAGACGAAATCTCATCTTCCTTCCCAGGAAGATCTCAGCGGGGGAACTCATTTTCAGCTGATGATTCGGTGTACAACGGTACATCATTAGGAACTTCTGCACATTTTCGTCCTCTGGACCCTCTCCTCTCATCTTCAGTAGCGATCTCTTAAACGTATCGACAAAGCGCTCGGCTTGACCGTTGCTCTGAGGATGATATGGAGGTGAGAATACTTGGCAGATTCCATAATCTGCACAGAACGCTTTCAACTTCTCAGACTTGAACTGAGTTCTATTGTCACTGACAATCATTTCTGGACTACCGTATCTCGATACGTAATCTCGCACTGCTTTCACGGTTGCTTCCGCCGTGATTCTCTCCATGGTGATAACCTCTGGCCATCTACTGTGAACATCTACGATGATCAAGTAGTGCCGTCCATTCATCGGACCAGCGAAATCCATGTGGATTCGCTCCATCGGCTTCTTGGTCTCTGGCCACGGCACAGGTTCCACTTTGCTCGGGTTCTTAGCAGCGCTGGCGCAACCTTCACAACATCTGACAATGCTCTCGACACCTTGGTCGATC
Organism: Pristionchus mayeri; assembly: GCA_036245805.1. Lineage (NCBI taxonomy): Eukaryota > Metazoa > Nematoda > Chromadorea > Rhabditida > Neodiplogasteridae > Pristionchus > Pristionchus mayeri. The sequence continues at coordinate 45,323,334 of BTRK01000006.1, forward strand.
CCAGGCCAGTACACATGAGAACGCGCGAGCGATTTCATGCGCACTATTCCAGGATGTCCCCTGTTCAGCTCCTTCAGGACTGCCTCTCTGAGCCTTGCAGGGATGATTACTCGATCTGCCATCATGAGACATCCACTAACAGACGAGATCGAATCTCTCTTCTGGTAGTACGGTAGTACCAACTAGTCCTTAGGCGGCTTCGCTGGCCAACCTTCATTTAGGTATTTCTGGATCATTTTAAGGTACGAGTCCTTCATGGTACTCTCTCGAATGTCTTGCACAGTGACGGGCGTTGCCCTCACTCCTTTGTGCAGAATTTCCTCGACGTCCTCTTCGAATGAGACAAGTTGAAATGATACCCTGGCCACTACTACATCCTCATCTTCTCGAGTGTATTCTCGGATCAGTCGGGAAAGCATATCTGCCTTTCCGAAACTGGTCGTGTTCACGTACTCGATCTTGAAGTTGTAGTTCAACATGAACAGAGCCCATCTCTGCAGTCGATTCGCAGAATGAACCGGGATTCCATTCTTCCCACCGAACACCGACAATAACGGTCGATGGTCAGTCTGAAGAAGAAAATGCCTTCCGTAGATGAATTTGTGGAACTTCTTGAGGGTGAAAGTCAGCGCGAGCGCCTCCTTCTCGATCTGTGCATATCTGGTCTCGGCATCGTTCATACATCACATCGCCTTGACGCATACATCACAGGTCGCTCAGTCCCATCCTGGTATCGATGACTGATCACAGCTCCGATACCGTACTGACTTGCGTCAGCTACCACGACAATCTCCTCACGAGGGTCGTAGTGGGCAAAAACGGTATCTGAACTTATCGCATCTTTCATCTTCTGGAATGCCCTCTTGCATTCCTCGGTCCATGTCCATTTGACATCTTTCTTGAGCAATCGATCCAACGGAACTCTCATTTCCGTCATGTTCTTCACGTAGGCACCGTAGTAATTAGCTCCACCCAGAAACGATCTGGTCTGAGCGAGATCCTTAGGTTCAGGCATCTCCTTCAGTGCTTGTACCTTCTTCGGATCAGGGCGACGTCCAGATTCATTCACAATGAATCCAAGGAAGTGGACTTCTGACTGTCCAAACGCACACTTCTCGGGGCGAATTCTGAATCCAGAATCGCGAACTTTCTCGAGAACTCTCATCAGATTCTCGTCGTGCTCTTCCTTCGTCCTCCCATTCACAATGACATCATCTTTGAACTTCGAACTATATTGTGATCAAGTATCAATTGAGTACAAATGCAAATTTATTCGAACGTCATGTGGTTTCAGTGGACATTTTCATGTTTGGTTTCAGTGGATGTTTTCATGTTTTGTTTGGTTTCGAATCACAAATTTGTGACTCAAATGAGTTCTTCTTCCTCACAATTAGTGGAATACACTTCGGCTGCCCATTTCTTCCTCTCTTCGACGATTTTCGCGCATGTTTTCCTCCTGCTTACTGAAATTAAATGCTTATCTGAACCATATTTTTTTGATGTTTGATGTAATTTTTTAAAAATAAAATAAAAGCGCATCAAATCGTAAATTTATTCCCGCAAAAAGCTAGGAGAACAGTACCTAGTGTCTCTAATTTAACACTCTTCGTATTTTTCTGTCCACGTTTAAATTGTTATTAAAATACAAAAAAATCTCGTAAAATACTAAATCCAGTTGTCATATTCTCTTCGTAAATGTTCTCCTAACTATCGAGGAATTCCAACCACAACTCACTCTTTAGTTTTCAGCATGAAAATGAGAAAAGTTATGCATCCCCCAATTACAAAGATGATCAAAAGAGGAGTGAGGATGTACGAAATCCAGTTGTCCTTTAGCCAATTATCTGAAATATTGCATATTTCGTAAATACCTACAATTTTCACTATTCTAACGGCAATCATCTGAGAAATTTCATATTTGATTAAATACTAGAAACATATGTTTAGAAATAAGAAGAAAGTTATATCAGAGGAGATCTGAGAAAATTTACATAAGGTCGTACAACGAAAAATTAAATGTTGATATTAAGATATGAGAGACTTTCTGAGAGAACTGAGCAATTATACCTATAAGCCGTACAGCAAAAAATGAAATTTCCTCTAAAATTATCACTAGGGGTAACTTTTCATGTAGAGTTTGAAAATCGACCTTAGAAAGCCGTATCTCCAACCCCTCATTTCTTGTGTTGCACTGAATCTGAGCGGTCGGTTTTTGTAAATCGTGAACGGTCGCTCCGAACTCCAAACATGTATAGTAATTCTTGAAGATCTCGACGAGATAAGCATTTTTCTTGTTGTAAGTGAAGGGCTATCTCATCTTTGAAAAAAGATCTGACCGTTTGAATGCTGAAAAAAATCATCATAAATTTGGATGCCATGATTATTCGCTTTTTTATTCTTTCATTCGATTCCTCGTTCAAAAGTACCCCTTGGGTTTTATTTTCATGGAAAATTTCGTTCCTGTAAAGGGTCCGCCAAGATGCCGAAATAACACGTATTCCATGTTTTTGCCAATATATACAGTTCTAAGCCGCGCCGACGTGAACCACGATTAAATCTACCTGGTGTATGACTACACTAAGCTAGGGTAATAATATCCCGAAGAGAAAAATACGTTATCTCAATTTTGAAAAAAATCGATTTTTTCATGTCGATTTTGCCCATGTTTAGGCGCATTCAACTTTTCCTTTTCAATCCTAATTCCTAATTTTCTTAGCAAATCTAGTAGTACGCATGGATGTAAATCAGAAAATATTAAATATAGAGTCATCGGCAATAAGTAAGTTAGGCATGAGTTTGATTAAAATTGTAATATTGAGAGCATCGGAAAAGAACAAAATTAAATCCCAAGCGCTGTTTCACGCGAATCTGTCAGATTTTAGCATAATAATTCTTCGCAAAACCAAACTAATCGGCTTGTATGTATTATTGCGAAATATCAGTCGTTTTCGAAAAAAAATATATTTTCATGTGTCCAAAAAATCATTTTTTAAAAGATGAAGGTATGTGCCATTTTCAATGTATATTTTAGTTGTGCGACGTTGTAACCATTGTATAGTGCAACAATTTAAGCACTATTCCTCTAAAATTATCTTATTAGAATTTAAAATATTTTATTTTACCACGCGACATTTGATTTTCATGCAAATTTATGACTTACTTACTTATTGCTGATGGCCCTATGTTTAATATTTTCTGACTTACATCCATGCGTACTGCTAGATTTGCTAAGAAAATTAGGAATTAGGGTTGAAAAGGAAAAGTTAAATGCGCCTAAGCGTGGGCAAAATCGACATGAAAAAATCGATTTTTTTCAAAATTGAGATAACGTATTTTTCTCTTCGGGATATTATTACCCTAGCTTAGTGTAGTCATACACCAGGTAGATTTAATCGTGGTTCACGTCGGTGCGGCTTAGAACTGTATATATTGGCAAAAACATGGAATACGTGTTATTTCGGCATCTTGGCGGACCCTTTACAGGAACGAAATTTTCCATGAAAATAAAACCCAAGGGGTACTTTTGAACGAGGAATCGAATGAAAGAATAAAAAAGCGAATAATCATGGCATCCAAATTTATGATGATTTTTTTCAGCATTCAAACGGTCAGATCTTTTTTCAAAGATGAGATAGCCCTTCACTTACAACAAGAAAATTGCTTATCTCGTCGAGATCTTTAAGAATTACTATACATGTATGGAGTTTGGAGCGACCGTTCACGATTTACAAAAACCGACCGCTCAGATTCAGTGCAACATAGGAAATGAGGGGTTGGAGATACGGCTTTCTAAGGTCGATTTTCGAACTCTACATGAAAAGTTACCCCTAGGGCCAATTTTGTTGGAAATTTCATTTTTTGCTGTACGGCCTCTGGTAAATTTTCTCAGACGGTCTCTCATATCTCTAGGGGTAACTTTTCATGTAGAGTTCAAAAATCGACCTTCGAATGCTGTATCTCTAACCGCTCATTTCCGGTGTTTGGCTAATGGAGGTTGGTCGGTTTTTGTATTTTTTGAACGGCTCATCCAAACCCCTTACATGTATAGTTATTCTGAAAGCACACGACGAGATAAGCATTTTTACCATTGGAAGTGAACGGCTAGCTCATCGGTGAAAAATGTCGTAACCGTATGAAATCTAAAATTTGTCTAAAAATTCACGCAATCACAGTGGGCTCTGTACGGATATCGAGGTCCCAATGGGTCCCATGGATTAACGAGGTCCCATTCAGAATATCGAGGTCCCAATCGTTTTTGTTCATTTATATTGTTCGATTCCATGCAAATTCACATACTCGCGTTCTAACCGTGTTAGGGAATTGTGGGTTCGTTGGTGTTCTCATCTCGTGATTTGTGTTCTCATTTTCGCTTGCGAATAGGCCAGCGCTTTAGGCGTAATCAATCTCCGCTCGAAGCATGGGGTAACACCGACGCGCTTCAACGATTACAGAGATAAACACGAACATGATTTAGAAACAGACTACTTCGATGCACGTTGATGCCACAACTGATCTACTCCACTGAATGAGCAGTGGGAGGAGAAAAAGAAGACGGAAGGAAGGTGCATGGGGACTTAATGAGAATTGAATGTGATTTCAAATCTAGCACTATTGCATAAGAATGATAACATTTGACATTAAATTTAAATTTCTCAAACAAAACGTGATTGGGACCTCGATAATCCGATTCGGACCTCGTTAAAAGTTCGAATCCATTCGGACCTCGTTAACCGGGTAGATTTCCATTCGGACCTCGATATCCGTACAGAGCCTCACAGTGCAATATAAATCTGGACGATTTTTGTTCAGTTTGCTTGTTCCTTTTGTGATAATAATTTATTTTCATGTTGATGCAAGATGGGAAAATAAATTTTCATCACAAGATATGCTGAAAATCCCAGACAATTTGATCTCTCTCGCTAATCTCCAATTTAATTGTATGGTCAGCTCTCAGTATATACAAATTATAATCATGTTTATTAGATTATATGGTTATTATAACGATGTTATGTCTCATTATATGGACTCAATATGATCAGGTAAGGTATACGTGATAATAGTTCAGCGATAAACTAAACTGCTCTGATTTGATGCTATCAAAACATCATTTTCCCTCATTATATTGCACTCACTTAAATCTTCTTCAAATGACGCTGGTTGCGTAAGAATCGAGCAAGGTCTGGCTCATCGATTTTTCAAAACTTGTGAAAAGTGGTTCTCGAGGATGCTGATCACGATGGAAAACGTAATTTTGCTCCCGATGTCGGTACTTTTTCGTTTTGTTATTTTTAAATGCGCACCGCGCGAGTGTGGGAAATTGCTCACTCATTTCTCACTCTTTGCGCCAATTGCACGTTCGAGAACCCCTTTCCACTAGTTGTTGAAAAATCGATGTGCCAGACCTTGCTCGATTCTTACGCAACCTGGGTCATATTTGTATCGCGTAAATCGGAGCAGACATTAGTTTTATTCGTGCCTCCTGGCCACATTTGTTTTCACTATTGGTGTGTTCCAAAAGTTCCTGGAATTTTTTTCCAAAAAAATATTTCTTTGAAGGGAGGAATCTCACTGACTAATAGTACATACCATTTAGTAGGGCAATCGGTGCTCTTCATTTTCCGCACTACATAGATAAGCAATTTCGAGGTTCACACGAATAGTGCGCTTCCGAAGTTGTGTCTCAAAAATGACCAAACGTCCAATTCTTTCCTATGACGAGACAGAATTCATGTGATAATGCCTAGTTACTTGGTAGTTGCCAACTAGCTTGCTGGACACTATCCTGGCCCTCTGAATCGCGCTGTACATTTATTACAAGACTCGAAATTTTCAACGTGTTTTCAAAATTTTCATCGATTTTGATACCAACAACGGTTCCATACGACAATTAATAATTTATAACGAATTTGCATTGCAAAGTTAGGGCGATTGATTAGCAAAGAACCATGAAAATTTGAAAAATTCCAAAAAATGAACTTCCTTCGGCAAGATTTTAAAAAAGTTTTGATATTTTTCGGCGGTCGTTAAAGAAAGATTCAATTTTACATGTTCAATTGAAAGGTCTATTGCTACCTCTAATTCACAATAAACCAGAGTTTTGAAATTTCAAAGAAAACGACATTATAAATTTTTCAAACATGGACCAAAAAACGCGCATTTGATACTATTTTATCATCACTAGTCAATCATTTAAAGAAATAGCCTTCGCAAAATATATTTAAGGTTGATCTATAATAGATATGATGAATGATTAATTTCATCGACTCATGATTCATGAGAAAATAAATTCAGAAAAAAATTCCAGGAACTTTTGGAACACCCCAATATTTATCAATACCATCAAACGACTCTGATCTATTAAGAAAATTGGAACAACTTAAAAAGATACAAACATGCTGGACAAAGGTACAATATTTTCTCATGTTATGCTGGAGAATCTCACAGTATGATAACTGAAACGCTAGGGGGTAACTGTTGAATTGGTAGGCATCATTGAAGTATTTGTCATCCACACAGTAGTAGCTGCGGGGGCTTTCTTTTTCCGCAACATTCCGATCAGTCCATCCCTATAAACATGGTGGGTGTGACGCAGAAACGGGCAATGTCCATGCCTCACCGGTAGTCTCTCATGAGCAGCATGATGATGACTGCATCCCACAGAGGAAAGCAGGAGATCATCGTGGCGCACACATCATCAATGAATAGAATGGGCAGACGGAGGAAGGGGAAGTTGAGCACGCAGAAGAAGGGAATGTACACGAAGGCGAGAGGCACAGCAGTCTGCAATTCAACAGTTTTTATCCTAAATTGTGCGAGGTGCCGTCCACAATCTTCGCCTCAACCCAAGAAGAGTATGCTTTGAAATTTGATACATTTCCAAAACATACCTCACCCTCGTATTTGAGTCTGAAACGCAACAGTTTCTCTCCTAAATTGTACAATTGCGAGGTTACGCCAATGGCTCAATACTATCTTGTTTTTATCACACCTGTGCGCACACGGCCATGAGCAACCTCTGCTGAAGGGCTCGGGCAAGTGTGGATATCTTGTCAGCTCGTTTGATGTGGTAGTAGGCGAGGACGCCGAGAGTGGAGGCAAGCGAGAAGGAACTGATCATTATTGTATCGAAGCACACCAAGGTACGGAAGAGGTGCGGTTGGAATTCGCCATTCTCCTAAATAAGTCGTGTGAATGCATTATTTGCAGAATCATGAAATACCCAATGGCTCATTACGATCCATCCTTCGCTCATATTCAACCCGTATCTTTCTGATATTTGGTTGGCCAAAAGCTCCTTATCGGGTTCAGGGCCCTCGCCTGTTGTGTCGTAAATCATTAGAAGGAACCTGAGATTGGATTCAACCAGATGAGAAAATCAAAATATTGAGCGTACCATGTCACAAATTCAGCAATTGGGAATGTAGCGATAAAAGCAATGAACTTTTTGTTTGAGAATAGTGGAATGAGATTAGGGTATCGGATGGACCAGAAACGGTAGAGAAAGTGGATGTTCATCAAAGCGAAAGGAACGGAGAAGCAAGAGGAGTAGAGGGCCGTGATCGTCTGAAGGATACAAGCGACATAGTCCGCGAGAACTTACTCTGTCCGGGTAATTGCTCACGTAACCAAACGTTGTACTGATGCAAATAGCTTTCTGGAAATGTTCTGTATAAGAGCGAATACAAATTATATGAGCATCATCATAGCAGGACAGATTTTGCCATTAAAAACGCATGTTTGAATATTTTCGAATTCGTGATGTAAAAGTGTACTTAACCGGTTTCTCAAATTCGTGAAGGATGGCGAGGAAAACGTCAAAGGCGATGAATATACTGAGCAGTTGCTTGTATGATCCGAGAGATTTCCGCGTGAAGTGCCGAATTGCGTATAAAAGAACGCAATTGAGAAGCACGCCGACGCCTGTAGTAGGGTTGGCAATACGGAGGAAGATTACGAGCTGATTATCCCCTACTCTTATTTCGCAATCCGAGGGGGCGTAACGAGCTCGTAACCTCCCCTCGTATTGCCAACTTTAGTCTGTAGGCGCATACCGGTATTGAATGTTGTTGGACACGTCTATTTACTGTGGCATATCCACTCACCGACATTCAGTCCTCGACAGCGTCTCTTGCAGACACCATGACAAGACACTGCAGATTCGATGCTCTGAGATAACAAGCCGTTGGACAAGCTATATATTATGCTGTGAACATCATATAGCATAGTGAGAGGCCAGAGAATGATTTCCATCTCTTGTACTCCCTATGTGATCATGATAATGCAGAGATGGTGGAAATAGTATTTGAGATGATAAGCGTACGTGATCTGATCTCTTATTATTTATCATTCATCGGACGGGTTTGCTATCATCAACACATCACCTTTACCGTATTGCTCTCAATGTGTGCATAGAGCTCATTGCAGGTCGTTTCAAATTGCGAATGATCATGCTGTGCGATAATTCGTCGATAAACTGTACTGCATGCGAGATTAGTAATTAGATCAGATTAGTAATTACTAATTAGAGTAATATGATCGATCGGTCTTTGGCGAAATAATCAGATCTATCTATAGTCCCTCATAGTTCCTGTTGTTGTTGCAGCAGCAGAGAGATTCGGTGCGTTTCGGAGCGTGATGGAATTGTTATTGGTTGTTCGTTCCTCTCCACTGTTCCACTTCCTCATTCCCACACTCTCTTCACTTCATCCCCCCCACACACCAGTAGTATCCCTCCTATTCGTTTGTTTCTCTCGGTCTTTCCACTAACTCGAATTTCTCTCTTCTTTGGTCTTCTGGATATCAATACTTTTGAAAAGCCATATGAACTACCACTAAAATCGGGTTTGAACTAATCAACAGGAATCATTCAATATTCGTTTCCGTTTATATTTTACACTCTCTCTCTCACCGATCGACCGGTCTAGAGAGTGTGTAAAATGAAGAGACGAAGGCCCGAATTACGAACTCTAGTGGGGTGGACCAAATATCGAAGAAGTGCCAAATATATTATGAGCCCGTTTACGTAGGAGTCGAACAAAGTGCTAAAGGGTCTGGCAATTTTTTTTGTGCTATATTTATCAGCTCTTTGCCGCCAATTCAGTCGGTGAGACAGAAAAATGAAGATAATTTAATTATCTGTCTCGTTCGAGAGAGGCAGAACAAAGGAATGAAATCCATTCCTCACTCTCGACCACTAAATTGGCGGCAAAGAGCTGATAAATACAACACAAATCAAGGTGTAGCGAAAAAAGGATTAACTTGAATACCCAATATAGTATACGAAAAATGATCCCCAGAACAAGGCGCATATTAGCACGTAGTTCCCTGCTTTAGCTTTTGCCTTATATTCGAGATCGTCGATTTCATAAAGTTGTCATGAAAAAAACTGTGGTATTCTGATGCCAGCGGCTTCGTAGTGGCACTAGCTAGGGCCTTTAAAATTTTCATGAGCTTTTATAGATCGGTTGCTGAGCCATGACCAGAAATGTAGGTGAAGTCCACATACAGCCTGACTTAACCGATCGATATGGAGCAAAATGAACTGTACCACGATGATCAGCACCCTCTATTACCCCTTTTGGCAAATTTTCGACAATTCCGTGTGCCAAGGTTTGTTCGACTCTTATGCAAACGGGCTCTTATGCCTTTTTTCGACAATGTTTCTGCAGGGAGACGATATGAATCTAACATCATATCTTCCTTTGCTATACTCGCCATTCTCTACAGGGTGCGCCATAATTACGTAGACTAATTTCTTCATTCTGTGACCCATCAGTGCAATCGATATGTGCGACCTCTATAGTATTATAATGACCAGTGACCATCGATCTCTCACTATGCAAGATTTCTTTCCAGTTAGTAAAGTGTTCTATCAATGACCATGTCTAGTGCTCCCCAACCCTCTTTCTCAAGCTGTATAAGAACGTTGTGTCATCGCTTATCGACTCGGTTTTCACAAGACAACTGCATCCGATATCGTTGACATGTACCATTAGCGTGATACTGAGCAGGACTGTCTGGACAGAGAGAAACCGGTCACCGTTTCCACCACCAGGAAACGAGAGCGCATCCGAAAGAGGGTGCTTCGAAACTGCACGTAGATGGTAAAGAGTTTCGATATCTCGAACATATCCGTTTATCCTTTTATCTAGTACCGGCTAACCCTTCGCCTTCACAAGTATAGCAAGCTGCATATACTAGATGAGCTTCAGGTTAAGCCCCGTTGAGAACGGTACCTTAAACTGTTGTTCCATTGTGCTAGGTCCGCGCACTTTTGTACGTTACTCAGCGATGAAAATGACTTTACCGTCGAAGGGAAGCCGAATATCCAAAATAACATAACCACTGTATCTGATCCTGAAGTATCCTAAAATAGCTCTTGTATCACTGGTTCTCTAACCATTCCGTTCATATCAGGGGTTGGGCTACATTTTGCTCAATGATCAATTTCCATCACTTTTCTGTCATTCCTGACGTCAAGATGAATAAGGAGTAATACATTCGACTTCCTGTCCGTGAACGATGACGCTCACATAGACTCGATTTCCCTCAATTAAGTTGCAATCGGCGGTTCTGACAGAGTAGTTCCTCTTTGCTCCCCTTTTCGGACGCTTCTCTGGGTGTTTAGTCCAGCACTCACTTTCATAGTGACCCTTCTTATCACAGAACTTGCATGTGATATTGGGCGTTGGACGTCTCTCGGGATTCTTGCTCTTCTCCTTCTTCTTCTTATCGTTGTGGGATCGCACCAACATGGTCGCACTATTCTGCACCACAGCCACATCACGTTCGAGAGCTTTCATTGTGGAGAACTTCTGGAGCAACTCCTTGAACGTGATTGTCGGCTTCTTCCCGACCTCATTGAACAGATGGGCACGCATTCCCTTCTGATTCGGAATATCCAGGCCGGCCAGGAAGATTGTGATCTTCATCTGGTCCTCGGTAATCTGCTTCAGATTTCCCTTCTGGTACAGTCGATTCACCTCAGCGGCGAATTTCATCACATCTGTGCTGCCAATGTTCGACAATCTTTGATTGAAGAAACGCACACGCAGTTCGAAATCTGACTCTTTCTTTCCGAACAGGCTCTTGAGAGTGCTCACAGTATCCTCGAATGACACTTGCATGACATCATCGGGTGCTTTGTGATCTCTGTACTGTGTACCACACTTCACACTGAGGTGTCTCAACAGTATTCGTACTCTCATGCCTCCATCCAGGCTCTTCATGTCGTGTTCGAACACGTCACGATATCTCTCATACCAGTTTTCGAAAGTGCATTCCTCCTCATCATAATCGAATTCCACGATTCTCGACTCGATTGCATCGATCGTCGGTCCCACAGGATTGGCCACTCCACCAGTTTCATTCACACCTCGTCCCTCCCCTCGATTCTCGTTATCGGTAAGTCTCTCGAGAAGGGCGGTGTATGTCTCATTATTCTCTACATCTCCACCATGCTCTGCTGCATCGAGGTAATGGATCGACAGAACGCCTGCATGTACGCAGGTACTTCCCCACCCATTTTTTTCACTGACTGCGACGCGACACGCAACGCGACGGAATTTCGTAAGTCACTCGACAAGTTCTCTGCCCAAAATCAGAATTTTGGCAGCACTTCGTGTACACAAAACGAAATTCAGTGACTGAATTTACGTTTGTCACACAGAGTTCACCTAGCCAAAATAAAAATTTCAGCAGAACCTCCGGTGCACAAAACGAAAATTCAATTCAGGTCTCAGTTCTAGTCACCGCACACAGCTGTGACACACCAAGATGGAGACAGAGCACCGCACACAGCTATGCTCTGACGGACACGCACACAACAGTCCGCTTTTACAGCAATAGAATAAGAAAGAAAACAATACGAAAATAAATAAATTCAAACCTTTATCCTGAACGCCAATGTTGTGTATGATGCCCTGGGGAGTGAACGGGAGAAGTAGATACGGACTTTATCGTCGTTGACAAGAGAAGAAATATGAACCGCAGCACGCGGGAAGGAAAAGAAACTAGAATGAATATTTTAGGCGAATGTGGCAGAAATGGCAGGTTACGGTAGTAGGGTGGTGTGGTGGCACACAATAATACTAGTGGAATATAAAAAATAGGCGTGTACACAGCAGTAATACTATTGTACTATTATACTTCGAGAGAGTTGGGTAGAGAAGTGAGAGTGCATTAATCTACGTGAGAAAGTTCAGTTACACGTCGCATAAAAGGTCAACAACAATAACAAGATTGGATTTGCCTGGCGACGTGCGATTCCGAAGCTAATAATATGAAGAGTGAAGATGATCCCTCATTTCCCTCTTCATTACCCTCAATGGACCGGCCGCCTCGGAGTATATATGAGTGACTGTCTGAGAGAACTGATCAGAGGCCGTACAGTGAAAAATAAAGTGCCGATTTTAAGATCTCCCTAGGGGTAACTTTTCACGTAGAGTTCGAAAATCGACCTTAGGAAGGCGTATCTCTGACCCCTCATTTCGTGCATTTTGCCCTACCTGGGTGGTCGGTTTTTGAATCTTTTGAACGGCTCATCCAAACCCCATACATATATGGTTATTCTGAAAGATCTCGACGAGATAAGCATTTTCACTGTTGAAAGAGAAGGGCTAGCTCATCTTTGAAAAAAGTTACGGCCGTTTGAAATCGAAAATTTGTCGAAAAATTGCCGACCTGAAAAATTTTTTGGGGGCTGTCGTTTTTTAATTAGTAGCATTAAAACCGCTATGAAAAAGTACCCCTTAATGCCAATTTTTCAGCGAAAAATTCGTTCCCCTAAGATGTTTCCTGGTTCTCGCAAGATGCCGCTGTGCAGATTTCCCGATATTTCAAATCAACAACATTCAACAGCAAAACATGGCATTCACTCTCGTTGAGAGTCATTGATGTTTTTAGTTTATTTTTAATATATTTGAAACATTTTGAGCAGTTGAAACCTTATCTAAGTGAACATCAGCTCGGTTGACAGCGTTTCAATGTGATTTGAGCCTGTGGTACACGTTTGGCCTTTGTTTTGACAACGATATCTCTACAACCAAAGGTACTACAGTTAACAAATCTTAAATATAAAGCATATGTGATATTATAATTAATAATAATTTGTTTCGGAACCATTCCGGTCCATTCCAAGTATATTGTAGTGCGTAATTTACCAATTCCGTGTTCCTGCCTCACCAATTCCTGCTCGAAGCGGGCTCAAACTTAATTTTTAAGCGTGCTAATGTTAAAATTCGTATTCTACGAGTGAAAATACACCAAGATATTACGTTTTCATACGTATCCATGATTTCGACATTTTCACCCCTTACGGCCAAAAATGTGAAAAAATATTTTTTCTTTAATTTTACTTTTGTAACAATTTTTCTGGAACATTTTCACTCGTAGAATATGAATTTTGACATTAGAGTGCTTAAAAATTAAGTTTGAGCCCGCTTCGAGCAGGAATTGGTGAGGCAGGAACCCGGAATTGGTAAATTACGCACTACAATATACTTGGAATGGACCGGAATGGTTCCGAAACAAATTATTATTGATTATAATATCACATATGCTATATTTAAGATCTGTTAACTGTAGTACCTTTGGTTGTAGAGATATCGTTGTCAAAACAAAGGCCAAACGTGTACCACAGGCTCAAATCACATTGAAACGCTGTCAACCGAGCTGATGTTCACTTAGATAAGGTTTCAACTGCTCAAAATGTTTCAAATATATTAAAAATAAACTAAAAACATCAATGACTCTCAACGAGAGTGAATGCCATGTTTTGCTGTTGAATGTTGTTGATTTGAAATATCGGGAAATCTGCACAGCGGCATCTTGCGAGAACCAGGAAACATCTTAGGGGAACGAATTTTTCGCTGAAAAATTGGCATTAGGGGTACTTTTTCATAGCGGTTTTAATGCTACTAATTAAAAAACGACAGCCCCCAAAAAATTTTTCAGGTCGGCAATTTTTCGACAAATTTTCGATTTCAAACGGCCGTAACTTTTTTCAAAGATGAGCTAGCCCTTCTCTTTCAACAGTGAAAATGCTTATCTCGTCGAGATCTTTCAGAATAACCATATATGTATGGGGTTTGGATGAGCCGTTCAAAAGATTCAAAAACCGACCACCCAGGTAGGGCAAAATGCACGAAATGAGGGGTCAGAGATACGGCTTCCTAAGGTCGATTTTCGAACTCTACGTGAAAAGTTACCCCTAAGGAGATCTTAAAATCGGCACTTTATTTTTCACTGTACGGCTCATAGGTAGATTTGCTCAATTCTCTCAGATAGTCACTCATAAACCCCTCGCACCCTCTCTCCATTCACTCTCATCCGAGATAAAATAGTCTACTCTCTCTCGTCTTTTTGGTCTTCAACACAAGAACCAACTGGCGATCAGTCTTCGAACTACGCGGGATCGTCTACAGTAACAGAGATACCGTATCCAAGATGAGCCAACACAGCAACCAAGGAACACCGTCTACACCAACGACATCGCAGCGATCTCAGCGATCGACGCCGTCCCCGACTGCACCCCTCAATGTGGAGGAAGTGGCATCGAAGTCGAGGACAATCTCAAGGAGTTCATCGGCACCTCCACTGGAGCGTAGGTCTATCCCCACACCTACCACCTCCGGCTTAGGAGCCGATGAAAGCATATCGAGAACCCGCAAAGGGCATGCCGATGCTAATAATACTGAAAGCATATCGAGAACCCGCAAAGGGAGGGCATGCCGATGCTGATAATACTGTATTCAGGCAAAGTCATACTGAAGGATACAGTATAGAATCATCTTTCAGTAACTCGGTGTACGACGTGTTCAACCTTAATGATGGTACTGGTGCCCCCGCAGCACCAACAGCAACCACCCTGGTAGAGGTACCGTACCAAGGAAAACCTCCTGGTGCATACCTACCAGGAAGTGATTGGCGCATTTGGACTAAGTGTCGGACTAATACTAGAAGGGATCGATCTATTAGCGCATCAAACATGAGGAAGCAATGAATTTTAAAATATTTTGGGTTTAATGTTATTGTCAAGAATTCCTGTATTGGCCAGAGGTAGAATAGTAGTAGTCATAAGACGGTCAGGAAAAATAGGAACGTGAAATACACTAATGAAAGACAACTGGAATCTAAAGTATACAATATGGCTGTCGAGTCAGCATTTCATTTCGCGCCGGATTTCGAAATTACGATCGTCGTCGGCGCCTCTACACCGCCAACCTGGGTTCCGAGAAGACGTTTCCATTTGTAGAGCAATATCTGAATTGAAAGCATAAAGCTCAATTTTGCGATCTATCCCAAACCTTGTGATAGTTCGGACTTTTCAAGAGCAGGAAAAGGCCGAAAGTGTAGCTTTTCGTGCTGAAAAAGAGCTGAAATTTGGAGTAATCACTGTGAATCACAAATTGATGTTTACCACAGATCCAAAGCGTGCAATAAAGGCTAGGAAGAGTTCAGGGAACCAGGATATGTCGAATATCATAAGACAGAACATAATACAGAGCGGAATGACGTAGATGACAGCAGCCATCGCAAGCTGCCAAGCACATTGCCATTTTTGGGGTTTAATTAACCGTGTTTGAGGTAATTTTTTCAGGACTGATTATGAGCGGTATGCTCGAAACGTCTCAATAATAAGAATCCATCCATCGTGTAGTGACACTGGACGTGCGAAGGTGTCAAGCAGTTTCTTTTGGACTTCTGATCTCAGCGTAGAGTTTCTCTCTAGGGATGGTCTCGCAAGAGCACTAGGTCGTATGAGAACTATGACGTCATGCCGCTTTTGATATATCAAGGGTGGCATGACTTCATAGTTCACATCCGACCTGGTGCCCTTCGCAGATATGACTCGTCACTCTGCTGGCTCTCATACTGGTCTGATGGGCGAGATATCACGCAGTAAGAAGAGACGATTTTTTTAGCGAAACACTCACTTGCACGAGAAAGACCTGAAACATACGGCGCGAAGCGAGATGAGTTGCGGAGGAAACAGACGACTGAATACGTTGATTTAAATAGTAATACTCAACAAGGTATTGTTGCTTATTTGGCCTAGAATACGCAATCTATTTTTTATTAAATTGTACGATTCTCGGGAAAAGAAAAGCGGCATAAACTCGCACCAAATTTATGACCGCTATTCGCTTCAATGCGTCACCCGTGAAGAACAGAATGGTAGGTGCGATAACAAAAAGGAAAATCCAGAGAAAGAGTATTGCTGGAATACATTGAATATTGCGTCGAAATTGACTGCCGTAAAAATTCGAAGCTGATAGTGTGAAGTCTGCTCATTACATTTTTCCGCTCGTTTGTTAGTGATTTCCATCAGATCAATTGCTATACTTTGTGTAAACAGAGTAAAAGTACCCCATCCAAAGTGCTGCGGTGTACCAGGAGCACCAAACATGAGGATCCGCCCACCACGTTCTATTAGCCATGATAATTCGGGGTCCTGAAATATTCTGATCTAGGAAGGTATAATTCTTCAATGAAGGTAACATATTACTGTCATACGTAGAAGCAGATAAAAAATACCCTTCAGTTTCTTACAATCTCACATTATGTACTGTCTGAAGTACCCCTGTGGTATGCAATGAAAATATGAGTGCTGACCAATGATGGATAACAAAAAAAATCGTATTCGGCTGTTTCTCTCATCTTCAAGACGTGATAGAGCAAGTATACATTTACTGCTAAACTATGACTGACCATTATCAATGATTCCCGATCATCGCATTCTCGACCGAACACGCCCCACGCAATCACATTCGATGCAATCAGTGAAGTGTGAACGGCGCCCATCATGATTTGGATCCTGTAACACGATCACGATGCAGTTTTTTTAAAATTTTAAATTTAGAAAATATAGAAAATATGTAAAAAGGCTGCGAAAAGAAAAAAAGAAAAAAATCTCACCGTTTTGGGATTTTCGCACGACTTCCCGGTGGGACGAACATCTGTTGCATTCTCACGACGAGAAAATCAAACGGAGAGTTGACGATCATCATCGAGAAGCAGAGAAGAGCCTGCAACAAAAATACGACTTCACGATATCAGAACCAAAAATGAACTTACGTATGAAGACTTTCAAGAACAAATCTGATAATTACCATGAGATATTGCGTTTCTAGCCTACTCATGCATAGCGGTCCTTCGCAGTAGAAGGCGGCATAGGGAGAGAGAGGATATAAGCGAAGAGCAAATGAAAAGATCCACTCATCTAGCACTAGGCAGAGCTGAAATAATCTATTGAAATACAAATTATAAAAAAAAGTCAAAAATAAATTTGAAAATGAGAAAAGGGATCGAACATAGAAGAAGACGTTGCCAATCAGAATTTCCGAGAGCATATTTCGACGATCACAGAACATCAAATAGAGAAGAAGAGGATGTATGGTCAGACCCCCGATGAATGGCAAATATTTCTGCTGCCTGAAATATCGATATTACAGTCAAAATATAAAATATAACGACATTTCAATGCCAATGAAGTATTGCTTGTCCCAATCGAATCCGAATCGAAGACTGGAATTGTCCGTTGGCAAAAGTGAGAACATCGCTGAAATCGTGAGGTCTATACAAGAGTCGCAACAACGAAATCGAAAATGCTTTG
Source organism: Pristionchus mayeri (assembly GCA_036245805.1). NCBI lineage: Eukaryota > Metazoa > Nematoda > Chromadorea > Rhabditida > Neodiplogasteridae > Pristionchus > Pristionchus mayeri. Next base: position 45,340,948 of record BTRK01000006.1, read on the forward strand.
CGCAAGCAGTACAAGTCTGCACTAGGTCAGACCTAGTGATGAAATCCTTCCGTGTGAAAACCAACAATTGTTCCCTTCGCAGTATTTTCGCAGAAGCATTCATCACAGTGCAGGTACATACTGTGAAAATCCTACAGAAGGGTAATTTGTTTGGCTAACATCGAAGGTTATCATCCTAGTGACTAGTGCCTCGGACTCGCGTAAAACTCGACCCCCATCAACACGGAACTAGATCATCCTAATTAGAATTCTAAGGGCAATGAAATGTGCTATGGCTATATCTGCGAGGTATATATGGACAATAGGTCAATGCTCGTTGAATAGCTTGATGGTTGAAAAGCAAATGATATAATCTCGTTTTCTATTATCATATCAGTGGGTACCAGACTTCAAATCTGGTGCCCACTGATATGATAATAGAAAACCACGAGGCAGATACGAACAAAAGAATACAAATTATTCGTACGGAGTTTATCACGAGCGGAAGAATGATTAATGACATTTTTTTTCAGCCTCGTTACCAATAGATTATTTCAGCTCTGCCTAGTGCTAGATGAGTGGATCTTTTCATTTGCTCTTCGCTTATATCCTCTCTCTCCCTATGCCGCCTTCTACTGCGAAGGACCGCTATGCATGAGTAGGCTAGAAACGCAATATCTCATGGTAACCACAGATCCGAAGCGCTCGATAAAAGCGAGGAAGAGCGCAGGCAACCACGTGACGTCAATGACCATGAGCCAGAACATCGTGCATAGAGGCATCATGTAGATTAACGCGGCCAGCGAAAGCTGTAAATGATCGATTTGAATTTAAAATAACATGGTTCTTATAATTGGAGATATTTCTAAGTGATCGCTAAAAAGTTGCATTCCGTTCGAAAGCTTACTCGACATCATCTCACCTGCACAAGAAAGACCTGAAACATGCGGCGCGATGCGAGTTGAGTAGCTGAGGAAACGGTACTCTGAAATTGTTTTCAATATTCGGCACTTTTTTTCAAATAATCATTTAAAATTGTCGCACTGTACAACGGAAATCTCATTTTCTTTTACGCACTTCCATTCCAATCTCGAGGAATTCTCTGGAAAATACAAGAATTCTCACGGCATTCATGACCGCCATTCGCTTCATTGCGTCGCCAGTGAAATAAATCATTGCTGGAGCGAAGAAAATGAGGAACATCGTCAGAAAAATCATTGCTGGATTTGGTGTTGATAAAGAATGTAGTTTGAACTTTGCAATCCACCCCATACAAAGTGTTGCGTGGCGCCCGGATGCCCGAACATGAATATCCGACCGCCACGCTCGCTTATCCACGCCAGTTCGGGAACATGAAATACACATTTGACATGATAAAATAATTGTGTTTGCTTGGTCAATGCTATACCAATTTCGTTGAAAAAAACACTACATTAATGCGAATGTAAACTGACTTTGATCAATAGATCACGATCATCGCATTCTCTTCCGAACACGCCCCATCCGATCACATTCGAAGCAATCTGCAGAGTGTGAAAGACGCCCATAATGGCCTGGATCCTGTAGGATATTGTTGCAACAACATGCTTATGCATACAGCGTTAATGGAAATCAAAAAATTCTGCTGCGCTATTCGTAGGCAACCGTATAACTTCGGACCAAGTGATACCAGATCGAATAAGCATCCTCTATACTCCAACGTTGTCAGATTAACTAGTCAGAAGTTCGTGGGATCCCATTTCTTAAGTGGATTAGTCTGACCATTTCGGTATTTTAGCAGGACTCCCAGCGGGGACGAACATTTGTTGCATTCGCACAATGAGAAAGTCGAAAGGAGAGTTAATAATCATCATCGAGAAACAGAGAAATGCCTGAAAGAAATGATATGACTAAGACAAAAAAGAGAGCTCGTATGTCTATGGCACATAACTGGTATTATATCTTTCCATTGCACCCAGCCATGTTTTTCTCTGTAATTAGTCACATACCATGAGCCACTGAGTGTCCCATCCACTCCTGCACAGTGGTCCCTCGCAGTAGATTGCGGCATACGGTGTTAGCGGATATATTCGAAAAGCCACAGAGAATACCCATTCGTCCAGCACTAGGCAGAACTGAAATAGCCCATCCCTAAACGGGGAAAGATAGAATAGTAAATTGAAAAAAACAACAAAAAAGCAATAAAAACAAATAAAGCCGAACGTAGACTAATAAATAGCCAATGCGGATCTCGGCGAGCATAGCTCGACGATCGCAGAACATCAGATAAAGAATGAGTGGATGTATTGAAAGAGTGCCGATGAATGGCAGGTATTGCTGTTGCCTGAAAGGGTTCATTCAATGCATGAAATTCAGGTAAAGTTACGTCATTGCAATTTCAGTCAAGTAGTGCTTATCCCAATCGAAGCCGAAGCGAAGACTGGCATTGACGGCTGGCCAAGGTGAGAACATCACTGTAACTGGTAGAAACTTTATCAAGGGCTATTCGAGTTGGATAAGCTGATACTTGAAATGATACAAATATAATCATATGCCCCTACAAAGCTAGTGAAGTTATTGCCAAGAGGAGAAGCGAATACAAACGAAATAGATGTAATCGAAGAAATATACGGTTTGTATGAATCAAAACCACGAGTTAAGGCATGATTACTGGCAGGATGTCCCAAGTTCACGAAAACAGCATTTATGTTGTTACCCGTCTTGTATTGATAATTCCACCGACCACTTGTGAATTGGGTATTGTTTCGATTTCAACGTGCAACTTCAAGGTATGGACATCTAACATAAAAAAGTGCTTCCTTTAAAGTTTTGAAAATCGAGTCGTAGCTTAGGAATGATTGTCAGGCATGTTATTTTGGACTTACTACGTTAGTAAATTTTTACGTCAGCTATCACACCCACAATAACAGAGGTCTTCTGAGAGATCGCAGGTGCCGTTTGACAAAAAGCTCAAACTGCTTGAATCCAATACCCATGTGTAGGGTTGGTTCGCCTAAGGTCAAGGAACTTTAATTTCAAGTTTTGAAGTCTTAAAGTGTAAACAACCTAAAAGCCGGCTCTCAAAATTTCGAAAATTTGATAATTCATAAAATACTTCAATGTTGAGTTATAACTACGTTAAAAAAGCCAAAATGACCGCCTGAACGAGCTGAACAACTTTTATGTTGGACCCAAAAAGATTCGAAATAGTTGAAATACAGAAAACGATGAAAAACCGTTTTTGGGGTCGATAAAATCTCAAGAAATCATCGACATCTCAAAAAAGCTTCACATGGACCGGTGAGATCTTCACGGATTCGTAATCCACACACTTTTCTACCCCAGATAAACCAATTATATCAAGATAACCGATCGACAACACAGTTTTTTATGAGTCAAAACATGAGTTTTCATGGTTAAACACTCAAATAGTCGCGTCCAGAATGTAGATAGAGTCGCGTCCAGAATGTAGATACCAAAATTTTAAAATTTCGATTTTTCGACCATTTTGACCGAAAAAATCTAAATTTTAAAATTTTGGTAACTTTAGCATACAAACATGGTTATATGCTACAGAATGACTTCCTTGCACAATTTTAAGGCCATTGGAGGCTTGAATCGGTATCTATCTACATTCTGGACGCGACTATTTGAGTGATTCACCATGAAAACTCATGTTTTGACTCATAAAAACGCCTCATCAAAGACCACCTCAATACCCACCTCTATCGCTTCAATATCCTCCCTTCCAACCAACATGGTTTCCGTTCTGGTGCTAGTGTTATTACAAATCTACTGACTTGCCAAAATGATTGTACCATCTCTCATTCAAATAAGCTCATAACTGACGTTGTATATATTGATTTCACTCGTGCTTTCGATGTAGTCCCTTACCCTAAATTGCTCTATCGATTATCACACTACGGTATTCATGGTAATCTATTATCTTGGCTTGATTCCTTTCTATCCAACCGCACTTTCTCTGTCCGTTTGCCGTCCGTTACTATCAGGTTGTAACATGTTTTGTCGCGTCCAATCTCTTATGCATTTTAACCTCAGAAATTCTTCGAATTAATTTAATCTCAATTTCGTTATTCATCATCAGTGAGGGCCTTCGTACTCTTTCTTACGCGCTTTACTTCAGTCCTGTCAAGGCAGTTGAGGAGGCACATTAGTCAGACAAAGTTGTACTGAGATAAGGAAAGTACTACATATGTGCATAATTTTGAACCACTCACGGATAATGACAAACGAAAATCGTTCTAGAAATGTAGACGAGTTTGTATAATGTGGATGGTTGGTGACGGTCGCGAAAACTTTCGCAAGCCGAATTTTCTTCTCAGTAGATATCCAGATCCAAATAGTGGTGGAATATAGTTCACCCAAAGTGGTCAGTGTGCAGACAAAGTGTGGGGTAGATTGGGTTCTGTTGAGATAAGTGGCTCCATTCAGAACGATGGTATGTAAATTAAACTACTGAAATCGGCACTTTGTTCATATTCCTACCTCGCACACATGTTCAATATCTGATTTGTTGTGTCCATCCGAACCATAAACCCTTCCCTTACTAGTATCTACTTGGGATAAGTTTGGAAATAAATAGCTTTTGAATGACAATCTTTAATTCGAAACACCTAAACTTGCAAATTTTGGTAAAATTGTGCGCGAATTGAATTAATAAAAATTCAAATTTCCCACAAGTGGAGTGTTCTTTCTCTCACTTGTTTAATGATAAATTATACCTCCATGAGTGGTAATTGAACGCACTTATGTTAGTCACTGTTGTTGCAATTCTGGATTCAGAAGAGTTGGTCAAGTTGGCTACGAATCAGCGGCTAACCTTACACTCAGTGAAGTATATCTTTGGTTCCGCTCAACATAGCACCATATCTGGCGTATATTTTGAAAGAGCATTGACGGGGTATATCACCATGCTGTAAAAGTTTGGTTCATTATTCATCTCTGCGAACTAGCACCCGATCAAACGAATTAATAAAATCTGCACCAAATTTAAATCAGTTCATATTAATATTTTTCGCATAGCCAGCGTGCGCAGTTCAGCTCTACCCTATGGTTTGAATGTGCATGAACACCCCAAACATATACTAGGAGGTCAGGCATTGATAATGTTTGAGAAGTATCCTTCATGGAAATATTGTGAACCTCCGAAATGCGACAAAACTTATGTTACAACCTAATAGTAATTCCTTCCCAATTATCTCCGGAGTACCACAAGGCAGTGTGCTAGGACCTATCCTTTTCTCCATCTATCTAGCTGATCTCTCCCGAACAATATCCAAATTTCATAACGTATCCGTCCAATGTTATGCTGATGATGTCAAATTGTATGTATCCTATAGTAAGTCAACCAAATCGGTCATCCCATCTGAGTTTCAATCAGCTCTTGACTGTCTATTTGAATGGACCCAACTTAACCAATTGACTCTATCGGCGTTTAAGTGTTCTCACATCCGCATAGGTTCCAAACAATCTACACCTCGTTATAATATCAATTCCATTCAACTACCCCTCGAAAATAATGTCCGTGATCTAGGTGTACAAGTCCGCTCTGACCTCAAGAATTCTTGTTCTGTTAAAACCCGTGCTCAGAAAGCGACTTCTAAGTTATTCCTTCTCCTCAAAGCCCTCCCTTTCAACTGTCCCACCATCCTTATTCGCAGTTATAAAGCATACGTCCTTCCTCTCCTCGACTTTGCATCCCCCTTCTGGAATCCTCATTATTTATCTGACATTGAGACTCTTGAAAAAGTTCACCATATTTTCACTCGACAAATATTCTATAGTTGTTTCCCCTCCCCTTCCTATCCTCTTTCTCTTCCCTCTTATTCGGATCGCTTGAAAATTCTTGGCCTGCGCTCGCTTACTGAGAGGAGAGTCATAGGTGATCTTTGTATGACTCATATTATTATGACTGGTTCTAATGTCATCCCTCGTTCTTCCTTCTACGTTTACAAACCCCTACGGGACCGAACCTCTTCCTTCGGTATCAATATTGAACTGACAACAAGCACAGCCAGATTTCACTCTTTCCCTGTTCGAACTTCCCGATGGTATTCTCAACTTCCCGATACCATTCGCACTGCCCCAACATCCGAGTATTTAAACGTCGATTGGAAAGCCACCCCATAGTCACAGACCTTTCACACCCTCAATGACTCAGGAGAGTCCCCCCCCCCTCCCATCTGCAATCACTAATTAATGTATGCATGGTATCGTCGCGCCTCTGGCGTAGATAAATTATTATTATTATTATAAAAGTCTGTGTTGTCGATCGTAGATAAATTGGTTTATCTGGGGAAAAGTGTGTGGATTACGAATCCGTGAAGATCTCACCGGTCCATGTGAAGCTTTTTTGAGATGTCGATGATTTCTTGAGATTTTATGGACCCCAAAAACGGTTTTTCATCGTTTTCTGTATTTCAACTATTTCGAATCTTTTTGGGTTCAACATAAAAGTTGTTCAGCTCGTTCAGGCGGTCATTTTGGCTTTTTTAACGTAGTTATAACACAACATTGAAGTATTTTATGAATTATCAAATTTTCGAAATTTTGAGAGCCGGCTTTTAGGTTGTTTACACTTTAAGACTTCAAAACTTGAAATTAAAGTTCCTTGACCTTAGGCGCACCAACCCTACACATGGGTATTGGATTCAAGCAGTTTGAGCTTTTTGTCAAACGAGGTCTGGATTTCATACATTCTCTCAGAAGACCTCTGATAATCAGCGAAGTACAGTGTTAGCTACCGAACATAATTTTTTTTTCTATCGCATTTAAATATAAATATGAATGGAAGCCTACACATATTTATGGAAGCTTTCACATATTTATCCCTTCATAGAAGCATACACATATTTATAATGAGATTTTGAAATATTATATACATTTAAAAAAATTCGAACAAAAACAATACATTCTCGCATTGCAGAATATGTACAATCTAACAGTAAAATATCTACTGAACGATAGACGCTGTTTTCTGCCTTTCCCCATTTCCCACTGCCTCATTCACTTTGATAACAGAGGAAACAGCCAGGGATCCCCTCATGAAGGATTTGAGTGATTTCTTGATCTGAAATGCGGCGGTTTTCTAAAATGTGCGGAAATATAGTTTCAAACCTCTCCATTGTTCAATAGATACACCACAGCATTCGTTGATGTATTGCACAGCGTGAAGCAGGTTGTTATGCTGTAAATAAGTAATTGATATTGAAAGGAAGCTTTCGATGAGTGAAATAAATTCGAACTTTCATGAAGTAGTATTTGTTATTTAGCTAACTGGCACAACATGGAATGCTGGCATACCCATAAAGATGCAGCTGGTCTGTTCCTGCGAGAATCATGGGCATCACTCGCACGGATCCCCAAACCAGCGTGTAGATAAGAGCCATCACAGCAAATTGGATTGCAAAGCTGAACGAAGGCACAATATTTAGAAGACACAATCAGAATAAACAGTATTCGGAAGAAATGAGGAAAACTAACATGTAATCGCGAGTTCGGCTTCTTCGCACGTTCTTGTTCGATCGATTCAAGCAGTTTGAGCTTTTTGTCAAACGAGGTCTGGATTTCATACATTCTCTCAGAAGACCTCTGATAATCAGCGAAGTACAGTGTTAGCTACCGAACATAATTTTTTTTCTATCGCATTTAAATATAAATATGAATGGAAGCCTACACATATTTATGGAAGCTTTCACATATTTATCGCCTTCATAGAAGCATACACATATTTATAATGAGATTTTGAAATATTATATACATTAAAAAAAATTCGAACAAAAACAATACATTCTCGCATTGCAGAATATGTACAATCTAACAGTAAAATATCTACTGAACGATAGACGCTGTTTTCTGCCTTTCCCCATTTCCCACTGCCTCATTCACTTTGATAACAGAGGAAACAGCCAGGGATCCCCTCATGAAGGATTTGAGTGATTTCTTGATCTGAAATGCGGCGGTTTTCTAAAATGTGCGGAAATATAGTTTCAAACCTCTCCATTGTTCAATAGATACACCACAGCATTCGTTGATGTATTGCACAGCGTGAAGCAGGTTGTTATGCTGTAAATAAGTAATTGATATTGAAAGGAAGCTTTCGATGAGTGAAATAAATTCGAACTTTCATGAAGTAGTATTTGTTATTTAGCTAACTGGCACAACATGGAATGCTGGCATACCCATAAAGATGCAGCTGGTCTGTTCCTGCGAGAATCATGGGCATCACTCGCACGGATCCCCAAACCAGCGTGTAGATAAGAGCCATCACAGCAAATTGGATTGCAAAGCTGAACGAAGGCACAATATTTAGAAGACACAATCAGAATAAACAGTATTCGGAAGAAATGAGGAAAACTAACATGTAATCGCGAGTTCGGCTTCTTCGCACGTTCTTGTTCGATCGAGCCACGAAAATAGCAATCTGAATTTCACTATTGACCAGGAAAGCGAAATTATATCAGGAATAGTAATGCGAAGAGAATTTGCAATGTTGCATCCCCCGCTGTGTCCAGATATCAAAATTGTAAAAATGTAAGGGGCTACAACGTTACAAGGTAATCACGAGTGGTAAACTTTTCGGTTTACCGTGCTGTAGGCCACAAGTGGCGTGAACGAAGCGAGGCTGTTCAGTGGCAGGTCGAAGAGATTGGAATAATTCCTCACTCCGGCAATCTCGATGTACGTATATGTGTACATCGGAAAGGTGAAGGACAGTCTAAACGATAAATTTGAGTAGTTGCGACTTTTTTGTAGGAACTATCATAGAAAGAAATTCTACCTGCAGCATGGGAAAAGGAACTGTGTCATGATGGCCAAGCCAAAGCTAGCAATTATCTGGAGTAGTACAGTGACTACAACACTGCGTCGAGAGAAAATGGCATATTTGTAGAAAACCACAGTGACAAGCCTGAAAAGGAGGTTAGCGCATCATCTAGCATACATTCTAACCGATTAATCGCAATCACGATGTGCGATAGCGTTCCGTGATACCAACAGATCATGAGAATGAGATCCAGCGTTTTCCTCGCATCCTCCAACATGGTTGGCGGGAAGAGAAAATCCTGAAAGCAAAAAGGAATTATAGTTTCTTTCAATAATCGTGCGTTAAAAAGGAATTTGTTTTTTTGTTATTGTAAAATTAGAAAAATGGTAAGGACCCGCTGTCCAAAATATCAATAGTATACAACTGCAAACCTGCAGGAAGCAGGACGGGACGAAGTAGAAGATGTGGAGCGATATCATCAGCAAATCGTTTACGATAGTCGCGAAGGAGAAGATGTATACGGGACTCCTCTAAAATATAAAAAAAACACATATAAATTAGGCGATGTTCTTACCGATTGCATCATCTTCGAATGCAGAATTGCAATGATGACCAAGATGTTGAGAAATGCCTGGAAAACAAAACGCAGTTCATGGATGGAACCAGATGAATGAAACTTACAGCTGCAAGCGAAATTGCTGCCAGAATGACGCCCATGACGATACTGGCCAGTGTCATTGACATTATGAAGGAACCCGATATTCTAAAATGTGCTCAAGGGATATTCCAAATTCATAAACAAATTCTGAACAAGTATGATCGAATATGGAACGCAAAATGAAAATATTCGTTCATTGTGCGCTTATAAGCTATATCTAGTTCAACCATGCGCAGAATGATTCGTGATTCGCAATAATGAGATAATCACACGCTTTGCTCTTCATGGGAAGGTCAGAATTATTCAATCAAGTCCGTGGGAGAAGGTATGACTTGAGAGGAGGACTACTTTAGCACACGACGGAAATGCGCACTGACTGCATCATTGGACTCACAGAACGGTCAAAAGATGAATTCCGCCTTCATTGAGAGCCATCGAGCAATAAAATCAAGCACAGAGTACACGTGGCATTATCATAAGATCATGATGAAAGAATCTGACATGTTTCTGATTCTTCTTTATTGTAAACGAGAACTAACATCAAATTTGGCTAGAGAATCTGCCAACACAATTTCGCGCTCGCCATGTCGAGCGATTTTGATGTGAATTTTCATTTAAAGACATGTGGGAAAGTGAAGGGCATTATATTCGTTATGTGCATTCAGCACATCATAAAGAGATAAAGCAATGCTCCTAAGAAATGCTGATCAATAGTTCAGAACCGTAGATTTTTCCGAAAAAAAATAATTTTATTAAGACCTTGCGGCATCCAAACAACTTAAAGACGCACAATAAACATATTCGTAAAACGAGAGAGCTAGTGCCAATACCCAGCACTTCATTTTTTCGATGTTTTGTATGCGTCTATCATTTCAGATTTTTCCTTACTATGGCCGAGTTGTCCAAGCTCATGAACCTTTCATATTTATTACTGATGTGATGTATTTGCAAAAGTACACTTGTTAGTAGTCAGACCTTTAAAATCGAAATTCGTTGACTTCCCATATCGAACAAACACAGTGCATCTCCATCTGCTCAAGTTCGCACAATCTGTACGGCTATAGTAGTGACCTTTGGGTGCAAGCTGAAGTACGGAAGCAAGTGCACACTGGAAAATTTATTACCACTGTATGATTCTCATGACCAACATCTTGTAGATTGATAATATCTTAATTTTACGTAGAAGTTATGTTTTATAGTTTTGCGTAGCTGTGTTCTGCTCGAAGATCGTTGTGCTAAGAAATATCACAGAATCTGCAGATGCGATGAACTTCCGTTTCCGTCTTCATATCCGCATCGGCTTATAATTTACGAACTTCCGCATACACAAAATTATTGAAAGTTTATGGTATTTTGGTGATGGAACTGAGATCTCGTTTGCATATCCCAGTTATTGAAATGACGCTGATGGAATTTCATTTGACCCACTCCGGCGGATGACAAATGTTCCAAAATATTTATACATTGATTGAAGATTCGATTATTTATTCTTTAGAACTCAAGTTCTCAAGTTTCAGGTCGCGCATGTATGACCTTCCGCGAATGTCTTCGGTGATTTCGGAAATTGGACGACCTGAATCGAGTAATTGATTTTGATCCACCATCTTGGCGAACCTTTAGTTTCCGGCAATTCAAAGTAGAGGTAGATATTGCACACTGTACACATGAAACAGAAAAGCACGAGGAAGACCCAGGGCCCGCACCTTAATTTTCAAAAAAAATCCCTATTATTCACTGGGAACTCGCAATAGATAAAGAGGCATCACAGAGAACGTGAAGATTGCTGATTGCACCTGAACAAGTAATCATATTTGTATTTGGTTGTATTAAGTTATTTTTATAAATATTTCAATCAGAAGTTATGCACTCACTTACCGTATTGATTATGGCAACAATTGATTGGATGAGGCTTCGATACCGCTGGGGCGACAGCTCTGGAGCTATGAACCATCCGATGGAGCCGATGCCGAGTCTGAGCGAAATATGAATTTTAAGCATTACAAAAATATGAATAATTATGAATAGTAGAATCGTAAATAGAACAAACAGATCTTCCCAAAGGTACGTGGGGGTGGTCTGGGTTGGTTGTCTAGTTATTTTAACCAACCCGAAAACAAGTCCATTCATAAGTAGAGCTGCCACGGCGATATACTCGCTTTGATGAAACTGCAACGGAGTTTGTAAGGAATTGTGTGAAAATACCCGAACGATCGGCTTTAGGTAGAACGCGCACGTAACAGCACCAATGCAGAACATTGAGATGGCAGAACAAGGAATTAGTAGGGACCGGCGACCGATTCTGAAAAAAATCACCACCTAGTGATGCAAAATTTTTCGAAGTTCCCATAATTGACCAAACGTAAAGTAATGGAATCAGTAAAAAAGAATCTGAAATAGTACCTGTCAATGAGAAATGCTCCCAGAAGTGTGCCGATAAAGTAGCAAATTACCATTGCAGAAGACGTCCATTGCGAAACGAATCTGGATGATCGAAATGCGCAGTTATTCTTCATAGAACAACTCACTTGCTTGCATTCAAATCGAGTAAGAGGTCGGTGGAATTGAACAGGAGCGTCCAGAGAGGAACCGTCATCTGTGATCATTTAACACTCTCCCTATTACAGTAATATATCAAATTATTATCTTTGCATAATCATTGCTGCATTGCTTTCATGTACGATATTCAGCATAGTTTCTAGTTTCAATCGTTGTTTCTACATTACAATAAAAAATCATTGAAATCAATTTTTTTCTGACGTTGCATCTATCTAAGAAGAATAGAAAATGCGATAACTCATCGTTTACTATGTAAATGGGTTATCATCATCATTACTTACTTCAACTGCTGCTAATCCAAGGAACATAGTCTTCCGCAAGGCAGGCTCCGCGAATATTGTTACGATGTCCCTGAGCGAATGAGCAGAAGAAGCATCGCCTTTTATTTCCTCAATATAAAATATTATTTGCGTATCGGAATACCAAATCAATACAAATATTATTATGACATGTTTAGATCTGGTAGGGGTAATCTACACATCGGATATATTTCAATTCATTCTGGGATGTATCACTTCTTTCAGTTCGCGCATGAATTTATCTACAGACCGACTCTTCTCTCCATGAAAGAAATGGGTCGAGGCGAGTGCAGCAGCTCTGATGTGAAACATTCAAGGGGATATTTTGGAGCTGAACGAACTCATCATTCTTCTTGAGTAGCAGAAACTTGGGCGATTCGGGCAGTCTGGCAGTGAGAAGTACCGAAATTGCGCCTGGAATTTAATTTTTTTGCCTATCCTGTCAGATTGGCACACAGCAACGATACTGATTTACTCATCTTGTTTTCACGTTAAATCCGCTTTTTTGTCCACTTTAAAGGATTCCTTTAAAGAGTCCACTTTAAAGGTCCACTATGAGGAAAGTTTTTTTTCGAACTCGCGGCCAATGTGTGATCCGAGGTCCCTAGCGCGCAATTTCAAATAGTGTACACTATGATACTGTAGATCGAGTGCACGAGGGGTGGTGCACAAGGTACGTATTTTCGGGTCGGTCGATAATTGTGTCATAGTAGGTCAAGACTAAGTACCGTACCCAATCGATCGTACAGTACTTCCAGATACCGTATACCGCTACCGTAACCCAGAATATCGCGAACTAACTTTATTTTCAAAAAGTCAATATACCGTACCTAATTGATCCTACAGTACCTATACCGTAACCCATTGTACAGTAACCCTTGCTACTGTAATCCACACCACGGCGGTCGATCGCAAAGTGATTTTTTCCAAAATTTTTTCTATTGAGTTGATTCTTGGACTATACCGTACCCATTGTACAGTAACCCTTGCTACCGTAATGCACGCCATGGCGGTCGATCGCAAAAGTGACTTTTTTTCCTAAATTAATTATATTTAGTTGATTCTTTGTTTATACTATACCAAGTGTACAGTAACCCTTGCTACCGTAATCCACACCACGGCGGTCGATCGCAAAGTGACTTTTTTCCTAAATTAATTATATTTAGTTGATTCTTTGTTTATACCATACCAAGTGTACAGTACCCCGTACTACCGTAATCCACACTTGTGCAAATTGCATAAAACATTAAGAGAGACTATCTGAGTGAGTGAACATTTTTGTGTAGACGCTTGGCACTAGCAAAAATCGATTTCTTCTTAAATTGGTAGGCAATTAGTACTCAGTGAGTATAGTTCACACCCCGCTTCTGGAGCGATACAGATCACGCGGGGTGATATGCGCCAAACATTGTTTACAAGATTACGGTATTCAACTTTGGCTCTTTCGCAATAATTTTGAACGAGTTATATCATAAGTGGTCGGCGTCCTTGTGATTATTGCTGCCACAAACTTTCACCCTATTCGCTTTTTTAAGCGCCGTGAAAAATCGAAATGTCGAACAATTTCCGCTTCAGGTCGTTCAGATGTGTGGGTATTGACACTTTTTATTCTTTCATTTTGTAGCCCTAGCGATGGCTATCAGCATAGAAAAAATAAGAAAAAATAATAATACTTTTTTTGAGAAACAGTCAAAATAAGGTTGACAAGATACCGTACCTTACATGATTTTAAGTTAAATTATTAGACCCAAAAAAGCGAATAGGGTGAAAGTTTGTGGCAGCAATCATCACAAGGTCGCCGACCACTTATGATATAACTCGTTCAAAATTATTGCGAAAGAGCCATAGTTGAATACCGTAATCTTGTAAACAATGTTTGGCGCATATCACCCCGCGTGATCTGTATCGCTCCAGAAGCGGGTGTGTGAGCTATACTCACTGAGTACTACTTGCCTACCAATTTAAGAAGAAATCGATTTTTGCTAGTGCCAAGCGTCTACACAAAAATGTTCACTCACTCAGATAGTCTCTCTTAATGTTTTTGCGGTTTGCGCAAGTGTGGATTACGGTAGTACGGGGTACTGTACACTTGGTATGGTATAAACAAAGAATCAACTAAATATAATTAATTTAGGAAAAAAAGTCACTTTGCGATCGACCGCCGTGGTGTGGATTACGGTAGCAAGGGTTACTGTACACTTGGTATAGTATAAACAAAGAATCAACTAAATATAATTAATTTAGGAAAAAAAGTCACTTTGAGATCGACCGCCGTAGTGTGGATTACGGTAACAAGGGTTACTGTACAATGGGTTACGGTATAAGTACTGTAGGACCAATTAGGTACGGTATATTGACTTTTTGAAAATAAAGTTAGTTCGCGATATTCTGGGTTACGGTAGCGGTATACGGTATCTGGAAGTACTGTACGATCGATTGGGTACGGTACTTGACCTACTATGACACAATTATCGACCATGACCCGAAAATACGTACCTTGTGCACCACCCCTCGTACACTCGATCTACAGTATCATAGTGTACACTATTTGAAATTGCGCGCTAGGGACTTCGGATCACACATTGGCCGCGAGTTCGAAAAAAAACTTTCCTCATAGTGGACCTTTAAAGGAATAAATAAAATGACGCCTCACATAGGACTATTTGCACTCCCATCAATATGGAGAGGTGATCGCCAAGAATCTCATTTGTTCCAAGAGTCATCCCGATGAAGCAAACTGTAACTTTTTAAATTTGTTATAAATGTGCAAGTTGAGATCAGGTTTGGCTCAACCTGATTTTGTTTTCCAATACACACTTATCTACATTTCAAAGACAACAACTTACAGAATGATAATGCAATATCTGAAGTGTAGGACGAAATTCCTCGTTTAGAACTGGGCGGAAATTCCTTAAAAATTAGTAATTTGTTGTTCCAAAGAGTCTCGAACCTGTAGGTACAGAACGATACTTTGAAATGCAATCGCCGACACAATCGAAGAAATGAAACGACCTAAAACAGTAAATAAAAGAAGGGAGAAAGCTCGACAAAATCAAGATTATTGCAATCAATTCGCAAAATCTTCATCAATGTTAATTAAATTGTGCAATCATACCGACAAGAAGTAGGGAGGGCAAGTAGAAATAGATTGCTGCCCATTGTAGTATGGCCATGAGAAGATTGCAGATGTTACCGGAGATCAAACCGACTGAATATGACTGTGAGATCATTTTCGATAAACAATATTCTTGAATTTTGAGTTAAATTATTCACAGTTAGATGTTTTGCAAGGATTGCATTTTCACACTAAAGTTCCTGTGAAACTTTCCAGCTGAACCTTTGCGTCCGAGTCGATCACTGATGATCGGAGAAAGAAACATTCCGAGAAGAAAACCGATCAACCTGAAAAGCAGTTTTATGAAAAAGTGAACTTAAAAAATTCTCGTATACATGTAAAAAAAGGCTAACCAGATATTTTGAATCACGTTCCAAAGCAATTTGTATTCATCAACCGTCAAATTATAGTTATAGGATGCGTTTAGATATACCTGAAATACTAGGCCAATTTCATTGTACTATGAAAACTCAATCAATAAGATATTGCGTGGTAGTCTCCACTTCCACGAAAAAAACAAACTTTGAACTCTTCAACCGGCGTGTTCAGGAAAGTAACCGCAAATCCGAAAGGGCCCATGCATGAGAAAGCTATTTGCAAGCTCAGAGAGAAGATGTGGACTGACATCTGCAGAAAATAGTGAAATACAATAGCCAAATATAAAACCTTTGCCACAACGACATGAATCTTTCTAAAATCGAAGAAAACCGATAAAAAATTGTTTCTACTGTTGAACCAGAGAAATAAATAAGAAAAACAACAACACAGAGATCGGTGCGAGAGCAATTACAGCGAACGTGTACCGAGCAGTAATTCAAAGAGAGCAATCATCCATTCAATAGGATACATGCGGTATTGTGGTTCATTGATCAGAGCACAGTTTGAGCGATCGGCTTATTTCCCGGTATACAAAGAAGTGTAAACAGAAAACAGAAATTCACTGGCAATAACATGTGAGCGGAGGCTCAGAGAGGCGAGATCAACAAGTGTGACCATGAAAAGGGAAAGCGGCCGGCATTGATTCCCTGTTTTTTCCGTAGTTACAGTCAAGCTCCAATGATCGATAGGGTATGAATCATATTTTGAACTGTTTTCCATTCAGTTGTGCTATTCTTCTCGATGTTTTCGAAAAAAGTGCACAATTTTTGCCCACGCAAATATTATTCTTTAGCGCATGAAATGTGATCAAGCATGGGGCGATTGCAGAGATCACTTTTACCGCGAGCAGAAGAAATAAGAGAAATTAGAGACAAATGCGAGTGAAAAGGTTCTCAGATTTCGGGTTGATAATTACAAAATTACTATCTGTCAGAATTAGATAAAACAATATGCAATCGCCTCTTAAACCCATATGGAATATATTTTTTCCAATAAACAAATATTTTTTATTCAAACACAAAATTTCGAGGAATACAATCAGTGCCGTTGAGGAGTGTCCACCACAATGGTTGTGACCGAGGCATCTTTGAGCTTTCCGTTCGCTGTTTCTGCAAACATATTAGTAAAAGTTCGAAAAGTTACAAAGCGTGATACCATAATTAGCATGTTACTTTTGTATGTCATTCTTCGAACTCGTCAAAGATAATCGTTTGAACCCCACTAATTTTCACCATGCACGATGTTACGGTCGCGGTGTCCTCTTCCTCTTCCAGTGAGCAACTCAACGGCGATCACTGAAATGTAAACAAGTTTCAGTATTTTTCACTTTCCGAATGGCTCCAAATTGCAATACCTTCAATCTTTCCAAATGGAATCTCGACGAGACAACTCCAGAAGTATGCAATTGCGTAGCTGAGAAATACCACGGGAACTGTGACAGTGAGACACTGAAATACAATTTCATGGTATTGAGCTATAAATTTGATACTTTCTGCTTCTTTTATATATCACGGGTCTCCTTTAAAAGTGTAGGAATGCTGGCTACTAGGAATATTTTGTATCTTAGATTTTGATTAAACTTGGTTCATGGACATGGTTGAAGGTCAGAAGAAGACTAATCCAGTCAGTTTGGTGAAATCTGCACATTATCGATTTTTATGATCTACAGCGACCAATTGACGTATTTCAGTCAATTTTCATCGTACAGCGAACTTTTTTTTCTCATTTTGCTCGTTTTCGAGAGATCTACAACTTCGTCAACGTAGCACAAACGGCCAAATCACGTCTTCATTGCGAAAATTGCGAAAAACTGAATTTCTTCTTGAGAATATCGATTTTCTGGATCCGTATACCATAAACACAATCGATTTTATTCTTCCGGTGGATTCTCCACGCAAAATTAGGGGGTGTTTACGTTGAGCATTTTTCATATAACCTGCTTTTCAATATCGATTTAGTAAGGGAGCGAATGCCTCGTTCTGGACGGTCGATTTTAGGAAGATTCAGTTTTTTGGTCATATCTTGGTTCAAACTGATGCAATCGAGCTCACAAAAAATGAATTCGAGAGCTCTCGAGAAGCCGGAAAAGTTTATTTAAGTGAACTTAAGCGATAACATTCGTCGTTTCTCGTTATTGAAGGAAAACAGTTCAAAATGCCAACAAAATATGATTTTCACTGCTCAGATCGAACGATTGACCATCATTGAAGTAGTCTGTCACATTTTTAGATATTTTGGACATCCCGCAACTACTTTTAGTAACACAAACTTGATAATTATCCATTAGCTGAGATAACTCAATCCTGAATCATAATATTATGGGGAAAAATATATCGGAAAAATAACTTTATTCACCTTTATTCAGCGTTTCAAATAAAAAAAATATAATTTTACAGGACGAGTAATGTTTAAAATGTGCCAGACTACTTCAATGATGGTCAATCGTTCGATCTGAGCAGTGAAAATCATATTTTGTTGGCATTTTGAACTGTTTTCCTTCAATAACGAGAAAACGACGAATGTTATCGCTTAAGTTCACTTAAATAAACTTTTCCGGCTTCTCGAGAGCTCTCGAATTCATTTTTTGTGAGCTCGATTGCATCAGTTTGAACCAAGATATGACCAAAAAACTGAATCTTCCTAAAATCGACCGTCCAGAACGAGGCATTCGCTCCCTTACTAAATCGATATTGAAAAGCAGGTTATATGAAAAATGCTCAACGTGGAGCTCAACCCCCTAATTTTGCGTGGAGAATCCACTGGAAGAATAAAATCGATTGTGTTTATGGTATACGGAGCCAGAAAATCGATATTCTCAAGAAGAAATTCAGTTTTTCGCAATTTTCGCACTGAAGACGTGATTTGGCCGTTTGTGCTACGTTGACGAAGTTGTAGATCTCTCGAAAACGAGCAAAATGAGAAAAAAAGTTTGCTGTACGATGAAAATTGACTGAAATACGTCAATTGGTTGCTGTAGATCATAAAAATCGACTGGATTAGCCTTCCTCTGACCTTCAACCATGTCCATATACCAAGTTTAATCAAAATCTAAGATACAAAATATTTTCTAGTAGCCAAACGAGTCAGTTTTCCTACACTTTTACAAGAGACCCGTGATATACTGCACATTTGCGCAATCCGTGCACCTATGTACTAGAAAAACGGAAAAATCGGTGATTTTCCTGATCTATTGTTTCCCATTGCTTCATTTACCGTATGCAGGAGTGAGACAAAGTGCGGCGGTCGATCGCTTCCACTTAGAATGATTTGCAGCGTGAACCAGTGAGCGAGGAAGGCGCAGTAGGAGAGTCGACCGAGCGGATACCAGAGAGGATGCTCGAGCAGCGACTTCACAGGTCCTTTAATTTTCATGTTTTACCTTAATTGCTTAGCAATAAAAAGTCAACTTTCAATAACAATTTTGAGAATTTAATTTGGAAGTTACCTGCCCAGTTGAACGTGCACGCGAACACGACCCACGCGACGGCTGCGGACCAGCCAATGCGGGAGAATACGCCATAAAACGAGCGAACGGCGACACTCCACTCGGATTGACCTGAAATGGTAAGAAAGTTCTGAAATGCAAGTGTAATTTTCCTAATTGTTGTGTTACTCGGATTGCCCTGAAAAGAAAACTGGGTCGAGCGCTAAATATTTTTTTTTAAATGTCGCAAATATAGAACCTCGCAAATAATCGTAGACCGAGAATATAACAGTGAGAGCGACGATAGTAGAGAGCAACCAACCGACTGCGAGTTCCCACTGAAAACTCGATCATATCAAATTATGCATTCACGAGTATTTCCACAATTCACGGGGCTAAAGAGGTGCCATTTTTCAAAATATTCACCATCTTCGGTTGTCTTATTTTTATCGTCTGTTTGCGGACTTGCACGATCAGATATCCGCTGATAATGCCCACGAGGTAGGGGATGCAGCGAGCCCACGGCTTCATGTAGAGCTTGGTGAAGTTGAAACTGAAAGTATTCGCATCTCTGAATGCGATACAAATTGTGATAAACTGTTCCGCGCAATAATACCAATTCGATATATTGTTTTAATACGAAAGTAAATATTGTAAAGATTAGGTTCCTACTCTCCGGTAGTTGCGACGGTGAATGCTAGAGCAGGTAGGTCATAGTAGGCAGTGAGGAATACGGTGGAGCCGATCGAGAGGAGCACACCGCAGACAATGGCGCCCACGCCTGACTTCCCTGAATTCAGCCAATTATACAACATTTATTACCCTGAAACTTCAACTAGCATTCACATGGTTGCTATGAAAAGCACATTGAACAGACATGACATTGTTCCGTGAGCTATTGTGTAAATACGTATTGGTGAGCAACATACATGAGTAGTAGATAGCGAGGAGGAAGAGGGGCGCTGCCCAGTACAGCTGAGTGTCCACACAGAGGAACCACGAGATTGGATAGCACTGGAAAAAAAAGTGGATTGAAATTTGTACTGACAAAGAGCTTCTTTACGTAGATATCAAACCTATTACAATTTCCAGAACGATGAAAATTTTTAAAAAAAATCCATACAATTTGATCGACTTCTTGGAAGTTGTTGAGGTAGAGCGCGTTCATCCACCAGCTGTTCTCGCAATTCTCCACGAAACGAGTCGTGTTCTGAAAGCAGTGGCAATACAACGACATTAACCATTTGAAATTGCCTCCTCATCCTGAATACGGAAAGTAAATGAACATGAGAGATCATTTTGCATGATTCAGAACATCTAGATATGCTCAAGGCTATCGTGCTGACATCCCGTCCCGAGGCTTTTGAGAATATCAATTGATGAACGAACGAAAGCAGTTCCGGCAGCCCAGATACCGTGCATTTGCGGCGTCCACGCCACGTACAGAGCGATGAAGAGCATGTAGGATGGAGTCAGTCTGGAATCATAATGTCTTAGTTGTGCCCATTTTTCTCATCATGGTTACAAACAATGACGACAAATTCTACTTCCATAAGGCCAAATAATCTCGGAAATCTCACCGCAGCCATCGATGGACGTAGTACATGATCCAGTTCATCGGAGCGTAGACGTACTCGGGATTGGAGTGGACGCGCTGAATTCTGCTCAGTTAGGATGGAAATGTTCGTTGGCAATTCGGGATGTCATCTCGCCATTTTACAGGTTCGGTAGACTCATTAATCGGGAGGGTCTATAGCTTGCAGGGATTGTGATATCGCATCTCGAAATCGATCACCTTGAAGAAGACGTAGGAAACAAGCAATCCAGAGACGAGAAAGAATGTGTCGACTGAAGGATACGCGTTCAGCAGGATATCGGAGAAGAAGTAGTCCGTTTCTCTCATGAGTTGAAGTCCATTGTCTGCAACTAAGAATTTGTAACGAAATTAATTATTAATATATTTTGTGCCAGAACTGAAGCCTCCCGCGAGCCCACTCTCGAATGCTGAATTTACCTTTACCTTGATATTTAGAACTAAACATACTAATAATAATAAAGTAATATAAATGAGACAGCTTCTGTTCATTATATGTGCTTCTGTTCATTATCGTAAAATGCAATTGTCCTGCACTTCTACTAATCCCCCTAAGATGATAACATGTGAATGGCCGCTATTCAACACAACATGAGTTGATAACATCAAGTACGGAATCTGGTCAAATCGTGTTCTTCGTTATGGAGAGTGTATGCGTATTGGAGACAACGTACGAAACCAACAAAGATTTAAATCTCATTATAATATTTTAATCAAATTATAATCGCCCTGACATTAGATAACGAGTTATGTTTACCTCCATCAGCTGAGAACATGACCGCGTGGCCATTGACCACCCACGTGAAGGTGATCAATCTGATTGCGTCGAGACAGGCAATCGAATCTCCGCTCGTACGAATGGAGAAGATATCGGAGGTGTTGCGTAGGACGGAGAACGATGTGAGTAGCCTCCACTCTGCGTGCGAATATCTTTATATTTCTGTTGAAATTTCTATTAAATGCTGCAATTGCCTATCCCCATCACTCTGAATAGACTACAAAATGAAAAAAAAATTTAACAGTTTTTTTTCATTTTCTAATGAATCTTACCCGTCCGTCCCTTCAACTCTGCTTCCATGCCCTTTCGAGTGGCGATGTAATCAAGAATCGAAGCGGTGACAGCTATCAACAATAGTCCAATTAAGAAGACGCTGCAAAATTTGGCATAAATAATACGAATTCCATGTTATTTTCACTGTTCACACTATAACCACTCGACTTTCCCCCGATATAATGTGTAGGATGAAGAGACGATTACTCGAATGAACATGAATTCTCACTTGAACAAGTAGAAGAAGGAGGTTGGCTCATTCTTCGTATCAACGCAGTTAATTTCGCATAGATGTGCTGTGCCGTTGGTGATTTTGTGAAGAATACGACCAATGTCCTGAAATGATGTGGTTTTTTCTTGGTTGTGCCTATGTTTACCTTAGAGCTCATCGCTCGAGTGTGTGATACCCTCTATCATGTTTTTTCACGTAAAGATTATTATCGGTGTTCCAATGATCCTTACCGTATAATAATTGAGAGAAAGAACCGTAAGATCTACATTTCAATTACCTCTTCTCCTCGGAATTCTATGAAGCGGAGAGGAACATGAAACACATTACCCGAATTAATATTCTCTTTCGATTCCAACACCTAATGCATATTCAATTCTCACAGTACCGTATCCTTCTCACAGCTTCCAGGCAAGCAGAGGGCCATCTTTACGTTGGTCGTAGCAATCGGCGAGCATCGATCATGTCCCTGGCCGAAATCGAAATCGGGAATCTTGCCTCCAGGAAGATTATCAAACTGAAAAAAATAAATATCAGAAAAAGCTAGACAATTCAGGTACGCGTACTCATAACTTCTTAGCCTAGTTTTTTTTTAGTTTTTTTTAATACCAGGGAAAGATATCGGCGAAATATCAATAAACGTACACTTATTCCATACGACGCGAAATCGATTCTGCTCCAATCCACGTTCACATGTAGATAGCAATAGTTTGTCTCGAATGGTCCCTGTAATTGAAGCTCTAAGAACGAGTTTTACATCATGCATAATCAAAGATTCAAGTGGGGTTATTGGAAAGAAACGCGCCTCAATGTTCATGCACAGCTTTGGGTCTCCAGCAAACGTAACCGACATTTCGTCCATGTACAAAGAGTGCGGGCGACCAGTAGAGGCGAGCACTAAAAAGTTTTTATATTATTAATGAATTGTAAATAATAATAATTTTCGAAAATACCCACTTTTCATAGCGTAGGTCGCATTCGTAATCTTCTCGTCCTTCAGACATTCAAGTGATTTGCATTTCTGAAAAAAATTAACTCTGTAAAAGCACAAAAATCAAACTCAAAATAATCCACAGCGCGAAATTTACTTGCGATATACCACACATGCAATCCTACAAAACAATATTTTTAAGACGCCCCGAGAATCTGTTGATCGGATCTCGATGACTTGGCTCTTCTTTATCTCATCTCGATTGATCGTGGATGCGAGCAATTTGGTCGTTGAGGAGAGTCAAGATGATCATACTTGAGCGGTCAGCCCAGCCAGGAGGAGTTGGTTGAAGGCGCTCTTGATGTCCCGGAAGCATTGCGTGTCCGTCTTCGCAACCTCCATTGCGGTTAAAACAAGTGGATTGCGAAGAGCTGGAGGGATATCCTGCAGAAAAAAACTGTCTCAATATTATAGCAATGGGCTTTCAAATACTTAAACAAAACGTGAGTAGATACACCATCGAAACTTACAAATATGTTGAAGGGAAGCTGGGCAGCGGCCAGCGGTAGAAGTAAGCAAATACATAGTAATTTCATAGCGAATTTCTGAAATTTGGGCACTGAGGAAAGAAACAACTATATCTGATGTGATGGACCTTACCCCTTTCCAGCCTTAAATACACAACGATGCCCTTAGCGAAGAGCAAGATGCGATTCGGGATAGGAGTTCTCTGTTTCGGCGATTTTGTGCTGTGATCAGTGCCAATCAACAGATAAGACAGAACGCCGGTCCAAAGTTGATATGCGCCTTTTCATGGAAAACATGATAACGACTAGTCAGAAGGAAGTAATCCCAGAATAAAGTTAGACAAGCGAAATTGCAGAATCTGTTCGAGAGAGTAACAGTACGTTATTGTTGAAACTCTAGTAGGTTCAAATCGAAATAGGGACAATAGTTGTTTTCCCACTCATTCTACGCCGATTATCAAATCGAACTTTGGCTGAGGTCATGGGCACAGAGTGCATGCCCTTAAATCGTGTTATTCTTCGACTGATTTCGAGCGGTATTCGGAGTGTTCCAGATAACACTACAAAATCTTAACAGAATAGTGCGTTGGAAATGCTCATAATAATATGCATATATTTTCTGTTCAAAATAAACAAATCAAAATTCCAGAACGTTAGCAGAATGCAGAAATTACAACAAATTAGAAACGTGACGTTCGGTCTTCCATTAATCGGTATTATTCTGAAGTACAAGACATTTATCGGAATATCACAACAACTTCGAATCGATACTGTTATCATTCTAATGGAATCAAAATAAAGTTAATTCAACAGCTGGTTTTATGCGACGCAACCCGTCCCTTAGTTTGAACCTGCGTGACCTCGATTTTCGAACTCTGAAAACAATTTAAATTAAGTATAAAAGTTTGATTTCACTTGCCTTTCGCCACATATTGAGCACTTTCCTTCGGTAGATGGGAGTGGAAATAATGAGTACGAGCGAATGAAGTGGAGAATGGCATGCGACTAGAAAGTAGCAGATTGAGTGAAGCACTGCAAGAATTAGGACATTGACTCTTATCATTCCTCATTGACTCCTATCATGTCAACTGATATTAGATCATATATTAGAATTCAATTGTATACTGTAACAATTGCAGTATAACTCACATGGTCCCTTTACGTGAAGTACTGCGAACGAGATACTGGTAAAAAATAATGGGACGAGGACGAGTACTAGAGGCACAACCGACTGCAATTAACTTATTGTGTTTGCATGATGCTCTCTACGGTAAAAATGGTCTTATTGTCTGTTCCTTCAACATTCTCTCTCGCCCGGCCGATAATGGAGCGGATACAATGAAGGGCTAACTTTGGACAATCACCTGAATAATGAGTATTCTGATCATTGCCGAATTCAGCTTCTTCTTCCTCTCACTCATCGCCGTCCTCTTTTCAAGTTGAGCAAATGTGTGCAGGGATAGCTTAACATTTTTGTATTGTAAAATCAAAACAACACCTGATTGTTTCCCTATTCCACAGCGACGAACACGATTCCTACGCAGAGTGAGAGGGCGCAAACTAGGGCGTACGGAACGAACAAATCCCTGTCCAAACAGCTAACTTTATGTAGAGGCACCGAAGGCCAGTGCCGTTCCACTACCTAAAGGAGTTGTATCAAACACTGCCTTTTGTAAAAAAAGTTGGAAGCTGAAATAAATCCTGTAGTACTTCTGTAGCATCTTCTAATTCGGTTAACTGCAAAAATTGCATGTTTCTCCTACAGAAAGATTCTCTAAACACTCACTCGAAGTAGATATGCCATGAAAACTGGAAGTGTGACAAACAAAACCATGATAGAGACACGGAATCTGGTTGAAAGATGCCATCGGGAACCGGGCACTAGCACGGCCTTGAAGAAATCAGATCGAAAGATAATTTAGTTTTTGTAAACCTGGTGACGTTCCATAAAGCAAGCAAAATATGTGGGCGCGAAAAGTCCCATAATGCAAATCCATACTTCCTGAGAATATTTTATGAAAATTTTGGAATTTAACCATTTTATCTCTACAATAATGAATGTGCTCACATAGTAAAATGTGGCGGAGCCGGGAATATCGAGTATTGGATCCACTCTGAAGAAAACCATTTTTTCCACAATGAATTGAAAGAATACGTGTACCTGATGAGGCATGTTTCTGGCAATAATACTAACGGATCCCAAAGAAACTGCATAATAATGTCACACGATACGCCAATGAGCTGAAATACATCAACCGAAGAGAGATCATACAAGATTGGTCATTAGAGAGATCGTTGAATCGGAATCATATCTTACCACTATAAAGACGAGACATGCTGAATAGGAGCGTGAGGCATAATGCGCGCATAGCAAAACGACGGATATTGAGGGAACGGCGAGTACGAAAGAGAGGAAAGTGAGGACATGCCTGGCGGATCTGAATTCGAGAATTTCAAACGAAGATATGGAACTTTTTACAATTATTCACAACAAAATTCCTTCGTGCGTTCTCAATCACACGCTATTTTAATGTAAATTTGTGGTTGCTAACCTGAGAATTTCGTGGACGCGCATGTCGAAATCTACCATTTTATAGAGCACGTTGACAATCTTAAATGCCAGTCTTAACAATCTAACTGCCTGTCAAGCAAATTATCGCGAATCGAAGGTGGCCTGCAGTCATGTTCTTCAGTAATCGTCACTTATCGTTTCTTCTGCGTAAGTAACGAGGTGATTAGGCTGAAAGGCGGTGGTTTTCAAACGAGACTGATCGTCAAACGGAAATCGCTAACAGACTAGTGCAGTATCTCTAGAAAATCGAGTACGCTCAGGGTATGACGAATTTACGGTAAATTGCACTTTCACAAATCCCCATCTATGCAAAGACTAACACAAGTCACGTAATCGAACGCTAGATGCATACAATAGCTCATTATTAAGCATGTGATGGTCATTTTGCCTAGGTTACTGTATTATGCGTAGACAGATGTTTAAAACACGCATTCAATGAACGAGAACACTTGGAAAAATAACGATCTATTAGGGTGTCCCATAAGTTCTTACACATTCTCTTTTGAACTCGCGTAAAACTTTACTCTCAATCGATCGCATAGTTTGCCATGTGCAACTGGTACACAAAGTATTTCTTCATTTGCACACAAAATATGTAGTTGATTGCATCAGCCAATTAGTCGCTATATCGATTTTCACGAAGAGTTCAACTCGAAACTCATGCGAATTTTGCCTCGCTCGTTCCTCTTCGTCATAAACAACAACGATGCTTACTCGAAACGAGTGCTAACTAAAGTAGAAGACACCCTTCTATTACCACTTGATAAGCTTGATTCCATCTTTCCAAGAAATGTGATTTTCCCATCGAAATAAACACCCATTCACAACGATACCCTATCAAAGACTCTTGCTCTTTTCTGACGACGGTGAAGAGGAACTCCGAATAGAGTATGCGCAACTTGGAGAAGGTGATGAGTACTCCAAATCCAACGGTGGGCCAAATCCTCTCTCAATGGTTGGAAATTATGCAATGGTTGGATTCAGATTAGGAGTCCTAACCTGTCCCGAAGTTAGAAGTGCACGAAAAGAGTGACCCTCTCAATTTCTTCTTATCGACACAAGGTCCCTTCTTCTGTGAGGTTCTTCCTGAAGGTGCCAACGTTAAGGTGGACATCTTCACTGCTCAGCAGTAGGAGATGGCTTTCAGAGTCCCTCCCAGACTCGTGAGCCATATAAAAATCTTGATCCTCATGGACAATGAGAGGCCGCATCACGAAAAAATCACTCAGAAGAAGCTGGAAAATCTTGGAATCGAATGGATACTCTATCCTCTGTATTCACCAAATAACACCCCTTGCGACTACCACAACGTCCGATCTCCTTATGCTTCGGGTCGCGGAAATAAATTCGCCAAACGAGATGAACTCAATAGAAACTTCCAGGAATAAATGAACTCTAAGCCCCAGTACTCCAGGAGGATAGGAATCGAGACCCTGACTAATCGATGGTAGTAGGTAGTGTGAGGCAAGGGGGCATACATTGTTGACTGGGAATAGGGAATCGTTGAAGAAATAAAGAAAACAAAAAAATATTGAAAAAAGTGAAAGAACTTATGGGACACCCTAATAATAGGCAAAAAATGACTATAAGCGCATAAGTTGGGAAGAAAAAACTAAAAAAAACCTCTTAATTTCAACACAACTCCATAAATTAAGCTTTATTCGCAGTTTAAGAACAAGAATATTCGGTCAACGAGTATCAATGAGTACAATCACGATGAATTCTCTATATGTTTATTATTATACTGTAAAGTTAGTAATTGTTGTCATCGCTTCTTCATTTTACACATTCGATCGATCGGCGAGAGAGTACGGGAAATGAGGAGACGGTGACTCGAATATCGAAATGTATTCTACTGTATTCCACTTCCAGTGAGGTTCTTCTGCTGCACAATGTCACAGGCGGCCTTGAAGACGAAGTCGACGTTCTGCGTGTCAGTAGCACACGTGTAGTGAGAGTAGATCTGACGCGCAGTGTCCCTCTTCGACTTGCGCTGCAAGATGAGATACGTTTTAAATGAGGAATTTCAAGGAAATATGGGAGAAAAGAATGTCAAGGAAATATATAACGTAGGGGCAAGAGGAAAATAAATTTTTGGAATCACCAATTAAGATGTGTTGCACCTATAATTGTTTTTCTGGAAGCTGCCTCGGGAACTGAACAATTCAGAAAAAAATGTTGAGTGATGCAAAATTATAACCTTGAGAAAGTACTCGGTGATACACTCCGATGCCTCATCCACAGTGGTGCCATCTTTAAAGTAACCATAAACATAGATTTAACTCGAAATTATCTTACTGTATCCAACAATGTAATGGGAGAGCGGCTGGCTTTGCAATTTCTTAGCGAAGAGATCTTTCTGTAATAAATGCACCGTGTTTCGCTCACAATTGTATTCTACGGTCTTAATATTTCCATAGTGTGTACCTTATTCAGGAAGAGAATGAATGCGGTTGAGGTCAGAAATCTGCTTCGCAGCATCTCGCCAAAGAGCAGAGACGAATCACGCAGCCGATTTTCCCGTATCTGAACCATGATTTTATTCGATTACCCGATCTCTTCCTCGCTCTCATTTATTTTCGAAAATCTAGTTGTGAGAGGGGATCTTGAATAAATATACTATCGTTCTCTAGTTTAGGTCTCACAATGGGTTTCGAAGTTTCCTGTGCGATGGATTCCTCGTGAAGCACCGGTCTGATCTCTACATCGTCTTCGTCCAGTACCTGTAAAGCACTTGAAATGTCAGTGATCATCAGTCAGTTGTTAGCCATTGGCTGACAAATAAAGCTTTCTATATGGCCGATTATGCAAATGCCAAATATGACGCTTAGGGCATTAGTCAAGTGTTATTGTTTTGCGCACACAACTGCAATTCAGACGGATCATAATGGGTGACCTGGTCGTAGGCCGCCATCGATGCAACGAAGAGTACAGCAGCGACTCCATCAAAGCAGTGAATCCACTTCTTCCGGTACGTTCGCTGACCACCCACGTCGATTAATCTGAGCATAATTGACTTATATAACCCATAGTTGAAGGCGGAAATTCAACCGAGTTAAGTGAGATGCATAGGACCACCCACGTCTATTAACCTATGCAATCAATTATTATATTATAATATAACTGAGTTCATAAATTAATTATACGTTATTAATTATTAATTATCGGGTTCTTAATTATTATATTATATTATAAGGGAACACCGAACATCGGTCAGAACAAGGCGTATATTGTATTAGATTGATCGTTTGTTTTATTCTCTATTGAATTCTCTATTTTTTTCAATTTTTGAAGTATATTGAAGCGAGATAAAATACCGAATGTTCGCTTTGTCGAAGGAGAAGTTGATTTCATTTATGCTCGTGGTGGGAATGCGCAGATGCAGAATATCCTCGGGTGTGGGCATGTATTCGGGAGAAAGGCGAGTGTCGAGATTGGGAAGGTAGCTTAAAGAAGGAGTGTCAGCAAAGTTGAACTTTTTGACGCTGTCATAACCATGGCCTAGCTGTGCACAACCCAACGAGATTCTGAAGATTTCACATTCATATCTATATTTTGAACCGAGTTATCATTAGTTGGCCGGATGCCAAAGGAGGCTTGTAGGGAAGGGACGCTCTGGTAAGTTTCCCAGTGGGATCCCAGTGAAATCCCAGTTGGGAGCCCGCATGTATCGAAATCCACTGTGATCCCACTGGGAAAAATCCCACTGGGATCCCACTGGGAAATTCCACAGTCATCCCACTGGGATAGCGATTTGAGCAGACTTTCCCAGTGGGATCCCAGTGGATTTCCCAGTGAGATACATGCGGGCTCCCAATTGGGATTTCTCTGGGATCCCACTGGGAAAATATACCAGAGCGTGCGGGAGTTCAAATATCTTGAAGATCTGTCAAAAAACATTTTGCGGGAATCGAACCTGCAACCTACAGATCACATGGCGGCTGCTCTACTAGTGAGCTATCAACCGATGGTTCTATATTCTCTTATCTCGCACTATGATCTTTGGATGGTGGGCTAGGCCATGGTTATGACAGCGTCAAAAGTTTAACTGCTGACACTCCTTCTTTAATGATAAATTTGCAAATTTATCATTATATTTTCAACAACACTAAACAGCATAATTTATTCTATAATAGTGATTCATATGATACGAAACCAACGATACCAACGATATTTCGTACCAACGTACCAACGATATTTCGTACCAACGTACCAACGATATTTCGCAGAACTATACTTTTAACTTAAAAGCACTGCTAATATTTAGCGCCTTTTTAGATATTACACGCGAAGAAAACATGTTGTTTGGTGTCTGTGTATTTATCTCAAAACAGCCGTTAGACCTTTCTGATAATGACTACTACGCCATTCATATCGAATCGAAATAAGTATTGCAAAAAAACTGACTAATGCGCGTTGTCAGGGAGCGAAGAGTAGTTGGGGTGGCACTGCATTAATGTGCGGACGCTCTAAAAATCACACATTTCATTTAGAAAAAAATAATCAGAATCATTTTAATTATAATTGAGTTCTCACCGTTAACAGTAAGAAGTTCTTGAACACATCGGCCACAATGTTCTCGTCTAAGCCGGCAAACCATGCCTGTCCTTCGGCGAATGGTATGATTAGACTCTCAAATGGAACTTGTAATTTCATTTAAATAAAATATGTAACCTGCTCTACGTCGGGTATTTCTCGAACAGATTCTTGCACGCCTTTTGCAATCACGTGAAATATCTGAAAATACGCAAGTAAAATATATTAAAACAAAAAAAAACCTGAAACACATTGTAGTGTAGATGCTTGTGAAAGCTCTGCATCTCTTCAGTACTGAAGCCGTTCATGTGCAGTATTCTAAAGAATGTAAGCTTAATCTACCAAAGAATCATTTGCGAACCTCATCTGCTTCAGAATAGTCGATTTCCCGGCATCGGAGCCACCTGAAATTGGGTTAATTCGGGTAAATCAAGAGAGGGAGAGAGAGACCTAAAAGCAGGATCTTCAATCTCTTCTTGTCCTCCACGTTTTCCTTCTGCAGCATTGCATCTATTATGGAGGAAGCTGTGGTCTGTTTCATAACGTCTCGGATAACGCTGAATGTAAGCATGAAGTCGTGGGTTTCAACGATAAACCATCTCAGGCTTTAATCAGATTTGGTTCCTCGTATTCGTAACAAAACATTGCAAATGAAATAAATTCTCTAATGTAATGTCTGGAATGACGATGATATGCGGAGAGGTGTTTGCATAAGTCCGCTCACACAGTCACAGTGGTGGCTTGTTCCTGAACACTCTGAACGGCGTTCTGTGCGTATCTGGCTTGGCCCTCTGCAATTTGCAAAAATATAATTAATTGTGGAAAGAGGCAGAATATTCTGGAAATGTTTCTATGCCGAGATATACACTCTTCCCCTGCTCTTTCTTGAGAGTGCGGCGCGATAGAATGGAGAAGTTCACGACATTATCGTGTAGCAAAAGTACAAACGAGCGGCATACCTCTAGAGATCGTCCCATGCATAGTCCACTTTTTAGTTTTGTGCATGCAACACCCATATCGAGTCAACTGTTCACTGTAGTAGACTGGAACACGTATCCTACATTAAATTTGGGTAAAACATAATTGAAGTACAGATATATCGTCTTAAGGTAAAAGTCTGCCCGATCGTAGGCAAAGCGCGGTCAATATGAGAAGTAAAGACGAGAAGATGACAACGTAGACGGCGTTCCCAAGTGCGTTTTAAACGAACCTCGATTTGACATTATTAAATGGCAGTAAAACCAATTGATGAAAGTGAAAAATATAGGCATAAGAGAAAACACACTAGCGAAGGGCCATATATGATTCTTTAAGGGAATACAATTTTTTCTTGAGCCCCGACTAGGATGAAGTAAAAAGAACAGCTCGAAATTATAAAATTCTATTCTTCATTCGATACTATTTATTTATTATTGAACCACGAAGTGAAGAAGTTATCCAATTCGATATCCCATTTACCGTGCGCCATGAAGTTTGCATCTTCAATGTGTGAAAATCTGAGCAGACACTCAATGGTCTTCCATGACCATTGTTTTTTTTACTCCGCTAAGAAAGGCATCACATAATCTCATTTATGAAAGAGGCTCCAATAAATGGTGAACGTCGCCACACCGGACCCTGTAAGCCTTCCCGTATTAGTCCCTCTCTCGATTTACCATGGATTATCGTTCCATGCTGAAATGTCCTTCTTCCCTTCCCCTACCTTCGACTGCCGTCTTCCCATGCTAAACCTCCCTTCCTTCCATCTACAGATTTGAAACATCCTCGTCTCGCCATCGAACAGTACTTGTGGAAACGACGAACCCTTACATATCTTCGGAAGGCGCTCTAATCGGTAGAGGTATACAGGACATTCGCCCTCCTTCACATATTCAAGCTCTTCCTGCAGATAGCTCATCGAAGGGATGTTTACGCCCTGCTCATCCTTTCAAGCTCCGACCTTGACATTACATGCTCTGTTAATGCTCGTGATTCCACCCACACTTCATTAATGCGGGTGATGAAACGCCAGAGTGATATAAAGTACGGAGGTCGGACCTTACAGTATCGCCGGAGAGTACATATTCGCCCACATATACTTTCTGCTATAGTTTTCCAATCAGGCGAGGTATCGTGCTGAAATTTTTACCGGAGATAGCAAATCTAATGGGGAATAAGGTGCTCCTATTGCGATCTTAGGTAAATTTCTCACGTTTGCATAGTGATGACGCAACCTAAGAGCACTTTTTCGAAAAATAGTCTTTTCTCTGGAGACATTTTTCATGCCTGTCTAACTTTCTGAGTGTTGAGAACCATCCATGCACTACCCAGAAAACAAATTTCTAAGTTGATGCGGTGTTGCATATACTTGCTGTACGCTCAGAAGATGTTGAGCGGCAACCATTTAGTGAGGAACGCTGACTTGACAATTAGATATAACACATCGTGGTCGAGCTTTTGAACATTTTAAAATCATTTTGCCAAAGTTGTGCCACATATACCCCCATTCACTGCAGTCTTACAGAGCACGGGTTTTAATCATTTTTTTTTGTATTTATTGGGGTGTCCGGAAAGTTCGTATAATGCTTCGGAAAAAAGTCAGTTCGCGATCAAATGCAGTGATTGCGCAATCTGTTTGTCAACAATGTATTGCATCATCATTCTGACGTTGAGTTGTGAGAGGATTTAATCAGTCTCCTAGTTGCTACATTGATTCTTGTGATGGACTCCCATCTCTACCTCCGAGCAGTTTTACTTCATTACTACCGTCTTGGCCGATCCGTGAAGGAGGCCCACTCTGCCCTGGCCCAGTCGGAAGGAGCTGACACCCCCTCCATACCCTTCTGCTATAAGTGGTTCTCCCGCTTCAAGAAAGGGGAGTTTGGTCTCGATGATCAACCCCGCTCTGGACGCCCTCCCTCCCTCGATCGGCCTCTCCTTCTCCGCACACTGAAGCGCAAGCTCATGGCCAGTGTGCGTGAGTTGAAGAAGGATACTGGTACTCCCAGATCAACGGTGTCCGATATCCTCCATCGATCTGGGAAGAAGCCGAAACTCCCACAAGTGATTCCCCATGACCTCTCCCCCGAACAGCTGAAAAATCGTGTTCAAGTCTGTCGGGAATTACTCCATCGTAGATCCAATCTTCGATGGACCAATTCCATCATCGCTACAGATGAGAAGTGGATCACGTACGATAACCCTGTGAGGAGACTGCAATGGGTGGATGCAGATGAGAAGCCCACGCCCGTCCCGAAGAAGGAAGAGCACGGAAAGAAGGAACTCCTCTGCTTCTTCTTCTCAGTGCTCGGTCCCATCTACTGGGAGATCCTCGCCCCTGGCACCAGCATCAATGCCGACCTCTTCTCTGAACAACTGGAAGATGTCGCGATCAGAGTCCCTCCCAGACTCCTGAACCAGGGCAAAATTCTTCTTCTGATGGACAATGCTCGCCCACATCGAGCGAAGATGACCCAGAAGAAAATGGACGAGCTGAAGATCGAGAGGATTCCCCATCCACCGTATTCCCCGGATCTCTCCCCATGCGACTACCACTGCTTCCGCTCTCTCTGACTTCTGCAAAGGAAAGAAGTTCAAGAATCGAGATGAAGTTGTGAGGGCTTTCGTGAACTGGGCGGTCTCGAAGAAACCCGCATTCTGGAAGAGAGGAATCGAGACCCTGCCCAATCGCTGGAGGGAGGTAGTGAAAAAGAAGGGGGCATGCATTGGTCACTGAGAATTGTAAAGCATTGAATAAAAAATAAAAACAAAAAATTATACGAACTTTCTACCTCCCTCCAGCGATTGGCCCAATACAACAACATCCTTTTTTCATGTCAACAACTTTGGCGATCACCATTGTTGAGCCTAAGCATCAACTTCAGTATTTTATCCCGAAGTGCAACGCTTCTAAATCATTACCAGAGATCATTATTGGATGCATAGGGCTGCGGTTGCTGAGCAAATACCCATAATTCCACCTTTTGATTAACATTTGATGCGTTCAATCATTAAATTATTATTATTCGTTATCTTCAATTGATCATTTCCCTGTATTACTGTGAACCAACACTTAGACTGGAATGATCAATCTCACTAATAAGGACAAAAAACGTTGGGGAATTCACTCAAGTTTGTTTGCATTCGAAGATAATCTCGCTAAAATAAGTGGTGTAAGTGTGGTGTTGTCAATAATTCAACTGACAATGAATCGCAAAAAGAATCGGCGCTTCTGCACAATAACGGACAACTACGTGAACGGTCTACAAATGTACAGTTATATTTCTTAGTAGGTGACAAGAGCGCAACCTCCACTGGAATAGATATGCTACGTGGTTATCGGGAAATATTCGATTAGGTAAATCACATCAGAGGCAATGGATATCTTTGTGGTTGTCCGTGATTGTGCAGAAGCGCCAAAGAATTAACATTACATCAAAAGTATGAATTACATTTCAGTGCATATACTCGCATTATACATAATGTACACATGCTTCTTACACAGATCTTATATGAACTGTGATCTAAGGGGGGGGGGTGACAAAAGAGCAACCGACAAAAGAGCAACGGGGCGCCGTTCGCTGGAGAGTCGAAGAGGGAACTTGGGAGTTGCTGCATTGTCACTAGTATGCTCACCACCACACCACCCTGTTCAGATCCTGTAGTTAGGCGATCATGAGTTTTACTCCATATCTATGTATAGGTCTAAAATTAAGAATTTGGGCGAAAATTGATGGATATACCAACTTCAAATACTGTAGCCACTCAATATTACATTACCCCAGAATCTACTGTAACCGAGTGTCATGGATATCGATTGGTTACGATATTTGAAGCTTGTCTAGAAATCAATTTCCACCCAAATTCAAAATTTTAGACAATGAACCCCTATACATAGATATGGAGTAAAACTCGCCTAGCTACAGGATCTAAACAGGGTGGTGTGGTGGTGAGCATACTAGTGATAATGCAACAACTCCCAAGTTCCTACTTCGACTCCCCAGCGAACGGCGCCCCGTTGCTCTTTTGTCACCCCCCGTGATCTACTGAATGCCACTGCTGTTCAGGCTCTTCTGCAGGATGATATCGCAGGCGGCCTTGAACACGAACTCGACATTCTTCGTGTCAGTTGCGCACGTGTAATGAGAGTAGATCTGGCGTGTCTTGTCCCTCTTGGAGATGCGCTGAAAATCAATACATCATAGAACAACGTGGTTTTATGAACGAGAGATACATAATCAAACTTCTAGAATGCGTCAGCAATATTCAATGCGTTAAGCCAGACAATCGACCGAATGAGTGTGATCAGTGCTCATACCTGACGCATTTTATGTACGAGAAATCTACCTAATGCAATGGACAGAATCCCCTACCTCTTCTTCTATATATCTAGTCAAGTTTTGTGAGAGGAATTAAATAAATAAGAACTTATGGAGAGCGTTGATGATTAATCTCCATCCATCTCATTCTAGATCGACCATTTCATTTGATTTGTCACTCCAAAAATGCGCATATACAGGAACACCGCTCACATCGTGGGCGCATTGAATTACAATAAAATAGCCTGCGAACCTTGAGAAAGTACTTCTTGAGAAACTCGGATGCCTCCTCGGTAGTCGTGCCCTCTGTAAGCGTCGAATTTCAAAAGCGAATTCACGATCATATCTTACCGTATCCACCAATGTAGCGGGAGAGCGGATGGCTGGACAGCTTCTTCGCGAACAGGTCCTTCTGCAAGTATGTTCTTTAGTGTTTCCCATACGCCCTCCTGATTTCACATGCGCTCTCACTGGTCAGACAGCGCTAGAGAGCATGCGAAACTAGGATAGTACGCGTATTTTTCTTATCGCTTTTCATGTTTTGAAATTTTTTTAACGAATATTTGCATATTCATGCATCAAATTGCATGAATTGACCTTATTCAGGAAGAGAATAAATGCGGCGGATAGCAGAAAGTGGCTACGCAACATCTCGCCGAAGAGCATGGCCGAGTCGCGCAGCCGATTCTCACGTTTCTGAAAGTTCCCAATATTTGTAAATCCGAGAAGAGAGATCGAACCGGCGGCTTCGCATCTGCTCGCGGGATTGCGTCCTCGTGCAGCACTGGTTTAATCATCATGTCTACTTCATCGAGGACCTGTAAATGTAAAAAAAAAAGATATCGAGCTTCAGTAAAGTAGAGCAAATCCTTATGAGAAGCGCACATCAGGAATGGTGTGACGGTATCACAATTTTCACGGTCCCTTTCTGCGTAAAAGAGAGAGGCGGTTGCCCCTGATGCCGTCATAGGATTCAAGCACAATTTTTCTTCTCGCGAATATTTACATCCAAAATAGTCGACTTTCAATCTACTTTGGGTTCGAGAAACGCCACCACTCTCTCGTCATTCTAAACACACTCTAGCATCTCAACCGGCGTATAGAGTGAAAGATTGTTGCCCTAATGTCAAACTCTAGACCTGGTCGTAGGCCGCCATCGATGCAACGAAGAGTACAGCAGCGACTCCATTAAAGCAGTGAATCCACTTCTTCCGGTACGTTCGCTGACCACCCACGTCGATTAATCTGTGCATAATCGAATTATTTCACCAATGTTTGAACACGAAAAGGCGTTAAGTGAGGTGCATAGGACCGCCCACGTATCTTAACATGCGCATAATTGCAATATTTATAACTAAACCATCTCATTAATATCGCTGTTCAAACACCGTGTGATTAATTTGCAATAATCCCCCCGGTGTTTGAACATCGAAAGGAAAGCGATTATGTGGACTGTGCACCGTACTACATCGTTAAGTTCCACAAGCCATCTACAGTAATCAAAGATCTTTTGCGAATCTCTTGGATATATTTAGATACAGAAGATGGTGCAAAGAGGCGAGTCCGAACAAGAATAGATCCTTACCGAATGCTAGCCTTCTCGAAGGAGAAGTTGATCTCGTTCACACTTGTTGTCGGAATACGAAGGTGCAAAATGTCCTCGGGAGTGGGCATGTAATCAGGAGAGAGAAGAGAACCCAGGTTGGGAATGTAGCTGAATTGCTTCATATGTTTTCCTAAACACAGGATCTGATGGAATAAGCTGTAGACAATCGTTGTCTGTTCAAAGTGCACCTTTGGGACATACGAGAATTATATGAACAACGAAGCAAAGAAAAACAAAAAGGATAATCGCTGTTCACGGTCTACTTGTTATCGTTATCATCATTAGTTCACACAAAGGAAAGCTTACTAATGAGCGTTGTCAGGCAGCGATGAGTAGTTGGGGTGGTACTGCATGAACGAGCGCACACACTAAAGCCACGCAGATTAGTCAAGTAGAAATTTTACGGTCTCTTCATTCCCCCATGCTCTCTCGCCGGTCAGTCGGTGCGAGAGAGTATGTGGAATGAAGAGATCGTAAAATTTTTGCAAAGCCTTGAAGCATATTAGTCAAGCAAAAACATTTGATTAATAACAAGAATGAGATTTCTAGCCTTGAGCTGCAGGAAGTTAATCAGAATTCCGACTTCCATATCATCGTCTAATCCGGCAAACCACGAAAGACCCTCAGCAAAGCGGTATATGAGGCTCTCAAATAACTTACTTATTTTCGAAAATATCTCTTTCCACCTTCTCCACGTCGGCTATTTCCGGAACCAGCTCCAGTACGCCCTTCGACATCTCGTGAAATATCTGAACAAGCATTATTCAAAACAGAAACTGACTCGGTCAATTTTCTCCTAATTTCACCGCACGACCTGTCTAAGAATGTGCAGAAGGAAGAGACATCAACTCGAATTTCGCCATCTACTCGTATACACTCTAGAGTACGATAAATGTGCCTTCTTCTCATCATAGTGTGCACTCTCTAGACCGGCTGAGCGGTTGCGAGCGGTTGTTAGAGAGTGTGGACGGAGGGCCGGTTATCGAACTCTATACACACCTGGGAAACGTTGTATCGGAGATACTTGTGAAAGCTGTGCATTTCCTCCGCACTGAAGCCAGTCATGTGGAGGATCCTGGAAGTAGGAAACTCAGGAATCTTCTGGAAGTCTGCCCTAACCTCATTTGCTTCAGAATCGTCGACTTGCCGGCGTCTGCCCCTCCTGAGAAGTTTGTTTGCGTATTTATTCGTCTTTCTCATCGTTCGCCTTGGGGATTCAATAACAAGTGCAGAATGAATTTGAAATAGGAGGCGAAACTGATTATGTTATCAATCTTTGGGCGCTTTTTTGAAATGTAGCGGTCGGCCTCACTACGGACTGCACCACCTAGCATTACCATCTCTGGACGTCTATTACATCGCTTAACGTGGCGTCACTTTTGCCTATATCTTTAACCTTTGTTTGTTGAAATCGCTATGGGTGAAGAGGGTTACCTAGAAGCAGAATCTTCAGCCTGCCCGCGTCCTCCTTCTTATCCTGCTGAAGCATTCTTTCGATTCTGTTCGAGGTCTCTGCTTGAGTCTTCACGTCTCGAATATCCCTGATAAAGAATAAGTCACGTGTGTTTATATCTAAGTATCATATCAAACATAGGAACATGTAGTACGTTTCGAAAACAAAACCAATTCAAATTTGGAGGTGGGCAGAAAATTCTTACACCGTAACAGATGTCGAGCGCTCAGGAATATTGTGGATTCCATTCTCAACGCACACATCATCATCTGAACGTTGCGATGTATAGTGTTTTAAATACAAAATAAGACAGCGCTCATACCAATTGTGATTTCTCGGTGGCACAATCCAATTTTTGAGAATGTAGCTCCCATAGCGAAATAACGCGTAAACGGTGACTTGAAAAGAGCGAATGTGTGCGTCGCAGTATCGAATAAATCCTGTAAAACCATGCTCAGAACAAATAGGAATGCTGTAAACTGAAAATCGCGCAAACATGAGCGAATTACTGATATTTGAGGACTCACGAGTCGACTTCTTCGCGTGGGCTGTATTCGCTCGATGTGAGATGTGTTAGGGGAGAAGCGAGGGGATAGGGGGGAAAGGGATGAGAATGAGGGGAGATTGCTCTAGGGCTTTGATAACAAGTTCACTACACCTGAGCTCCATTTGCACAATGCTCTACTTTTGCTAATTGGCGGTGAAAATGATGAGAAAGAAAAGCCGCAATGTAGATAGTTGAGAGACTGGAACTGATTTCCACCAGTAAGAATGTCGTAAACTTCGTGCACTTTCGGCGGAGATGAACTGTTTCTGGTTACCTCTCACTACTTCTTTTCTCGTATATTTTGAATTGTTTGGGGAAATATGCTATTTTTAAGCAGCAGTAATCGATTATAGTTTTTTTATTGAATCCTTCATCCAATGAGTCACGATGGATGCCGCGAATCCCACACTAAGCGTCAGTCGCTCGTGAATCAACTCAACATAGTTTTTTCTGCATTCTTCAGATTGAACAAACCATAACATCACATCAATTTCATGGCTTTATGCTAGGTTCTTTCAATCGTGAGTGCTCTCACCAAGGCAGAGTTCGAAATACGAGTTGACGCGTCTCCAGTCTACACACTCTCTCGACCGCCCGATCGGCAAGAGAGTATCGTACCGAACAAATATTGCGGAACGAATTCGGTACGGTTCAGTATCATACCGAATCTGTGTTTAGCGAATGGAAAAACATTCAAAATTCAACTTCATGAGTCGTTATTATACTCATTGCGTACCTTATCGCTTCCATATTGCGATTTGATTTTTTGAAAAAAATAAAAATCAATAATTTTGCCAGAATTTGGCAAAAACGATAAAATTACGGTAGCCGGTTGTGCAAATTACAATTTGCCAAAGAGGATTTGTCAGCATTCAGACTTTCCCATCATTTTTCCACAATTTTCGGTTGTTTGTCATGATATATTGTTCGAATTGTCGATTTTTCTGCTTCAGCGAGCTGGAGACCCAGCGAGAGGCAGTTGGGATGCTGCTGCTCCGCCTGGAGCAGCAGCAGGGACGATTTTGGACGATAAGTTTTCTTTTCACTTCTTTTCTTTTAAATTCTTTTCTTCTCTTGGCATTTTTTCAGGTAATTTGCTTCGAGCTGGCGTGGGGGTAGCCCCAAGTGGCCCCCACGCGGAATACGCACGTGGCAGATAGTGGATAAATTAGGTTCGCATGTTTTTCCTCTTTTTGTTGCAAAATGTATTGTTTAGTCGCTCGACAGTTCATTTATAATGATTAAAAACGAGTGAATGCGAATCTGGAAGGCGAATCCATGCCGAATTTTTAATTTGACTCCCGCATCTCGCTGTTTTTCAAATTGCAAAACGATGAAACGCGTGCGTTCGTAATATCACTGTTACTGCTTCGTCACTCACTTTACTTTTGGTTCAACTTTTCGATTGCAGTCGCGTCGGCCCCCCTGGCTCGCATGAGCGTA
Organism: Pristionchus mayeri; assembly: GCA_036245805.1. Taxonomy (NCBI): domain Eukaryota; kingdom Metazoa; phylum Nematoda; class Chromadorea; order Rhabditida; family Neodiplogasteridae; genus Pristionchus; species Pristionchus mayeri. The sequence goes on from BTRK01000006.1 coordinate 45,381,907, forward strand.
CTCGCCGATGCTCTTAAGACCATCAACAATGCCGAGAAGCGCGTCCGCCCTTGCTCCAAGGTTCGCTTTCTTTACTTCTTCTCGTGTGTTCTTCACAGGGCACGAATATTAAATCTCTATTTGGACAATTTATGCTCTACTTTATTTTGCTTTCCTTGTGAACTCGTGTGAGAACTGGTTTATTATAATTAAATCGTGCAAATCTGTCTCTTGGAGGCGAAGCTATGGCGGATTTTTAGGACTCACGCATTTCGCTTTTTCTATAAATTCATTCCAAATATATCCGATCAAACACGCATGTTCCACCTATTTTTGTCTAGAGATGGTGTAGGAAATTTCTGGAACTTCCAAGTGGTTCACTAATTACATCTACAGGTCATCGTCCGTTTCCTGACCGTCATGATGAAGCACGGATACATCGGAGAGTTCTAGATCGTCGACGACCACCGCGCTGGCAAGATTGTTGTCAACCTTACCGGACGCCTCAACAAGGTTTTTTGTGGTAGTTTCTTTGTAATTTTTTTGCGATAAATTGTTTTAGTCACAAATAATCTTCTCGTTTATCTCTCAACAAAACAGGGGTGAAACAATTAGAAAAATACGGGGGATTAGAAATATCTATTCATCATAGTCATAGTCAGGGTACTCATCGGGGTATTCATCGAGATTGGGTCGATTATCGATGAGATAGTTACTGGAGGAAGCATTCATGTAACTAGTAGGGTTATGGAACTCATGATTATGATATTCTGAGGATGAGAACATTGATGAAGATGAATATGGTCTTCTAACGGAAGAGGTGACACGGAGAACAGAGGGGGAAGGAGAGGGACGAATAGCATGTGAAGTACGACGGACCGAGTTCTGTCTAGATAGGGCAGAGGGAGCATGAGGAGTGGACTGGAACTGGGTAAACCTAGTGAGAGAGGACGAGGTACTGGGAGTGGTAGGGAAAGGAGTGTCCGTGCGGGAAGGTCTGGATGAGGAGAGTCGAACAGGAGGGGAGTAGGTCGATGATCCCCCTGACTGGGACAGTAGACGCATCTCTTGTTGCTTCGCAATCTCTTTTCTGGCATTGTGGCTGATCCTACCGAGAATCAACCCTCTCCACCTCTCCTTCTGTGTCGCCACTCGAATGCGACGACGAAAGAGGACCACCTGAGGTAAGTGAATGCATCAATAGACTTAATCGATTAAGTGTAAGTACCTTGATCAGCCACTCCAGCATATCCTGATCGCGATGCTGGTGGAGAGTAGTAGTCGAATGGAAGAGAAGGACATCGAGCTTCCCCCCGAACGTCTCGATGCTCTCCTTCTCGTCGTCGATGGCATCGACCATCTCTTCAGTGACTCCCTCGTAGATTCCGTAGAGAGGAGCTGCAGAGGTAACAGTTGGTCATCGATTAGGAATTGCTGTAGATGTAGGGCTGACTGACCTCTCTCGGGAGGGGGAAGGCGCTCCTTCAGATCAGCTACCGTACTCACTAGCTGCTCCACTTTCTCCAATCCCTCCTTTGTCCACTCTGTTAGGCGACGACTCTGAGAGATGAAGTAGTAAAAATCTTAGGTAGTAGAAATAGTGGACAAAAACTAATTAACCTCGTGTCGTACTCCAACAGTATCGTTATAGATCTCACGACAAGTCTCTTCCAATCTCTCCTGCCTATCGGACAACTTCTCGAAGTCTCTCTTCAGTCCCACCAGCAAGTCGTAGATCATGCCCATTGACGGCTGCCCTTCAAAGAGCTTCTAGAATGAATGAGAATGACAAGTGAAATGCATACCGCCTGAGGAAGAAGGGATGAACTGCGATTGTTTTTTGGAAGCTTTCAGAGATCCCGTGGCTGCGTCACCTTTCTTCTTCCCCAGAGATGGGAATACGGTGGGGGGTACAACAGGAATGTCTGCTTCCACCGGGGGAAGAGAGTGTCCTCTCAGTCTCTCAGTCTTCACTTTCTTCAAAGGATGAACAGGGGAGAAATCGAGACGGGGCACTCTCGCAGCTGCACGAGTAGGGCGAGATGACCGATCGTCCTCTTCTCCCTCGTCAAGCGGATGAACAACATCGAACTGCATACATATGAGGTGATTACAGATTACAGGACCAAGTGATACAACTCTGACCAAGGGCTTTCTCTTCCGAGGAGGCTTCAGCCCTCCCTCTAGAGCCGTCTTCAGAAGATCATTCATCTCCTCCTTCCTCCCTCCATTGATGTACACGGCGTCGACTAGATTCTTCCCAATCTTCACTTGAATGTCCTCCCTTGCCAGAGCCGGGCCCTTGATCAGGGTGCGATCGATAATATCGTAGTGATCATCTATCTTCACTGGACAGTACGACACCCCCTGATAAAGCGAACGAACAGATACGAAATGGTGGCACAAGAGTTTAACATGAAGAGATAAACAATGCAGAGAGCAGTCCGAGGAAGCATAATGATCTCCTTTCTCTGAATTACATTACTCTCGAGACTGCACTACCCATGAAATTCTGATGAAATGATTGCACACGATCTTTATTCACCCCGATTTTATTCAATCTTCATTTATTCTGTTTTAAATTGTCATTCTGTGTTCACTTTATCACATTTCGTTGTTTCAGATGTCGAAGCGAACCTGGAAGGACAAAGTGATTTGTTGGAAAGATTCAGGAATGTCCTACGGGAGAATCGTAGAGAAGTGTCACGAGATCGGAAAGACAAAGGTCACTTTATTTAACACGAATGTTCATAATCAGAAGATCAGGTATCCAAATCGACGATCTTCCGCATCGTTCATAAGACGTACGACACGAGAAGGCCCTACACCCCATCCTCTATTGTCAATAAGGGGATGATCAGGCCGATCTTCAACTACATCTTCCATGCCTATATGGAAGACAGCCAGAAGCCAGTATCAGAACTCGTGGAGGAGATTCAGATAAACTTCAACGAGACTGTTAGTGATCACCCTCTCACATCATCCTTATCTACCGTAGTATGGAATGATCGTAATACTCGCTACCGTACCCATATGATTTGCAGCTGTCCCAGTCCGTGGTGAAGAGGATCAGGAAGGAGCAGGCAATCGATAAGGGAACGATACGCTACGGTCACTCGGTGCGCTTGGCGAATCGTCCTCCTCGTCTCTCCTTCTGCACTCACCACCGCGCACTCGGAACAATGTTTATTAATCATTGTTTCACCGACGAGTCCATGGTGCAGTCGGGAGTGAGAAGGCGATTCGTCTACATCCTCAAAGGGGACAATTCCCGTCGGGTCAAGCCCCGATTCAAACATCCTCCCAGTGTGAGTTCTCAAAATACCGCAGACACTCCTTAACACTTCCATATATTTAGCTTATGGTGTGGGGCGGAATCAGTTGGCAGGGAGCTACGCCACTCGTGATACTCCGTCGAGGGGTCACGGTAGATGGAGGAGTCTACCAGAAGATGCTGCATTCCGTCTATCTACAGTGGTCCAAGTCAGTTCTGCAATGCTCCTATCTTATTATTAAATCATTTCAGAGAGAAGTATGGCGGGAAGGTCATCCTGGTCCAAGATAACGCGAGGTGCCACACCTCCCAATCGACCCGAGCCTACTTCGAGAATGAAGGAATCAAGGTATTAAACTTTTTTTAAAAAATGACACACCTTCATGACAGACCCTCGACTGGCCCGCAGAATCGCCGGATTTGAATCCGGTGGAGATGGCCTGGGCCATCATGAAGCAATGGCTCCAGTCCCAGAATAAGGCCGACACACTCGAGAGTCTCCGTGAGGGAATCAAGGAGTGGTGGGAGACAAGGCTGACCAAAGAACTCTGCCGGAAACTGATCCTTAGGATGCAGGACCAAATGGAAAAGGTGGTTAAAACTAAGGGAGGACCAATCTACGATTAGACCCCTTCTCCTTCTCCCATTTCCCCCTGTTTTCTAATTGTTTCACCCCTGTTTTGTTGAGAGATAAACGAGAAGATTATTTGTGACTAAAACAATTTATCGCAAAAAAATTACAAAGAAACTACCACAAAAAACCTTGTTGAGGCGTCCGGTAAGGTTGACAACAATCTTGCCAGCGCGGTGGTCGTCGACGATCTAGAACTCTCCGATGTATCCGTGCTTCATCATGACGGTCAGGAAACGGACGATGACCTGTAGATGTAATTAGTGAACCACTTGGAAGTTCCAGAAATTTCCTACACCATCTCTAGACAAAAATAGGTGGAACATGCGTGTTTGATCGGATATATTTGGAATGAATTTAAAGAAAAAGCGAAATGCGTGAGTCCTAAAAATCCGCCATAGCTTCGCCTCCAAGAGACAGATTTGCACGATTTAAATATAATAAACCAGTTCTCACACGAGTTCACAAGGAAAGCAAAATAAAATAGAGCATAAATTGTCCAAATAGAGATTTAATATTCGTGCCCTGTGAAGAACACACGAGAAGAAGTAAAGAAAGCGAACCTTGGAGCAAGGGCGGACGCGCTTCTCGGCATTGTTGATGGTCTTAAGAGCATCGGCGAGTACGCTCATGCGAGCCAGGGGGGCCGACGCGACTGCAATCGAAAAGTTGAACCAAAAGTAAAGTGAGTGACGAAGCAGTAACAGTGATATTACGAACGCACGCGTTTCATCGTTTTGCAATTTGAAAAACAGCGAGATGCGGGAGTCAAATTAAAAATTCGGCATGGATTCGCCTTCCAGATTCGCATTCACTCGTTTTTAATCATTATAAATGAACTGTCGAGCGACTAAACAATACATTTTGCAACAAAAAGAGGAAAAACATGCGAACCTAATTTATCCACTATCTGCCACGTGCGTATTCCGCGTGGGGGCCACTTGGGGCTACCCCCACGCCAGCTCGAAGCAAATTACCTGAAAAAATGCCAAGAGAAGAAAAGAATTTAAAAGAAAAGAAGTGAAAAGAAAACTTATCGTCCAAAATCGTCCCTGCTGCTGCTCCAGGCGGAGCAGCAGCATCCCAACTGCCTCTCGCTGGGTCTCCAGCTCGCTGAAGCAGAAAAATCGACAATTCGAACAATATAACATGACAAACAACCGAAAATTGTGGAAAAATGATGGGAAAGTCTGAATGCTGACAAATCCTCTTTGGCAAATTGTAATTTGCACACACCGGCTACCGTAATTTTATCGTTTTTGCCAAATTCTGGCAAAATTATTGATTTTTATTTTTTTCAAAAAATCAAATCGCAATATGGAAGCGATAAGGTACGCAATGAGTATAATAACGACTCATGAAGTTGAATTTTGAATGTTTTTCCACTCGCTAAACACAGATTCGGTATGATACTGAACCGTACCGAATTCGTTCCGCAATATTTGTTCGGTACGATACATAGAATGAAGAGACCGTGGTATCGTGTAGTGTTTTACTACCAGTAGGTGGGCAAATCCCCACCCATCGGTTAGGATACTGGTTGACAACTGGTCAGGCAGCTGGTTAACCAGTCGTTAGCTGTTTTTGACCACTGGTTAACCAGTTCCCTGACCAGTTAGCCACTGGTCAACCAGTTACTTGACCAGTGCTCAAGCAGTATCCTTACCAGTGGGAGGGGAGTTGCAGACCTACTGGTTGGAAGAAACCAATTTCGTTCATCGAACTCTACGGGAAGATATGTGGTCAATTTCCAAATGACCTTGAGAAAGATCGACAAATCACAATTACGACGATAAGAATCGGCGGATTTATCTTTCCATCGAGCTGGTCAAATTGTGTCAACGCTGTTTCAATGATCATTACCAATCTTCAACAACTGAAATGTTTCGTAAAGATGTTTTTCGTAGAGTTTTTTAAAATGTAACCACACTTTCTAACAATGAGTAGTTTCCTTCAGCGAGCAAGTGAAATCGTTCCCTTTTGTGTTAGATGAACTAATTTCCCCTCGAACTACTTCAGCAATGAAACAATTGGTGAAGCTGCTAAATCTGGAATCTCTTATTATGTGAGACCACATGAGTTCTTGGTCAAACGATCTGTACTTCCAATGTCCAGGGGAAGGCAAATGTGTACGTGATCTTTCGTAAAAAGGAGTTTGTAAAATCGAAGGAAGTTTATCGAGATCATACTAGGAACCGATTAGAACCATGAAATTAAGAAAAAAGTGGAACATTTATGTGAAGGAGGGTTCGGGAAACGATAGGGTAAGTACAATTAATAGGGTGCCGAATATCGAACTGTACTGTGAATAATGGATGTGAAAAATTGTCACTAAAATGACCTCCACCACATCACCAAAATAGAACCTTAGTGCGCAATGACGGGTTGCGATGTTCTCACTTCCACCAATCGGCCAAATCGATCGTAATCTTTTCCCAATCTGTTCTTTTCTGTGCCCTCGCCCGCTCATTAAGTAAGTTCAGTCACAAAGAGATCACAGATGTGGTGTATAAAATGGGCGAGAGGAAGGTGAAGGACAAAGGCAGTGAGCATGTTCCGAACACTCGTCGTTCTCCTTCTTGCGCTTGTCAATCTGGCTGCTGGCGGTAAGATTAGTTTTGGGCACTTTTTGGATGCTTGCCTTATTTTTGAGTATTTTATTCCCGCTACCTCTTCATTCATGGTTGCATCATAGATATTTTTTAGCGGTCATCATTACTAGACCACTCGCCCCTGTGTACCGACCAATCGCACCTGTCTACCGTCCCATCTACCGACCGTAGGTTTGCACATTGATAGGAAGCTGTTAATTTTTCTCTCTACGACTTTTGCCGTCGAGTTTTTTGGCATTTAAATATTTAAATATTACAGAGTCGTCGTTGGAAGACCGATTCTCTACGGTAAATAGGAGGATGCGATATTGGAATTCTTGATTGAACGATATGATACGACTCTTGATTGTATGAAAAATGATAAAGAATTTATTTGACAAATTCAAGTATTTTTAGGTAGCGTTTGTACGTTTATAATAGTGTAGAGTAGACGAGAAAGTTGGGGACATTTCGGGCATGCTCTAAAACAGAGGGGGAATGTCATGCATCACTCGACGAGAAGTTAGATGAGTTGTGTTGCTGTCAGAATGGGCACCAAATATCTCCGAAAAAAAGAAGAGTGCGGTGCGGATGTACGAGGGGCGGTTGTTCTATGATTTGTCCCTCCTTCACACCATTCTCATCGTGTTTACTGGAAGGAAAATCCTCTCGAATATGTCACGCATCTATCGAGAATCCTCGGAGTACGCATTTGAACACAACACTACATTTGAACTGCTGACTACGATGAATCAAGCTCTAAACTTGAAAATATATCACCTGATATTCAGCAAAGATACACAACTAAATGACTTGTAAAAGAACTCTTTGAAGTTATTAGGGCTGTTAAGAGGAATGAAAGATAAAGATACCAATCTATGTATTAACCGGTCCTTCATTTTCTCTTTCATTAAGTACACATCAGGAAACTAAAAAAAATTTAACGGGCAATTGAAACCATTTAAAAACAGATATGTAAGATCGTTAACAGGAAAACAATCAGAAATGATTAGATTTCAAATTTTGCTACTATCCAATTGTGAACGATGCAACTAGACACTAAACATGCTATCAATTTCAAAATAAAAGGTTCATGGAACAAATATGGCATCGCTCAAAAAACATGAATACATTTGTATGACGTGTCGTCAATAATGCCGATACGTAACTCGCCCTTCTTGGATCTGAAAATTTTCAGATTCTCTCGGTAAAAAGCGTATCCCTATCCCCTCAAGTATTCCACAAGCAGACAAGTATTCAATATGAAGATAAAAATTCAATTAAACAAAAAAAGCTCACCGATCTGCCTACATTTATCCGACTTCTTTCCAGCATACTAATTAGTTTCTCCCTGAATAGACGAGATCTTCTGAAATTGGCTCACATTGTTTGCACGCGTTTACAAGTTGAACATTAATTTTTTTACGTTTTCAAAGCCCACAAAGAAGATCGCTGTTCTCACTTGTCTTTGATACGATTGATTAAATGAAGCATTCGAAATGCAAATTCATCCCAATCCGGTTGCTGACGTAACTTCAGCTCTAGCAAGATACGCCTACAATTGATTGACTTTATGAGACAATTATCGATCTTTCTGGACATTAAATATGAAAACCGGTGTTATTAGATTACATTTTACATTTTTTTGGTCAAATTTACTCACGATTCAACTTCGGCTCTCACGCGTTCGAATCCGAATCGATCAGCAATGTAGTAAATCGCTTCAGCGTTATGTGCTGAAAAGGGGTCATTGAATATCCAATTCACGCTATATTTTACTATATTTACCTGCTGTCTTGAAGGCAATTATTGTTCGTTTAATTATTTCATGCGTTCTCCTTTTGAGAATTATGAATGGAAATTTGTATCAGATAAAACGTTGCTTACTCCCCAGCTCTTCCGCTCCCTCAATGTAGTCATGGAAGCCTGTCCAATCCTCAACGCTGACATCGTGCAGAGTCACTGACCCTTTCGAGGACTGGAATAAAGGGTGGTTGGAAAGTTCAAACGGTAGTGGGACGACATGGAAACTTTTTTTTCCAGAATTTCCGATCGGACAAAACAGATAGATCAAATATTTAGCTTTCGGGACTCAAAAAATAAATGGATCAACTATAGTGCTACTTGTGCTAATGTTTCCACAACCGCAAAAATTACCAGCCGGGTTCAAATAGAGATGATTATACAAGCACTCCAAAAATAAATAGTTAGAATCAGAGCAACAGAGGTTGAAGGGTTGTTAACAAACCTCAATAAATGAGCCTCCCATGAGAGCCCGCATAAATTCCGATTCTCCTGCATATTTTTCAGCATCGACTTGAAATTTTCGATCTCCAACTATGATGGTGAAGCATTGCGTCATGAGATCTGAATCCAAAAATAATATTGCTGATCGAATAGGAATAAACAGAGTGCGGTAAGAGCAACGTTACGAATGAGGAGGCATGTCATGATGAGCTTCTCGAAACACCGAGTGAACTCTGTCACTCTGTTTGGCTAGCGGCTCAGGGGAAAGTAAGTCAAAAAGAGTACTCCAGTTGAGTGATCAGAAAAGATCATTGACAAGGGATGAGTGAACGAGTGGTAGGATGATTGATAGGCACTAGACAATTCGTCATGGTCTCTCCTTTTAGCGTGCTCTTTTGCTGGAGAGACATAAATAGAGAGTACGCAAGGAAAATAGTAACACGTCCCTGACTCGGCCGAGGGAAGAGGACAAGATGTTATAGACGCGTCTCAGAGTTGTGTCAGATGGGGTGGAGGGAGAGGGGAGAGAGATGGAGAGAGGGGAGAAAACATCTAGGACTGCTGGCTGTCAACAATTTGCGTCTCTGCCTCTATCAAATCTGATCTGTTGCATGAGACGCTACCCTGGCATGTCTGCCACTCTCGCCCAGCCTCGTTCTCTTGCATATTTCTCATTTGTGTTTAGTTAGCAACATCAGGCACTTCCGATTGTTTTCAACAAAAAATAGATAAAAATGAGTTGGTTACGTTTTTTTAAATAAATTCCGCGGGTTGAGCGCAGACATACTTGTTCTATTTACCCACCAGTCGTATGCAAACTGTCACGTGCGGACCACTTAATTTCTGCATAAATGCAATAGCTTTTGGCAAACTTGAAAATGATATTCTATAGTGTTTTCCTTCTGGTGCAATGTGTTTTTTTTAGAAATACAATGGCTAAAAGTCGTCGTGTAGATCTCTATTACCAAGCTGAGGATGGGATTAGCCACATGTGAGTTTATCGAGATTACAGAATCCTTTTGATTTTTTTCAGAACCACATTGGATATTCTGTGGTTCTCTAGAAAAGAAAAACCGTTTCAGGCCGACCTCCTTCAGGCAGGCTCAGATGTGGCTGATGGGAGGATACTTCAATCAGTCCACCAAATTTAAAATCATGAGACCGGATGGATCATTCGGCGAGTGGGAAACACTAGGTGGGTTTTTTTCAAAATATTTTTATATTTTTGCATATTTCTAGTCCTAGAAAAGGCAGAAAGTGTCAGTTTAGGCGAACTCATTTCTCGAAATGGGCGATCCTTGCCATTCATCGAGGATTCCTCAACAGAGGAGGAAAAGAAGAAGCGGGACGAGGAGTTGCGAATTTTGCACGAGGTAAGGCAACCATAGTCTTTATCTTTGCAACATTGTCCAATTTACAAAACCGGCAAAATATCGATAAAAATATATCTTATTTTAAGAAATATAGAAATTCAGGAGATGAACGAATTGAACACTAAGAAGGCCATTTTGAAGAGGAAGTTAGAAGGAGCCATGGACAGGTATGGTAGAGTGGCAGCCGCTCAGTTAAGAAAGTGGGTATTCAGGCAAAAATCGAATGAACAAGAACTGAATCGGCTCAATAGCCTAGCTGTAAGTATTTGATTATTCATATTTTCGCTTTATTGTAGAACGCTTCCTATAACGAACATAAGTGTATTCCAGCTCGAATTAAAATAGTATAATTTCCTCTCAGCCTGTGATGAGAACTCGATCGATCCAGACGCAGATGACGCAGAGTGGAGCAACGACGTCGGTTGTGAGTTTTTCATAGATTTTTTAAGAAACATTTTTTCCATGTTGTAATGGTTTTCCATCTGTGTAAAATTAACTTAGGATATTTTAGGTTCCTCCCGAAGCAAAGAAGTTGTCACCACCACCAAGCATGAATCCGTTCGCTTTGCTCTACTCGTGCGAAGGAGCTCGATCTAAATGTTGGTGGCAATTTATTTTTGGGGAAAAATCACTTTTAGTGCCTCCAAATTTGGCCAAATGTTTCAACGATCTACGCGATCTCTATGAGCGATGCGATAGGAAGCTGCTCGTCAGTCAAACAAAACACCTGTTCACTGTAAGTAGTAGGGCTGGTTTTGCGAAATCGCATTGCAAAATTGCATCCACCTCTACCTCATCTGATTGCGAAATTTGTGGACGTGCAAATTGAAACGAACTGATTTATTGTAATCTCACTCATCTTCTGGTTGAAATATACAAATAAAAAGTTTCAGGTGTATAGGAAATGTTCGTTTTGCTTTCTGAAGATGACTTCGGCATGTGTATTTCTGGAGCACGTCACGTGCGCGAAGCACGTTGAATCGGTCAGTTTATTCATACAAAATTGAAAAAATAACTGATTTTTTACGTCAAGACGCACTCATATCGTAAAAGAAAAATCGCTCGAAGTGCTACAGTAACGGAGCCTATGAAATTTTGAGTTTGAAATTTTAGAATAGTCTACTTTTGCAGCTACAAGGCGTAGCGTGTGCGGATGCTTACAAATTCTGGTATGATGCAGTGCGAAATGATCCCCGGCGGAATCGCTCGAAGAGCATATCCGTAAAGCCGGGGCTGTCAAATGGCAATCAAGAGCCGTCAAAGAGGAGTGCGCAGGGCGCAACGCCTATCCCTCCACCAGATCTGCCTGTGTTCTCGTTGCTGAGACCGGAGAAGAAGGCGGACAAACCATGTGAGCACTTGACTTCATTTTACGAAATTTATATTTATGTGAGTAATAAGACCTTGCTTTTATTAAATCAACGGCTGATAGTAACCAGCTTCTTGACATTTGCAATACAAAGAGTTTTTAACGGATATTGTTTCAGGTCAGAACCCTAAGGAGGAGTTGGCGAAAATGAGGAATATCTTCAATTTATGTGACAAAAAGAAGCTGGACAACGACAAAAACACGCTTGGATGGTTTGAACATGTTGGTTTGCTTTTTCTTTTTTTCTTTCCTGTCACATTTTGATAATGTTTTCCCACAATTTTCCGGGACATTAGTCAAAAATAGGAAAGGAGTGGATGGCGTAGATTGACATGTGCTGTTATTGTTCAAATAACGTGTTATTATTCGCTCAGACTCCCTCGATAGTAACCCGGTAAAATTTGAATTATTCATTTCAGCCGATGCTCTGCCTTATCTGCAATCGATGCGCCATCGACAAAGTCGCGAATCTGATCTCCCACATCACGAGCACTGGCCACATAGAAATGGTGAGCTACAACGCGTGATTATAACCTCTTGATAGTAGATTGAACCTTTTTAGGTTAATAAACGTTTCTATTGGAGTATTGTTTGCAGTGAGATAAATTTGAATACATTTCAGGTTCTGACTGAAAACCACCCGGTGTCGCAGAACGCCCTCGACTTCTGGATGAATGCCATTCGAAGAGCCAAGTAATGCCTTGCATTTCCTCATCACACAACTTATCCTTGTCATTAAGGTTTGAAATTAGGGTCATCGTATGTTTACAGTACATGCTAATCGCCTTGCCCATATGCGGCGGCCCGCGGATTTTGCGGGAAGCATGCAATTTTTCACCATTCGATTTTTTGATTTTCAAATTCTCCATAAAATTTCGCATCGGATGGACTATTCGTTCATATTTTAAAAAATACATAAATCGATATTTTGAATGCCGCAATGCCTCAACCTACCGTAATCGCAGTTTGCGATTTCACTTTGCCAGTCGCTTTCGCAACTAAGATTACGTTAGGTTGAGGCATTGCGGCATTCAAAATCTCGATTTATGTATTTTTTTAAAAGATGAACGAATAGTCCATCCTATGCGAAATTTTATGGAGAATGTGAAAATCAAAAAATCGAATGGTGAAAAATTGCATGCTTCCCGCAAAATCGATCCGCGGAATCCGCGGGCCGCCGCGGCCGCATATGGGCAAGGCGATTAGCATGTACTGTATTCTACACTCTAGAGTGAGAGAGTGGCCCAGTGAAGAGTAGGGTATCGTTTATCATGCTATACTTGCCGTGCTTTCAATGTGTATCCCGCTCCTTGTCCATTACGTGTTCACACTTTGCTTTCATATCTATCGACAATGAATCGACTCAAAAGAAGAATTCGAGTGCACATAAAGCTAACGAAAAGATGAATAAATATAATGAAGAAATCAAGCTGGCAAAATCAAAGGGTATGTGTAAAACAACGGACATGAAAGATAATGAAGTTCATGAAATGGCATGCAAGGAAAAACCTTACGTTTTCAATGGAGAGTCGATATGGTCATCCAACACTTTATTACTGAATTATATTCACTTATAAATTCTGAAATGTTAATTCGCAGACGAGAAGAAGACCGATGAGCGATCAAAATTAGCCGCCGAAAACATCAGTGATCAAAGCATAATTGTCATTGTGAGGTACGACTACAGATACAATTAGCATTTTAGACAAAATGTAATAAAGTATTAGCAAATTATTCAGTAAGAATGACTGGAAGATAGGCGATCGTTGCGTGTGGAAGGGAGAGGTAGCGACGGTCCGATGGATCGGCACGCTGGAAGACAAGCCATGCGCGGGGTTGGAGTTCGTGAGTAAACGCGTCTGCTTTTCCTAATTATCATACCTGAATGGCCTTACCATTTTCGAGTATACTGTAAAACGGACAATACAGACGTATGATTGGCTATTTTCACTTCGTATTAATATTCTCCAGGACGAACCGATCGGTCGGGGCACTGGCACGTACCAAGGCAACGAGTTATTCTGCACCACTCCAAATCATGCTGGTATATTTTACAATGCCATTCGAAACATTCAATGATATTCGTAACCTTTAGGTTTCGTTAACATGGCCGAACTGAGAAGGATCGACATCGAAACAGTCAGGTAGTTGTTACATTTTGTCTGTCTGAAGCGCGAACTTTCCAGCTTGATTGAGTACAATGGCTGGAAGGTCGGTCGTCGATGTATCTGGGAAAGAGAGGAGGCTACAGTTAGATGGATCGGAACGTTGAAAGGGCACGAGAGCGTCTACGCTGGACTAGCATTTGTGAGATTTCGTTAAAAGCCATTTATTTTTGTCATGGCGTAAAATCTCGATCACACTTTTAGTAGCTGCTTTTACTACCTCTAAATAATGCATTCGCTTGCTATTCTACTAGTACTACTAGTAACTCTAGTTCGAGATACGATACAACGCGCTCTTCATTCTCCATACTATCTCGACGATCGATAAATCTAGAGATTGTGGGGTGTGACTAAAGTACGGATGCGGTTACGGCTACGGCTACGGCTACGGCTATCGCCCTACGGCTACGGCCCTATCATATCCTTGTTCCCACGTATCTACGACCTTCAGAAGTGTCTAGGGCCCTGATGACGTCATCTTCGACCTCTCTTATGCTTACGGCTACGGCTATGGCTACTACTACGGCTATCGACCTACGGCTACGGCTATCGCTTTACGGCTACGACCCAACCATTTATTTGTTCCCACGTATCATAAGAGGGGAAGCATAAGAGGGGTCGAAGATGGCGTCATCAGGACCGTAGACTCTGAAGGTCGTAGAGAAACGTGGGAACAAGAAAATGATTGGGTCGTAGCTGTAGGGCGATAGCCGTAGCCGTAGCCGAAGCCGTACTTTAGTCACACCCGAGATGGGGTAGAATGAAGATAGCGTCGTATCGTTTCTCGAACCCTAAATTCTACCTATTAATCGAATCGCCGCAGGACGAACCTGTCGGAGAGGGAACGGGAACCTACCAGGGCACGAATCTCTTCCATATCTCAGATAATCATGCTGGTAAGAATATTATCAATTATATGACGTATATTTATCTTATTGAAGTATTCGTGAAGCTTTCAACACTGTCGCCACTCCAATAATGAGCTACACTTTCTATAGGGAATGACTTTTTAACTTGCTCAAAGTAACATGTATTATTGGGTATTGAACGTTTTTATTTCGATTTTGGATATCCACAATTATGATTTGTATTGGTGTCATCGAAAAGTATCGCTTTTATCGGGTGTGGGTATTTTAACCTAAGTGATTATATTATTCTGCAAAACCAATAATGAATGATTTGCGTCATTGGCGAACATTAACAATTGTAAGCAAGATACGATCAACCTATTAACCCCAGACAACTCAGAAGGTTCTGAAATCAAAAATCTATCATGCCTGAATATTCTTGATCCACCGACCGACCACAAACTAGGGTTGGCAAGTCGATTTCGCCTCCCCCTTCTCGGATTTCGCAATATTCGAGGAGGATGCGATTGCGAATCTGCAATTCGACTTCGAATTGTCAATCCTACCACATACTCGTGAATAGCGAGTAGGCGGGCCAGTGGCACTTAGTAGGCGGCCACGTAGCAGGTAGTAGGCGGCGAGACACCGCCACTAGCCGCCTACCACTGACTACTGGCCCGCCTACTGGAGACTACTGGCCCGCCTAAAGGGGGAATTGGCTCGCCTACTAGGGACTACTGGCCCGCCCACTAGTGACTACTAGCCGTCCACCCCAATTCCACTTCCCTTCCCTTCCCCATCCAGCTCCCTCTGGTCAGGGTTCTTCCCGCACCTTTACAACGACACTTTTAAATGGTACAATCTTCATTATCATTTGTTTCTGGCAATATCACAGTCTCATGGAACAAGACAACAAATCATGAAATACTATTACAAGTTAATCGACAGTCAAGCAAACAGTGCAAATTAGTGATGCTACAGGCATTTTTTCGACAGTGTTAATTTGTGATGTTACATGTATTTTAAATTTGAGAAAAAACAACATGAACAAAGAATGGTACTATTTCACAACGAATTAATTTCATTATCAAGATTCTATTTAACAAGGGATTAGAACTTATCTAATTATAAACAGTGGAATTCTTCCGAATCCTCCATCATTACTTGGCCCTGGTAGGTGGTCGTCCCGTCATTCTACAATTAGCAATTTTATGTTTCCAAATGAGTATTACGGTAACTTTTTTTCAGGTACTCTAGGAAATACAGTAAACATATCTAGAAATTTAAAGTGGGATTGCTTTTATGTGTGGAACAGTTTTACAGCTTCCCTTTTACCCCCCCCCCCCCCTCCCCTAACTTCCCCATGTAGTAAAGAAATACTCATCGTGCAAGATTGCAAAGGATATATATCATAACCACTGGTCTAGTGGTTATGATATCTGCCCGGTAAGCGGAACACTTGGGTTCGAATCCTGGTCCGAGCATATCATTTGCAATCTTGTACAATTATTATGTCTCTTTAGCCTACTCTGCAATAACCAGACAGTCAATCTGATACAGAAGAAATACTTAAACTATAATTTGTATTATATTTCCCCGGCTCGAAAATAAGGCACCCGTCCGTACTCGCCTGTGTTCGGTGACCTTCGGCTTGGTCGTACGTAGGGATCTTGGCTTGACGAGAGGAATCCTGCAAATATGCGCGTTCAACAAATATAAACAAACAGGCAGTATTCAATTATAATCAGTACCCCTCCTAAAGTAAAAAAAATGTGTACAACCAAGGTGCAGCCACATCTATGGTATTATCAATTATAATATTTTTCGGACATTTTTTTATTATTACAACCATTCCAGTTTCAGGATATCTGTTTCTGTAAAAAAAATATGGTTGAACTAGTAGGCAATTCCCGCATTTTTGAAACTAAGCATCAATCTCTGATAACTAAATTGACATGTATTAGTGAACTCGCCTTTTCTTACTTCTGTTTTCCTCATTTTCGCAGACTTCCTTCTTTGGTCGTGAGTAGGACCTGGAACACAATAGCAATAACGCAATTTTTCAGATATATATAAAAATATATTTTATATTTTTTTCAGCTTCCAAATTCGCATAGGCCGAAGAATAGTGCTACTAGAAAACTAAATCTATCACTCTCCCTCTAACCATTTTATTCCCCTCCAAGCTCACCTTCTTTGAAAAGGTGATCGACGGACGTCGCCCGCGCCCATCGAGAGCGATGTTGAACTGGGAAAATTAGATTTTTAATGCAAGTACAGATTTTAATGCAAGATTAACTAGGAGTGACATTTTTAGCCTATCTACCGCCCCAAATTAGTATGTTCGCTCCCCAAACTCGCCTTTTCCTGGAAGGCGAGCCATGTTCCTAACCCGACTGGTGCGCGTCCCTCGAAAGTGAAGAGGAGCTGGGAAAATTATGTTTATTATGAAAGTACTCTCAATGTTTTGCGACTAAAATACTTTTTCGCATCAACACACAGACGAAAGAATGATTAATTTAACTAATTTTATCCCAACCCCCATGATCATGTTCCCTTCCAAACTCGCCTGCAGCTGGGAGAAGATCCATGTTCCTCGTCTGAATCTCTCGAGATTGGCGTGGAACTGGGAAGAATATATATAATAAAAGCACAAACGGTTAGCCACTAAAATACATTTTCGGGCCAACCCACAGAATAATACGAGATTTTGCACTAACTTCATCCTACCCCCACCCCTAATGATCATGTTTCCCCTCCTAAACTCGCCTTCTCCTGGAAGGCGATCCTCCACTGCACTCGTCGGCTTCCCTCGCAAGTGAATTGGATCTGGGAAAATTATATTTAATATGAAAGTACAAATGGTTTGCCATCCGAAAAAAAAAAATGCAAAGGGTGCACCAAAAACATTCTGGTTGTCCTAATCTCTCAAACTCGCCTTTCCATCGATACATCCTCTCCTTCTTCATCGGAGAGCGAAAGATGATGAGAAGACCTGATGTGTAAATTTAAAACTTTAAAAAAAGAGTAAAACGCGTTCACCTTTTCAATGGTCTGAATTGCGTTCTCTCCGTCACATCTCCACTGCACACTCGGCTCTTGTACTTCCTGGCTTGATATCGTTTACGAATTCGCTTTCTAAACAATCTTCTAAATTGAGTTAATTCCGATGGACAACATACAGAACAATTTTTGTAGCATCGCGAAAGTCCGCTTGAAATTCACGGTATTGAAGATGATCGGATGAGGAAACTCCTAGGAGAACGCTAAAGATCTCTGGAAGAGAAAACGATAACCTTCCCCAGTCCCACAAAATCATAACCTTCAAGAATTGAGAATAGTTTTGTCCCACCGAAGCCTCCACACATCCCTTTCCTTTCCATCGAGATCGTTGAAGCGTAATCGTCCGTTGTACACTGAGAAATATTTATTGTAACCGTTTGACATGAACAAGCTTGCCTCAATTATGATTACGTCCAGTAGACATTCAACGAGTTTAGGAGTGCATAGCGTACTAAACTGTAGAACATTTATTGATCTGTTCTTCACGGATCCGAGGACGTTAACTATGGGATCCTTGATGGAGGCAGTTTCCAGAACAGAAATTCTCGCTTTCGTTCGGGACAGCAAAGTATAGTGTAATACTTAGGGATACGTTGACTTCTTTACTAACCAACTGCGTATCGGTTCTCTTCTCTAGGGCGTCTACTTTTCCTTTGAGACGTTCCATCACATCTTCTTGAAAAAGTGCGCCTAGCTGATGCTGGAACTATATATATTACGATCTAGCCCGGAACCGTCAAATAATCGAGGAAAAAACAAACATACAGCAGTGATTATACTCTCAAGAAGAGATCTGATCGGGGATTCGGATACTTCGCTTAATTGCTGATTAAAAGAGCTCATGTCGAGAATGGGGGCGTTTGTTCGCGAACTTCCAATCTCCTAAAAAATGGAAGTAATGAGTAACTATGGTGTTTCTACTGTGGTTCACCTTCACGTCATTCGCAGACATCTTCGATATTTTCGTAAGAGTTTCGCCAAATCCAGTCGAGTTTATCGATTTGAGCCAAACATTGGTAGAGCGGGTTTGCTCTCGTCACTGCCAAAATGGATCCAAACGGTGACGCAACTATCATTGCGCGAAATTCTCCTAGAAAGGATGGATTTTACATATCAGTGGAAAACTGTACCTGATGTAGCATCGTCATGGAAGAACTGGCATACCCCAACCTTCACTGAACAGCCTCTTCGATACAAGACGATCGAATGATCACTCTTGGTGGAATTCTGGCTCTCCTCAGAGCAGTACATCACGTTCCTGAACACGCACCGGTGCCTGCAATCATTTGAAATGATTTCGTTTATTCTTCATACATTTACCACACACTCGTTGCAGAGCTCATAATTGTCCGATTGATACCAGTTATATTCTTGAAACGGCTCGAAAGCTAAACAATAAAACAAAGGTTATAACTAAATTTACTGTCGAATGCAACACATACCGAATCTCCGCGCACAACAGTAGACGTATGTGAGAGTGCGTCGATGGATCGAAACAGTTCCTCCTTGACATCATCACACGATTCATCGTCGAGACGGCAATACAGGAGATCGAGAACGTACTGGGATTGGAGAAATCTATAAAAAAAACTATTAACCTAAATAAATAGCATATATTTAAATACCGACGGTGAAGTAGATCGTGCTGTAGCGTCATGGGCATATTCGTCTTCAAGATTCTGTTAGCACTTTCAAATGAATTCGCACTAAGCTCAACACATGTTCCCCACATGTTATAGTCCCGCGCTCCGTGGACAAGGGACAGCTATAAGTAGTTGAGTGTGTTATATAATGATTTGATGGCGAACATGACACTTGAGTGTACGGCAGGCAGCTCCGAATCCTTGATCCCACATTTCTATGATCACATTACATTCATTTGGTCATAGACAGCGGACGCTCTCTGTAACAAATTTCAACTAAATAAACACAGAGACAAAATACATTACCTGTAGAGTATCCGGGTCGTGATCAAATCGCATTTTCATCGAGAGAAGGATACAGAGTGAGTTTACAACATCGTTTTCGAAGACTCTATTGAGGCAGGCCACGGGCAAAATTGTCATTGCCAGCTAAAACAAACACTATTTGGTGATAGCAGTGTTGCCTCACCACTGCATATTCCGAACCGCACAATGATCTCCCATTCTCCGTAGGTACGCGGAGATCTCGTACTCTGAAGATGGTAATCAATGAAACGATCCAATGTGTCAGGAACTGCACCTGGAGGTTGGTAGGCGTGCGCTTGATACACTATCGGAGCACATAAGTGTCGACCCCCGTCGCAGAAGCATCTTGCCGAATGCACTTGAATCAGGAGCACCGAATATCCCTGATATAGTGTTCTTAACCTTCAAGCAAAAAGCATTAAACAAACTTCTCACGATGCTCTTGATATAGCCGAAAGCGTCATTGTGTAAAAACTCGGCGCGAACGAGTGAAAGAGGTGCCAGTTTGGATGCCTCCCCAGGAGCTAGCATTGAAGGGAACATTAGCTTAAGGCGCATCATTCAACTACTTACAGTGGTCCGTCAACTCTCGCGTAGTGCAAGGGCGTAACTCCCAAACATTCCTCGACCCGTCGCGTGTTGCTCGCGTGGTGCACATTGAGCATCCCTCGGCGATGGAGAGAGCCCAGTGATCGAGATCGAAAATCTTCACGGTCGCCTTAAATCATAGTTTAACATCATCATGCACTGCAATGACTAACTGCGATGTCAGACACAAATGAGTAAATGGAGGGGGAAACGCTGAATTCTTGTCCGTTGTGGTGTAATCTAACAGGTTTCGTGCACAGGTCGACAAACTCTTCGTGCAATCCCATAGTGTAGTCACTTCAAGGTAAACAGACACAAAAAGTGTTGTATACCGTGAAAGAGCGCATTTGCGACTGAGTGACTGAATCGGCAGCTCAGTAGAGTTGCACATCTCGGCAGACCGTACGAGGAAGCCCTCCATCGCACCCGATCAGGTAAGTAAACAAGTGCGAAGAACACGGGCCATACTTCGCCTCTAAAAGATTGTTGGTTTACCAGAGGGTATGACATAAGAAATTGAGCACACACACCTGCATCCACTCTTGCTGAAACCATCAGCATTCAGCAGGATGGGTGTTCGAATAATACGAGCAGCGAATTCATTTTTCGTTTTAATCACTTGCTTGTAGCGATCAGTTCTTGAAAGACCGCTGGTAGGCAGCCTAAACATTTTGAACTTCAAGTATACTATTGAGACAAACCCCTGATGGAACAAATCGTGAGTAGCGATAATTTCATCCAGGTTCCTCCTTACAATTCGTGAGTATACCTCGCGGACAGATACCTTCGATAATGCAGCTAGCTGCTGAGACCTATAACAAAATGTACACTCACAAATGTGAGAGCAACAACTTACGAGCAGCAAACTGATCGACTGCTGTCGAGAGATGCACCACATCCGAAGCAGCGAATGATTTTTTCACACTCTGCATTCGCGTTTTTCAGAATTTTGGAAACCTTAAAGATGTGTATGTCGATAAAATAGAAGGGATCAATGAAAAAAAAAGTAAACCATGCAAAAGTATACCGTAGAAAATAGAATAGGAGACGGGCTCAATCGTTGGAGATCAACGAATGCGTCTTTGCTCATGTTATGTGCGAGATAGAATGCCGATGCACATAGAATTCTATCGGCAGCCGACACTATACGAAACATGTTCATGTACAACCGTACGGAATACACAAACATTTAGTTTCCGTTTGAGCATCCGGCTCACTTTCTCCGTGTTCACTCGCAAGCGAGTAATCCATAGCAGATGGACCATCACTATAATTGTTGCACATGAACGGGAATTATTGCACCAATATTTACTCTACATGCAAAAGTAGGCACACCTGTGTACACATTGGTCGTCTTCGAGATCACCGTCCATTTCATTATCGGAACAGTTGCCCGTGAACTCTTCATTCGTCAGTTGTCGATCACCGAGCGAGGAGGAAACTGATGTTCCTATCCCAAATGATGAGACTTGGTGTATCGACATCACTTACCTTGTTGGAAGAGCACACGCTTGGAACAATGAAGTTCATTGCAGTCACAATTCATCTGAAATTAGTATAAAAAACACAATAAATAAAACAGTAATGAAATCAATTCATAGCAAGTAATACACAAAATATAGGCGGTGATGGTCAACATGTTTTTACTAGTTACGGTATGTTAAGACATACCGTAACTAGTAAAAACATTGTGTCCACTACCGTATAAAATCTGTGCTACATAGCTACCATTATCAGATAAACAAATTATTTAAAAATGTTAGTGATCGACTGCATCGTGTGGATTACGGTAGCACGGTACTGTTCAACGAGCACAGCATATATTGATAAGTAACCCAGTTGAAAGATTTGGGTTAAAAAACCAAAATAGATTTCGGAAGGATACGGTATCGAAAAATTTTTTCATACACCAAGATATTTTTTAGAAGGCGGATAGCACACGCCCACCAAGCGCTATGCACGTAGGAACGCGCGGGCGCACACGGGATTGCATCACAGAGCTAAAATGTCTAATTTTATATGAGACAAACAGTGGGTGTGTATTTCGAAATCTGATGTTACTGTATGATCGACTATGTACGGTAAATAATGGTAACATTCTAGACATTGCATGGCCTACTAACATTTTTTAAAAATTAAACCCAAATAAATCCACGACCAATACAATTCCATTCTCTCGCCTTGCACTGGTAACTATACACGCTATTGCCCTGATAATTTGTGTACACATTGTATCCGCAAATAAATTGTCATCAATTTTAAAACAAATATCGGTCCAAATTTAGTTGACTCAACTCTAACATTCGGGCAACGTGCCCCCATCACGATAGGGATGGAGTGGTAAACACGGCTGAGATGGATAGTCGATCTACAGTACTCAGGAGAGACCAAACGTCGCAAACTAAATGCGCTCTCTAGGGTACTAGGGAGATGGTACTTCGTCGGAACCACAACTTGGTTTATAAACTACCAATTACTCTTTAGTTTTGACTTTTTCGAAATGTAAATACAAACAATCCATTTTTATAAATATAAATGGCAGCGTACCTGTGTAAGTTGAAGACAATAAATTCGAGAAAAAATCGACGATAAACTTCACTACTTGTGGAGAACAAGTCCTTTCCTGAACGAAATATCAATAGTCATCCGATTAACTAGATTATATTGTGCAAACTACACATAGCCGAACGATTCAACTATGGTGGTAGTTGAACAGTTCCCTTGCTACGGTAAACAAAACACGATTCTAACCTATTACCAACACTTTCATTTAATATATTTTCATCCATACGTACCCCCCCTGCTTTTCTAATATTCGTCCTCAGAATACTTTTCCTATGAGACGTCATCACTCCACCTGCCTCCACTCTCGGGCTGAAAAGGACGTCGGACACCGTCCTTCTAGACGTTTTTTTTTCCAATATACCATCTCAGACACCTTGTGCTCCCTAGCGCTGCCTATTCAATACATATTCCATAATGAGTAGAGTATGATCAACTGTGATGCTACTGTATACTGTACAAACTGTACCAAAATTACTGTCTCAATATATCGCGTAAAATATAACAATAATAATACAGTGCCACAATCAAACAAAAATACAGTGCCACAATCAAACAAAACTAACCCAAATAATATTGTTTTTTTAATTGTAAATATATTTAAAAAAATACTCACTTCGAGTCTCCGTCCTCGTTAGATAATTCTTGATATAATTAAACTCAAGTCGAATATAAAATAAGCCTGCAAAACTACAAAATATTATTTACATGCGAATGAAAGTCGGGAAAGAGGTCACGCTTACACTCTAAAACACACTCCAGGCTCTCATAATTATATTTGCATAAAGCCATGCAATTTTGAACCGTAGGCAAAGAGTGAAACTCATTAATAACTAGTCAGAATATATATTCAGAGTGATGCAGTAGAGCACAAACTTGATATAGTCATACATAACGCCAACGCGTTAGAGTTACTCCGCTGCGATTAAGCTTTGGAGCAAAGTTAAACTAATGTTTGTATAAAAAGTATTGATAATAATACTCACTTTATCCCTCCTTCCTTCTTCTGATACTCCTTGATATAATTAAACTTGAATAAAATATACAACAATCCTGCAAAAGTAGGAAATACTAAACAAGAATGAAAGTCACGAGTGAAATCAAGCCTGCACGCTCAAACACACTTGGACCAACTTTGCCGAGTAAACATATAAATTTAAATACTCACCTTAATCTCCTTTCTTCCTCTGATAATCCTTGTGAATCAAATATAGATCAAACCTGCAAAAGAAGGAAATATTAAAACTAGAACAAAAGTCGGGGAGAAATCAAGCCTGTGCGCTCAAACGCAACGCTCAAACGCTCAAACGTTTTGCTTTTGTTCGCCCCGCCAATCCCGACGCTAATGAAGTAATAATAATTAATAACGACTGATTTATATACATATTACTTCATATGTAGCCAAATCACTCAGTATACCGTAATAAATTCGGTAAACATCGAGCCAAAACAAAACTAGGCTCAACAAACTACATTTTACATGTTCCCGTTTAAAAAATAATATATTTAAATACTCACTTTATTATTAGAAACAATCCTCCATTAAATAACAATTGATAATATCGCTCTTGATATAAAATAAACCTGAAAAAGTACGAATTATTGCAAAGAACGTAACATTTGGTAAAGATGGCGAGATTGCGCTTCGAAACAACGTTAAGTCAATGTTCCCGTTTAAAAAAGGTGGATTATAATACTCACTTTTCTTCTTATATCTCCCTCCTTCAATACAACATTGAAAAAGACGTCTTGAGCATTAAACAGGCCTGAAAATATTCAAAAGATTGACGCAATCATGAAATAGGAACACAACTCGTAAATTCGATGAAAATCACGACCAAATAAGGCAAAAATAATGTCGAAACCGCCCCACGCGTGTCGGCGAAGGTCATTTCCATCAATCAAACAAAGATTCGGGCGAAATAGCATCAAAATTCGAAGAGGAACAACGGCACAAGTCAAAGGCGCCGAAGTTCATGTTCAAAAGGTGAGAGGTGTACTGTAAGAAAAAACTCAAACTGCTGTATCACGAACTGCGTATTTTCGAGATGACTATTTTTCACGGCATTTTGCGTGCACTGAAAATGTGCACCCTGAGCAACCACACCATACCGTAACCCAAAGCGCGCGGAATTTAAATTTTTTCTGTTATTGATTTATTTCACAGAAACTGCAGTTTCCTTTCTTATTTTCCACACGGCATTTTGCGCGCGCGTTAAACCAAGACCCCGCCCACTAATCAATAGTGGCGACTGTGTAGCGCGGTTTTTCAAATCATTGTCAGGCAACCCCTATGGTAAAGCATTATTGTTGTTTGTTTAACTTTTTAGAGCTCGGTTTGCATCTGTTTTTTGTATTTTTCACTATGCTTCGCCTTCACGATGTGTTATTTCACGATATTATCCACGATGGGCTCCGTTCAGGGTGAAATGACCACCCCGACCTTCAATTTCTATTTCGCAGCGGGGTCAGCGCCCAACTTCTACTCGGGTTCCCCTGGTTAGTTAATTTTCGATCAAATACTTATCGATGAGTGCAACTTTAGCAGGCGCCCCCAAACATGATACTAATGGGACTAGGAATGGAGTGTGGAGTGGAATGCATTCGCAAGGACGTGGAAGTTTCGATGGTCATCGTGGAGATAGAGGACGAGGAAGAGGGCTGAGAGTTCCCTTCTACTTTCGAGAGATTTTAAAGGTAGAATATATAATGAGATAGGTGGGAAGAGGGGGTGGGCCATACTTCAAAGACGTCTCGAGGATTTTATTGTGTGCCATTCGACTTCTAAAATATGGTTCTAGTGTATCCCTACGAAGTAAACTGTGAGGGCGCGTGGCGATTCTTTGATGATACTCGATTATTTGTTTATAGCACTCGTACCGAGAGGAAGAGGAGGATTCGCTGGGGGAGTGCAAAGAACTAGTAAGTGCACTTTTTCCAGACTGAGATAATGATTTGTTTTTCCCTATGTATCAAGTTTAGATCCGATGTTAAAGATATTAATGTGGCCGGACTCAAGTTGTTGCGTTGCTTGTTTGTTTGGTCTGTAGTATAGTACATTATTGTTTGCCATTTTATATTTTATATCATTATTTTCAGTCCCCAATGATTACTACAGGTCGGTTCTGCCTCCGCCTTCTTTCGCAGCAAGAGGTTGGACTAACATTTTATGCCAACATATCGAATTTTTTGTGATCACTGATAATTGAGATGTTTTCGAATTTGCCTAGAAAAGAGCAAACAAGCTCCACCGCTTAATTGTTTAGGAATGTGAGTGAAAATAAAATCTAATAGGCTAAACCATAATGGATCCGTTACGCTTCATCACTAAGCAATCAATGACACGACTAGGTTGTAACCTATTAATACGTGAATATATTACCGTTGGAGGTGATCGTGGTGGATGGACTGGAGGGGATCACTATCGACACGTTCGAGGAGGTAGAGGAAAGGGAGGAGGATCACTTGGTAATGGTATGCATTATCCAAAAAAGTGGTGAGTGCTGTTCTTCTTTTTTTATGTTTCTATTGCCATCTATCCTGAGCGAGACTTCGCTTCTTGACGTCATGCAATTACCGAGCATGAATGGTAGTTTGAGGTGGAAAGACTAGTCGCAATGCATTTTTCCAATTTCTAATAACGATGATAAACATTTTTTTATCCCAACATAAATACTCCGCTGAATATATTTTTTCAGGTTCCAACGACTCAACTCGTCAGAGGAATTGTGAGTGGAGTGGAGACAAAGGGAAGAAGAACGATGAAAATTCAGGTAACTTAACTCAGGGAAACATTTTAAATATATGGTAGTAATATGTTTTCAATAAGTCATTACTTACGTAGATTAGTAATTATTGTTCCACTTTCTTCTTCTAAATATATTTATTACCAGGTGTGAAGAAGAAGAAGACGGAAGAAGTGAAGACGAACGGAGCAGTGAGGGAAGTGAAGAAGAGCGATAAGCGAAGTGAGGAAACTGTCAGACATTATTTTACTATAAGTAAGACTAATTAGCCTGTCCAGTATTTTATTTTTAGTTCGAGATGCAGCGAAGGAGCTCATCTTGAAGGTTAAGCAAATGAATGCTGACTTTGATGCTGATTAGGGAAAACCTCCACTTTCTTTCACTTACTATTCTGTTCTCATATTGTAAATCCAGAGATTCGCATAAGGATTATTGATTGTTAACTGACTCATCCTGATGTAGTCTCGTAGAGAATCATGAATCTGCCCGAGTGCAAAACGATCATCTTTGTTGAGATTGTTAGACGAATGTTGAAAAATTCAAGATTGTTAACATGTTATTCCTTTCCCATTTCAACTGTATATTGTTCCTGTGATAAATTCGGAAGGCTGCAGTTTAATATATTTTTTGATCGCAGAGGTTCTAAATTGATCCTCCAAGAGTATCTACGACATAATTCACGAACGAATTGCTCAACACTCTAGGTAATGCAATTTATTGATCTATCATTATTTTGTTGCAGATACGGCGTGCACGCACGAAGTGATTTAAGAGGATAAACAACTCACGCATTTTATTATAGTCGGTCGCCCTTAATAAAAAGAGCTTTTTATGGTGTGTGTTGATCAGAAACCAAACCAGAATCTCACACACAGGGTACGGTAGATCACATAGTGGAACACCTTTGGCCAAGAAGATCTCACCGTACACAGCTCTTACTCTAGATATTCATAAGAAAATGGGCAGCAGAAAAAGAAAGACTGACCCGACATCTGACCCCGATGAGGACAATGAACCAATGTACATAGTTCTTCCTTCCGAATCAGAGGAAGTGCAGCGTGAATTGAATATGAGAAGAGCTGATCCCGTTCCACTGCCACTTTTGAACGATGAAACCGCTCTCCGCCGGCAAATTGCCTATTTAGACCTTGAAAACAAAAGACTAGCAATGGCCAATGTACAGAAGGATGTTGAGTTGGTGGAGAAGGTGAATGAGCTGAGTGAGCTGGAAGGATTGAATGAAAGTAGGTTGAGACAGGAAGGATTGAATGAAAGTAGGTTCCATGAGCATGAGCGATGTATTGACAGTAATAGGAAGGAGAATGAGAAATTTCTGAAGGACTATGAGAGAATGAAGGCGGAGAATGATGATATGAGGGAGCAACTTCGATCCAAAGGAGCCGAGTTTGCAGAACTGAGGCACCAATTGTCAGAGAGTCAAAGTAATCGGCGTTCCCTACAGATTATGAATTCGGAGTTGAAGGAGAATATGAGTAGAATGGTTTCTCAAGTGAGGGCCGAACATAGTGAGATGGAGAAAGAGAAAGAGGAGATTGCGGAGAAGGAAAGATCTGTATGTGAGAGGGAAAAGACAATTAGGGAAGATGAGGAGAAACTGAGGAATACAAGAAATAGCACTGCAAAGAGATTCGGAGGAACTGAAAAATGTCGCATTGTCAGAGGATACTGTAGTGGAAAAGGAAGGAGGGTAGTTAAACTTCCTTTCTCCCTTATCACAAGATCTCGAGATGTCACTGGAAGTAAACTTATCCCAGAATCAGAGAAATCGAATGAAAACGTTCCTGGGCAAGAGAAAGAGCGATGTGCTTGCTCCAACTGGACCTGTTAAGAGGATGAGAGATGAGATCAAAGAGCATTATAAATATGAGTACAGTGAGAAGGAGATCAATACACGGGACGGAAAGAAGATCATCTCCCTTATTGTATTGACATATATTCGCGAAACAGTTAAATACAGATTCGAGAATCTGATTGCGAGTGGGCAGTTAGACGTTACTAAGCGATCATTCGATATCTGTATTTCCGGAGATGCAGGCAAGGCGAGCACGAAGTTGGTGATGATTATTGGGGGTGTAAACTCAGCAAATGACGTCCGTAATCTGATCCTCCTGGCAAAGTATGATGGTGAGTATAGCTCGTTTATGATCAGATCTCTCCTCGCAGAAGTAATCAAAGAAGTTAATGATCTGAAGGAGATTGAGCTCGAGATTGATGGAGAGATGGTAACAGTTAGCCTAGTGCAGTTCCTGACAGGAGATTACAAATTTCTCTGGGCTGTGCTGGGAATGGGTACAGCCATGAGTATTATGAACTGTATCTGGTGCTGGAGAGAGAACCGATACAAAATGTCAGATACTGAACCCGCCTCTGCCCTAAGGACACTAAATGAGATGATTGAGAGAGCGAGGGTGGGAACACATTCGATGAGTGATGTACCGCTCTTTGACATCCCACCCGAGAGAATCATCCCTGGCCCTCTCCATACACACTCCGGTGTTTCCATTCGCTTCGCGATCAGCCCTCTCCAAATCCTTGCTAGAAATGAAGATCTAGCTGCTGCTGGTCTCTCAATTGTTGATTTGAATCAAATCAGCGACTTCTCAGATACTGTATCCGGAGATGTCATCGTGATCCCTCGTGGTAGAGGCCGAAAATCGGAGAATAGTGCAAATGCAATAGAGAAAGCATTGAAAAAGTTGAAGGAAGAGCAGAAAGAGTTGAAGAAGAGAAAGAAAAATTGTGATCTGGAGAGTGCTGATGGGAGATTAGTGGTGCATCTCTTCTATGCATCGGGACACCGAGAAATTGACCCTGCCCCCAATCCTTTTCGGTGTGCCAGAGGCCCCAACTGTCTAGCTGTTCACAAGAAATTTAGTCAGCTTGACCGCATTCGATGCGCCACGCAGGTACAATGTAAGATCTGTGCGAGGCGTTATCACTACGCATGCGAATCTCGTTTCTCATTCTACGAGCTAGCTGAGATGAGCACTCCAGAAAAAGAGTACAATTGCTTAAGTTGTTGTGCAGGAGAAATCGTGCAACTCACAAAGCGAATTGAAGAGGCTCAGCGAAAATTGGAACAGATTGAGAAAACAAAAGGGGAAATAGATTCTGAGATGGAGGAAAATCAAGCGAAGATCGACTCACTCGAGTTGATCAAGGAAGGACAGGGGAAGAAGACCCAAGAACTCGATCATAATCTCAGATTGATTGGGGCGGATCTTAGATCGTGGGGCCAGTGTTTGACAGGAAACCATATTCGAAAGTGTCTGCAGGATGATGCCATCGAATTCCTCTGCAGCACTATTTCTGCTAGTGCGAACACTGATAATCACAAAAAGATCATGCACTTGCTCAAAAACATTCAGAGACTGAGTGGTTCGCGCCCTCTCACTAACCTGGAAAAAACTGTTCTCCTCAAGAGCATTACCGACTTAGAGCGACTAGTAGCAGTTTTCTATCCCAACTGTAATCGATTCCCCAAGGCACATGCATTGTTCGCACACGTGCCTACTTTCGTGCGCACCTATGGCCAGTGGGGACTGTTCACAGACCAGCCGACTGAGAAGCTCCATCAGTTCCTAAATACCAAAGATAGACAATACTCTAATATCAGGCGTAAGGATCAGAGATGGATTGCTCAAGCACATGATTTGGCTTTTGCAAATTACATTCACGACAATAAGCTCCCCATTCGCTTCGATCCATACACACCTAAGAAGAGGGGGCCATACAAGAAGAAGAAGAAGAATGCAAACATCACCACAACCAACGCCAACACCCCTTCCACCAGCAACACTTAGAAGCTTTCAGCCAGTCTCTCTATCACTTTGTAAAGATATCTGTAAATAAACACTTTATCACCTCATATTTAGTTCAACACACGATATAAACATCAAACACAAACACGTGGGAAAAATTACCGGACGTCTTCAAGCCCCTCACTACCCAAACCTAAGCTTGAAAACCTTAGCCTAAGCCTGAGCACTAAGCCGTAAAACCTAAACCAAACCTAAAGCCGTGAAACCTCATCCTTTTTAGTGCTTACGGTTTAGGTTGTACGGCCTAGGGCTCAGGCTAAGGCTTAAGCTAAGGTTCAAGCCTAGGTTTGGGTAGTGCGAGGCTTGAAGATGTCTGGTAATTATTCAGAAAAAAAACGATATAAACTTGGCCTTCGCTTCTTCGTCTCCTCGGTCTGCTCGAGGTAGTCGAGGCGGCGCTTCATCTCAGTTGCCATCCACTACACGTTCTTCCTGCAACACGGGGTAATTGAATAAGCGAGAAAGTGTAGCGACTATGCGACTCTGACGGCATTGTTGCAATATTGAGAGCTCGAACCACACAATAAAAATAGATACACTATGAGATGGATTATAATACATCGCAAAACACTAGAAACGTAGCTAGGAACGGCACAGAACACCGCCAGGACGACCCGAACAATCGATAACAAAAACGCGTTTCCAACGTACTGAGGCACGACTTAGGAATAAACACCGTAGCAACCTCGAAAAACGCGCGAAATATGAATCCTGTTCATAATTGCCTCGAAAAGTGATGTTTCGAGAATCACAGAAACAAATCTTACTGTAATGATTTTCGTCAACCTTAAATTGCTCACGCAAAATGCCGTGTTTTTGAAATATTGTTAATGCAATATTTTGTACTATTCACATTTATATAAACACTCGTGTAGCATAGATAAGCAAGACTTTAATTGCTAGCCTTCTTAAAGTTAAATATTAATTAAATTAGCATGAATGGCACAACTACCGTACTCCGACAATTCAATTCGCCAGCAATTGAATGACAAGTGATCCTGTGCGATCCATTCAAACTCATTAATGTATTTCTTTCCTCAAACCAGAGTCCGACACATATTAACACAATGTTCTTAAATCGAAATATAGGCCAGTCTGGTTGCCACGCCAACGTGGTTATAGTAAAATCCCTAAGCCTTCGTGGTACCAGCACATTGAACACCCAAAACCAGTGACCTATCTGCGTTGTACCATTTTATCCACTCGTGTATGCTACACGAGTGTTTATCCGTAAAGTCACATTTATATTGCCTATCCTGGTACCTGCTCGGATCCAGCGCGTTACCAGTGTTCCAACGACGCAGGGGTGGTACCTCACTGGTATCTATCGTGGTACCATGTTGACACCAGTGTAGTACCAACGCGGTACCACGATGGAACCACGATGTGTACCATGATGGTACCATGATGGTACCATGATGGTACCACATGGGAATTAGTGTGGTACCACGATGGATACCATCGTGGTACCATCGTGGTACCACACTGATTCCCACGTGGTACTATCGTGGTACCACACTGATTCCCATGTGGTACCACGGTGGTACCACACTAATTCCCATGTGGTATCATCATGGTACCACATGGGTATCACGCAGATAGCACACTGGTACCCATCGTGAAACCAAATTGGTAACAACGTGGTACCCATGTGGTACCACGTTGGTACCACATTGATCCCATTTTGGTTCCACAGTGATTCCACAATGGCACTAGGCTATCACGCTGATTCCGCACTAGTACTATGTGGGCACCACGCTTGTTACAGGTTAGAACCAATATTGCACAATGCTTGAACCAACCCGGAACCAGCGTGGTACCGACTGGAACCCACTTGAAAACGGTTTAAATGTAGTCTCCCATTGTCTTATACCAAAACGGACTACTGGTCCGGCTACCGGCTACTAGCCGGCTACCGCTAGATCACTGGTCGGTCCATCTGCTAGTAGCCGCCTACTAGTGACTAGTAGTCCGCATACTCGCGCAAGGCAGAATCCTCCTGTCCACTAGTCCGACCACAACATACCAGTAGGCCGACCACAACTTGCTACGACCGCCTACTACTTGCTACTAGTCGCCTACTATTTGCTACTAGCCGCCTACCATTTGCTACTAGTCGCCTACTACTTGCTACTAGTCGCCTACTACTTGCTACTTTCCACTGAACAATCGTAGCAGTGCCGAAGTGAACAAATTACCGTTGAACGCAAAATACACTGCAGCAGTTGTGCACATCACGCACACCGTCCTGGGATACACATTATTTACCACTTCGAGAGCGATCCTTGCAAAAATAGATCTTGTTTTCTCATGCAATTTCAGGAAGTTGTAAATGTCTTCCTGCATGTTGTAAACAAAGAAAGGTGCAAATCCAAAGTTACGCCAATTTTGGAGCACCCGACCGCAGCAGGATGAAGACCGGAAATGATTACGTCAACATTACAGTTGT
This sequence comes from Pristionchus mayeri, assembly GCA_036245805.1. Lineage (NCBI taxonomy): Eukaryota > Metazoa > Nematoda > Chromadorea > Rhabditida > Neodiplogasteridae > Pristionchus > Pristionchus mayeri. The sequence goes on from BTRK01000006.1 coordinate 45,414,583, forward strand.
AGGTATTGTAGCTTTCTGTAGAAAAAAGGCCGTCTATCTATATTTAATACGCATTTATAATCATTTAAACGTCTAATTTATCCTAATTTACAGTCGAAAAATGATAGTTCCATGTCCGAACGTCTAGACGATTCTTAAAACGGCTATCAAAATTCTGATGGCGTGTTTTGAATGAGCATCATTCAAAGTGCTCTTCAAAAATCTCGCCAATCAGGATAATTTCGGTGATCCCCTCAAATGTTCGATTCTCTCGTGAATCTCTTCATAAAAGAGTGTAATTCCGACTTGCATAAAGTCGGAATTACACTCAGTAACGTTAAAATTTCGTACATATTTTTTCAATGTTGGATATCCACAATTGTGATCAGAACACTGCCATCGCAAAATTTTACTTCCGTTTTATGTTATCGGGAGTGCATCATTTCACCTAACGTAGATTGCAAAGATCCACACCAAATGCAATTTTAGAACTTGATTGCCTGTTTATTTCCAGCGATTTTTGTTAACAAATCAATTTTGTTAACCCGCTCCAGTTCATTTGAAATCTCTATCATTGCCAGCTTCAATGATTATGCATGAGTGTGATCGGTGAACAACAACAATTGTGTGCATGGTAAGCGACAATTTGGAACCACCAACTCCGTTCTGCGTCAGGGCATAAAACATCATCTATCACGCGCATCGCTCTTCTTGATTCACCAAATGTCCAATATCAATGCACAGATAGATTGAGATCCGCGATAATGCTCTAGAATATAGTCATGTATTCTATCATTTTTGGGCTGCTTTCATCAAGACGCCTAATGTTGAATAAATCTGCCTTTATCTCCCAATGATTATATTTTTTGTAAAAAATAATTCGAACGGCAGAGATCGCACGGAATCTTGTGATCCACTGTTTACTGCGATGCAGTACGCAACATTTCTGGGTTCACTATCACTTAGATCATAACATAGTTGGAGTATAAAACTGAAAACAAGAAAAAAAGGAACGACGAAGACGATCATGCTCCGGATAATTATAATTATGTTTCTTGCACTTATACATCTGATCACTGGAGGTGAGCATTATAGTTTCCAATTTGGTTTCATTTCGTGTGGTATTGGTCCGCCTCTTCTGTCTACTCACTTTTTGGCCCGGTGGTGAGAAACGTTATATGTTGACGATGCCGGAGTACCATTTCTCTAAATTTCACGTATAGGATAAAGAAGCAATGGTTCACATATTTCGAAATCTAGACCACGCTAGGATTTCTCCGAAGAAAATATGTTTATGAATTGATCCGTATTAAGAGACCCGTTCGGTAAGACTCGATCATATCGACCACCCCGCGGACATGTTCCTCTATGAACCGGAATCGTGGGCATCTAATTAGGGTGGGAGGTGTGTCTTGGGCCTACTTTATGAAATTCGTCCCTTATCATATGCTATGGTTTTTGAACGGAGATATATTCGAAAAAGTAGCTGAAATTGACAAAAAATCAAATTTTCTTAAGTATACAAAATTGACTAAAAAGTCAAACTGTGTTTCAATCAATGTGTTCTTACGATGTTAAAAATGTATTCAGAGTGAATTCCGGTCGATTCGAATACCACTGTTCGGACCAACATTTTCAGTTTCTTGAGCTGATTTTTCAGATAGTGAGTCCAATCCCTTAGCTTTTATGTGGATGGTGTAACCTGATGAGGTTTACATTTATCCCCATTATTGTCACACTTCGGGGCGATTCCGCTTTTTCAGGAAAAAAATAAAAACGATAATTTGTGACAAGCCGAAACATCAAAAATTTAGAATATTCATCATCCTTCGTGAATTATGATTAGGTATAATCACATTTGTATTGTTCCATAATAATGCTAAAATATGGCACCAAAAATAGCGGATTTTGGTTCATTTCTGAAAATTCGATTTTCGAACCATCGACTTTGGCCAAGTTGGACCGTGTTATAATTGTGATTTACAATCTGAATCCCGCCAGTTCAGTGTGCATGTTTCACTAGACCTACACGTGAGCCAGAATTGGCCATAGACGGGCACACGAAATCGTGACAGATAATCATCTTCAACGTTTGATTATGTAAGGATTTCCATGCAATATGATTAGGGATTATCATATTGTCATTGTTCTATAATAATGCTAAAATATAACACCCAAAAGAGCGGAGTTTGGTTCATTTCTGAAAATTCGAATTTTGATCCATCGATTTTTACCAAAGGTCGACCTTATTATAATTGTGATTTACAATCTGAATCCCGCCAGTTCAGTGTTCATGTTTTACTAGACCTACACGTGAGCCAGAATTGGCCATAGACGGGCTCACCACTCACTCCGAAATATGAGATTTATAGGCGTGAAAACGCGAAATCGTAATGGTCGAAAACTCAAAACATCGTATAATGAGTCCCAATAGATCTGTATTTTATTTTTTGCAACGGTTTCAAAAATATGATTATTCCTAATCATATTTCATTAAAATTTCTACAGAATCCATCGTTGAAGATGATTATCTGTCACGATTTCGCGTTTTCACGCCTACAAATATCATATTTCGGAATGAGTGGTGAGCCCGTCTATGGCCAATTCTGGTTCATGTGTAGGTCTACTGAAACAAGTACGCTGAACTTGCGGGATTCAGATTGTAAATTACAATTATAATAAGGCCGAACTTGGTAAAAATCGATGTACCAAAATTCGAATTTTCAGAAATGAACCAAACTCCGCTCTTTTGGGTGTCATGTTTTAGCATTATTATAGAACAATGACAATATGATAATCCCCAATCACATTTCATGGAAATCTTTACAGAATCAAACGTTGAAGATGATTATCTGTCACGATTTCGCGTTTTCACGCCTGTAAATATCATATTTCGGAATGAGTGGTGAGCCCGTCTATGGCCAATTCTGGCTCATGTGTAGGTCTAGTGAAACATGCACACTGAACTGGCGGGATTCAGATTGTAAATCACAATTATAATACGCTCCAACTTGGCCAAAGTCGATGGTTCGAAAATCGAATTTTCAGAAATGAACCAAAATCCGCTATTTTTGGTGCCATATTTTAGCATTATTATGGAACAATACAAATGATTATACCTAATCATAATTCACGAAGGATGATGAATATTCTAAATTTTTGATGTTTCGGCTTGTCACAAATTATCGTTTTTATTTTTTTCCTGAAAAAGCGGAATCGCCCCGAAGTGTGACAATAATGGGGATAAATGTAAACCTCATCAGGTTACACCATCCACATAAAAGCTAAGGGATTGGACTCACTATCTGAAAAATCAGCTCAAGAAACTGAAAATGTTGGTCCGAACAGTGGTATTCGAATCGACCGGAATTCACTCTGAATACATTTTTAACATCGTAAGAACACATTGATTGAAACACAGTTTACTTTTTAGTCAATTTTGTATACTTAAGAAAATATGATTTTTTGTCAATTTCAGCTACTTTTTCGAATATATCTCCGCTCAAAGGCCATAGCATATGATAAGGGACGAATTTCATAATGTGGGCCCAAGACACACCTCCCACCCTAATTAGATGCCCGCGATTCCGGTTCATAGAGGAACATGTCCGCGGGGTGGTCGAATCTTACCGAGCACGTCTCTTAACCTGTTTATGATTTGAAAAAAAAGATTGAGTACCCTCATGAGTTACTAAAATGTTTCCTTCAGCTGTTATTGTCACGCGTCCCGTATACAGACCAGTGTAAGTCGCATCGATACAATTCAATTAACTCAACATATGTATCACGAGTCGATGAAGCAAAATCAGAGCCTTCGCGAACAATTTGTTTCAAACCCATCTCAAATCGACCAAACTAAGTTAGAATACTACCCTAGTCAAGAGTTTTTGAAAAAAAAAACATACTATTTGTCCAAGAGCCGGCATTGATGAATTCTCCGGTTTTGGTACCGGCCATACTGTATCTCTGCTCCCAGATGAGCTAGAAAGTTGGCACCGGGCGTTGGCAAAATGTGTGGAAAATTATTTCCAGAAAAATGTTGAAGGCATTGCAAGAAAATCAAAAATACCAGTATACCAGATCTGTGACTGAAAGTATGATCTCCAAACGAGAAAAAAATATTTTTGTTATAATGTAGACTTCTGTGGAATTTTATTCCTGATTTTGAAAGAACATTTACCACACAAATAACAAAAAAATAAAAATGGCAAAATTGTAGGGGTTGTAGTTCTCATTTTTCTCCTTCAATGTGTAGTAATCGCAACATCAGTTCTGAAATAATAAAAGTATCATTCCGGCTGACTATATTTCACTTTCCGGTACTTTCTCGATGTGTCCAGACCATTGCAGTTAAATTACTGTGCGAAATTCGAAATTTCGAACTTGTGAAAAATACGGTTTTCGCAGCCTCGCATGAGTGCGATTTTCAGCATTGAAAACAAAGCATTGAAAAAAAAATTATTTTTTGAAAGGATTATTAAGAATATCGATGCTAGTACATCATACAAAATATTCTTGGGGGCAGGTGAGTCTAAAAAACTCGAAAAATTTCAATAATTTAAATGTTTCTGAAAAACACAATTTTCAAATTTCCATTTTTTCAGAATTTCTAAAATTAGGAAATATGAAATGTGTTCTAGTTTTTCAGACTCACCTGCCCCCAAAAATATTTTGCATGATGTAATAGCATCGATATTCTTAATAATCCTATCAAAAAATAATTTTATCCCATGACGAACCTTCGCTGGAGCGAAATTTGCCTGATAATGCAGAGAAGAGTACAACTTTCGATGGTTCCACATTCCAATATTTTTGTTTAAGGTGGCATATACTATCAAAATCGACTGTAAGTGAGCGTCCCTTTATTACAAATTTGAAGTTTTCAATGCTGAAAATCGCACTCATGCGAGGCTGCGAACCTGCCCCCAAGAATATTTTGTATGATGTACTAGCATCGATATTCTTAATAATCCTTTCAAAAAATAATTTTTTTTTCAATGCTTTGTTTTCAATGCTGAAAATCGCACTCATGCGAGGCTGCGAAAACCGTATTTTTCAAAAGTTCGTAATTTCTAATTTCGCGCAGTAATTTAACTGTAATGGGCTGGGAACATCGCGAATAAGAACCAGAGAGTGAAATATAGTCAGCCGGAATGATACGTTTTATTATTTCAGAACTGATGTTGCGACTACTACACATTGAAGGAGAAAAATGAGAACTACAACCCCTACAATTTTGCCATTTTTATTTTTTTGTTATTTGTGTGGTCATGTTCTTTCAAAATCAGGAATAAAATTCCACAGAAGTCTCCTACATTATGGCAAAAATATTTGTTTTCTCTTTTGGAGATCATACTTTTAGTCACAGATAGTTCATTTTTAATTTTCTTGCTCTGCATTCAACATGAAAGTTTCTGGAAATAATTTTCCACACATTTTGAGCCCAGTGCCAACTTTCTATCTCATCTGGGAGCTGAGATACAGTATGCCAAAACCGGAGAATTCCTAAATGCCGGCTCTGGGACAAATAGTATGGTTCTTTCAAAAACTCTTGACTAGAGTAGTATTCTAACTTAGTTTGGTCGATTTCAGATGGGTTTGAAAAAAATTGTTCGTGGCTACCTCCACTGACTGGTGATACCTGTGTCAAACAGTTTTGAATTTACGGCACTACTTCATACATAATTTTTTTCTCAATAATAATATTTATATTGCAATTTCATAATGAAATAATGTATGTTAATTACAGTGTTGTCGTTGCACGCCCGAGGTATTATGGATAATGAGTTGACAAGAAGCATTTTGGCTCACCCACTATTTGGTAATCAAAGAATTGTGTTAGTTTTGAGCTGATGAAAACTAATACATTTGTATTATTTGCAATGTACTATGATAAATGATTTGTGTGTACGGGTTTTGTGGAGAATAAACATTCATCAAGATGTTGCTCCTGAACTTCTCACACCTGTTTTAGGGCGATCGAAATGCGATTTGGACTTTTCCAAATGTGCTTTATCTTGAAGCTCGGCTCAAAAGTAATCAATATTATTAAATGCGCGGTCAGCATATGTTCTACTGAAGATTCCACACAATGCCGAAGGTAGTAGATCCCTAAAATAGATCATAAATACCACAGCAACTGCTACAGCTATTCACATCCCGCACACCTTCCTGGGATACAAGTTGTTTACCACTTCCAGAAAGATCCTTGCAAAAACATCTCTTGTCTTTTCATGTTCGCGCAGTTTTAGGAAGTAGTAAATTTCTTCCTGCATGTTTAACCTAAATAAAAAAAAATAAAATGGACAGGGTGTATCCATATACTTTAGGTTTGGTGCACCCGACAGCGATGCAACGGGATCAAGAACTGGAACGATGACGTCAACCTAATAGTTGCAGAAAATGGGAATAGTTATCAATAGAAGAAAAGCTGAAATCTACCTAAATGCTAATTTACTATTAATTTTGTTTAATTGATTTGATAGTTTAAAAATGATAGTGCCAAGTATGTCCTTCTGAATCTCGATAATTGCGATCTATATCAAAATTGTGATGGCGTAGTTTGAAAGAACATAATTAAAAGTGCTTCTCACAGGAATTGCGATTCTATCTCCGATGGCGCCTCACAAATAGTCCATTCTCTTGCGATGCGTCATAAAAAAACTGTCATTGCAACGTAGGAACATATCAAAATGTATTGGGTATTTTGTCCATGGATATGCAGAAATTTGATTACTATCATTATCATCGTAAAATTTTACTTCCTTATTATGTTATCGGGTGTGCATACTCTCACCTATTGTGCAATGTTGAATGCAATGATCGACGATATCTATAAATGTAATTCGATATTATCAATTCGATATCCCAAATCTTTCGAGCACAGCGATGTAACTTAAGAATCGAGTAGATTTCCATTGTTTTATAAGAATAAATAAATGTTCTTATGCTGCTTCCGTTCAGCTTAAAGCATTATCATTGTCAGCTTCAATAATGAATGATTAGGGATATTGGTTGAGATGAATTGTAAACATGATAAAAGCCAATTTGGAACTACCAACTCCGAACAGTGTTTATTTAATGTAACATGAGATATCACGAATATCTGAATATTTTGGATTCATGAGAGACATAAAACCATCTGACATGGGTTTGGTCTCTGAACACATTCTCCGATCTTCACGAAAATTTGAGTGTATACAAATGCGAGTTCGCTGATTCCAAATCCGTTGTCAAATTCTGCCAAATAAGTCTTTGAAAAATCGATACTTTCCCGTTGAGACCTTAGGAGATACTTTGGCATTTCCCACATATCTGTGGTGGCCGAGTGGGGTGGATGTGTGAGCATCGCCCACCGGTTCACCGGTCACCGGTTCGGCCCCCGTTAAAGGATATCACTTTTTGCTTTTTCGTTCATGTGCCCATGATCAATGTAAAAGTATGAAAAACAATCTACCATTCGGTTACCAATGCACTTGCAAGTATAATATATGGCGATCATTTTACACTAATAAGGAATCATCGATTTTTTCGATGACCTATTTGGCAGATTTTTATCACGGATCTCGAATTAGTTTACCATCAAATTTTCGAGAAGATCGGAGAATGTGTCCAGAGGATCCAATGCTCTTGAATATACTACTGTGCAACTAATGTTGCAGCAATACCTCCATCCAGTCTAATATTGAATACAACTGCATATTCAACGTCCAACATTGTAATGCAGAGATCATGAACGGAAGAGACGCCGTGTAATCTCGTGATTTACTGTGTACTGCGCTGCATTGCGCACGTTCTGGGTTTATTGTCAATGAGATCACAACAGACTGGGAGTATAAAACTGAAGAGTTGAGAGCAGGAGAAGAAAAGGTGCTCATCATGTATCGAGGACTTAATTATGCTCGCTCTTCAATGTAATTAATGGAGGTGAGCTGTACAGCTTTTAAGCAAAACTTTAATAGCGGAAATAATTCCGGTTAGTGTTCATTTACGGCACACTAGAGTTCGTGATTTACTGTGTACTGCGCTAAACCGGCGTGGTGGCGCAGTGGTGTGAGGCGCCACTCGCTATTCAAGGGACCTGAGTTCGATCCCCCGCCGAGGCAGACCAAGCCCTCTATCCCTCCGGTCGGTAAATTGGCAGTGACCCAGGTCGCGAAATGTATCGTTCCCTAGAAGCACCTTGGACAGCAGGGATACGTAGTCCAAACAGTAGTCGGCCTCACCGCACTACACCACCTATCGTAATCGTCTATCGACGACAAAAACAAGAGTTCGTGAAACAATTCTGTCTCTGCTTTAACGTACCATTTTGGCGGGTTGATCGGTCGATGAGATACGTATTTATTAGAATGGCGAGAGAGTGGTATCGTTTAATGAACTATTCCACGCTCTCTATGGACTGGCCGAGCTAGTGCATGTAATGCTGAAATTTTGATCTCATATATTACACTTAAGCATGGTCGATTCTCCAAAGAATGATTTTTTTAAAAATTTTGTATTGAGAATATTCGCATGTGCATTATCAAAACACACCAATATTTTTACATCAGCTGTTGTCTTCACGCGTCGGAGGTTCAGGCCAATCTACAGAGGTGGCTACCCCGTGTACAATCAGGGCTACAACGACTATGATACGGGGTACTCCTCGTACAATCCGGGGTACTACCCCGCCTACAGACCGAGGTGGCGTGGACGGTGAGCTGTGGAATCGTCAAATTTTGGTATTAGCACTTACGCGTTGAAATTGCATAACACGGATCTTCTGTAAAAATGCAGGGAAATGAGACCTCGTTGCGACAGAAAAATATTTTTAGGTCATGGATTTCGCTGAAAACATAAAGACTGACCAATGTGAGGATGGCGAACACGCCTATCAACTTCGTTTTTAAAAATTTGCATATTTTGACCTACCACTTTGGAAGGCTGTATCTCCGTCAATTGTTGACCAACAGCGACCGCATTTTTTCCAATCGACGCTCATTCAGGTACCCTACAAATAAGTTCTATTTAGCTAAGTGTAGAAATTACGTATTCACATTGTTTTCCTCAAAAAACCGATTTTACTGTCGTGATCTACCTTTCATGATGAAAAACTCTCGATTTTTGTCTTTAATTTGGATTCCCCACCCCAGAATTAGGGTACGTACATAGTTCATTGATCACATCACGGGGCTTATCATATCGCCACTCAGTAGGGATAATCTGAACAGCGCAATTATTTGAAAGAATCACTTTTCGGTGTGTACGGATTATTCAAATTTGCAAAGTAGGACTACTAATCGATAGCACTAGAGCTGGTCTTCAAGACTGACAGGACCAAGATGCCAAAGTTGTCCGTTTTCGAGATATGGCGTGAAAAGCTCTGTCACCGATTTACAGTGGAGCGAGTCCTCTTATCTTCCACGGTGTTCTACTAAATTCGTTTTTACGCAGTATCTCGAAAACGGGCAACGTTGGCATCTTGGTCCTCTTAGGCATTCTTGAAGACCTGCTCTAGTGCTATCGATTAGTATTCCCACTTTGCAAATTTGCAATAATCCGTAAGTGAGATACACGCCGGAAAGTGTTTCATTGAAAAAATTGCGCTGTTCAGATTATCCCTACTGAGTGGCGATATGATAAGCCCCGTGATGTGATCAATGAACTATGTATGTACCCTAATTCTGGGGTGGGGAATCCAAATCAAAGATAAAAATCGAGAGTTTTTCATCATGAGAGGTAGATCACGACAGTAAAATCGGTTTTTTTGATGAAAACAATGTGAATACGTAATTACTGCACTTAGCTCAAGTGAACTTATGCAAATTTTTAAAAACGAAGTTGATAGGAGTGTTCGCCATCCTCACATTGGTCAGTCTTTATGTTTTCAGCGAAATCCATGACCGAAAATATTTTTCTGACTCATCCATTCCTGCATTCCTACAGGAGATCCGTGATAATGATCTAATGCGCGATAATTACAGTGTTGTCGTTGCACGACCGAGGTGGCGTGGCCGTGGGAAGTGAGTTGTGGTCTACAAAGTGCATTTTAACTAAATTATACATTCTTGCAAATAATATGTGTGCATGGATTTTATGCTGTGGCTAGCACGTTCGGTTCGTCTTATTCATGCCATACTGTGATAAAGAATTTATATGTTCGGGTTTCGTGGATAATTTGTATTTAAAGAACGAAGATAGTGCTTCTGTATTGCGTGATTCCACCGGCTGTTCAAATCATTAAATTGTGATTCGCCTTGGACATTGCAGAATATGAGACCCTGGCTCTCAACCAACCACTATCAATGTACACAATGAGCAAGTACTTTCTTCTGAATAATCGTCGCAGTCCCGAAAAGAAGTAGTAGATCACTATGGAATGCCACTATGACAACTTCTGCATCGACCACTCCGTCCTGAGATACTATTTGTTGGCCACTTTGAGAAAGATCCTTGCAAAAATACCCTCTTGTTTTCTCTACTTGATATTGTTTGAGGAAGTAGAAATAGTTCCTCCTGCAACACTTGTCAAACACCAGTGGACGGTGCAAAGCGCGACAGGGAAAGGAAAGTGAGGCACAATAAATAAAAATAGTGAGTGGTCTAACATCACTCATAAGGTCACTACGATCTCAGGAGGATGCGCCCAAGATGGAGTCAGACCTGTGTTATCGTTGGGTGCATCCCCCTACGCTAAAGTGATTTTACAAGTTGTATCCAAGGTAGCACACGTTGGATTCAGGGCTGGATCAAACTTGTAATTGACTTTAGCGCAGGTTGAGGCACCCACGCATAAAACAGGGCTGATTCCAACTTGGACTCCTCCACCTGAGATGTTTGCGGCAACGGCGAACCATTATCAAGAGCGCATGCATCCAACTCGAATGAGGAAGGAAAGAAGGAGAGAGAAACTCGAAGAACATATCACAGGTATCACGAGTCGGTGAAGCGAAAAGTGCCCCTTCGCGAACAATTTTTTTCAAGCTAGTTTAAAATCGATCAAATTATAATGTTAAGTTAGCCTAGGGACAAGATTACGAATGAACAAGGTAATTTTTCCCAGAGCCGTATTATAGGTATTTCCCGGTTCCAAAACCGGCTATATTGTATTTCAGCTCACAGATGAGCTACAGGAATGGCACGGTGCGCACAATGCGCGGAAAAATACGGCGATCAACTTTACTGTTGACCACTTTTTGATTAGATGCAAACCAAAAAAGTAGGCGCTGAAAAATCAATTTCAGTACGAAAAATAAATATATTTTGGTATCATACAGGTGCGTTGCAGGGAATTTTATTGCAGAATATTAAAGAAGAAGTCTACCTACATCTTACATAAAATAACCGTTCAAATCGAAGATGACTCAAATTGCCAAATATACGATCAACGGTTTCTAACTCGAGGTGGGTAGCACAACATTTAGCCGTATTCGAAATGTTTCGGTCAGTTATGATCAGTTTTGATTATTTTATAGTGTTTTTAAAATATCTACACCTAATTCCACTAAAATAATCGCCAAAATTTAAGTTTTGGAAAAATCGATTTCCGACTTACCATTTTGGCCGATTTCGGAACCTGAAAAAGTGCGATTATCAAAACGTTATTCAAAAAGTTATGAAACGTTATTATCAATACTTTTTGTGAAGCTTTCCGTACTACTGGTGTTCTCTCCAAATTACTTAGAAATTGCCATTTCTGCAGTGGTTCTACCTAGATAATATCCTCCAACAATGTTAAAATTCGAATTCTCAGTACATTTTGCTCGAATCTATAAATTTCAACCGAGTAAATATATTTTGAACCTAGAGAAGTTCAAAACAACACTGAACTCTGTAACAAGAGAGATTCCAAAATTTATGAAAATTTCGAATTTTGAAAAATGAAATATTTACAAAATATCAATACGACTATAATTAACGTATTTTCAACATAATTCTCATTCGCACGTATTTTTTGCACACAAATAAGGATGGTTTGAACATAGCCGGTTGAGAATTCGAATTTTAACTTTTTGCGACCCTTCGATGTCGCATTTTTGGAGGATATTATCTAGATAGAACCACTGCAGAAATGGCAATTTATAAGTAATTTGGAGAGAACACCAGTAGTGCGGAAAGCTTCACAAAAAGTATTGGAAATAACGTTTTGATAATCGCACTTTTTCAGTTTCCAAAATCGGCCAAAATGGTAAGTCGGAAATCGATTTTTCCAAAACTTAAATTTCGGCGATTATTTTAGTGGAATTAGGTGTAGATATTTTAAAAACACTATAAAATAATCAAAACTGTTCATAACTGACCGAAACATTTCGAATACGGCTAAATGTTGTGCTACCCACCTCGAGTTAGAAACCGTTGATCGTATATTTGGCAATTTGAGTCATCTTCAACTTGAACGATTATTTTATGTAAGATGTAGGTAGACTTCTTCTTTAATATTCTGCAATAAAATTCCCTCCACGCACCTGTATGATACCAAAATATATTTATTTTTCGTACTGAAATTGAGTTTTCAGCGCCAACTTTTTTGGTTTGCATCAAATCAAAAAGTTATCAACAGTAAAGTTGATCGCCGTATTTTTCCACGCATTTTGCGCACCGTGCCATCCCTGTAGCTCATCTGTGAGCTGAAATACAATATAGCCGGTTTTGGAACCGGGAAATACCTATAATCCGGCTCTGGGACAAATGACCTTGTTCAATCGTAATCTTGTCCCTAGGCTAACTTAACATTATAATTTGATAGATTTTAAATGGGTTTGAAAAAATTGTTCGTGGCTTCCTCCAATGACTCGTGATACCTGTGATATAGAAAGTGATGAGAAGGGTACGGAGGTAGAAAACAGGTTTGATTTATTTGGAATGCCTCCAATGATAAGGGGAAGTTTTTTGATTGGCAGGGCAAATATTTCCAAGAGAAGCAATTCGTTTAATGGAGGTGAGGTTCTCACGGATTTTCCTATTTCGCTTTTTGTAGTTCTCCTTGCTTTCATTACTTCCAATTGGTTACACGTGCACTACTAGAACACAATACACATGATAACGAGTACTACCTTATTTAAGCAAGTCCAGCCGCAAAATATTATTATAGCAGTACGTATTAGCAAAACTTCGCATGGCATTTCCTGGTTCTCCCCTTGCTTCTATGCTCACAGCCAGTATTTATACGCTGTTCGATAAAGCATCATTCGAATACTTATCTTTCAACTGTTGCCAGAGAGGACTATCTTATTTCCTGCCGCCGCTGAGCCCCCCCCCCTCCCCCGGCACCTCAAATCGTTGATTCAATCGCGATTTTCCCGAGTAATTCAAATTTCTGATGAAGTTGCTTCAGATGGGCCCAGACGGTCCTTCTCTTGCATTCGTAATTCTACAAAATGGAGTGTGCTGCACGTCGTTTGTCCTCAATACACTGCTGATCTATCTTCTTCTCAATCGCACACATGAGCATCTTAGATCCTATGCTGTCATGCTCATATTGTATCATTTTATAAAATACCACATGAAATTTGTGTGATATCAGTGATTTTATATATTTTTTTACTGTTGAAATATCTTTGATTGAACCTACACTACCATAGACAAAACCAAAGACGAGATATGCGAAAGCAACTAGGCAATACCAAAGACTTACAAATAATGAGCTGTTTCAGCATGTGTGTCGACGAAATTATCACGATTTTCACAAGTTTCATGATGTTTTCGAGGTAAAAGTTAGTTTCTTAGAACGTGGCCGAACCAATCGGCAAAGGAAATTATTAAAGCTTTTGATTTTTTTATACAGATTGTATTTTTTTCAGAATGATCTCTCTTGGAAGCAAAGTGATTCTGATTGCCTTCTACGGGCCCTGCTCCAGGATGAATCTACATCCCAAGCTATGCTTCTATATGTATTCTCTTTCCATCAACGGATTAACCTACTACAACATTCAAATGACGGCCAGTTTCGTGTTTCGGTAAGATCTCGTACTGCATTTTGAGCTCACTGCCATTTTACTCTTGTAACTCTACTTGTAATCGTGTATTTAGCTTAAAACAACAAGTATTGATCGTTCCTCTATTTAAGGTACTACGTACTCCTCCATTCCGCTCCGAGCGTTAAATCGATTGTCGCGTACAACTTTCTACTATCGACACCGGGTGTGCTTTGTATGTTTGTTTTCGTACAGGTATGGAGTAGAGACCTCAATGCAATAAATCAATATTCGAATGACCCAATCGAATCATAGTGGCCGGCCATTGGAATAGCGATAACTTCGAGTGTACAGCGATAAAGCTATGAAGAGTATCGCCCCATCCACACTTGAGCATTATAGTGTGATGTAATAAATAACAGAAGAATACAATCATAGGTATAAAGCGAAGGCTCCTTCAGATCGCATTCGGCAGCGCGGCTGGAGATGCGGTATTCAAGGATGTTCTGGATCCGCTTCTGGCTGTCTATCATTATGACTTGTCCGATGCTACTTGTCAAGGTATGTCATCGTTATTTCAATAAATCATTCATTTCTTTGGCTTAGAAAGCGGCATTGCGAAATCGTGCTCCATTTAGGTATCGTCGACCCGTTCCGGGAAACCACCGTCCTGACCATTGTGTGGACCTGCGCTACGGCGCTGCCCTGTCTCTGCATAAACGCCTACACATGAACAGGAATTCACCGGTGCGCTTGCAATCTTTCGATCATAAATGAAATGGCACCAGGTCGGATAATTACCGTCGGAGGATAACAGAATAGTATCCCTCCCAGAATGATCACAATATATTCCCACAGTGTCGAAAATGCTTCTCTAAAAGTTCTGATTTGTTTGGTTGTCAACCGACCTAGGCAAGCAACACGAAACAAACGAGAGAGTGGTCAAGACGAAGCGGCGTAAAATCTTTTGCCATACATGAATTAAGGTTTTTGAACGCGAACTCAGCCAATATTGCAGCGACAACTAAAAATAAACACCGAGAATTTCTCAGAGTAAGATTATTTATACAAAATTCATTTATCATCTTTATTGAGGCTCTCCTCTGTAACCTTTTCGTCTCACAGCTTTTCTTCGTTTGCGTCATATTCTTTCTTCTAGAACTATTTGAAATTGTCCGACATCCATTCTGCGAGTACGGAATTCATTTTGTAAGCTACCATTTTCTGAAAATATTCAATTCTTGTGTGTCAGTTCCTGCAGGTTTGCATCATGCTCAGTCCCATCATGACCATCTACTATGTTCGACCGTATCGAAAGTAATTTTAACTAAGTTTGCCTTTGACATATTTTGCATGTTTCAGCTACGTTGCAAGTCTTATGAGGTACGGCAAAAAAGCTTCAAAGGAAGGCTCACACGTTTCTTCTATTCGGCCGGCCCCCAACAATATAAGACGACATACTTTAAAATAAATAAATATTATGCTCTTAAAATCTGCGAAAAAAACACATTTCATGCATGCATTAATTGTATTTGCTGTACCATTCTTTAAAGGACAGTTCATAACAATTTTAACTATTGATGATCATGATATTATTTATTGTTTTACTGCACATAGACTGGCAACATGAATTCATGCCTAGCAATTGAAATCGGTTCCGCACGGACAATATTTATCTGTTCCACAAAGACTATTTATTTACTGACCACTTTCAGATATACATTTGTGATTTTACTTCGTGCATTCACGCAAAGCAGTTGAAATCCGTTCCGCACGGACGGCTTTGGCAAGCGTAATGCATCGAATTCTTTTCCGGATCAGCGCACGGCGATGAGAACCTGAAAACATTACATTAAGTGACGTTAAATGATTGAAATCTTGGATGGACAAAAGCTATAAATGTAATCATCGCACTTTTTTTAAATATTTAAATTGTATTCTCACCAAGGAGAGTTGAAACCAGTCGTTTGCTGTGTGTATACACAATCCTGACCAACGATGGGATTTCCGTTCGCCCAGTTAGTGTATGGATCGGTGGACTGAAATTATTAATTCGCAAATTTAATTTAAAAAATGAGTCTCACCCCATCCGCCCACTCGTAATTCGCTCCATTTCTTCTCAGACCAATCCAGTAAGCCGTCTTCACAGGGAACACTATGTAAGACAGGCTATTATTCAATTTCCCATAAAATTAATTTAAATTTATTATGATCAAAACGCATGACAGATAATCGAAGAAAGAGCGATGCGAAAGATGCTAAGTTTGATTCTTGAAGATAATTGGATATTTTTAGAGAACTGACGTGAAGTAAGGAAGAGGTTCTTATCGCTATCATGGATCGTGGCCACGAATCCATTCTGATTCTTGCAATTTGACTCAGCTGCGTTGTAAACTGCGGTGACTTCAGAAACGTGGAAGCAACCTGAGAATGGGATTGTTATTTTCGAAACTATCTTAAATTTTCTTCCCGATATGCAGATCTATTTCCCCCCACTCACCCGTGGGCACTTCACGATCTCTCTCGTTGGCAACGCTGTAGGGCGCGAGTCCATCCTGGCAGAAGCAATTAGCTGAAATAAATATTTTTTTTAATAATAATTATCGTATTGCTAAAAAATCGTTCATCTGCAGTATCCAACCTTGGACTATTGTTGTGTAATGTGAATGAAGAACGGAAAATTTTTTCACCTTGGACTATTGTTGTGTAATGTGAATGAAGAACGGAAAATTAAAACGGACGCTCACCGTCACAAAACGCATAAAGCAGCTCCGAATCGAGGTTAGGATTTGTTGAAACGTCGTTCATGTAGTATCCTGGATTTGTAATGTCTTTGAGGCCCTGCGCACCAAGTCCATTCGAGTAATCTGAAAGATGATGTTCAGCGAGTACACGATATTAGTCTTGGCGCAAAGGGACATCCATTCTCACCAATAGAAATGATAACTCCTCCATCGTCTTTGAATGCCTTCGCTGCGTCGTCGATGTTTGCTGCTTGAAGTTGGCTAAAATTATAAGTTTTGGTTACGGGAATCAAGTTGAATCTTGTATCGATTGAATTCAGATAATTTTGTTTGAATTTTAATCCGGTGGAACAGCTCGAGTTTTTAGGAACAAAGGCGGAGTCTACATTCTCATTTTGTCTGTTGTACCGGTGCACACCCCCTCAAAATTTCATTGAGATGGGAAAATAATCACTTTACATACTCGAATGAATCAGTCAGAAGAACAGTTACTCCTCGAGGGAAGTCGCGACCGCTCGAGGAAATCATCGTCGAGGCTTGCTTGATTGCGCTGAAATTTAATTCTTGCCAATTGCACTATAACTTTGAATATGCAACACTATTACTCAAACGCACTCCGCCATTTTGTCTGATTTTCCTCCGAGATACGGAAGGGAAAAGCTACTGATATCCCCTGTAGATCTGAACCCGCCGAAGTCTCTAACGACCTGGAATTTCCTATGTTAAATCGAATGAGGTTGAACAAAGAATATCGTGTTAGAAATGGCGTGCATAGGTTGAAATATTGATTGTAAACCTGAACGCTCTCCGCATAGGCTAGCGCAGCGACATTTGATTGGAAGGGTCCCGTTCCCAATGAGAGGCTATTGAGAGTCGCTTGGATTGTTGTAGTGGCCTACAAAATAAAGGTGTATATAAAGGTGTACTACAAAGTAAAGGTGTATCGAGTTTTCGAGACTGGTCTAGCGAGAAAACACTACAAGGCCAGTGACAACTGTACATATTATTTCATTAAATTGTAGTCTCCCGGTAAACCTACCTCCGTTACAATATCGCGAGCCATGCCGTCCGAGGTGTCAACAACGAAGACGATGTCCAGATAGATCGAAGTGGCGTTGCATGAGCAGTAGTTCGACGTAACATCAGAATTGGTTGGCTGAGGAGTGAACGGCTTGTGTGTAGATCGTGCGATGGGTGTGTGCGTGATGCGAGATTCGCAAGTAGGACATTCGTATGCGCACAGAGCATAAGCCGGCAAATGGTGTGGAAAGAGATGGAGACCATCTCCTTGCATGGTCAATCCAAGGACGGTGGTGCAGTTGAGCAATTCTGAAAAGATGAATTGCATGAAATCGAATTGAAAGATCCTTGTAATATGCAAATTCAAATGATGTGCACCGTTCTTTGGTCCGTAGTAGTCAGTTGGGGTGCCGTCCAACCACTCGTACGGCTGTCCCGGATCGCTGCATTGAGCATCAAGCCAGAAAAGGCCGAAAAAGTGCGATGCCGCCTGCCAGAAGCGAAGATCCTAAAATGTATGAAAACTGGATGATAGACAATGTATTTAATGTGGCTTCTACAGAGAAGAATAACACCACTGTCAGGTATTTGCCAGTGCTCTCTTCAGAATAGAAGAGCAGCAGTGTAGTACTCTTGGCTTTTCGTACTTTGCCATGCTAATTTTGTAGATCTCGTTCAAAAACGTTACGTACCATGACAAAAATGATGCGTACCACAATAATCACAGACGCCACTAGCGAACCACGTTATTCGCGCAGAGCCGAAGTGATGTACCGTGATAAAAAAAGCTATCTGCCACAATGATCGCACGCGGCAATTAATGATTCACAGCAAAATCTGCTCGAGTCAACTAGAGTTCGAGATTCGGGTCACGCTCTCTTCATTCTACACACTCTCTAGGCCGGCCGATCGGCGAGAGAGTGAGTAGAATGAAGAGACCGTGGTGTCATTTCTCGAACTCTAGAGTCAACGCGCGCGTTTTGATTGAAAACCGAACGATTATAAAAGGGGACGCCGCGGAATCATGTGTCTATTGTTGTTATCAAATTCGCTAAAGCTATTGTGAAGATCTGAGTTATAGTGGGGTTTGCCGCTGAGCATGCCTCTGAAATGATATGTTTATGACCGTTCGCCACTGAGCCCAGAACGAGGATTCAGCAAATTTGAAAAAAACGGACATTTTATAAAATATTGCCCTCTTTCGTTTGCCCTTGGTAACATCTTGTCCATTTCAAATCTGCGAAGTTCCCTTATTAGATGAATGTATTGTTAAACTCACGTCAAAGCTGTGAATCGACGGAGCAAATACTCCTACGCGTTCACACATCGCTACTGCGTCACCGTAGTTGTACAAGTGGATCTCCTCGCCGAAGAAGTCCGCGTTGAAGACGCACCATCCTTGGTAGTGCACGAAACCCTCACGACAGGTGGTATCGCCTGAGAGCGTGGATCGAATCAGGAATTGAAAGTGGTAAAAATATTTGTAATACACTATTGTTTACGATGCATATTTAAATATTTATTTCAACATTCACTCAAATACTAACCTGTATCTGGTCTCATTATGGCAGCATTATCTCCGATAGCAGAAGCAGTCAACTCGTTACTGGGAAAAGCGACTGAACTCCCAGACACTGCTGCTAATGCTATGAGAACTAACCTCATTTTCGGTTTCTGAAATGCAAAATAATATTTTTTGAATTAAAGAACAAGTCTAATCAACTGATGTGACGGTTAAGATTTTTTCACACAACATGAAAAGGAAAAAAATGATAGAAACGGGCGAACAATGAGCCGTTGGGAGAAGGCTCTTTTTGTGAATGACTATTCCCTATTATCACTACGTACTCAGGCCCGCTTTTATGGTGTGCATTTATTATAGCTCGGGTGACCCGTCCCTTCTTATCTCGTTGTATCGGCAGCTGCACCGATAGTTCAGTGTCTCTAACATGTCAATGAGTCTCACGATCGAAAATCAGAATAATTCGTCAATCGGCCTGTTTAATCTGTCAGAAATCTGCGAGAAAAGTTGCGTAAAAAGTTCGCGAACTTCTGATTCTCTCCTGTTCGTGTGCTCTCTCTTTTTCTCTAACCAGGTCGTTGAAAAGTTCACGAACTTTTCGACGAACTATGTTCGAAATTCGTGCTTTTCTTTTGTTTTACTTATTTTTAGGGATTATTTTTGCGTTTAGCTTATGAATACTTTGAAGGACAACCTTCCCTTAGCTGGAATAGCTTCAGAATACAGCGTAGTGAAAGTAAACACGGTTGGAGTAATTTTTTCGATTATGAGTCACCACTTTAACCACCCTGTAATGTCAAGCTATTCCATCAGAGGGAAGGTTGTCCTTATAATCAGTCATAAGTTAAAAGCAAAAATAATTGATAAAAATAAGAAAAACAAAAGAAAAGTACGAATTTCGAACAAATTTAGGCCGGTTTTTAACGAACTTTTCAAGGAGCTGCGTGAAAAGTTAGAGAAAGAAGAGAGAGCATGCGTTTTCGAGAGAGGGAAAAGGAAGTAAACAATCACTGCTTCCTTTTCCCTCTCTCAAGAACGCGTGCTCTCTCGCGTTTCTCTAACTTTTCACGCAGCTCCTTGAAAAGTTCGTTAAAAACCGGCATAAATTCGTTCAAAATTCGTACTTTTCTTTTGTTTTACTTATTTTTATCAATTATTTTTGCTTTTAACTTATGACTGATTATAAGGACAACCTTCCCTCTGATGGAATAGCTTGACATTACAGGGTGGTTAAAGTGGTGACCCATAATCGAAAAAATTACTCCAACCGTGTTTACTTTCACTACGCTCTATTCTGAAGCTATTCCAGCTAAGGGAAGGTTGTCCTTCAAAGTATTCATAAGCTAAACGCAAAAATAATCCCTAAAAATAAGTAAAACAAAAGAAAAGCACGAATTTCGAACATAGTTCGTCGAAAAGTTCGTGAACTTTTCAAGGACCTGGTTAGAGAAGAAGAGAGAGCACACGAACAGGAGAGAATCAGAAGTTCGCGAACTTTTTGCGCAACTTTTTACGCAACTTTTCTCGCATCTTTTTGACAGATTAAACAGGTCGAATGTGAACAACATTGAAAAATCTCCTCGGATGAAACACTAAACCAGAATAAGCAATGTATTTTTACGTAAATTTATCGAGTTATTAGGCGCACCAATGCAATATTTTTCGTGATTATTGCATTTTAAACATTTATTGCATTTTGAAATATTCAATTAAAAGATCAAATAAAGTATTGAAAAGGAATAATGGACAGGCATGAGTAAAATAATCATCTCGTGTCCCGGCCAAAATTGCCCCGGCGCATTGCGAGGGGGCTAACAAGTTTCTACCTCATAGCATCACCATCATCATCATCGTCATCTGACCAGGCGCCAGGTGGGTCTTCCGACTCCTCCGAGGAACTTAAATCCTTCTTATTCAAATCTCTCTTTTCATCAGGCGATAACCGACAAATCTGATATTGTTTTGATTTTAACACTAAATTGCATTCGTGATGTACATTGCAAGAGTAAGAGCAACCAACCTTTACCGGCGTTGAATTCCTTCCTGCTGACACTACTCTCTTAGATGGCTTGGGAATTTTGCTCAGCTCAGCTTCTGAAATTAGATCAAGCGCTCAACGTATCATAGGTGACCTGAATGATAACCTGCACGGTAAACAATTGACTAGAATGCTTGTGGGATCCCAAAGCACGACGGCGCTATCCTACCCTCTCTTCCCCGACATCTTCCCATGATCCCGTTCAGTTCTCACACCGCTCAGCCTATTTACGTGCTCTATTGTATCCTTTATCCAAAGAGGTAACTATTAGGTTGGTCCAAAATTTTCTGACTATTTTCATATTTGGAAATTTTTGCTTGCCCATTCATCTCGTTTTGCGAATAGACTAATGGCTTTTTTTAGTTTATGAGGGCAAGAGAATACTTTCTAAACAACACTATTCCGTTTTAATTCGATCAACCAGGATGTCAAAATTCCCAGTCAAAGTCTGTAGTGTCTGTAATTTGACATATTTTTCAACTGATCATTGCTCCATGGAGATTTGTGATAGCGGCAAAACTGACCGATTATTACAAAGCCCAATGCATGCGCTTATTACCGGATCCTACATAAGTTCATTAGACTGGAATGTCTGTTTAAAATTTGCGTCGATTCACCAAATTATAGTAATTCTAAATTTCCTAATCTATTTTTCTTTGCACTGTATTCGTATAGATCAAACAAGAGAGCTCAATGGTGGTGCATTATATGCTACCTAAATACCCTCTATACCAATTTTATTTACAATTGAATTCATGCATCTATGGGCTATCGGGATATTTCATAACCGCGATTCAGAGAATTGGAGCATCGAAATCATCACTTACATATGTTCTTCTCTACTCGCTCGCAATTACGATCGGTTTTTCCACGTCTGACTAAACAAGCAACTCTTGCCCTATTAATTTTATAATGAAGAATTTCAGGAGGTTACAAATATTCGAAAAGTAGATCTAAAGCAAAAACACTGAAAAACGCAAATTCCCGAAAGTTTTCGCTGTCAAAATTATTTTCTCCTGCTCAGGAAGCACTAGATCCAATACAATTATATTACGGTAGTACACTATTTGTGAGTTCACTAAAACTAGAGAATTTTCAGACAATCGAAATATGGCATCAGAAATTGCGAAAAAAAATAATAGTCAGAAACTTTTGGACCAACCTAATAGTATAAGACCAATATATCCATAGTGAAGTAAAAATGGATGAAATGGCACATAATATAAAATAAATATAACTAACCATTGTGTGATAAAATATGTCTTTTGAGACTTTTTTACAACTGTAGCGCGCTAGACACAGTGAGCATTTGAACGGTCGCTTACGTGCTGCTTGTTCGGGATCGTTGCCATCTAAATATGATAGTCATGTAAATACACAGTTTGGGGGGAGACTTATAGCTGATTCACACATCGGATTTCGGTTTACTTATCAGAGTTGCAGTGGACATTTTCACCCTGAAATCCTGCTGGCCCCCAAACGGATCAGAACCTTTGTTTTTATATGAATGTTCCTACCAAGATGTGTTCTTAAATGTCTCTCCAGGTTTTTCTTAGTAGTTGCGCGCACTCCGCATTGTTCGCATTTGAATGGTCTCTTAAGTTCCAGCTGCTGCGGGTCATTCTCGTCTGAAATTTGACGCTTAGGATTGAATTGCTACATATTCTCTAAATGCTGCTATAATTAACAATTAAATACCTAGATGTGTTCGCATGTGTTCCTTAAGCGAAGCCGAAGATACGACAACCTTTCCACATACATCACATTCGAAACGTCGATCAGGATGTTCCTTTGCTGGAATAATGTTTCATTATATTTTGATCACGATTATTACAACAATATTATAACTATTAAAGTCACCCAAATGTATCTTCATATGCACGTTTAAATTTGAAGAAGTAGTGCACCGTTTTCCGCACTCATCGCATTTCCATGGCGCCCTCGCTTCCTCGTCCTCTGCAATTAGCTAATATTTTTGTATATATGATATTATCATATCCGAAAACCTTTCAGTGTCATTTGCAATTGTGGGTACGCAACAAGCTAAATGTAAATGTGTTAAAAAGTGCATCGCACATAACAAGAATAGTAACTCTCAATATCCCAATGTGAAATCAAAGCAAAGGCATAGAAGGAGAGATAATGCAAAATAGTAGTGCACCATTTTTCACTTTGTATACTGCATGGACATTTTCCCTTCTTAAAATATTTGGCAAATACCGAGATGAATCTTTCGATGGCTTGAGAGTGCTCGATGCCATGCGAATTTCTTGCCACATATTTCGCATGTGAATATTTTCTTGCGAGGATCATCATCAGCTAAAATTACTACTATGAATTTAAAAATATTTATTTTTTTTGCATTCAAAAAGCGCTGAGAAATGAATAGCTGTTGTTGATACCGAAGTGGATGTTCATGTGATTTTTGAGTATTGATAAATCTTGACATCTCATTCCGCACTCCTCACACTTGAACGGCCGACGCTTCTCGTCTTCGGCTGCGATTAAAGGATTTCGCATATAAATAATTCTGAAAGTGCAAACAAATTTGCTCACTCTCGTGTGTTTTCATGTGGTAACGCATCCCTGCAGAGGTGAGGTAAAATTTGCCGCAGATTTTGCATTGTATGCATTTTCTTTCACTTTCGGCTGAAAATACATTTCCCGTTTATTTAATCGGAATTTAGCAAAACTGACGCAAATGTGTGATCTCGTGCTTCGTGAGATATCCTTTGGCTCCGAATCTTTTGTTGCATTGACTGCACTTGGTAGACTCGATGTCTCGTCGACTGAATACCGTCCAATATCAGAGATGAAATAAGCAAAATAAAATTTGAAGATATTCACCTAAATGAACGCGCTCGTGCGATTCTAGAATTGCCTTGCGAACGAATCTTTTGTTACACTTATCACACTTGAACGGCATTCTGTCCTCCACATTCTCTGAGATTAAAATATATTTAAAAATATAAATTCTTGAATAGATCTGATAATATGTCGATGTAAAGGATCGCAAATCGAAATTTTAAAAGCGAAAAAAGCTATAAAATTGCGCATATAAGTTTTTGGGGAGTTTACCGTCCTCACGATGATCCAAGCATGCAACTTACCTAAATGGGTTATTTTGTGCACTCTTAACGAGTCTCGCAACATGTAACTTTTTCCGCACTCATCACATTCGAAGTTCCCTCTTTTCGTTATTCCCGAACGCTTTCTCTTCCGAACATTTGTGGAGGTCTTCGATGAGCTCGACGTTATGTTTGGAAACTCTCTATCTGTCTCTGTATGCACAACTCCATGGTTTTCGTCCTCATCAGAGCAGGAATCGCTCGATTCATTTGTCGCACCTTCCTCTTCGGAGTCAACAGACGATGAAAATGATATTCTTGCGCTCTGAACAATCGTATTATTTTTTCCGTTTTCAATCCAAATTTTTAAAGATTTCAACGCAATTTTACAATAAACTAAAAAAACAAGTATAATGCACTTGTGCGAAGCAATTTATGTGACATTAACAAGATTCTCGAGTGATTTATTCGAATTGTTCAACATCTTTTTTTAATAAAAATTACACGTATGTTCACATGCATGATGTACCCATAACCCCCAGGACACCACACTGTCTTTAATACGAAACGCATTTTTTAAATACGAAAGGCGGCTAACCTTTGCAATATCCTTTCGAGACTTCTCCCTTTCACTCATCCACTTGAATGCCGTCTCCAGAGATTCACTCAATCCATATACAGAATCCCGTAAAAATTTTCCACTAAAACGAGATCAATATAAATGATAAATTGTATGAATCGTAACTTTTCGGTGTCATGTTCCTTAAAGGGATCCGAACATCAAAAATCAAGTGTGCCTTAAATTGCGTCTCATCGACCCCTTAGTTGAATGCAATAAACCAAAAAAATTTAAAAAAAATATTTAAGCAATAAAATAAATAATTAAATATATAGTGTATTACTGTGGTAGCGTGTAAATTCGACGTTTCAAAAAATTCAAAAAATATATTAAAATTACTGTATTGGAAGCATCTTGATTATCGGTTTTCAGACCGGCTGGACGACCGTCTTCTTCTGCAGTTTCTTTGCTTTCTTTTACTTTTTTTCAGTTATTTATGTTGTATTTCACTGTTTTGTGGCCTGAATTGTATTAGAAAAGAGCTCGGTCATGTATAATGCTGTTAGTGAAGTAATCTGACCCCATTGAATTGCGAACGAACGTTTTCTGATTGCTTCATATTCCTTCTAGTCGCACTTTTACTGCTTACATTTGTTATCAGTACATGGCTATGGTTGCTCCGCTTGCCCGCTACGATCGCACGTATACCGGACAATTCCCGACGTTGCCGCGATGGGAAGGGAATGGTTAGTGCGCCTGAATATTCGCGAGGATGAGGTCAAGTTACTCGAAGAGTATGCTAACGACGAGTCTACCAACATGGCTCGCCACCCCGACTTCGTAGGAAGAAACTACCTGGACCCCGAAGACGTGATTCATATTGTATTTCGCTTATTGGACTTACTTTCATCGTTAGAAGGACCTTTAGGTTGTATAATCCAATGCAGAATCGATATAAAGCCCTTTCTTGTCTTGGTATTGGTAATCGAATTTTCCGTTTGCTCCACTACGCATTTTTAGCATTGTAAGAATAGGGAAGGGGAGACTCTAGAAGGAGGGCGGTGTACATCTACTAGACGACACTAATTACTTCCAAAATACATTACAATCGTATGCATATGCCCTGAGGAGGAACTCTGAGTAATATACAAGCCCTGAGGAGGCAATAAAATCAGCCCGAGGACTTTGAGCCCGAGCCAGCTCCTACGGTAGACACGATGGCTGATGAAATATCTGATCTACTTTTCTCATCACCTGGTCGGACCCAGTCGGGAATATCTGGAGTACGTACAACAATATCATTCGAAACATTTATTCAATTATGAAAACAAGAAACTTGAACTATGGAGAAAATCAAACTACAAAACAGTGAAACATTGATTAGATTTTAAACAAATATTATCGACTCGACGTCGAACTCTATGGGCCATTGTCGATCCGTACTCGAGCACCTTCTCGCAGTCCTCCAGACCGCCGGAGAAGACCTGATGTCGATATAGAAATATGGCGTACTGTAGCCAATCTTTAACCAGTTCATTCTTGACCTACCTTGACGCCGTCCCAGTGGGTCGTCTCCATAAGCAGATTATGGTCCCAGTCGAACATCGGCCCTATCAGTCGACTCAATGTGGTCAGCGTCCAGCGCGTCCAGTACATCATGCAGTAGGCGTTCGGACACAGGGGCGACTGCAATCGAGAATCCGGTTTACTACGGTAGTTCCGTGGAGAAGGCAGATGAGTTCCCCGGGTCACAATCCTAGCTCACCGGGGAACGTTCCTAGAATAGGTGGGCACCATCAAAGTCAGCTTCAAGACTCCACCGGTTTTGAACTCCAACCCAACCGGAAAATACATTGGTTCACCGCCGCCTTCCCCGAATTTTGACCTTCGACCACTCCGGTAATGATATAAAAGCTTCAACAACTGCCCACCTATGGTTCCTAGAAGCCTACAGAGACCCACCCCATATTCCCTCTCTCCCTCTCCCCCTTTAGAGGCGGGGCCGAGTACCTGAACTTCAGCAGTAGTTTACCAAACCTAAGCAGTGTCAGTAGATGCCCATGAGAAAGGAATGGAAGGGGGCGGGGTTTGGTAAGCTTCTAGGAAAGTGCCCTCACCGGATGTTAGTAGGAGATGCGAAGCACGGGCTCGATGATGTGCATCGACACCTTGTCGAGCATTGACTTGATCATCTGAAGGGATAATATTTATCCCTTTTCATCCTTTTCACAACGTGCGGATCCCAAATAAAAAGCACTTTGCAATGCTCCTTCTCTGCACCTACCGTACTTTGTCGGGGAGTGGTCGGTAGGGGGCTGGGGCGATATGATGAGATCCCTTCTGTGGCTTCTCGCCAGCCATCTGAATTGATATTACGGTAAGACGACATGGTGTGCTACCGAAAACGGATCCGATTCGAGACTAACCTCGCTTCGCAGCTCCTTCAGCGGTGTTCGCAGTTGCGCTTGATGCGTGAAGGTGCGAGCAGTGGTGTAGCTGTGGTTACCGGGCACTCTGCAATACACGGTAAATAACCAAGCCGGAAACTGCTTGTAGATGAACACGGGGCACGGGACTGTTTTCAATTAGCAGTTTGATTCCGCCGCTATACTTACATATTCTATCAGCATTAAATTAAATAAGGAAAAAATATAAACGCACCTTTTCATCGAGCGCGCGGATG
Source organism: Pristionchus mayeri (assembly GCA_036245805.1). Classification (NCBI taxonomy): domain Eukaryota; kingdom Metazoa; phylum Nematoda; class Chromadorea; order Rhabditida; family Neodiplogasteridae; genus Pristionchus; species Pristionchus mayeri. The sequence continues at coordinate 45,442,091 of BTRK01000006.1, forward strand.
TCCGCCATCGTAAGCTGATGCAGTCGTCCATCCAGCAGAACACCTGCAATTTGTGCCATTAGTCCAGCCCTTTTCCAGAGCGAACAGCCGTGAATGGGTGATAAATGTGCATTAACATGCGTATATTCGAAAAATATTCGAAAATGCTACATGTCCTTCGCAAGGTGATCGCTCGTCCCACCACTTCCATGTTTCATCGAACCCCCATAAATAAACCGCGAAAAGCGAACCTCGCGGTGGAACTTGGAGAACAGCCGGGGTACTGCTTGATGGAGAAGCTCTCGACCATCTGCTGGAAGCTGAACCACTTGAAGTGCACGGACACGAGCTTGTACGCGCTCATCACCTGACATTCGTTATTTAAATAATTTTTTCTTTTAGAATTCATGAGGTCACAATAAAAAATGCAGATTAACTAGGCCGATCTGAGCTTCAAAAGTAGATGCATAGCTTCGACAAACAGGCCAGCTGCTTGCTAGTTATCTAGTTGCCCTTTACGGCTCGACTCCGGGCTTCTTTTTCTGGCAGCAGTTTCATCAATAATAGTGCTAGCTACTTTTCAGTATCAACGAAATGATATAGCGAATCCATTCATTCAAAGTAAAGTTCACTTACCGGCTCCGTGCCGATCCTCCAGTCATTGACGAGCGGTCCTCTTCTTCGTCTGGTACAGGGAGGGCGACATCTCCTGCTTAACGCCGGCCGGCGTCAGGAACTCCTTATCGTTGGCGATGCCGATGTGGACGACCTCCCGCTTCTCCCTTGAGAGGTTGTGTGCCTGTATTTTAAACAATTAAATATTATTTTAAACACTGACAAATAATGAAACGTCAAACAGGTTGATCCTACGAGCGTATTTTCGAATTTAACAATTAAATATAAACTGGTAATCAATAATGTACACGCCATTCAGTATCACTCTTGTAAGGTTGTGAGAAACTAAAGAAGGGCGCTCTCGAGAGATGGAAGTACGATACAGAAGGCGAGATAACTACCTCCGAAACAAACACTCTAGTAACGGAGTCTAGTTTCTTCAAATTCTCACTCACTTTCTCGGTGGTTCCTCGGTCGGACAGGTGGATGGTCTCGACCTTGACGAAGAAGTTGTCCTTCATGTAGTCGGGGAGTTACAGGCCTCCTCGTGGATCGCCAGCAATCCCTGGGGCGCGATCTTGAGGATCAGCGTCGGGACCTAAACAATTAGAAAATATTTTTAAGATTAAATATGCACTAATTAACGGATAATTAGCACTGACCTTCGACTGGAGGTGGTAGATCTTGTGCCGTTGAAGAGCGCGTGGTTCGCGAACGGCTCATTTCTCAGTACCTGCAAAACGGGACCGATAATTGGATGGAAGCTGCACATGCCTGGTGGGGTGAGAAACGGAAGCAAGCAAGGCAGGCGCGTAATTACATGGCGTGAGCGCGAGAATTGCGTCTATGGTAAACGCGGCAGGATTATTAGGTCTGGAACTCGGGAAAAGCGGGTGAGTTTTTGTATTTTTAAGCGGTCGGCAACATAAAATCTGGCCACATTTTGTCACTTGGCCCTAATAGACGAAGTGGGAAACGCACCTATACTCTCTCCCCGCCGCCAGTTTCGGCCTTGCTCGCTTCGGCAACGGAGTGCAATTGGCCGATCTGGGACTCCTCTACGGTCAGCGGAAGGACGGTACGGCTGGAACGGTTAAATAAAAAACAATAAAACAATCGTGGAAAACGCACTATTCCTTGACGATCATTCTCCGTGTTGCACGTTCTACTCCGCCGACGAAGGATGGACCGGCAGCGAACCGCTGAAACGGAGTGAGGCTCGACAATAAAAGACAGCACGAAGGAGGCAAAACTATTATGTAGTATCGACATTATCGAGGAAAAGTATTACAATCGTGAGGATGGTGGGAAAAGTCGGGAACAACTAGTCAACGCGCCTTCCTACACGGTAGAGCGAACGAACACCGCAGATAAGAACTGATGTCGGCATTTCCACGCTCATATCAAGCCACGCCGAATTAAATGCACACGCGAGTAGTGGATGAGAAGCAGGTTGAGTCAGCAATATTTATATTGCAAGTTGCTCGCAAGTCTAGCGAAACAAGAGCAACTCGAAAAAACTGCTAGCAAATTTGGTACCATAAGCTAAACAAGGTGTATTTCTGCCTAAATTCATGGTGAGCAAAGTGAATTGGGCCATTCTGAAACGGAATATAACCAGTTTTGAAAAGAAACAACGTAAAAACAAGTGGAAAACGCTGACAAATGCGGAGTCCGGTTGCGGTCGCTAGCGGGAACCGGTAACTTCAGAGCCGGTAAATTGCAAAAATGATGGGAAACCTCACCAAGGCTCACGCTACCGTTCAAATTGTTGAATTATTTTCATTGCGAATTTTCTCCATTCATATATTTTTTAATTTGTGTTTTATTTTTCTAAATAATATGTTTTCAATAGTTGATTTCAATAGAAATAAACCAAATAATTTAAAAATATAAACTTTGGGGCTCCCGGATCCCTTTAACACATTTTCGTTCCCTCTCGAGTGACGATAGCGTAACGTCAATCATCTAAATTTAAAATTGATAAATACAAAAATCTAAATACAAAAAGTAACTATATTATTATACCTCAGGATCCCGGTGGCTTTCCACAACAACATTTAGAAGTTCAACCGATCTCTGGGCTATGCGCCCGATGAGATTCTCGGCCATTTCTCGGGAAAAAATGAATTTGAACAATATAAATGGTGAGTAGCAGATTTAGAGGGGGGGGGGGTGCAGAAATACGAATTTTGGAGAATAAAGCGAATGGCAGTAAGTGCGAGATGAAAACGCGCGAAAGTATCAGTTGGCGGTCTTATTGAATGTTATTCGAATGTCAGTGCACGATATTCAAATGCCATTACACAACTGCGACCTTACCTCTCGTTTCTTGGAGCGTTGCCAGAGGGATTTTCGAAAAATATTGAATTCGAAAATTTAATTATTATATTAGGTTGAATAGAAAGTCTTTATCCACTTTTTATTTCCCTTCTTCTGACAATAAAGCACAAGAGCAAAATCAAACATATGCACCATTGTTATCTACGACAAATCTCCAACGTTCAGGCAACTTATGGATTCCCTCCTTATAGAACCCATCTCGGCGCGAATTAAAATATTGCTTGAGTGCGGCCTCGATCGCCCCACGGGAAATGAAGGATCTCTGATCGAGATGACGGGTCAGATCCGAGAACAACCAATAATCCGAAGGGGCCAAGTCAGGAGAATACGGTGTATGAGGGAGAACCATCCAGCCTTATTTGGACAGCTCCTGCTTGACCTGCCGTGCAACATGGGGTCGGGCGTTATCGTGTTGATAGTACACTTTCTTGCCGTTCAGGGCAGATTGTGCGAATTTCTTCTTGAGATTCCGTAGTTGTTTAGTTTAGACATATTCAGTAATTATCCGCTTCTCGGGTAGGAGCTCCCAGTAAATCGGGCCATCCACCCCCCACCAGGCAGAGAGCAAGATTTTCATAGGGTGAAGGCCAGGCTTTGCGACGTCCTGTGGGGTCTCATTGACATCCACCCACTGTGCCCTCCTATGGTGATTCTCATAGCAGACCCACTTCTCGACCCCTGTTATGAGACGGTCCAACCATCGATCTCCAGCGTGAAGAGTGAGTAGAGAAAGGGAATCGTCGACACGGTGGTCAAACTGGTCTTGGGTCAATTTGTGGGGTATGAAACGGCCTAGCTTCTTCTTCTTGCCAATGGAGACCAATCATTTTACGATGGTGCTTTGCGGTACCCCAAGTGTGGCTGCCATGTCGCGGGTATTTGGGAAGGATCCAATTCCACTACGATCCGTAGCGCATCCAAATCCAGCTCGGGTGGCCTCCCAGACCGGTCATGATCATCCATGGAAAAGTCCCCCTTCTCGAAGAGTTGGTACCAATTGCGCATGGTCTGGTAGTGAGTGGCATATGAATCGTACACTTCAGCCAACTGACGTTCCTATTCCTTCATTGTAGTGTGAGAGAGGAATACGAATAACAGAACGTTGCGGATGTGCAAGGCCGTGGGAACAAACATCGTGGTCTTACTAGTGGCAGAATGAAAGGCGTGGAATGGGGAGTTGTTGACCACATAGTCCCTTTGTCATGTGTTATTGACTAGAGGCGAGGGAACACCAAAGGTATCCTGCACTGAGCAGTGATCGAGCAAAACAGTGGATAAAGACTTTCTGTTCAACCTAATAATAACAATATTAACACTATTATGTTTATAATATCATAATGAATTGAATATGCGATAAAAACATAATTTTTAACGAAACATATCAATTGTGCAAATATCTATCTATATCGAATTCAATGCATTTTTATTACTCTGACTAATTGCAAGATTGATAAAGTTGTTGTGATGCTACATTTCTGTCACAACATGTAAGGACAAAACGAATTCACTGCCAACAGTTGAAATCTGAACTACATAGACGGTATTGGCAAGCGTAAGGCATCGAATTTTTCAGGGGATCAGTGCATGGGGCGGAGAACCTGAATTATATTTCGTGCAAGTCAAACATAATTCAGTTGTAGCTCAAAGCTTCATCTAATCAAAAAAGTACTATTAATTTTGATTTTCACACTCTCCAAGGGGAGTTGAATCCGGATTGCTGCTGAGCGTATGCACAATCCTGTCCAACGATGGGATTTCCTTTAGCCCAGTAGGTGAATGGATCGGTGGACTGGAAATATTGAATAGGTAGAGCATGTTCGCGTAAGCAAAAAAATGATCTCACACCATCCGCCCACTCATAATTCATGCCGTTATACCTCAGACCGATCCAGTATCGCGATTTCACGGGAAACACTGCAATGGAATGTTACAAAAAAAGATGTTCGATTCAAATCACTACATCCCTTTGGAATGAGAGTCTTGACAGAAATGAACAGGTACAAATGGGTTTTTGGGTTTGCTTTTTGAAGGCTTTTGTATCTTAAATTTTAGAGAACCAATGTGAGTTAAGGAAGAAATTTTTCTCGTAATCATGAACCGTGGCAACGAATCCCTGCTGATCTTGGCAATTATCCTCAGCTGCTTGGTATATCGCGGAGAAGCCAGATACATGGAAACAACCTGAAACAATTCCCTGCTGGTAATTATTGAAAACAACATTTTTCGTATTCATTTGTAATTAAACTATTCAGCGTAATGTATAACTCACCGCTGGGTACTTCGCGGTCTCTCTCGTTTGTAGTACTACAGGGCATGAGGCCCTCCTTGCAGAAGCAATTTGCTGCAATGAAAGATTCAACACATTAATTCAATGTGACGGAATATGCACAAGGAATATGTCGTCTTCGAGAACGGCACGAGGCAGTGAAAAGAAATGGCCGAATTCAGAGATGATGTGCAACATCCTACGAAAAAAGGATAATCGTACCGTCACAGAAAGTATAAAGTAAGTCCGAATCGAGGTTGGCATCTGTCGCAGTGTCGTTGATGTGGAATCCAGGATTTGCAATGTCTTTGAGACCCTGGATTCCGGCTCCATTAGAGTAGTCTGAAATTTGGTGTGTTTTGTTCAAAATGTTACTCATATCACACGTTTCATCGTAGAATAGCAAAGTTTCTCCACAATCCTTGCACATGGAAAAGGTAACCCCCCAAATTCACTTCGATTTTCGATAGACCCTATATCGGGGACCTCTGAACCAGAGTGAGAGAGGTGGTAGATCAAAAGCCTTCCTGGTAGATCATGTCGAAAATTGACTTTCGCGGTCCGTTTTTTGCTCGTATCTCCGTTCATATTGTGTTTTGACGTGCTCTTCAAGGGGAGTGTGCACGACTCTATAGCTAACTCATGGCACATGCTTCATACCAAATCATTCACAGAATATGGGACCTATCCAAATGTTCTTTCATTCGATGGGGATCGCCGAGAGCTCTCGAATGATATGCTGAATGCCGGAGCTCAAGTGAAGTTTTGCCCCAAAAACCACTTCTCAACTCTCACTCCTTCTTTTTCGATGAATTTCGACCCACCCACTCGAGAAAGAGGGATGGAATGATTCGAAATTACCGAATTTCCCATTGTCTTTCGCGAGATGTGAGTCGAAATTCATCGAAAATGGATGGGCAAGAGTTTAAATGCGGTTTTTGGGGCAAAACTGCACTTGAGCTCCGGCTTTAGTAGGTATTAAGCATATCATTCAAGAGCTTCGGCGATCCCCATCGAATGAAACAAAATTTTGATAGGGCCCATAGTCTGTGAATGATTTGATGTGAATCATGTGTCATGAGTTTGCTATAGAATCGGGCACACTCTCATCGTGAAGAGCACGTCAAAACACACATTTCATCTGCCTGACGTTTTTCGACAAGTCGAATATGAACGGAGATACGAACAAAAAACGGACCGCGAAAGTCAATTTTCGTCATGATCTATCAGGAAGACTTTTGATCTACCACCTCTCTTACTCTGGTTCAGAGGTCCCCTATACAGGGTCTATCGAAAATCGATGAGAAATTGGGGGGTTAGCTTTTCCATGTGCATGGATGTTTGCGATTCTAAGACGAAACGCGTGATATGCTCGAAAATGGCAAAATTTATCACCGATTGATATGATCACTCCTCCATCGTCCTTGAAAGCGTTCGATGCCTCTTCAAAGAATGATACATGCCGTTGACTGAAATAGCAGGATGGCTGATTAGTTTCTGCCTAGAAAATGAATTAACTTTTTTGATTACATTTGCATTCCATAAATTATGTGCCATGCGCGCATCTTCAGTAATCATTGAGTGTTTACATACTCGAATGAATCAGTCAGCAGTACAATGACTCCTCGAGAGAAGTCGCGTCCGTACGAATAGATCATCGATGATGCTTTCTTGATTGCGCTGAGAATGTTAATGCACTATACTTTAATAAACTAGTTATTCATACGCACTCATCGATTTTGTCTGAATTTCCTCCGAGGGAAGTGAGAAGCTACTCATGTCCTTCGTTGTTCTGAAATCACCGAAGTCTCTCACAACCTGGCATTGTGGACGTTAGATGTTTTCGAAAATATTTCTGACATTCTTGCAAAAGATCTAATAAACAATATCAGATTAGATAATGGTGTTATTTTTAAACAGTTATTTTTGACCTATGCGTCAATTTACGAGTATGATGACAAATGCCGGGCTATTTCAATGATTTTCCGAGCGTCAGACATGATAAGATAATGAGAGCTCCACATCACGAACTCATAAATTTACAGAACGACATAGCAAATATAAAAAAGGCTCTGTATGGATTGCGTGGACAAATGAGATTTGGGTGGACAAATGAGCGAGCTGTACGGATTCGGTGGACAACCCGGGATTTGGGTGGGCAAATGAATGCGTAAGGTGGTACATCAAGTAACCTCTCTGGAAGCATTCATATGTGTTCTCGTTCGACATTACCATCTTCACGCACTTATAATACTCTTCAGTTCCTCTTTGTTTTGATCACAGAGGTAGGGTGTCCCCTATCATATGTTGCCCTTTTAAATAATATGCTTCCAGAGAGAATACATGATGTACCACATCAAACTTTCATTTGTCCACCCAAACCCTATTTCTGGCATTTGTCCACTGAAATCCCGTGTTGTCCAACGAAACAGTACAGCTTGCTCTTTTTTTCCACCCAAATCTCATTTGTCCACCCAATTCGTACAGAGCCAAAACAACAACGATAAAGTTCATACAATTTTATACTTCATTTTTCACAAAAAAAGACCGATTGAACAATTCAATGACTTTGTATTGTATTGGGGTGTCCGGAAAGTTCGTATAATGCTTCGGAAAAAAAGTCATTTCGCGATCAAATGCAGTGATTGCGCAATCTGTTTGTCAACAATGTATTGCATCATTCTGACGTTGAGTAGTGAGAGGATTTATTCAGTCTCCTAGTTGCTACATTGATTCTTGTGATGGACTCCCATCTCTACCTCAGAGCAGTTTTACTTCATTACTACCGTCTTGGCCGATCCGTGAAGGAGGCCCACTCTGCCCTGGCCCAGTCGGAAGGAGCTGACGCCCCGTCCATACCCTTCTGCTATAAGTGGTTCTCCCGCTTCAAGAAAGGGGAGTTTGGTCTCGATGATCAACCCCGCTCTGGACGCCCTCCCTCCCTCGATCAGCCTCTCGTTCTCCACACACTGAAGCGTAAGTCCATGGCCAGTGTGCGTGAGTTGAAGAAGGATACTGGTACTCCCAGATCAACGGAGTCCGATATCCTCCATCGATCTGGGAAGAAGCCGAAACTCCCACAAGTGATTCCCCATGACCTCTCCCCCGAACAGCTGAAAAATCGTGTTCAAGTCTGTCGGGAATTACTCCATCGTAGATCCAATCTTCGATGGACCAATTCCATCATCGCTACAGATGAGAAGTGGATCACGTACGATAACCCTGTGAGGAGACTGCAATGGGTGGATGCAGATGAGAAGCCCACGCCCGTCCCGAAGAAGGAAGAGCACGGAAAGAAGGAACTCCTCTGCTTCTTCTTCTCACTGCTCGGTCCCATCTACTGGGAGATCCTCGCCCCTGGCAACAGCATCAATGCCGACCTCTTCTCTGAACAACTGGAAGATGTCGCGATCAGAGTCCCTCCCAGACTCCTGAACCAGGGCAAAATTCTTCTTCTGATGGACAATGCTCGCCCACATCGAGCGAAGATGACCCAGGAGAAAATGGACGAGCTGAAGATCGAGATCTCTCCCCATGCGACTACCACTACTTCCGCTCTCTCTCTGACCTGCAAAGGAAAGAAGTTCAAGAATCGAGATGAAGTTGTGAGGGCTTTCGTGAACGGGCGGTCTCGAAGAAACCCGCATTCTGGAAGAGAGGAATCGAGACCCTGCCCAATCGCTGGAGAGAGGTAGTGAGAAAGAAGGGGGCATACATTGGTCACTGAGAATTGTAAAGCATTGAATAAAAAATAAAAACAAAAAATTATACGAACTTTCCGGACACCCCAATACAAGCGTAAACATTCACAGCGAAGAGCAGGATACCACGCCTCTCACGAGAGAATCGAGCTAAAATCGCTATTCTTGGGAATGGAGGGGAAATCGTGAATTGAGTTCGAACCGGTTTTGGTCATCCTAAGGCATGCCTGACACTCCCCCAAAGTCTCACTGTTCCATTTTCATTTTGGACTTCACTACACCGGGCATGATGTCGGCAGCTCTCACTTTAAGAGCTCGTATCTCGGTAACAGTTGTAGATAGAGCAAAATTTACCTCTCATTGACCCCACTCATTTTTCGAGCTCTATCGATCCATATATTTCATTTTGTTTGAATGTCACTTTTAACCACAATACATTGTAGCTCAAATTTCTCAAAAGTGTAGGTAAAGATGCAGCTGATTTTTTCAGACATTGTATAGTTTTCCAAGGGCTATCGAATGAGTGGTCTGCACCGAAAATATCACGACTTTAGTGAGAATTAGGGTCCAATATTCACAAACTATTTTCACTGTAGAAGAACATTTTTGTGATGTTACTTTCCTGTTCCATCTAGTATGTATTTCATGCCCAGCAGTTGAAATCTGAACCACAAGGTCGGTTTTGACAAGCGTAAGGCATCGAATTGTTCAGAGGGTCGGTGCACGGTGCCGAGAACCTGAATTACCATATACAAATCGAAACAACTCATATAAATCTCTAACCTCCAAGTCATAAATGCGATTGGGTACTCACCAAGGAGAGTTGAAGCCAGTCGTTTGCCGTGTGTATACGCAATTCTGATCAACGATGGGATTTCCGTACGCCCAGTTAGTATATGGATCGGTGGACTGAAAGTATTAATTAGGAAATTTCAAAAAAAAGATTCTCACCCCATCCGCCCACTCGTAATTGGCTCCATTCTTCTTCAGACCAATCCAGTATCGCGACTTCACCGGAAACACTACAATGGGATGTTATAAATACAATTTCGAATATGTTGAGAGAGTCATTCTGATAAGTAATAAAAGATGGATTATTGCTTCTTAGATGATTTTGGATATTCGTGGAGAACTTACGTGAACTAAGGAGGAAATTCTTATCGTCATCATGAACCGTGGCCACGAAACCTTTCTGACTTTCGCAATTAGACTCAGCTGCTGGGTACACCGCAGATGTTTGCGAGACGTGGAAGCATCCTGAAAATGGATTCGCTATTTTCGAAAATATTGTTAATTTATTTTCAGATAAACAGATCAATTTTGATTTTTCAAAACTCACCCCTTGGTACTTCACGATCTCTGTCATTGGTGACAGTGTATGGAACGAGATCATCATTGCAGAAGCAATTAGCTGAAATATATATGCTATTCTATAGCAATGATCATATTCCTGGTTTAGTAATAGTACCAAATGGCACCAGGCTTAATGAGCTTGTTAGGATGCGGACCGGAATTCGAACCAGGAACCATCATATATCAGCCAGGAATAGTACCAGCTGAACTATATGCCCATAATAATCATCTGACAAAAATGCTGAGTTAAAATTGTTTGTCCTTTGCCTACAAAAAAAGCGAAAATACAATAAAGTAAAAACGAACCGTCACAAAACGCATAGAGCAACTCCGAAACAAGGTTCGAATGCTTTGAAGCATCTTTGATATAGAATCCAGGATTTGCATTCTCTTCGAGACCCTGTGTTCCGAGTCCATTCGAGTAGTCTGAAAAGTGGTGTAAATATAGTAAAAAAAATATTGTCAAAAAGGACATACGTTCTTACCTATAGAAATGAGCACTCCTCCAGCGTCCTTAAACGCCTTCGCTTCCCGGTAAATAGATGGTGCATGCTGTGGACTGGAACGCTCATTTTTACTAGAGTTCGAGAAATGATATCACGCTCTCGTCATTCTGCACACTCTCTAGACATGTCGAACGGCGAAAAAGTCTATTGAATGAAGTTAGCGCGTTTATCGAACTCTATTTTGAACACTAATCAAAATTTGAGTTAGTTAATCTACTCAAACATTATGTGAGCTTACGCGAATGAATCGGTAAGAATAACGATGACTCCACGTGAGAAGTCGCGACCGTTTGATGAAATCATCGTCGAGGCTTTATTGATTGCGCTGAATAATGTGTTCTCTCTCATATTGGCTGTTCAAGCACACTCCGCCATTTTGTCTGAATTTCCTCCTAGATAAGGTAGAGAGAAGCTGCTGATATCCCCAGTAGATCTGAACCCGCCGAAGTCTCTGACGACCTGGAAATGCGCGTGCGATATTTTCGAAAGTAGATGCTGACTCCAGAAAATCAGGATATTGTTGACGTAATAGAAACAAAAACGATTAATTTAACCTGAACGCTCTCCGCAAAGACTAGAGCAGCAACATTTGATTGGAAAGGTCCAGTTCCCAGTGTTAGGCCATAGAGAGTCGATTGGATTGTTGCAGTAACCTATATTCACTCCAAGTCTAACTGCAGTTGCGCAACGAACGCACATCCCCGACAGTATCGCGTGCCATGCCGTCCGAAGTGTCAACGACGAAGACGATATCCAGATAAATCGAGCTGGGATTGCAGGAGCAGTAGTCCGTCGTCACATCGTAATATGTTGGCGCGGGAACGGACGGCTTAGGCGTCGATGCTGGTGGATCGTAGGCATAGACGCAGAGAACGGGCGCATTTTCTTCTGTTATCCAGTTTACTTTAAAACCAGACATTTCCATGGTGAATCCCGCGTTTGGAGACTCGCAGCTGAGCAGTTCTGACAATCAAAACATTGACAGTTTTAAAATTCAGGAAACGGTAACCGTTGTTTGGTCCATAGTAGTCGGTTGGGGTGCCGTCCTGCCAGACGAACGGTTGTCCAATGATCACGCATTGTGCATCAAGCCAGAAATGGAGAGAAGACAGTGAGAGATCGTACGCCGCCGTTGACCAGAAGTTCAGATCCTGAAAAATATATATTTGTGCCCTTTTCCAGAATTTTTTCTTATGGAAACTGGCTCACACATAATTTAGAAACCACCCTGAATTTGAATTGCAAGTAGTCACATAATATTGGATATATGCTTTCGGATAATGTTTTAAAAGGTTCAATTTCTACGTGAAACACTCTGAAATACTTACTTCGCTGCTGTGGATGGAGGGCGCAAAGGCTCCCTTGCTCTTGCATTCGTTCACTGCGCCAGCGTAGTCGTAATGGGCGGGACTGTTTGTGTACGTACACCAGCCGTTATAGTAGTAGAAATGATCACGACATGTGGGCTTGCCTGAAACAATGGTTTGATGCGAATGAGAGCAATAATCTTCCTTTAAATAAATTTCCTGAAGAATAGAGAGTTGGATGATGTACTCGCTCTCAGCTATGGTAAATTTCGTGTTAAAGAGTAGGTCAAGATTTCGCGATCCTGAGTACCCATGTGAAGTGTTTCGGGGTCTCCATAGGACACAGTTTGGCCGGGAATCATTAATTTTCCGTATTTTTAAATCATGGAATGACCATTCTCTTATGAGCTCATTAAAACATTGAATTTGGGGGTAGGACATTTGCGCAACGGACATTTGCGCAACGGAGCGCCGTTCGATGGGAAGTTAACCTAGCCACGTGGGTTTTGTATCAATGTAACTAGTGTGTGCTACTCTACAATTACATATGAAAATCTCCTTGCCAGGCGATCATGAATTTTACTCGTCACCAACGACCAGGGGGTCATGGTCCAAAATTGTGAATTTGAGCTGAAATTCAAGGCTAGATAAACACAGAGTACCGTGACCAATTGAGATTCAAGTGCCCCTGTACCAAATGTATCCCGGTAACTGGGGATATATTGCTTTCGTCATTTGGTGTTTATCTAATCATGGTTTTTTTTACTTAAATTCACAATTTTGGACCATGACCCCCTGGTCGTTGGTGACGAGTAAAATTCATGATCGCCTGGCAATGAGATTTTTATATGTAGTTGTAGAGTATCACACACTAGTTACAGTGAAACTACTCCCAAGTTTTAGCTCCAACTATTCATCGAACGGCGCTCCGTTGCGCATATGTCCGTTGCGCAAATGTCCTACCCCCTTGAATTTACATTGGAATGATAGTGAATTCGAACCTGAGTTTAGTCTATCTCTTGCAGAAGACTGTCCGATGGCAGTAGCATTCAGTCCATTGGTGGGAAATGCGACTGCACTTGAGGTAACAGTAGCCACAGCAATTAGTAATACCCTCATTCTCGTGTTCTGAAATGGAAAATATTACCAACAAATATGAGAGGTAAACAATTGATTCAGCACACCTCTGAACACACAAAAACGAGCAGTAAATAGGGAAATTTTAATTAGGACAAAATTGGTTTAATTTTTGATCAAAGTACTCAGAAAGGAACAAAAGGGAAGCGAGCGATAAATGCACCGAAAACGCCTGTTATCAGGATGGTGTCGTACTCTTTTATCAAGGCAGATGATGCGCATCTATCTCTAGTTTCTTTGCTCCTCCACTTATCTCGTATGATCGGCCGAGATCTTTTATCGTTTTTCACTGACGTTGACAATACATCCCAACCAGAAAACTTGCGAAAAGCTGAAGCGTTGCTTTGAGACTATTGACTACAAAAAACTGGCTTTAATACATTTTCAGCTTTTGCTATGCATGCGACTCTTTTTTTATGCTCAGGTGTTTGCGTGTGGTAGACAGATAGATAGATAATTTATACATGACGAGGCATGTGGGGGTGTAAGGTATGGAAAGGACTCTGGCGCCTTCTGCCATCGACGAGGGCGTGGGGAGGGGGTTTGGTCTTTGGACTCATCTGGTTGAGATTATCCTCATCTCATGGTGTAGCGTATAAATCGAGATAAGACCTTCTTGGACTCTGTTGCTCGAGAGTGTTCACAATTTAAATGAGGATGAATTATGCTATTTTCAGATGATCGAACACACACGCACACACACACACACTTCCGCCTTAAAATCGTATTTACATTTTCCAATCTAAACGAGTTCTGTTGTCATAAATCTGGTCAATGGGCTTTTTAAAAACTACATTCACTACAAGCAAAAGTGCAGAACGCAAATTTCGACCATTTTAACACGAATGCATTTCACTTCACATTCCATTTTACTTCTGACACCGGCACAATGTTCTCGCGGGAGTACCATAATGCGGTCATTAATGTAAGTATAACTCTCTAAATTGCAGTGTTATCATTTTTCCAGGACGTCTCACGGGCCATTCAAGACATCATCACAGGTTTCCTCTCCAAGAATTACCCCGCGAAATAAAATAAATCGCCCATATTTGCAAATTTGTAAGACATATTTAAAAAAACACGAACATTTCAGTGCTCTCCATAACAGTGAACTGCAAGCTGCTTCACATCGTTTTCACTTCTCAGCGTCGTGATATTGGTTCCTATTGCTACCTCATCGCTGCGTTTGCAGTCTCGGACCTCGTTTATACTTGCGTTCACTGGATAGTATACCCGGTACACACCTTTTCCATAAAAAAACATAAAATTGAGATTTCCAAAAAGGTTGCACTCATCTCATTGAAAATTTTCGTAGATCAATGAACAAATTCGTGACATAAACATTAATACATTTTAAATAGCAAAACGTAATTCTTTTCAGATTCCCGAGATGTACGGGAACGCCTTCACAATCAGTGGGCATAACCTACTTCGTTCTCGTTTCGGCCCCTGCCTCTATTGTGCAGTCTACTCCCAAGCCGTGCCCATTCTCATCTTCCACTTTCTCTATCGAACTCTAGCTATTAGAAGGTATCATTTAGCATTAATATTCGAAAAAACGATGATTCACTTCCGACTACCATCATGAGTGATATCATGGGCGATGTTGTTTGCACTTATCGGACACAAACTACGATTGTAGTTAATATTTCAAATACCATTCAAATTTAATTGATCATTTTACGATGTTTACAGTCCCGAATATCTCGCGCGACCAGCAGTTTTCTTCGGGACGTTACTAGTAGCCACGGCCATGGTTGACTTGGACGGGTATGCTCAATTTCCCAGCTGCTAGGAAATCCAAAGCCAAAAGTGTAAAATGTCCTTGCAGTTTCTTCGTGATGTGGATGTTGTTTCGGCCGGACGAGGAATTGTCAGCCAAACTCGCGCCCTTCTTCGCGGGAAACACCTCAGTACCTGTCATTCACCACATCGAAACGGCCATCGATCATGTTCAAGCACTATACTGGGTGAGCAAAACAGCGTTAACCTCTGATCGACAATTGAGCCAGATAAACTCTTTTTTCTCATTATATTGCTTATTGCTTTCTATTTAGTCCGGGGACACGTTCGAGGGGCCTCGATGGCTGAATCTGTTGGGAGCTCTGGATATGGCGGTGGTCATAAGTGGAACATACGCGATTGTGATCACGTGTCAACAAGTAACTCAAGTGAGACAAAGTGCATTCATCTTCATTTTCCACTTCCTCGTCTCATTTCTTAGAATTCCAGACACATGTTGAGTTACTATTTTCAGAATAATGCAGACAAGGAAGTCGAATGTGCTCATAAAAAATGAAAAATGGCGCATACAAATATTTATCCGCCAAATTTACTAGATTTAAGTTTATTTTAGGCAGAATATGAAGAGTTCGAAAACGGTGAATCTACATCGCCAGCTCTTCCGGTCGCTTATATGCCAGGTAATAAGTGTTCGAAATTCGGGTCTCGTCTCTTCATTTTACACATTCCCGGTTGAGTGAGGAAAGAGTGCACGGAACGAGGATAACTTTTAAACAAGAGTGAAAGTTAATCGCGTTTTATAAAGAGTTGTTAAGGCAATCTACCCGCTGATAACGACATATTCGCCCCTCGCAGTCTCCGTCTTTTTCCCGATTTTTGGTGAGTGTTTCTACGAAAATTCGTTTAGTGACTTCCAAATCAGGTTTCCCCTTCAACTGGGTTTCCATTCTGAGTCCGACTATGTGCGTCTCGCATCCACTGTTCGATCCGCTTGTCCTTATTTTCTGCATACCCGATTACCGGTAAGCATTTTAAACTTATGGCTCTTGCTGCCTTTAGAAAATAGTAAAGCAATGAATAGGATGATGAGGTTTATATGTCTCTGTTCATGAAAGTTTTCAGGAAATACACATGATAATTGATATTATTGATTGTTGGTAGTTACTGTTTTCAGGACAAGATTTCTCAGATGGATCGGGATTGGCTACTGCAAGGGGAAGATAGCTCCAGCGAGAAATAATGACGAAAATGAGACCAATAGAACATCCGTGTCTCATGGCCGTTCGACTCACTGAAGTATTGACGTCACACACTGGATAAATTATTACAATATGCTCTGGTATGGTCGATGACCCTTCGACAAAGCTTAAAATTGCACATTATTGTATGTGCACTTCACTCCTTTCATGGTATGCTGGCATTCACGGGCACGTAAACTTATTCGATAGATAAATGCATAAAGTGCGTTGATCCCGCTGGCTGTTCTCGAACGCTTAGGTTTATCGCACTCGCACTCTATATTGCACGGCATGGTATTTCGAATATAGCAGTAATTTGCGCGTACTTTCTCATCTCTCCCCGCTCTTCGGTCTTGAATCCACCACGCGATTCAAGCCCATTGTTTAATTTAAATTGTCATTTGATTTATCGAATTATATTATTCAATCCAGTATGCTCGGAAAAGTTTTAAAATGTTTAGGGAGATGTGTGATGCTAAAATGGAAATTGCCATTCAAAGGGCCGTCGATATTTTGGGTGGGGACCGTTTTAAAAAATGATGTCGAAACATAAGTTCGTATTTTTTGCGTTAGTCACATGAGCTGAAAATTAAAACGTATCTTTAGATATTATCCGATGCGGCATCAACTTTAAATAGAGGTACTATGAACGACGGAGAAAGTGAAATACATAATCATTTGTTTACCTACCCTTTGCGAATCCACGTTCTTTCATTTGCGAACCCACGTTCTTCTCCCCACTAGAACGCATGCATCTTGCACACGTTCGTTTGAAATACAACCAAGTGCCGATTTCCGTATCGTATATCGAAATATTTGGAGGAAATAAGTTTCTAAATTGATGTGACCATGTACATTTGGAGCTTTCGGCAGGTCTTTATCCAAGATTTGCAATTGCGCATTAGAGGGAAAATTCCCACTTTATAGTGTGTTTATAGCAATTATGTCATGCTGTTCACGAATTGGGACCAAACACAAAGCACGAGTGCTCCTTATCCACGAACATCGGCTGTCCTTCCTTGCATCCGAAGGCGTTCATGAACTCGGGCATCAACGAAAGCGCAGCATTGAGTCTGACGTTGCCCGCTGAGTGCGGATCATTCGCCGCAATGGCCTCACTTCGATCCACCTTGCAAAATGTACACATATTATGATGTAATGCTTTTGTAAAATAATTACTTTTTGTTTTTTCGACCGTCACTTAGATACGTCTGTTGTGCACCATTCACTGGCGACATAGTAGAAGAAGGCCTGTTCGAGAGTTGTTTGAAATCCCTCGATTTTTGAACTCTGAAATACGGTTGGCTTCGAAGAATATCAAATCTTCATTCCATATTATCTCTTGCCGGTCGTACTGTGTGAGAGTACGCAGAATTGAGAACTAAGCAATCACCACGTTGCGAAATCCTTATACTGTGGAGAATAAGCCTTTCTAAACAACGAACCAGTTCTCGATCGTTGTATTCTTCTCGCAGTATTCTGTGGAGCAGGCGGTATGATTCCAAATCCGGCATGTCTTCATTGAATGTTTGGCGCCCGCTCGCACATGCACCCTGTAGAATACACATTACAATTTGTTTTTTTAATTAATTTGCATATCATTCAATACAATGAAATAGATGTGCTTACCATCGCAAACTTCTCGCACGACCGCTCGAAGTGCTGTTCAACACATTCTTCCCTGTGGCTATAGATAGCATTCAGGGGAGGAGAAGAAGGAGAAAAGAGAGAGTGATAGAGCTCGTGGCCAAGAGTCGAATACGTGATGAAGGGCTCAAAGTTAAAGATTCAATACAATCCGGCGAGATTGTCGACGCCAGCCACATTATCGGGATACGCTGCACCTCTTTCAAAATGTCCGATCGAAATGCTTCTCTATACATGTATGGAGCCAGCATGGTGACAGTTTTGGGTGAATCTTCGTAGAAAGCATTTAGTCGGAAGTTGTTGTAAATTCGAGTGATGAATGCTCCCTGAACAAATACAATCTCTGAAGCTACTGCATGAAATATTTGTTTATTTGTTAGATACCTCGGTAGTATTCTGGTACTTGCTCCTTATTCCGACGAATGCATGGCGCAAGCCTACCACAGTATCCAATCCAACAGACCCGGTTTTTCTAAAACTACATTTCATGACTTTAGATTATTTGATGTGCCTTACCGTTGGGTTGAAAAGTAGAAATCGTTAATATCTCGATTAATCTTCAAAATCATGGTCGCGTTTTTGTCGAGCTCATCGAAATCATGATACATTTGAATACTTGCAACTCTTTCCTTGATTTTTTCCCGAATTAAATCGCTTAATTCGTCTCCATGAAGCCAATTCGAAGCCTGGAAACTGGAAATTTGAAAGAACGCGCACCATGAAAAGCCACCTCTATATTCTCGGTTATTTTAGTCTTCATCCTCTTAAATATATCATATATCTCATGAAAATCGCTGAATGTGCTGTTGGACTTCATGAATTCGATCATATGTGTACGCGACTGGAGTGCATTGAAGAAATTGACCCCCTAAAGCGAAGTAAATTGTCGATTAATGTTCATATATCCTACGTAATCTTTCTCAAGTGCTGTCTTGGATTTGGAAAAGATAAGGATCTGAATATTGATCATTTTCGATGTATCGGCGATATATTTGTTGATACTCTCCTCGATAGCATCATTTGGATCGATTGAGGAGCGAAGTTATAACACGCCTCTCACGAGAGCATCGAGCTAAAATCGCTATTCTTGGGAATGGAGGGGAAATCGTGAATTGAGTTCGAACCGGTTTTGGTCATCCTAAGGCATGCCTGACACTCCCCCAAAGTCTCACTGTTCCATTTTCATTTTGGACTTCACTACACCGGGCATGATGTCGGCAGCTCTCACTTTAAGAGCTCGTATCTCGGTAATAGTTGTAGATAGAGCAAAATTTACCTCTCATTGACCCCCACTCATTTTTCGAGCTCTATCGATCCATATATTTCATTTTGTTTGAATTTCACTTTTAACCACAATACATTGTAGCTCAAATTTTTCAAAAGTGTAGGTAAAGATGCAGCTGATTTTTTCAGACATTGTATAGTTTTCCAAGGGCTATCGAATGAGTGGTCTGCACCGAAAATATCACGACTTTAGTGAGAATTAGGGTCTTTAAACTTTTCCAAATCATTTGAAGTTATTTTTCTTCATCAAACAATGCGCGCAGACCGCTCTCATTCCCCTCGTCGCCAAGAATGATCGCACTTCGTCCAAGTTTTCTATTGAAAAATAACTTCAAATGATTTGGAAAAGTTTAAAGACCCTAATTCTCACTAAAGTCGTGCTATTTTCGGTGCAGACCACTCATTCGATAGCCCTTGGAAAACTATACAATGTCTGAAAAAATCAGCTGCATCTTTACCTACACTTTTGAGAAATTTGAGCTACAATGCATTGTGGTTAAAAGTGACATTCAAACAAAATGAAATATATGGATCGATAGAGCTCGAAAAATGAGTGGGGGTCACTCAGAGGTAAATTTTGCTCTATGTGCAACTGTTACCGAGATACGAGCTCTTAAAGTGAGATCTGCCGACATCATGCCCGGTGTAGTGAAGTCCAAAATGAAAAAAGGAACAGTGACACTTTGGGGGAGTGTCAGGCATGCCTTAGGAAGACCAAAACCGGTTCAAACTCAATTCACGATTTTCCCTCCATTCCCTGTCTCAGCTCGATTCTCTCGTGAGAGGCGTGATAATTTTTCAATTTTTCAATTTTAAATATTTTATATTCTTATATTTTTATCAATTTATAAATTATAAATAATATAAGTTTTACTCACTATTTCTCTATCAAGAAGCCCAGCATAATATTCTTGCTCCGCTGCATAGCAAACGATGTCTTCTTTGCATCTACGTTAATGAAATCAATTCATACTTTTTACTGTAGGTTCGGGAGTTTTAAATTCGGTTCCCCGTTCTTTTCGTCAGAGTGTGAGTATTGAAGGGGTCGGTTTATCTCTTCTTGAATCCAAATTCTTACCTTTTTCTAGCGAGTTCCGCATACTGGTTGTCCTCCTGCTTGAATCCCTGCTCCTTTACACGCGCCATGTCGTACTGGAATTTTTCCATGTTTTCTCTCATTTGGCGAGTCTCTCACCGCGATCGGACTGTTCTTGATGACGTTTTCCCGCAGTATGTCGGTGGCGTTTGTAAATAGCAACGCTACTCTGTTATGGAAGAACTCCGACGGATCCACGGATTGCGAACAGACGTGATGGTAGAAGTCATCTCAAGTAGAGTTCATGCACAAAGTACCCCCTGAGACACAGAGATTTGTTTAAATTCGCGGCTCAGGCGAAAGCGCGAACTTAAAAAAAATTGTGCAGAGTTACTTTAATATATAGTGCCATAGTCTCTTCATTTCCCATAGTCTCTCGATCGAGGGTAGAGAGTGTGGGAATCGAAGATACGCTTGGCATGAGTTGCGAATTCTAACGTTTAGAGTCTAACCACAAGCGGAGACGTTCCTGTCGACGAGATGCTCCAGATGGAACCTCAGTCGATCGGAAGAGACTGCACCAAAGAGGACGAGGAGTAGGAACCCTTGCGGAATCATCCTTGCCATTCTCCCCATTTCCGTTTCCTTAAAAGCGCCAACAAGCATTGCTAGGTATGAAGCATTCGTACAATTCGTGTTTATTCATTTGAAGAATTGGCAATTTTGAATGATTCCAAGCCGTCTGGGTTGAATGCACAAACAAAAAATGGCAAGCGCTTTCCGGATGTGCGGAGGAGTCATAGCTGTATTACTCACAACTTTTATTTAGTTTTTTTTTTCCTTTTCTATGTTTTGTATCTATCGCATTAGCGATTAGGAACATAGCGTTTAAAAACAATGCCTGACCACTTTTTAATGACCACCGCTGTTGTCAATTGTTATTGCGCCCCTTGTAGGATCGGGCGATGCTGGGAGCCATCCTGACAGTCGGCTTACATGATCGTACGATCCTTCACTACATGCCAGAGAGAAAGGCACCAAGGATACACATACCAGGCGATAAGAGCAATGCCGTTCTGGCGTGATCTAGATCACTCGGCAGCGCGATTTTCATTGCTTCCCTGATATTTTTCGTAGTGAGGCGAAAACCCCATTATAAGAATAAATGATAAGAACTGTATATTTTCCGTTAAAAGATTCGGCTTTTTCACACAAACGACTGCCATCATCCCTGTGCAGCAGCGTGTGCAATCAGTTGCGTTCGTGAATGTCCCGTCCTTGAGATCTCTGTTTGCCATCTTTTCTTAACGTCTGGTATCATCTTTTAGGCTCTCTTCTATTTCACGAGAATTTCCCTTTCGCACGTTTCCTAGCCTCATCGAATTACATCCCGCTACCAAGGTTTCCACCACGGATAGAATTCCTCTCCACTGCCAACTTGCTTCTGTATTTGCCGATTTTTCTCTTTCCCTGAAATATATTTTCAACTGTGTAAACAACTAGACACTAGGCGAGAATGTCTCATCCGTTCGACATTTAAAGCAGCTCTTCCGTTTTCGACCCGCCATTACCCACTTGACCTACAAATTCCCCCTATTTATCCCTTCATTTATTCTAGGTACACCTGAACCGCCTCCGAACAACCTATTTTTGAAAATACTTTTTTTTTGAAAATCAAATGTCCGCCCTCCAGTGATCTAGTTTGTAGGATGTTGTCATGCACTGATAAGGCTGCAAAGGGACGCGCTTAATGTTTGCGCTAGTCGACCCCGCGAACTCAACTTTATCGGGAAACCACTCGTGTTTTGTTAGCTCGTGATTTTTAACATTAGTTGTGCTAAATTTGCAGGGTTCTGAAAACGGGTTAAATTATTAAATATGGAGATGAAGATGCCTCTTGAAGTGCAGTCATTTGTGAGTGCATTTACTCTAGGATTTTTGAGTTGCTACCTTACATCCAATCTAGAATTGGGCACAGATAACGTTTTAATATTTGCATCTCCGCATATTACAGACGCCTTCCTTCACAGTGCATGATGCCATCGAATCGGCGGGTTTTCACAAGTTCCAAATCATTTTATGCGCTATAAGCGGACTTTCCTGGGTGAGTCGAATACATTGCGTATAAATAAACAATTGCATAAACATACGTATAAACAATTGCAATTACAGATAGCTACGGCCACCGAAATCATGCTGCTATCAGTGATGCCGCCCTCACTCTACTGCGAGTGGGCACTGTCCGATATGGAGCAAGTACGACCACTTTTCAGTGTCAATTCGTCGTTCTTTTTCGAATAATTATTCAATTTCAATATTTTTCAAAAACCTTTTCAGGCTCTCTGCACAACATTCGTATTCTTCGGATGGATGGTAGCGTCGCCAGTCTGGGGAAGGATTTGCGATATTCGAGGACGGCGACAGGTCAGTCTATTCTTGACAATATTTGAGGTGATCATACTAATTTGAATAGCTGATGTCCTAGTTATGCACATAAAAAGCCTGACGATGACATCACAATATTTATGAATTGTTGTTAAAAGATCAGTATAATTTTTAGGGCCTCATAATCTCCTCCGTCGTTGGCACCATATTCGGCATTCTGTGCGCCCTAGCGCCCACTTTTTATTTATTCCTGGCTGCGAGATTCGGAGTCGGCTTCGCGATAGGAGCAATGGCGCAATCGTACGATTTTAAGGAGTTGTTATTTATTTTCGAAGTGTATTTCAGTGTTACGCTAACCTCCGAGTTCTTGCCCTCAGCAAATCGCGCGTGGTGGCTTATAACTCTGAAGGTGCGGAATGAATTGGACGTTTGTTCTCGAAATTATATATGTTCAGTCCTTCTGGGCAATTGGAGCAGCTCTAGAAGCAGCGATGGCAATCGTGGTTCTGCCCAGTCTCGGTAATTGATGTAAACATTCAAACTATCCGTCATTGCTCGCTTTGAGGTTTAAATAACCTAGTAAAACTATTAATACCGATACTACAGCGATACAATATTCTAGGCTGGCGCTGGCTCGTTGCATTCTCAGCCATTCCGTACGCACTCTTCGGAATTTGCTCGTGGGTATGAAATAATTTTCCCTTAAAATAGTTAAATATTAAATCGCAGTGGCTGCCCGAATCGGCGCGCTTCGATGTGTCGAGAGGACGAGTGGTTGAGGTGAGAAGAACGTGAATGATATTTATCCCATTATGGTCGTCCAGCAACGCATTCAATGTCAGTGCAGTAGTTCTCATGAATTAATTGCACAGGCTCGCGCTACACTCGACCGCATCGCGCACTTCAATGGTCGATCGTTGCCGGATGGCGAGCTGATCGCGGAGACCGAGGTGGGTGTTTTGTTGTTTATCAATGATTGAAATCTATCTCAGGAACCCAGCAGCGGCGTCCAAGATCTGCTCAAGAAGGAGCATCGACGCTCCAGCATTCAGCTGTGGATCATCTGGTACCTTTATCTTCAGTATTTGATGAATTTAGGCAAAAATCAAAAATCTGGAGCACCATCGAAATCTGCAGGACGCTCTTCGGTCTGTTGTACATCGGCCTGGCCATCTACACTTCCCTCCTGCTGCACTCATCGAATGATCGATGCTCGGAACCTGAAGTGATGACGAATGTCACATTCGATGCCAGATTCAAGCGCGATGTCGAAATGAATGAAGTCCCGCCCTGCCGCCTCCTTACCACGCAGAACTACATGGACATTATACTTACGACCATGTCGGAAGTGCCGGGTAAATGCATGCCATTAATGCAAAAACAAGATTTTTAAATACAACGAGGAAATCAGTCTTCTAGTAGAATTCGAAATATTTGAGAAGCGACAAAGTACAATGTATGAAAAGATCTTTTCTCGAAATCTCTGATTCAGGCTACATTCTTACTGCCTACTCGATTAACCTGATCGGTCGCAAGGCAACGTTCGCCGTTGGTTTCGCCATCTTCTCAGCCTGCTCTGCAGTCATGGCATTCTGTCTACCGAGGTATTCTTTGCCATTTCATTCTATGAAATTTTCGTTCACTTTAGGATAAATTCGAACTCATTGTTTCCAGAATGAAAGTGTGCATGCATCTGTTGATTTTCCTTGACTATCCGAGAGTTTTGTGCTGTCACATATTATTGTAATTAGTATGAGAACGATTTATTAATTTATTTGTCATTTTGCTCACTTGCAGATTCCTCATCATCACGGCTCTCTTCGTCGGTCGATCAGTGATCGGCTCAGTCTGGCAGGCGGGCTACATCTACACCGGCGAGGTCTACCCTGTCTCCCTCAGGTGATCTTGATGCTCATGTGAATGTAAAAAAATCAATATTCAATATTCAATAATATCTAACAAATTACGTATTGTAGTGGTCAATACGAAAAATTCGATTGTAAGATGCAATTTTCAGAGCGCAAGGGCTGGGAATGGCTAGTTCGTTCGGCAGAGTAGGTGCGATGACTACGCCGCTAATCACCCAGGTAGACTTACTATTTTTTGCAACGCATATAGTGTTCGACTTCTTTTGCGGGGATATGACAACTTCAAAAAAATTGACGGAACAAATACAAAAATGAAGTGAAATCATGTTCAGATGCTCGCATCGATCAACATCATCTTTCCCGCTGTGCTCTACGTTGTTGGAGGCGTAGTTGGTGTCGTATTGTCGATATTGTTGCCGCTTGAAACGAGGGAGAAGAAGAAGGTACCAACATTATTTAGCGAAAAAAAACAATTTTTCTTTTAGAAGCAACAGCCGTGAGAACTAAATTAATGTTTATTTGACAGTCATCAGTTTACAATGGTCGAATAAAGTATTCACAGCGAAGCGTATCCTGTCGTGAGTTCCTTTCTCTCATTCATCATTCTTGCCCGAGGATATCCGCTTGTTTTCTTGGATGATCGAAGCAACTTAACCAGCCCTTTGGTCTGCAAAGAATTTTTTTTAAATAACAGCTAAAGGAGGAGTCTCAGCAACCTCGCGCGGTTAGAGAAACGGGAGTGCTACTCTCTCGCCTCGCGCGCTGTCTCGCTCTTTCCTTAACTATTTCCCCTAGTGTCCATGGCTGGCAATCAGCCAAGTTGCGATAACTCAGTTCGGATCAGAGAAAAGAAACGTGAAAATTTCATGATGTCTAATCGTAGAGTAAGGCAATGGTAATAAAATAGCCAAACTTTTAGTTTTGCCTTGCTCCTCCTTTAATCAAAAATTTATAAACAAAAATAATCACTCTTCTGTCCTTGCGAGCGATGGTTTTCTTGTGCTCATCGAGATCCTTCTGAAGGTAAAATTAAATAAGTAAATATTATCAATACGCGTTTTTCCGCACCTCGTGCTGATCAATCTCCTCGTACGATCGTTCGACTATCTCCTCGAGATGGGCAATCTATAACAAATAATCGATAACCCATTGTTCTGCGATGGAATTAGTGAAGAGGTAACTGCCACTTTAAGACACGAGAGCAACCATTGTCCAGAGGCAAGTATAACAACCTAAATCTCATTAGTGCCATGAAAAAAACGTACCGTATCAGCAAGCCTTGCAATATCTTCCACCTTTTCCGAAGGATATCGCAGATCAGCAGCCTTCGGAACCAAGGCAGATTGAGCAAGCAAAGAGTGGGAACTGCAATCTTATTTGCTTTTCGATAAATTTCCGAAATGGGTCAGAAATACTTTGGATCTTGTGACCGTTTTTAATAGCATTTTATAATAAATTTAACAATATATTACTTTGTGAAGCTTATTGACATACAATTTGGTGCGGTCAAGCCACTCCATGGTGACCTCCGTAGCGTAACATTCCTCAATATTTGTCTTGATTTCCAATCTGTGCAGACCTTCGAAGCTATCCGACAGTGCTCCCCTCACTGCCCTGTGTTGCTCCTCCTGAAATCGGCAGGCAAAATTAGTCGAAATAGAGACCGAAAATCATAATGTATGTATACCGTGGGTTGCTTTATATCTCTAGAAATTTCAAACGAAAAATATGAATATGATATAAACGTGACTACATGTGGATTACATAAGACCGATCGTCTCGCGACCGTGGATATTAAAAAATATATATTCGACAAAAGGTTCTACGTAATGATACCTTAGTGAGTCCCTTGAATTCGCATGATCTGATGCTCACCGCATACGCATTGACACCGAAGGCAACACCGTCTGCAACAATATTTAAATTTAAAATATATTCAATTATACAAATTCATATGAGCGTTATAATTGAATTCAACTCTCATAAGAGCAGAATAATATTTGAATGATTAACCTCTTACCGTGCCTAAACGAAGTCATAATCGATGAAAATGGGAAATATGTCTTCAATACGGCCGCGAGATAGGTAGGTTGGATGTTCCTCATGATGAAATTTATCATGAAATGATAAATTATATAAATGAAAATATTTTAAGAAATCATTAAAATTATGCCGATTTGAGACATCAACATCATTTATACGATGCTGTGCTGTAACGCGTCTTTGCGCGGGAAAATCATTGTATCACATATGCAAATAATAAGTGCATACGTTATAGAGCGCGCATCTGCAAAATTCGATATATCGAAATAAAATCCTTGTGTCTCGATGTCAGGAAAAAATCTATGTAAGAATAATGCCGTTCTGAAAAAAGTGCATATTGATTGCGGCATCACTATGATATCGTATAACGTGGGCAATTTCATCATATCCCAACATCGTGATCAAAATCTCCGATAAATTTGGTACATCATACCTTAGTGCCAGAATGATAAATTTCCTAGGCAAAAAGTTATAATGATAATAATAATTTATCTACGCCCGAGGCGCGACGATACTATGAAAAACATAATTAATTAATGATTGCAGGTGGGGGGGGGGGACTCTCCTGAGTCATTAAAGATGATAGAGGTCAGCGATTATGGGGTGGCTTTCCAGTCGGCGCTTAAATACTCGGATGTTGGGGGGCAGTGCGAATAACATCGGGAAGTTGAGAATACAATCGGGAAGTTGAGAATACGGAAGTTGAGAATAAGTTGAAAAATTATAGCAAATTCAAAAAGTGTCCCATGATTTTTCGGCGCGACTGTACCTCAATGTCTATTCTCAATGGCCATCTCTTTCCACCGATATTTCCTCGTCTTCTCATCACTTTGTCTCTCATATACGTCCTGCTCACGAGCCACGCAGATCAAGCCTCACGCAGGAGTACGGATGGATGCCGTTGTGTAACTTCAGGTAGAACTAGTCAAAGACGAGTACATACGTAACCAGGTACGCTTTCGACAAGTTTTTTTTGAAAATTGTATCACATAACGCACTTTCGCAAGAACCATGACGTCGCCTTTGATATATCAAAAGGCGACACGATGTCTTAGTTCTTATCAAACCTAGTGCCCACATTCGCATTCCCGAATGTCTTACTTAGAAAAATTTATCATTTGCACATGTGCGTTCTGTATTTCATGACAGGCGTTCAACTGGGCACGAGCATGGACCAATATGCGATGCGCGGACTGGTGAGTATACGCGTTTTTTTAAATTATTTTTACTATAACTGAAAGCCGTTAATCTCGACTCAGAATATCCTCGCAGTATTCTACTCCCGCAATAAGCAAGAAAAAAAGAACAATTTTGGAAAGTTATCGAAATTATGAAGATCCATGGAAAATTTGAATAATTTACTGATGTTATCATATCTACCACTATAGGAAATGTATTGCAGGACTTCTCGAGTGGAGCAATTGAGCCCATGAAATGCCGTTCAACGAATTGCTGAATTGACCTTGTTCACTGATTTGATAAATAAGTATACTGTATCCGCTAAATAAGCATGGAGATTTGCCATGAAACTAAACAATTGCACAGTACATGATATATAAGTAGGGACCACAAGCTCCGCCCACTTTCCTCTGACACGATGCCCCGCTCGAAAGCAAGACAGAGCAATCACAGCGTTCATTCTTAACCAAATGACTTGATCAAAAAAGAATTATAAAGCTCTTCCCATGTGCTTTCGATATGTGACTATTCAAAAAACAGATTTTGCAGTTGTGGTGTTGAAAAATCGAACTTTATTACGCGATCGGTCATTTTTCACAGTTTT
The DNA here is from genome assembly GCA_036245805.1 of Pristionchus mayeri. Lineage (NCBI taxonomy): Eukaryota > Metazoa > Nematoda > Chromadorea > Rhabditida > Neodiplogasteridae > Pristionchus > Pristionchus mayeri. The sequence continues at coordinate 45,470,325 of BTRK01000006.1, forward strand.
GTGGTATGCATGAGCAGTGAAATTATGATACACTGTTTGAATAGTGAAAATATGAGAGCCAGCAACCATTCAAGCAAGTTGGCCAAAGGAAATCGAAAAATATTGATTTCCCGGTCCGTGATTCGAAGTAAACTAGTCGGTGCCTGGGCTAAAAGATCGCCGTCTCCTTCTCTCCCTCTCCTCCCTCTCCTCTCGCTCGTCTCTGACCCGGCGCGTGCAGAGAGCGGTTCCTCGCAGGGGTGAGGCGAAGCCGGGAAAGGGCGAAGCCCTGCCCAAAATTTTTGCGATTTGACTGGGAAGGTATCGGAATTGACTCCGCCCCTTTCTTCGTCGTCTCGCTTTTCCCCCCACTCTCTGTTGACGTCATTTCAAACACTTCTTGAGCTCTAGCGCCATTCAGAGATGAGATATCGACAAACGGCCAAAAGTATGATCATGTTAGGACCCCAGCGGTTATGTTGAGCATAGTTTGGGTGGCATGGCTTCATTTCGGCTATACCACTTGTGGTCCCTATATATAAGAGAGCAATCTGTAAAATACGTAACATAAACAATTGCTTTATTACTTCCATTTTATTATCTAAGCATTCGATGTTGTTATGAATGAATAACAGAACATTTGGAATGTTCTGCAGAAAGGGCGAAAGAAGTAGATGTTTGTTATTCAGTGAATACTTGCACGAGGAATAAGAGGAAGGGAAGTAATCACGTTGATTCGTAAAGAACGTGATACAATGGAAAACATGATTTCAAATCTTTAGAGAATGTGCACACATTCGTCGAATTATATCAACGTCATATTGTAATTTGGAAGCAAAGTGCACATAACTTTACAGTCGAAAACAAATGTGTCGTGAAGGGCTATGAATCATAGAATCGGTATTAAATTTTGAAATTTAGCGATTGCACAAGTATAAGTACGGAATCTGCAAAAATTCAAATACAAAATGTTCTATTTATGCATGCCACGATTGAAAATGTTGCATTACGTCAGCAAAATAACTACCAATAGCAGTTGAAAAAAAGCCGTATTCTGACTGCTTCAGCCATCGCTCGGAGAAGCTTTCGCGTTGAAAATACAGCGAACTTTTTAAATACTAATCTATGAAAATAATAAGTTCTGTACGGTAAGGAGAGTGAAGTGAATTCCAGAGATCTAACTTCTCCAAAATTGGAAACGTAGTAATTAACGATGACAATTAGGCGAGCGAATTATAGATCAATGAACACATCTCGTCATTCTCCGGATTTTTCGGACGGAAACACCGTAAAATAAAGAAAATGTTGACTGTTTTAGCCTTTTTGTATTCTCAGGTGTTAGGGTATAAAAATAGAGAAAAAAGTGAGGAGTCGCGAGGAAAATCATGATATCAGCGCAACTTTCACTTCTCCTTCTTCTTCTAGCGTTGCTGGTACTGCCGGGATGTGAGTTACCTTCACTTTCACCCTATTTTGATCTATACTTAACCTATTTTCGGGATGTTTTAAAAATTAATTTCAAGGAAATGTATTTTAAGGGGCCAAACATGGCGGTCATGGCGGTCATGGACATGGCGGATGGGGCGGACATGGAGGCTGGGGTCACGGAGGATGTGAGTTGTTGATAATGCCTTTACAAAGATCAGAAAATATAGCATTTTGCACGACTAATTTAGCAAGTAAAATCATTATTTAAAAGTCGAATATTTTTTAGCATCATTGTTTCACCAATGATTGTCCGAATCTCGAACACTAACTATGGTAATTGAATGTGTTCAGGGGGTGGCGGCTACGGTGGTTACGGGTTCGGGGGATTCGGCGGCTGGGGATGGTGAAGATAATTGGCCATCCTAACAAATAAAACGTATTTTACTGAAGCTGCTGCATTTCGTTTTATTCTTATGAAGAAAAAAATGTTTTTAATATTCTACTTAAGTTGTGATGTTTTATGTCATGTTCTGTAAATTTCCGAAAAGTAGATTGTGAAACGAATTTAATTATCTTTTAATTAGTAATTGTTATACTTGATCGTTCTGTCTTGTTGTATTTGACATAGTTGCTCAATGAGACATAGATCACACCGTTAACGGATGATAAATGGATGCAGAAATGTAATTGTTTTCGTTTGAGGAAGCAACATAACGAAACATTGATTCCTTCTCGTTTTATGGATATTTCCATTGTTTGTACCCCTCATTGTTTATGTTCCGACTGATTTTGAAGTGGGGATCGTTGTCGAGTGAGTAACACATGAACAATACTTTGTACAGATTATGAATGTGATCGTTCCAATATCCGGCCGTGTTCTTGATAAAAGGGATCGAAATTCACTGAACACTGGTCAACTCTACCATGACATCTTCGGGAGTTTTGACGCTTCTTCTACTGATGATCTTCGTTTCCTTATCGTATGTTGACGCGCAAAGAGGAGGAGGTGGTGGGCTCCTATTTTTATTCCCCCTTTCACTATCGCAGTATCGTAGGAACAGATAAAAAATTACTCACGGTTTCGTTGCATGAGATCAGGCTAAATATGTAAAATTACAAAGCCAGTTGTAGGAGGACATCACAGCCATGGTGGGGGTCATCACGGCGGCGGACACGGCGGAAGGGAGGGTGGACATGGGCGTGAGTTTCTTCAATATTCAAATTTTTTTACGATTTTAACACATTTATCTAGAGGTCATTAGATTCTCGGGAGATCATGCGAGAGCTCTGATGTGCATGGTGTTCCAGTTAGAGCTTCGTGCTTGATTGAGAAAATTTGGGCCTGTTGCTTTGCGGAAAGAGTCCCTCCATCTCGTGATTGGGCGGCCGCGTCTCCTCTTTCTCCGCGGAATCCATTCGATCACAGATCGGCTCCACTTCCGGCAATCATCATTCGCGATCTTATGCAACCAAAACCATTTCCTTTTCTGAGCAGTGTGAACGAAGTCCTGAACTCTAGTTGAATCCCGCAACCGCTCATTAGAGACATGATCGAGCACAGTACAGCCAACCATCCAACGTTCCATTTTTCTTTGAGCCACCGATAATCGATTCATTTGTGCTTTGGTCAGAGCCCAACATTTACAACCGTAAACCACAGCGGGAAGTATGCAGCCGTTGAAAAGCCGACGTTTATGTGCCATTGGAATACCCTTGTTGATAAGAAAAGTGCGGTGTTTGTGGAAAGCACCAAAACCAGCTTGAATGCGTCGGGTGATTTCACAGTCATCGTTTCCGCTGACTGCGATTGCGCTTCCCAAGTAGACCACCTTATCTTGCAATTTTACTACTTTTCCTCCTATTCTTACATCCCTTGGATCAGGCTTGGAACTCATTCCGACAGTTTTATCGCCATTGAGACCCAATCCCACTGTAGCAAGTACACGCTCTAATTCCCTTCCCGTCGTCTGAATCTGTCGTTCATCGTGAGAAATGAGTACGGCATCATCAGCAAAAAGAATATGGGACAGAAACCGACCATTGATACTTACTCCCTTATTTGCCCAATTTAGCCGACGGAATGCCATATCTAGAACCGCAGTGAATAGCCTGAGTGACAAACAATCACCTTCTCGCACACCCCTTCCCACCTTTATGTTGACCTCCTTGCCATTAACCACCACCACGTTTCTACCTTCCTGGGAAAGGCTTGCGAGGAAAGAAACGACTTCCGAGGGAATCCCTTCTAACTCTATCGCCTTGAACACCGCTTCTGTGTATACACTGTCAAAGGCCTTCGAAATGTCTACAAAAAGCAGATAGATCGGCAGCCTATAGTCGACACAGTGAGCAATGACAGACTTTAGAGTGTGGATAGCGTCAACTGTGGAATGACCACGTCTGAATCCCATCTGTTCCCAGCTTCTATTTCCATCCAGTACCGATCCATACCTCTTGTTGAGCAGCCCAGTTAGCGCTTTCTGCAAAACAGGAAGCAGACTAATAGGTCTGTAGTTTTTTGTAAGAGTTGGATCCCCAGATTTTGGTAGAAGAATTGTGCGAGAATCCCCAAATCCCAGAGGAATAGAACCCAAAATGATGTTGTTAAAGAGATTGGTGAGAGTGGGAACTAACTGATCCCACCCGGAGCATTTCACCTGTGATACTATCCCTTCCCGGAGCTTTGCCTGATTTGAAATACCGAAGTATTTGATCGACTTCGGCTTCTACGATGGGAACGAAAGGATCCCTTGCTATCTCCTCGCGGTATCCAACCCCTCCATCCCCACAATAGAGAGCATTGTAAAAAGATTGGAAAGCCTCCTCTATGCCCGTTTGAGTGAAGACTAAGTTCCCATTACCGTCCCTAATGCGTGAAATTCTATCCCTCCCAATTGCTAAATTGCTAGTTGCCCTTTTGTAACTTTTCACAAGCGCAATGGCCGCGTCTACGTAGGAAAGGAGGGCCTTATCCCGGTCGTTTTTAAACGACTCCCTAAGCGCCCTGTTGACAAGTAACCATTCCACTCGAGGAACCCCCACAGCGTCCATTTTTAGTTCCCTCCTACGAATCAACAGATCCCTGGTCTTTTGGGATAACCTACTGCCCGGCGGTCTGAATGATGTTGCAATTCTCCCCGCTTCTTGCACTGCCGAGACCACGTTACCGTAATCCAAACTCGCTCCTCTGCGCTTCAATTCTATGCCTAAGCTAAATTTAAATAAATCGTTGTTGAGGTGCGAGTCCCCCTTGCCGGTCTATTGCAACCACGCCGAAATCTGAATGAGAATGAGATGATAGATCTAACCAATTGATGATCGGACGAGAAGTCGAACCGATTAACCACTCCCACATCCAGCACCCGAAGATCCTTTGGGAACAGAATGTAGTCTATCTCGTTCTTAGTGCGCCCATTGGGTGAAACCCATGTGAATTTTCTAGTACCCCGTTTTTGAAAGAAACTGTTACCAACCCGTAGTTGCAACCTAAAATTTTAATAGAAAGTTTTTTTTTCAGATGGCGGACATGGAGGAACTGAAAGCGATCGAGGACGTCAGTTTCAATATTTCAAATTAGCTCTTGAATAATTGTTGCAATTTTTTTTCAGGTGGGGGCTACGGTGGATATGGCGACAGAGGCTACGGAGCATATGGAAGAGGGGAGGAGGATGGTAGATTGTGGGCTGGTCTCTACTACAATACGTTTTATTGTGTGCGGTCTCATTCGCAATTCAAGCGTAGCAAGCATAGCGCTGGTTGGAAAAACAGAGAATAAAAAGTGATTTCTGTATTTTCTGCGTGGATGCCTACTTCATAAAATCTACTCTCACGAACACAACGAACAATGATATTGTTGTTTTCTGATATTTGTTGGAACAAATAGACTCGGTAATAACTGTAAATCAAGTGCAATTGTGGCATGAAAATGTTAAAGTATAGCGAACATAAGAAGCGGGGCTTCGATAGCTAGACCTGCTGCTGAAATTCATTTCCGTCAGTTGTTAATGTTGATATCGCATGCAATTTCGCCTACTTTCACTTTTCTTGTTTTCGTTCTCACGATTCCCGTAATTCGTGCTGATAACAACAAAGTGACCAATAACAACAAGAGTGACGCATGATTCAAATAGTTTCATATATACTATTTGTCAATGGGGTCATCATTTCCATACGGTTATTGATAATATTTGAGCATCAATTCATTGAAAACTGAGCCCTGTTAAAACACGAATACACACTCGAACACATATCACTGTTCGAGTGTAGAGCGTTTACCTCCATAAACGTTTGTCTCTTTATTAGCGTTTCATGTTTTTTAGTGATGTTGATTTTGAAGTTCCGCAACAATACGACTCATTATCTTCAAAAATGCGACATTATGCAAGTGAACCAACCGGTTTTCGCTGTTATCATCAATGCCTACAGTCACTAAATTGACCTCTGCGATCTGATTTAATGAGCGCGTAGTACAAGGAATTTGCCGACTGTTATGTAAGTTACTGTGGAGATTTCCGCACGTGCACATTCTCATTTGCACGTCTCCCCTCGAGTCAGACGGAGAGAGTACATGAAATGAGGAGGGCCCGGATTGGTAACAGTCACAAGGCCATACTTCCGTATCATGCATGACGCATGTTATTGGGCGAATTTGCCGAGGGCAGGCTGGATATAAGGCAGATCTCTGCCAGTCTGCAACATTGTATTCGAAGACATGATTTCCGCAAAGCTTTCGATTGTTCTTCTGCTAATTGCCATCTTGGCGTTGTCAGTCGTGGAAGCCCAGTGGGGATGTGAGTCACTGTCATACATTCGATAAAAATGTCATTTAAAAAGGTTTCCAAAAATTCTTAAAAAAACCGTTTTGAGGGGGAGGCTACGGCTACGGTGGATGGGGCGGAAGAGGCGGATGTGGGTATTTCAAATATGTTACTTTTGTTCGTTTCCCGGATTTGGTCCTTCCTTTGGTTGCATTTTTTTTTCAAAATCAGAAACTACGGTATTAATCCCTTTACTTGAACTTGAAATTGAATGAAACATACAATTATTTGAATTGATAAATAATGACTGTTTCAGGGGGCGGAGGATGGGGCGGATACGGGTACGGCGGCTGGGGCAGACGAGGAGGATGGGGCTGGGGACGACGCTGATCGTTGCAATATTCGAAGAACTCCATTACTGTATTCTTCAGATGGCATTTGCATTTTTTTCTTCCAAATCCGAATTTCGAATTATGCATGTGAGCAAGCTCACGAGACTATAGAGCATATTGTAGTATTCATTCCAATTAGATCGAGAAATACATATTTGTATTTATTCGTTTCCGATTTAATTATTCGGCCCCGTCTCATGCTAGCTGTTCAATAAAAGAGCTGATGATTTTAGTAGCAATCCATAAAATAATAACTGGTTTGTGGTGATTGTGCGAGCACATGGCATTTGTATGGACAACACAGACAAGATATGTGTACTAGAGACCGTCAAACGATTGGCCAATCGAATATTGAAATCACTATTCAATTGACCCAATCGAATATCCTTTGTCATTCGAATAGTCACTCTCCCTATCATTTCAAAATTCGATTCATTTTCATTATCCGTCTCTCCTCGTTTATTAGTCAATATTTGATTGCTCAATCGAATGGCCAATCGAATATTAGAATTCTATTCGATTGGCCGGTCATTCGAATAACGATAATTTCGAATAACACCTCATTTCTCGTGATTCGCATATCGAATATATTTGATTGGCGGTCTCTAATGTGTACAATTAGTTTGCCCGGTACTCACTGTCTACAACGTTATTTCTTACCCCGCGAATACAATGAAAAATCAGTGAAATATAGTGGTCAGAGTGACAGAGAAAAGACGAGAGAAAGAATGCAAAGAAAATTTTCGAGTAAGTTGATTTATGAGTTGTTCTTTCTATGCAACGGATAGTATCTTTTTTTTTAGCTGAAGGCAAACAGTTTATTCAGTTCATAACAAATCACACATGGTGCTTGTTAAAACTTGACAATCAGCACGACACCCAAACCCAATGACCTCTCTTTGTCAAGAACCTCATGAGTATACAGTACGTGCTAATCGCCTTGGTCATGTGCGTGCGCGGCGCTGCGCGGCGGAGCGCGGCTTGCGCGGATTGATTTTGCGTAAAGAATATTGCTTTTCACGATTCGAACCTATTATTTTCGAATTCTCCGTAAAATTTCGCATCGGAAGGACTATTCATTCATATTTTTAGAAAAAGAAATCAATATTTTGAATTCTGTAACGCTGCAACCTACCGTAATCCCAGTTTGCGATACTGTCGCTATCGTAAAGTGAGATTACGGTAGGGTGCAGAAATTCCGCATTCAAAATATTGATTTATAAATATAAATATATCTTTAAAAATATGAATGAATACTCCTTTCGATGGGAAATTTTACGGAGAATTCGAAAGTAATAGGTTCGAATCGTGAAAAATAATATTCATCCCGCAAAATCAATCCGCGTAAGCCGCACGCCGCCGCGCAGCGCGGCGCACGCACATGGTCAAGGCGATTAGCACGTACTGTATACCTTTCCGTCCCCGTTTGAACTCAGATACTTGCCATGCACACTCAAGTATGAGACTGAGCCGTCATTGTGCCAAATCGGAGTCCACATTTCTGCTCCCATCTTCCAGGTAGCAAGATCGACAGGGGCCCAAGTTTCTGGAGGAGCGCGAAGGTAGCGAGGCTGGTCGTGATGAGCTCTAAGGGCAACATAAACAGTGGAAGTAATGGATTTATGCAATCAGATTCCTATGAAAGAGATCCATGTACACACATCTGAGAGGTCATATTTCAATTTACTATTGCCAACCTTGTCGCCATGTTTTTCGACACTCCATTGCTCCAACTTGCGTGCATGAGAAGCCATGTCAACCTGTGATAATGTAAGAACGTAAATGCTGATAACGAGCAATCAGAGAAACCTTACATGACTTTGTGATTTAATATTTGTTGTATTTTTGCTAGTTCCTCGAAGTAATGCGTACGTGAACTCACAGTCTGTTCAAGGCCCCATCCGCGTAGGTAGAGTGGATGAAGCGACGCCTTGAGACATCGGTGGGCATCACATTGAACAGCAAAGACGGCGAAAACAGCCACGACCAATGTGATTGCATTGAAGATGTGAATGAACTTGGTCTGTTGAGAGATTGCACCCCTTTTATAACGCCTAGTGAGTAACGAGTTAGTAACGCGCAAAAAAAAGCATAGAAAGAACAACTCATAAATCAACTTACTCGAAGATTTTCTTTGCATTCTTTCTCTCGTCTTTTCTCTGTCACATCTGACCACTATATTTCACTGATTTTTCATTGTATTCGCGGGGTAAGAAATAACGTTGTAGACAGTGAGTACCGGGCAAACTAATTGTACACATTAGAGACCGCCAATCAAATATATTCGATATGCGAATCACGAGAAATGAGGTGTTATTCGAAATTATCGTTATTCGAATGACCGGCCAATCGAATAGAATTCTAATCGATTGGCCAATCGAATATTCATTCGATTGAGCAATCAAATATTGACTAATAAACGAGGAGAGACGGAGAATGAAAATGAATCGAATTTTGAAATGATAGGGAGAGTGACTATTCGAATAACAAAGGATATTCGATTGGGTCAATTGAATAGTGATTTCAATATTCGATTGGCCAATCGTTTGACGGTCTCTAGTACACATATCTTGTCTGTGTTGTCCATACAAATGCCATGTGCTCGCACAATCACCACAAACCAGTTATTATTTTATGGATTGCTACTAACATCATCAGCTCTTTTATTGAACAGCTAGCATGAGACGGGGCCGAATAATTAAATCGGAAACGAATAAATACAAATATGTATTTCTCGATCTAATTGGAATGAATACTACAATATGCTCTATAGTCTCGTGAGCTTGCTCACATGCATAATTCGAAATTCGGATTTGGAAGAAAAAAATGCAAATTCCATCTGAAGAATACAGTAATGGAGTTCTTCGAATATTGCAACGATCAGCGTCGTCCCCAGCCCCATCCTCCTCGTCTGCCCCAGCCGCCGTACCCGTATCCGCCCCATCCTCCGCCCCCTGAAACAGTTATTATTTATCAATTCAAATAATTGTATGTTTCATTCAATTTCAAGTTCAAGTAAAGGGATTAATACCGTAGTTTCTGATTTTGAAAAAAAAATGCAACCAAAGGAAAGACCAAATCCGGGAAATGAACAAGAGTAACATATTTGAAATACCCACATCCGCCTCTTCCGCCCCATCCACCGTAGCCGTAGCCTCCCCCTCAAAACGGTTTTTTTAAGAATTTTTGGAAACCTTTTTAAATGACATTTTTATCGAATGTATGACAGTGACTCACATCCCCACTGGGCTTCCACGACTGACAACGCCAAGATGGCAATTAGCAGAAGAACAATCGAAAGCTTTGCGGAAATCATGTCTTCGAATACAATGTTGCAGACTGGCAGAGATCTGCCTTATATCCAGCCTGCCCTCGGCAAATTCGCCCAATAACATGCGTCATGCATGATACGGAAGTATGGCCTTGTGACTGTTACCAATCCGGGCCCTCCTCATTTCATGTACTCTCTCCGTCTGACTCGAGGGGAGACGTGCAAATGAGAATGTGCACGTGCGGAAATCTCCACAGTAACTTACATAACAGTCGGCAAATTCCTTGTACTACGCGCTCATTAAATCAGATCGCAGAGGTCAATTTAGTGACTGTAGGCATTGATCATAACAGCGAAAAAATTGCTGTTTTTGCTATGTTAAAATAAAGTGTTACGCAGAAATATATCTATGTGCAAGGGAAGGTCTGCTGTGATGGTCGAGATTTCGTTAATCCCTCATAATATCCGGGTTGTTGTAGTCCGTCTCGATTTTTCTTATCGCCGATCTAACTAACGAACCGAGAATATTCTCACTTATTCTTTCAAATTTCGTTAGCTCTTTGGTCAATATAAATATCGGCAAAACTTGGTTGTTTACCTAACTTAGAAATTTGAATGGTTCATATCGCTTTTACCGATCAAACTCCTCATGCTAAGTCCATAAAATTATTCATCCAAAAACTTTGATCGATCAATATTTTATTCGTTGTAACCTGAATCAGGACAAAATTTAAGATTTTAGAAAGATTTTCATCTTAGAAACTTAGTTCGCGAGCCGCGCAGCGGCTCGCTCAAACATGAACGCACGCCGAAGGCGTGCGTTCATGTTTCTACTAAACTAATACTGGATAGTGACTTTGTCCCTCAATCTGGAGGTCGCAGCTTTACTTAATATTGAAATTTGTGTAGTTTATTTCGTTTTTGTCGACGCATCCAAAAATATTTGATCGATCAATGTTTTAATCGATGTAACCGGAATCAGTAATTTAAAAATTTTAAATTTTAGAAAGATTTTCATCTTAGAAACTTAGTTCGCGAGCCGCGCAGCGGCTCGCTCAAACATGAACGCACGCCGAAGGCGTGCGTTCATGTTTCTACTAAACTAATACTGGATAGTGACTTTGTCCCTCAATCCGGAGGTCGCAGTTCGCTTCGCATGTTTTGCTCGATTTATCGTATCCCCGATTTTACGAGGAGTAGACATTTGAGATGTGGCGCGAAGAGAGAGGGTAAAATAATAACTTAAGTCGTATTTCAGATGTATATAAGCAGGGAACTTGAATAATAGATATTTTAAAAATAGATAATCGAAAAATAGATATTTTATTTTAAAAATCTGAAATCTTAGAAACTTAGTTAACTAGTCATAGATTTTCAAGGATTCTTTGTTTAAAAAATGCAGTTAGTAATGCCAATAACCAATTTAGACATTGTTTTTGCGCGTTACTAACTCGTTACTCACTAGGCGTTATAAAAGGGGTGCAATCTCTCAACAGACCAAGTTCATTCACATCTTCAATGCAATCACTATTGGTCGTGGCTGTTTTCGCCGTCTTTGCTGTTCAATGTGATGCCCACCGATGTCTCAAGGCGTCGCTTCATCAACTCGACCTACGCGGATGGGGCCTTGAACAGACTGTGAGTTCACGTACGCATTACTTCGAGGAACTAGCAAAAATACAACCAATATTAAATCACAAAGTCATGTAAGGTTTCTCTGATTGCTCGTTATCAGCATTTACGTTCTTACATTATCACAGGTTGACATGGCTTCTCATGCACGCAAGTTGGAGCAATGGAGTGTCGAAAAACATGGCGACAAGGTTGGCAATAGTAAATTGAAATATGACCTCTCAGATGTGTGTACATGGATCTCTTTCATAGGAATCTGATTGCATAAATTCATTACTTCCACTGTTTAGGTTGCCCTTAGAGCTCATCACGACCAGCCTCGCTACCTTCGCGCTCCTCCAGAAACTTGGGCCCCTGTCGATCTTGCTACCTGGAAGATGGGAGCAGAAATGTGGACTCCGATTTGGCACAATGACGGCTCAGTCTCATACTTGAGTGTGCATGGCAAGTATCTGAGTTCAAACGGGGACGGAAAGGTATATACTCATGAGGTTCTTGACAAGAGAGGTCATTGGGTTTGGGTGTCGTGCTGATTGTCATGTTTTAACAAGCACCATGTGTGATTTGTTATGAACTGAATAAACTGTTTGCCTTCAGCTAAAAAAAAGATACTATCCGTTGCATAGAAAGAACAATTCATAAATCAACTTACTCGAAGATTTTCTTTGCATTCTTTCTCTCGTCTTTTCTCTGTCACATCTGACCACTATATTTCACTGATTTTTCATTGTATTCGCGGGGTAAGAAATAACGTTGTAGACAGTGAGTACCGGGCAAACTAATTGTACACATTAGAGACCGCCAATCAAATATATTCGATATGCGAATCACGAGAAATGAGGTGTTATTCGAAATTATCGTTATTCGAATGACCGGCCAATCGAATAGAATTCTAATCGATTGGCCAATCGAATATTCATTCGATTGAGGTAACAGTCACAAGGCCATACTTCCGTATCATGCATGACGCATGTTATTGGGCGAATTTGCCGAGGGCAGGCTGGATATAAGGCTGATCTCTGCCAGTCTGCAATATTGTATTCGAAGACATGATTTCCGCAAAGCTTTCGATTGTTCTTCTGCTAATTGCCATCATCTTGGCGTTGTCAGTCGTGGAAGCCCAGTGGGGATGTGAGTCACTGTCATACATTCGATAAAAATGTCATTTAAAAAGGTTTCCAAAAATTCTTAAAAAAACCGTTTTGAGGGGGAGGCTACGGCTACGGTGGATGGGGCGGAAGAGGCGGATGTGGGTATTTCAAACCAATCCGGGCCCTCCTCATTTCATGTACTCTCTCCGTCTGACTCGAGGGGAGACGTGCAAATGAGAATGTGCACGTGCGGAAATCTCAGCGCGTAGTGCAAGGAATTTGCCGACTGTTATGTAAGTTACTGTGGAGATTTCCGCACTATCTGCCTTATATCCAGCCTGCCCTCGGCAAATTCGCCCAATAACATGCGTCATGCATGATACGGAAGTATGGCCTTGTGACTGTTACCTCAATCGAATGAATATTCGATTGGCCAATCGATTAGAATTCTATTCGATTGGCCGGTCATTCGAATAACGATAATTTCGAATAACACCTCATTTCTCGTGATTCGCATATCGAATATATTTGATTGGCGGTCTCTAATGTGTACAATTAGTTTGCCCGGTACTCACTGTCTACAACGTTATTTCTTACCCCGCGAATACAATGAAAAATCAGTGAAATATAGTGGTCAGATGTGACAGAGAAAAGACGAGAGAAAGAATGCAAAGAAAATCTTCGAGTAAGTTGATTTATGAATTGTTCTTTCTATGCAACGGATAGTATCTTTTTTTTAGCTGAAGGCAAACAGTTTATTCAGTTCATAACAAATCATACGTGAACTCACAGTCTGTTCAAGGCCCCATCCGCGTAGGTAGAGTGGATGAAGCGACGCCTTGAGACATCGGTGGGCATCACATTGAACAGCAAAGACGGCGAAAACAGCCACGACCAATAGTGATTGCATTGAAGATGTGAATGAACTTGGTCTGTTGAGAGATTGCACCCCTTTTATAACGCCTAGTGAGTAACGAGTTAGTAACGCACAAAAACAATGTCTAAATTGGTTATTGGCATTACTAACTGCATTTTTTAAACAAAGAATCCTTGAAAATCTATGACTAGTTAACTAAGTTTCTAAGATTTCAGATTTTTAAAATAAAATATCTATTTTTCGATTATCTATTTCTTTGCATTCATGTTTCTACTAAACTAATACTGGATAGTGACCGATATTTATATTTTGCCGATATTTATATTGACCAAAGAGCTAACGAAATTTGAAAGAATAAGTGAGAATATTCTCGGTTCGTTAGTTAGATCGGCGATAAGAAAAATCGAGACGGACTACAACAACCCGGATATTATGAGGGATTAACGAAATCTCGACCATCACAGCAGACCTTCCCTTGCACATAGATATATTTCTGCAGATAGACATTCAAAAGAGATGAAGAGAGGATTGGTGCAGTTAGTAATTATAGTTGAGAAGGAGAAATAGTTGGCTCTGTACCGTTTGGGCACAAGCATGATTTCGGGGACAATTATCCACTGTAACTTGTAAATGTCCACTGTATTTCTGATATGCACATTGCATTAGTAGGCCTGTTGTTGTTCTGGATGTCTCTCCCAAGTGATTTTCCGCGTCTGAGTATCTCTTATTTCCCCGGTAGTTTGTTATTTGCAACATCCATGCACCTCTCTCCCCTTCTCTCAAATCATAAACACAGTGGGGCTCCCTCTCCCTTGTTGACGCAGACAACAAAATGAGGAAGGGGATGAGATACGTCTGTAGTAATCATAAAAAAAGAGAGTGACACTAATGAGGAATGTGTCACGATCTCTCTATTTTATACACTCTTTTGTCAGCTCAGGTGGGAGGGGGGTATGACATTTGAGCAACGACATTTGCGCAACGACAAATTTAGATGCGCAAGCGACATTTGCGCAACGGGTCATAACTCCCTTCAGGATCATCGTAGAGTGCCCAGATTGGGTACGTTGGGTAGCTATGGGTTCACTCTACCGTAACCCACACTGGTCTTTGGTCTTTCTCCTCGGGGCGACATTTGCGCAACGGGCCATAACTCCCTTCAGGATCATCGTAGAGTGCCCAGATTAGGTAATTTGGGTTTCTATGGGTTCACTCTACCGTAACCCACACTGGTCTTTGGTCTTTCTCCTCGGGGGCGACATTTGCGCAACGGGTCATAACTCCCTTCAGGATCATCGTAGAGTGCCCAGATTGGGTACGTTGGGTAGCTATGGGTTCACTCTACCGTAACCCACACTGGTCTTTGGTCTTTCTCCTCGGGGGCGACATTTGCGCAACGGAATTTATCATATGAAAGGCGTAGGCGATCCTCTACGAAGTGTTCAATTCTTCACCCGATATCCTCAATGGATTTCTTGTTATCTTTGATGTTCACGATGAAAAATTAAGATGAAAAATGAAAAAAATAAATTAAGGTGGTGGGAGAATATTCCCAAAATTAAGGTGGTGAGAGAATATACCCAAAATTAAGGTGGTGTGAGAATATACCCAAAATTAACGTGGTGTGGAATATACCCAAAATTAAGGTCTTTCTCCTCGGTAGAGTTACGGTAGAGTGAACCCATAGCTACCCAACGTGCCCAATCTGGGCACTCTACGATGATCCTGAAGGGAGTTATGGCCCGTTGCGCAAATGTCGCCCCCGAGGAGAAAGACCAAAGACCAGTGTGGGTTACGGTAGAGTGAACCCATAGCTACCCAACGTACCTAATCTGGGCACTCTACGATGATCCTGAAGGGAGTTATGGCCCGTTGCGCAAATGTCGCCCCCGAGGAGAAAGAACAAAGACCAGTGTGGGTTACGGTAGAGTGAACCCATAGCTACCCAACGTACCCAATCTGGGCACTCTACGATGATCCTGAAGGGAGTTATGGCCCGTTGCGCAAATGTCGCCCCCGAGGAGAAAGACCAAAGACCAGTGTGGGTTACGGTAGAGTGAACCCATAGCTACCCAACGTACCTAATCTGGGCACTCTACGATGATCCTGAAGGGAGTTATGGCCCGTTGTGCAAATGTCGCCCCCGAGGAGAAAGAACGAAGACCAGTGTGGGTTACGGTAGAGTGAACCCATAGCTACCCCACGTACCCAATCTGGGCACTCTACGATGATCCTGAAGGGAGTTATGGCCCGTTGCGCAAATGTCGCCCCCAAGGAGAAAGACCAAAGACCAGTGTGGGTTACGGTATAGTGAACCCATAGCTACCCAACGTACCCAATCTGGGCACTCTACGATGATCCTGAAGGGAGTTATGACCCGTTGCGCAAATGTCGCATGTGCAAAATTTGTTGCTCATTTGTCGTATTTTACCCCGTTGCGCAAATGTCGTTGCTCAAATGTCATACCCCCGGTGGGAGTATATGGGAAATGGGGAGATCCTTTCCTCTAGAATTCGGGCATGCTACAATTGGCATCTTCTAAAATTTCTAGGAGTTTTCAACGAGTAGAGAACGAAAATTGTAATAGAACAAAAAAAGCGATGCTGATTTGTTCATACATTATAATGTTAACTATTTCAAGCATGGATATCTCCACTGTATTTCTGATATTTCTTTCTTTAATCTTTAACCTGTAACCATAGTTGCCCACGCGGCCACACCCATTCATGATTGCGGAGAGCAGGGACGTATAGGGGTTCATGGTCAAAATGGCTTGGTAGGTCAATGGTAGACCATGACTAGGTACCGTACCCAATCAATAGCACACTACCCTCGGATACCGTATACCACTACCGTAATCCCGAATTATCGCAAACTAACTTTATTTTTTAAAAGTCCTGGTAAAGTGTCCAATCGATTATACAGTATCCAATTAACTACCGTAACCCAGTTCCTTGGGTCAGATCCTGTTCCTCGGGTCAAACATTTGTCTAAAAAATATCAAACATTTTTCTAAAAAGTTATTCAGTTATTCTACAGTAATTAGATATAGGATTGGATACTTTAAAATAATTGCATTCTCAATTTTTTAGAAAATGTTTGACCCAAGGAACTAGATCTGACCCAAGGAGCTGGGTTACGGTAGTTACTTGGGTATTGTATAATCGATTGAACACGGTACCAGAACTTTTTAAAAATAAAGTTATTTTGCGATAATTGGGGATTACGGTAGTGGTATACGGTATCGGGCGATAATTGGGGATTACGATTCATGCCAATCTTGGTCGGGGATTTCAACTGTAGAGTTGCAAAGGAGCCTGGCAATGAAAGATTTGTCGGTGATTTTGCATCTCCAACCCCCGAACTCACGTGGGCGCTCTTTCACAGAAACCTGCGTGAGGAACAAGTTGCGCATCCACAACACCTTCCCCAAGCGGCGTCGAGGAAGGATCTGGACATGGCGATCTCCCAACGGCACCACATTCAACCAAATTGACTTCGTTGCAGCGCCCATCTCAGCGCGAGTCGTCAACTGTGGTGTCGTTGGCCAATTCCAATTCGACTCCGACCATCGCCTCGTCCGACTCACCCTCTCTCTCCTCAGCAAGGTGCGGCATAAAAGATGCAGGGTGCGGCTAGATTTCGATAAAGTCGCATTTACTGCCAATGCGAATCTACTCGCATCGATGCCCCTTGCTCGCCCAATCTCAGCCACTGACGCCTACCACAAGATACAGGCGTTCACGAAGACGGCGGCAACCAACTGTTGGAAGAAGAGGCAGTCCCCTCCTTGGATCTCCCCGGCAACGCAGAAGCTCTTAGCCCAGCGACATCTTCTACGATCGGCCCCGCAATCCAACATCGCCCATTCCATCACTTGTAAAGCAGCCAGAATCAGCCTTGTCAGCGATATCAAAAGAAGAAAGGAAAGCCAAGCGATAGATGCAGCAATGCAGGGAAGAAGCATAGTCAAGGCAATGCTCAATCTCCACTCATCTCGCAAGAGATTACTCGTTCCTGACCCAGTCTCTGGTGATCTTTCCCAAGCAGCAACTAAGGCCGAGGTCCAAAGTTTCTTCGAGACCCTATATCAGTCAACAGTGGATTTTCCCCTCTCCATCCCTTCTCAATCTATTGACCCTCTCCCTCCTTTCCTTCCCGATGAGGTGGATGATGCGCTCTCTCGGCTCAAGTGTGGTCACTCTGCTGGTTCTGATGGTGTTCTCCCCGATATGCTGTACCACTCGAGAGTTCACCTCGCCCCTTTCCTTGCCGATTTCTCAACCACCTCGTATCTGGAGATCAAGTCCCTGAAGATATGGTTCAAGCTGTCGTCTCACTTTTGCACAAGAAGGGAGACCCTTCCCTCATCAACAACTTTCGGCCTATCTCACTACTCACCGTCACTCTCAAGTCATGTACGCGTGTGATTCTGAAAAGAATTGAGTCGACGCTGGAAGAAGCAGAGTCTCCCACACAGACTGGATTCCGCAGAGGACATAGCACTCTCGACAATCTTCACACCGTCAAACAGATTGTCGAACGAACACATGAGTACAGTATCCCATTGTACCTTGGGTTCGTTGACTTTCGCAAGGCTTTCGATTGTGTCGAATGGAACGCCGTATGGGAATCACTCTGGACCTTTGGAGTACACATCACTCTAATCCATCTGCTGCGGCGTCTGTACGAGTCATCCACCACGCGAATTCGAGTCAACGAAGAGCTAGTCGATGTGAAAGTGAGAAGAGGAGTCCGTCAAGGAGATACTCTCTCCCCCTGTCTATTCAATGCCGTTTTGAGGCTTGCAATGAATGAAATAGACTGGGAGAAAGATGGACTTCGGATTGACGGAAGAAATCTAAGCCACCTCGAATACGCCGACGACGTTGTTCTCGTCGCCAAGTCACGTCCCGAACTTGAAAGAATGCTGAGAAAACTGATGGATGCTTGTAAACGAGTCGGATTAGAAGTCAACGCAGGAAAGACTGTGCTCCTGACTTCATGTACTACCACCCGAGACCCCATTCTCATCAATAATCATCTGTTCACCTTCTCTGAATCAGCAACCTATCTTGGCGGAAAGATCTCTCTTCCCCTGGATAACATGGCAGAAGTGGAACATAGGATTCGCTTGGGATGGTTCGCTTGGAGTAAGCTGTCGCACCTACTTTCGACACGGTTGCTCCCAATGAAGACTAAACGCCGGATTTTCGAGAGCTGTATATCTTCTACCGTACTCTATGGATGCGAGGTCTGGGCATTACGAGCAAGTGATAAGGAGCGGCTTAGCGTTACGCAGCGTAAGATGGAGCGGAAGATGCTAGGAATCAGCGTACGAGATCGTTGGAGGAACGAAAATATCCGTAATGTGACAAAATTGCGAGATTGGAATCAAGAGCCGATCAGAAGGAAGACTAAGTGGGCCCGGAAGCTGGGACGAATGGGATTGGACCAATGGAGCCGTGCATCTACAGACTGGATCCCTTACAACAAGACTCGCCCCCAGGGACAGCCTAGAGCGCGCTGGAAAGATGACCTAAGAAGATCCCTTGGACCGTACTGGTGGCATACAACGACCGAAGAATAAGACCTATCCTCATCTGGTGATAACTACCTGACGTCATAAATTGAATTGAATCGGGGGGTACTGTGCTATCGATTGGGTACGATGCCTAGTCATGATCTACCATTGACCTACCAATCCATTTTTGACCATGAACCTCTATGCGATCCTGCGGAGAGAGGCGCTCAAAACAGGGGGCGCTCTCCGCAACCATGAGTGGGATTCATGATCTGAAAACACATCGCCTCCAGTGTTGGGCAACTATGCCTGTAACCTTTATCACCGAAAAATTGCGAGCTGTTGAGGTAAGGTAAGGACGAGTAGTCTTTGGGCTCGTTGACAGCGAGCTGGGGAATGGGGTGTGGCATGTGTGTCCACAGAAATGGGACAAAAACATCGATATGTCCCCTCAAACGGTACAAAGCCGATGTCCCTACGGGGAATGGAATCCGGATGGAATGGAAAGTTAGGGCTCGTCTAACATGCATGATTAATATTTTTTTGTACTTTTGCTGATCCGGTTCAATGTATTCGATACTATGTTTGAGGCTGTGCTTGCATGGTTAACCATATTTTGTTCAATGAAATAGTCTGCAGATGATCCCTAAATAACGGAAATCATGAACGTTTGACCTCTCCTGATTTTGTGTGCGCATAGTGCACGGCATTTGTCGAGTTCGATGGCCATTAATGTCTACTTATGCCCCTCTACAATGGCTGTGCTCTCGGAGTTAGGTTGACAAGAGAGAGCACAAGAAATAGGAAGAGTCCCGTGCCATACAGTGGTATTTGAGGAATATATCACGATCTCTCCATTCTATACACCCCTTCGTCAGCTCAGGTGGGAGTCTATGGGAAAAGAGGAGACCATTTCCCGAATTGCGCCTGTTACCGAATTGGTAACACACATGCAGATACCGACACACTTCCCTGTCCACACGACAGTAATTGAGCGAACACCTAAAGGACAGTGGATAAAAGGCTGTGATCCGTCCTCCACCTCTAAGCGCGCTCTACGATGATTTCTGCGAAATTGTTCGTCGTTGTCTTTCTGATCGCTATTATGGCTGTAGTGGACGCGTTGGGATGTGAGTGCTTCTCATTTTCTAGAAATATTACAATAGCTTAAGAATTAATTAATCAATATATTCAGGGGGAGGCTACGGTTATGGTGGATATGGTTATCGAGGCGGATATGGCTACGGTGGATGGGGCGGAGGATGTATGTTTTTAAATATTGTTTTCACTCACATAATTTATATAATTTCAGCTTTTTTCGTCATTTTAAACTATTGAGCCAGAATTTACATTATATTCTCCGGAGTGTTCGCCATTTGATAGATAAGAGCCATTGTTAAGAAGAAGCCTTGACGCTAGCATTTCCATTATGCTGTGCGCAGATGGTGACTAATATTACTAGGGGCACATTCTTTATCAGTGGCTCCGACAAAGTGGGGTGGAATCGGGCGCTTTTATAGCGTCACAGAAGAATCGAGAATCGGCTAATAATGCTGGAATTGCAAATGGAATTGCGCCAGAATCAAAAGAGCTCACTAGAGCTTTTATATATTTGAGCCAGCATTTACTTTCTATTTTCCGGAATTTTCGTCATTTGATAAATAAGGGCCATTGCAGATAGTCGTCGATACTACGGTGGATATGGAGGATATAGACGATACGGTGGTTACGGCTACGGTGGATATGGCTGGGGACGCTAAGAATGCCACATGATATTGCAGGCCACATGCTGTTGCACATATTGTTGCATTTGATAGATAAGAGCCGTTAAGAATATAGATAGATAGATAAGAGGCGAACTTCTTTGAATATTTAGACAAAGAAGTTCGCCGTGCTAATGCATATGCTTTGACTATTTGTTGTTGAGTTCAATAAATTAGTATAATTGTAAGATAAAGTGAATTTTATTTCGTGAGAAGAGGCATTATGATTCGTTGAAAATGACAATCAAAGAAGGATTAACTATTGTCATTACAAATCACGGAGTACCTGTTTTGACTTCAACTGCACTGGCAATGAATGAACTATCCAAATCTGTTTGATGTTGCCTGTCATTTAATTATCTTTCTAATTGAAAATGTTATCATGCACCTGCTCCATATTCTATGCATATTAATCAGTATGGAAAATTATATCTTTCGTTCTTGTATTAGGTTGTCTCAAAAGTTTCTGACTAATTATTTTTTCAAGTTTGCTCTCGTCAGAATCAGATGTTTCAATTTCCCTTTTTGCATGAGTTAGGATCTTGGTGGTGTAATAATAGTATACCTTGAAATCTAAACTCTGATGCGTTGTATGATAGAAAATAATTATTTTTTCCGAAAGGTCGAAATATGCCTATTTTTATCTCATTTTGCTGATGATGAATTCTCGAAGAGAATTGCCCTGTTGATTCTGCCTGGTGAATGAGGGATAGTCCAAGGACTAATTTTTCTGATAACCTCGTAAAATACGGAAATCAATGCTAGCTTGGAATGGGAGATTGTGAAAATGTCATATTTTAATGCTTGAGATTGGACTTCCACATTCCGATAAACTAAACTCAACAACGGATGGTTCAAATATCTCCTAATTCTAAATATATATTTAATGGGGAAAGTACTTCACAAATGACCGCAAATGAGCTCTCTCGGATCCTCAATACAATCCCAGGATCTATTGATGCTATACCAGCTAGTGTACTTTTCAGATTGTGTGCTCCTAATATATGTGGATATAACAGTACATCTATCAAATATGACTCGTTACTAACATGTTGGAAGTACTTCACGTTAGTGTATTAAATTTGCACCTCACACGGTTTTCCGAAGAACTTTGAACCTTTGTAAAAGTTAGTCCCTTTGCCCATGTCGTTGAATTCAGAGCTTATTGCGAGAATCTTACGAGCCCTTTAGGGGGGGGGCGGACATTTCGGCAACGGAGCGCCCTTCCCTGGAGATTTGACGTAGCTCCTTGGGAGTTGTGTCATTGTAGCCAGTGTGCACTACTCTACATTTGCATACATAATTCGTGTTACCAGGCGAACTATAGTTTCACTCCATATCTATGAATAGGGGGTTCATGGTCCAAAATTGAGAATTTGATTGGAAAATCATGGTTAGATAAACACCAAATATCGTAACCAACTGATACACATGTTACCGGGATACAGTAGTTACTGGTATACTGGAATATGAATTGGCTACGATATTTGGTGTTTATCGAACCTTGATTTTCCAATCAAATTCTCAATTTTGGACCATGAACCCCTATTCATAGATATGGAGTGAAACTATAGTTCGCCTGGTAACACGAATTATGTATGCAAATGTAGAGTAGTGCACACTGGCTACAATGACACAACTCCCAAGGAGCTACGTGAAATCTCCAGGGAAGGGTGCTCCGTTGCCGAAATGTCCGTTGCCGAAATGTCCGCCCCCCGCCCTTTAGGACTGAGGTAATGTCCGCTAGGTAGTGAACCCAAGCACTTGTATATGGTAGAAGACGAGAAGTAAATCGGTCTACATCCAAGGACAGGACAGGTGAAAACATGAATACATCATCCAAACTAACATTTTTCTAGGGGCTGAATCAAATTATGATAATTTCATGTGTTTGCAACGCTGCAAGATATAGGTTGTTGTGTTCTAATCATTTACCAGTTCAGATGCGAAAGAACGTATATAAAGATGAGATCGTGGTATTGATTCCCCAACTCTAGGAAGCATATTTATTGATTGGCATGGTTTGAGAAATTGAATGAGGTCGAGAAAAGGCAAGTTTGTTGTACCCGCGACCTCGAGACGGGGGGCGTCGAAAGATCAATACAGTGTGCAGTAAATACTGATCGAGGATGGAAGTTCGCAAACTCGATCAACTGATCGACATTGTGCACAACAATTAGGATTGCTGACCACAGGAATGGCATATTCACCAAATGAATCACGTAAAACACTTCCAAAAATTTCAGCGTCTATTTCAGTAACAAGAATCTGGTTGAGCACTGTTCAGTTTTTATTATCCGATGTTTGATTTTCAAAATCACTTACAGAATCGTCTTAAAGTATTCTCTTTCGCTAGTTTTTGAACCAGACAAGATATTGAGCTAAAAAATTGAACTAAGAATATAAAATCTAATGGGAACAATGTGCTCGTATCGCGAACTCATGAAAATCTCTCCGTCTGTATTCTCAATTGCATATGTTTTATCATTTATGCGGAATAATACACAATCGGAGCTGAAAGCTATTGAAATGAGAAATTGGTCAATATGTTGCGAAACATGCATCACGAAATAGATAATGCACAACAAAATTATTTCATCAGTCTTCAAGCTTGTATTCGTCGCTCACGGAAGGAAGTTCATTGTTATTATACATTCGCTCGAAATCAGGAGAAAACCAGACGTGCCCGCGCGGATGCGGAACGAAGGGGTAAGGTCCTGAAAAGCATGAATGTGTATGTAACGTGTTTGCAATTACTCCCTCCAGTCCCAAACAAATGCCCTGCCAATAAGAATAAAGCTACGGATCGGAGACCTATTGACTAATTTATTGAAGTTTTATGGACTGCTATCAAAGTATGCTTATTTAATGAAGAATATGAAATCTGAAAGCTGGATGTCATATGTGTTATTTGTGAAATGGATACCTCTGAAATCTGATTCACAACAATCGCATTGATCTTCGTCCATATCGCGTCCTGAGATCAGACAAGTGATCCTTCACTCGTGTAATTCTTCTCCTTTTAATTCATCTATTCCATTGTCTAAGGTGTCCAGTAGCTGAAACATTAGCTTACTAGGGTTTGAGAAAGTACAATTACTAAGGTTAATACCAAACTCACAACATACTGCTTCAAACGCAAATTTCTGCATAATGCTATCCTAATTTCCCGGTCGAATTTTAACAGAATTCTTGGAAATCGGCTGAGTGGAATCTGCCATGTAACAGTAGCATGTGGTCTTACTCAAGCCCTTCTTACCTCATCGGGAATGATTCCTACGAAGAGCGGATATAACCCAGCAAGAAATATGGTGATTCCAGATATAATTTCCCTAAATAAATGTTAACTTTATTATTACACATTTTGTGAAATTATAATCAATTATCATTTTGATGCCAGAAAATCATTTGCACTATGTATATTCCGAACTTCATAGTATCGGATGTGGTTTGTGATCATTGTAGTGGTGAAACAGAAATTCGAAAAAAAAAATTAGTAACTCGAGTCTCTAGACTAGTTGATCAGCGAGAGAGAGAGGGAGAGAGCGAAGGAGTCGAGGATCTGAGAGAAGGTGACCCAAATTACACTAAACTGACCTGGAATAGCAGAGAAGAACACGAGCACGGCGCCTCGTGCTAATGCCATCGATTGCTCTTTCCATGTTGCGCATTGCTCGAGCAAAGTGGTCCCGGATAACCTCCAATTAGGCAATCATTACCTGTATCTAATAAAGAGTAAAACTAGTCAATTTTATCCTGGGCTGATAATGATGCAGCAAAAACAATGCCATATAAAATTCGAGAAAAAGCTTATTCAATATTTTCACTTACTGTTGTTTCACTGGCGGATAGATTTTCTTCTGTGATCATTGGATATTTTCCATGCTGAACAATTTCAAAAACACACAAGAACAGCTCATTCTGCTGCAAATAAAATAATTCAATAGTAAAATATGAAATTCGAATGTTTGTTTAAGCTCACGTAAATATTGCGGAATCTTCTTGAGAGTTCTTCGATACACGCAAATATTTTAGCTCGCGAATTTTTTAGATCGACAGTTCCATCTCGAAACGGGCGTCTCGTCATCTTCAGCGAATATCGGTTCACCGTTAAACGTCTATTTTTGAAATTATCCCCCTAAAATGATGAATATAAGAATACACAGGATCATTGCATCTGTAACTGGAATTATAAATGGAGATTTGAGAAGTGGAGACTTATCAAAACAGCAAAAAAGAGAGGAACTAGAACTGTGGCAGATACGCCTAACAATACGTGAAAATTAAACTGTATTTGAATGCTGGTTGTGCGAATACGATGCACTGAATACCCACTGGAGTCGCTGTGCCAAAGTCGCTTCACTCGGTGTCCCGCGTAAAATTGCGTGAGGACGCGAATGCAAAAGACAACAAAATATTGCTCAGAGAACTCCGTATCAACACTACTTGCTTTAGGCGCGTTCACTCTGAAGGAGGCGGAGAAGTGTTTTGCCATCATTGCCGGGCGAGGACCGAACTCGCGGCCTTTGCGATGTACATCGCGCGCTACCCCACTGCGCCACTTGCTCACTTGCTTGACCTACCTACTTGACTGCAATCAGCAAGATCTCACAAACGTTCAAGACTGTGGCTTATCACGGATATGCGTGTGATCAAGCCAATGACTACCACTACAAGAATACAAGGAATTTGAGAACTGTGAACATGCAAATATCAACTTAGTAGATCACGTTTTATCAACAATAACAATATGTAAAATATAATGCTGATTGGATGAGTATCGCTTTCAAAGTTCTCATTACTCGCTGTTATTTGCATGTAGCCGCGCACCAGACAGTTCCCTCCTAAAATGGGCTTGTCTGATCAACTTCATATTTGACGAGTTCGATGATTTTGTGGCAAAGCAGTGAAAATAAATGACTGATTACAGGCCTTAGGTCTATTACCTCGCACTTGCACTTGGTGCATTTGTTTTTCTGCCAATCCTGTCCATTGGCATGCCTCACTCCATCCACTTCGCAGCCTGCAATACCGGAAGTTCGACGGCGCCTGCAATTTCTCATTGCAAATTTGAATTCGAAAGTGATTTTCTCCAATGGCTAACACACCTTCTTATACTTCTTCCGAAACAATTTGAACAAAGTGTAATGGTATACAACAAAGATATGTTTACAATACGATAAGTATGAAATCGAATTTCTTACCGAACGGGCAGTTCACCCAGGCTCTCCGAAGCTCCTTCACAACCCGAGTCACAACACGAAGAGAAGACAGAGAGATTGATCTCGGCGTGATTATCGCACCTTTCAAAAATGAATACTAGCCTTATTTCGATGAAAATTCGAACTTCTCATAGAGCTGCGTCGAGGTTCCGGGGAACATGAAGACGTTGCGCTGAAGTTGGCATATCAATGAGATCATAATTATAGTTTGATAAATCATAATTATAGTTTGATAAATCAAAGAAAAATGCTATTTTTTGTTGCGATTTGAACCTGTACTCTGTCGATGTCGTCACCATTGTCGCAGAGGAGTCTCGAAAGCGTCGCCTTCTTGATCTGCTGCAGCTGCAGAGGAGAGAAGACCGTGGGATTCTCGTACCTACAATCGAATAAAGGTGATAACAACAGTAAGATCTTGCAAGATTTGACATAGTCAGCCTTCGAAGGCGAGTAAAATCATATGAAAAACATGTGCAGTATTTCATGTGGATGGCCTACCAGAATCGATCGCCCTCTCTGATCCTCTTGAACTGATCGGCGATTATGCAAGCGATCAGGGGCCCGACGAGTCCCGAGTGACGATGCTCAACGATTCCACCCACCCAGACATCGATGTTTGCTGAGAATAAAGGACAATTAAAATATTTGAGTCAAGGCAAGGCCGGTGTTTATGCTCTACACGTTCAATTGTTTATCGTGTTTATATTGTAAATTATCAAAACAAATTATTTGATCTCAAATCTTACCCGGATGCCCATAAACACTCCTTAGTTTGTTCACGACGTCGACGTCCTTCACGATCGGCTCCAGATCCGCCCACGTCGACGGCACGGAGAGATTGCAGAAGCGACGGAACTCGGTGTAACTGAAGAATCTCCGTTCACGGAAGATAAACCCAGCCCAGGCTCGCGTCGGAGATTCATTGGGTACTGTGACCAAGCTAAGACACCGTATGGTACCGTACTCTATTGTATACGCTCTGGTTGGTACAATAATGATCGGTCGAATTGAACCGGAAATTGTTATTGCCGAACACTTACGAGGGGAGTCCGTGCTCTCTTGAACGCTGGATGTTCAGACTCGCCAGATCGAGAGCAATCTGAAATAGTAATGTTGTCAAATGTAGCCTTGGAGGTTCCTCTATAAAATACTGACGTCGACGTTTCTGTTAAACAGCTTCTCGGTGAGCTCCGTGTTGAGCAGCTGACTCGGTTTGGGGAACTTGAGAGGAGATGCGAAGAGACCGCGAAGGAGTGGGTCGATGCCGCCCTCGGACAGCACGAGTTCGGGTGCGAAGAAGGCCTGAATCAGGGAAAGAATCAGGGCGAGAAATGGATTCGGTTTACAGATTTTGCAGACTCTCAAATTGGGTTTCGAGGGTGAAATAATTGACGCTCTTGTTAAACCACTTGTGAATGTTTCTGACACAAAACCTTATGCAGCGGTAGGTCTCCCTGGGCGATCGAGCTGAAGTTCTTGTCCAGTCTCCTCAGCTTCGGAGGAATGATCGTGTGAGCAAATCGCATAGCAGCAGTGGAGAAAACGTTCGCGGTGCCTGCGTTGGTCTAAAACACACCTTTTAAAATAATTATAATTAATTAATTAATTACATTATGATTGTATCCCTTGTAGTCGCCGAGCAGCTCGTCGAAGGCCGTCTGCAATTGCATTTGTTTCATTAGCTGCTATTAATGAGACTAGACAATTGAGTAAAAACAATACAAGTGCATCAAAATGATTGCAGACCTCTCTTGATGGTACTGAGCTCATTTTTCACTATAATTAGTCACCTTTCCCAGCACTATGGGCAGCCAGCTGTAGAAGGTGATGTGCTGCACGACTGCCCCGATGATCTTGCGCGTCTCAATTATTGTTCGATAAGCAAAGTTGAACTCTCTTCATTTTCGAGTAGCGATATAGTGTACGAAATGAAGAGGTGTGGTATTGTTTCTAGAAACTAGTCCGAATGATATTCATTTTTACGATTATTCTGAATCCGGACGAGATCTCACTTTTTTGACAAATTCGGTGAATACTCCAATTAGTTTCTAGTTGCTACTTTCTATATTTTATCACGGCCGACTTCCTGTATTTAGCACCGATACCTCCTGGTAGATCTTCTCTCCATCCCAGAGGGGATTGAGCAGGAGCATCTTTGCCGCCAGTCGGTTGTGCTCACGCAGGAAGAGCGTGTGTATCGAGGTGAGGGCAACCTGGAGAATTCTTTCCGTGTACTGAAGCGCTAAAATGAACTTTAATACTCATAATAATGACAGTATCCTTGAAATGTGAATTTTGACGGCGCTTACCCTGAGATTTTTATACTACCTACATCTCGGTACCTGTTCATTCGCTCGCAGATCCCCCGCCAGGAAGCATCTCATGGGGTTCTCACTGGAGAAGTTCCTCCTGCAGTCCATGTCCGAGTCCTTCTCGAAGGGCAGATACGGCTTCTGCGCGCCCGAGACAATGTCGAATCTGCAATGTACATTTGCATCTTGGGGGTCCCAATGCACAACCAAAAAATAAAAGGCGATTCGGATATGTGTCGTCCGGTCAGTTCCATGTAAGAATAAAACAAAATGAATTAAACAATAAATGAAGTAGTACGAAGATAAAATTCTGGGTAGTTGCGATAGTAATGATGGGGTCTCTTGAACATATTTTGAGTGCACACCTCAGCAGTCCGTGGTCGCCGAAGAGATCACGCAGCTCGAGGGCCTGCACTTCAGTGCTGCCGTAAAGGAAGGAAGCGTCGAGGTAGGAGGTGAGCTGCGAGATGTGAATTATTGATATACAAATTACAGACAAACTGAATAGTTTAGTCTCATTACAAAGCTTAGGTTGACAGGAAAATGATGTCGGCGCAATAAATGCTGTGTAACGTTTGGCCATTAAAAAAAATAAAATTTGTGCTCTCACGATGTTCATCTGCTCTCTCTGGGTGACTCTCTGGAAGAGCAGGGAGGTCTCGCCACTGCCGCAGATCGCACCCGACCGCTCGAACTCCATGCACGGGAACTTCTTGTAGATCTCGGCACTGAAGGTTTGCATATCGTCATTTCATCCAAATCGCAAAAGAAAACCGAACAAGCGGCATTCACGATATCAAGAGTAAAACAAATTTTGGAAATTATTCTTGATTCTGAGCGAAGTAGTCGCTATATTTTTTGAATACATACTTAGCGCTGTTGATCTTCGGGTCGTCCGGAAGGAGAGGGATATTGTAGCACGGGTCAACGTTCTCGCAGGTGCGATTGCACACAGCTCCGCCGGTGTAGGCAGTGCGAGAGAGTGCGAAGGGCGTGTGAGTAATATCGTGATCTGCAAAAAAATACGATTGCAAAACAAATTAATTTGATTAGTGGTTTACATATGATGACACTTGATCTAAGGGAACACCAACACGATAAGCATCTTCGATAAAGCCAGTTGCCAATCAATCGTGAAATACAAAGTGGTACTGTGTTCTCACCGACGATCTGTCCCCACTGCATGACGAAGACGGAGAGTGTCGTGTGTTGGGTGATCTCGGGAGTTGCGACGATTTGACGCGAAACCTAAAATTGTGTACATTTCAAAAATTTGTATGTCCTCCTCTTTTTCAGTTCGGATAATAAAATGCGTACAATCTATTTGCGTTACAACTATTCACACGTTCTTGTTGTTTTGGCCTCTCAAAGATCCAATGCCTAAAGTGATCAAGAACAGTGAAATTGCGAATTCGTTCTCTGACCTGTCGCGGATTCGGAAGCACGAATCCGTTGTAAAGCCTATCGGTATTCCATCCCACGGGCGTGTTGAAACCATTCTCATAGCGAGCCGGGAGCAGACGGATATGCGCAGTTTGAGCAGCGCCCCATTGAGGATGGTCGAGGTTGTTGCACTGGCCGTCGTAGGATCTGATATGGATAGGAGAATAGAATGTGGAAGGTAGAGTGCACTAAACAAATTGATTAACAATTAGGATGATTTCAGTAAAGATAGAGGCATTTGCAATTTTGCTTACCGATACTTCATGTGGAAGCACATGTTCGAGCAGGGATTAGCGTTCTTGAACAGACCGTTCTGGAAACACCAAACTAGCATGAATAACTGTGTCAATATAATGAAAAGCATCAATTTCCCACTTGGCATCCAGTCAGTTCCATGATGGAATGGACATGGGCTGGAGCGAGAAGCAGTTCGAAGGATACGTTCTTGCCAGATATGTCGACGCCGTTGAGGTTGAGACCTGAATAGTGTTGTTATCTAAAAGATAACGATCTATAGTGACAATAAACTGTCACTATATTGGATATTTTCAGAATTATGTATAAAACACGACTAGTATTGTGCGATTTTCCAATAAAATTGAAACGGTATTCTCCACTGACCCTTCTCAACGTGCGCATTAACGAGCCGGAATGACTCCTCGTAGATCTCCCTCGCCTTGGTCATCTCCACTACCGTTGCGGGAATGGCGAATCGGAAGAGCTTGCGCAGCTCGTCCACCGACTTAACCCCGCCCTTGGTCAGATCAGCCTTGGTCGAGTTGATCGCCCTGAATCGAACGAATTTTCGATGTTTTATGATTTGTATAATCAGTCCATATCTTGTCAATCTTGCTAAAAGTTGTAAAAATATTGAAAAATTATTTGTAAATACTTGATAACAACGGACTTGTTAACGTTCATGGTCGCCTTCTCGACGATGCTCTTCAGAGTGGCGTCGTCGAACGAGTCATCGATCGCTTGCAGGCCTTTTACCGTAACCCGTGCATCGGCCATCATCGACTCGACAGTGTTCGCTATCAAATAATGCCTTTATTAGACAAAAATATCAATTTTCGAAAATGCAACGAAGCAAGAGTTCGTAATTCGGGTCACCATCTCTTCATTTCACCAGCCTTTCGAACGGTCGATCGGCGAGAAAGTGAGGGGTATGTGGAGGCGGCGACTGATTTTTTACTCTAAACGACGCTACCTGCCATGCACGAGAAAATGCCGTCGTCCTGCCGAGCAATGCGCGAAATAGTGAGCTCAGTACCATCAGCAGAGATCTGCAGTTATTTTGATTATTTCTTGTTTTTTATTCAAATGGTTTATCCTATTGTCTTCATTTTTACCTGGATGATTACGAAGACATTTTGTAGATCAACTCACAGCGAATCTTCCCCTAGCCCTCGGAATCTGGGATCCCTCGAAGAACCAGGAGATGGCGGGGCGAGGCACGCCGGTGGCCCGGCACCGCAGCGTCACCTGCACGCCCGGATCGACGGCGACGGGGAAGGGCGCGTCGGTGATGGTGGGAGGAACACTGAGAGTAGTGAAGAATGAACAGCCGACATCCGACATCACCGATAATAAAAATGTGTAATTTGAGTACTACTTGAAATCTTCGCGTGACCAGTGAGAGGGCAATAATTAACCAGGATTTATATTTGGTAATGAAGCAATATGCGTTCATCGAATCTAACCTGCTCA
The DNA here is from genome assembly GCA_036245805.1 of Pristionchus mayeri. Taxonomy (NCBI): domain Eukaryota; kingdom Metazoa; phylum Nematoda; class Chromadorea; order Rhabditida; family Neodiplogasteridae; genus Pristionchus; species Pristionchus mayeri. Next base: position 45,501,726 of record BTRK01000006.1, read on the forward strand.
GCAGATCCACTCGAATAGAGTGCTCGATGCGTCCATGGGCATTCGATACACGACAAGTGTAGCTGAAATAGTATATTATTAGAATTAATTCGTTATTTTTTCCTTCAGCTGTCCATACGACTTGGGAAATCACATAAAAAATCACATTCATGCCAAGAGTAAAGAGTAAATCATGCAAACCTGCCCACATCCGTGTCCAATAAGGGATACACCTTCAGGATCTGACATCCATTCGAGAGTTCGTGCTTGCGAGAGTTGCTCAGTCGTTCGTTGCGGAAGAACCACTCGATTGTAGGGCGTGGATGTCCCGTAACCTAAATTTTAATTAATAAATAACCGAGCAATTTAAATTGTGAGCATTCTGAGAAACCTCGCAGTGCAACTTCGCGGGAGTTCCCTCGCGGAAGGTGTTGTCCGGGGACTTGAAAGTGAAAGAGGGCGCGAAACCACTTGAGGTTGAAGCGGACACGTGACGAGGAGACCTGAGAAAGTATTATATATGATTTATTTTTGTATCGATACGATATTGATTGCGAAACCCGTACTCATCTCAATTTAAATACTCCATAACTTCACATGGAATCCATTTATTCCTTTCGTATGTGAACATTTCATGTTTTTTCGGCTGCATTAAATTTTCGACGTTCCTTGTTGCATCTAAATCGGTACCTGCCAGCAGATAGCTCCTTATCGCTGGCGCACGAGAAATCAGCCAGATCAGCACCCTTCAGAATCTTCAGATCGCCATTGTCAAGAACAGTTAGAGAGCGATCGATCTCCTTATCCCTGCAGTTCAGATGAGCTTAGAAGAACATCTAACAATGATAAAATGCATCAGCTAGAGCTGAGTTTGAGTTTATTTAATGAGTGACATATAACATGGCTAATAACTATAAAATTCCGAGATAAGATTCTTCAGGACCAATACTCTTTCACTGCACGACCGGTAAAGAGTGCGTAAAATGAAGAGACGAAGGCTCGTGTATCGAACTCTCGGGGGGGGGGGGGGTGAAATTTGTCAAACGGACATTTGCCAAACGAGCCGCAGTTCGCCTGTAATTCGGCATGGCAACTTGGGAGTTGTTTCATTGTAACTAATATGTGCTCCCTTAGAGTTTCTTATATTATAGATGGCTTGTTGCCAGGCAATCTTGAGTTTTCCTCAAGATCAACGTATTCATGGTTTGTGCGTTTCCATGACCGTTGATTCTGATTCGGAGTAAAACTCAAGATCGCCTGGCAACAAACCATCTATATGCAAATGTAGGGGAGCACATACTGATTGCAATGAAACTACTCCCAAGTCGCTATGCCGAATTACAAGCGAACGGCGACTCGTTTGGCAAATGTCACCCCCCCCCCCCCCGAACTCTCAGATAAACTAGTAACAACGCTAACTTGTACAGCCAGATCGCGGATTCGCCATGAGGGCAGTGCAGTCGAGTGCTCTTCGTATCGGAGGAGACGACTTCAGCTGGAGCGCAGACGAGATCCGCAGCCTGAAAAGTAGAGCTCGAAATTCGGGTCGCCCTCTAATAATTTTTCGTACTCTCAAGACCGGTCTACGCATAGACTGAATCTTTCCCCTTATTTACTGTAAATACACCCTCAATCTATGCAAAGTCTTGCAGGAGTGCCGCAAAAATTTGTCACGTACCGTGAGCTCAGCGACGTTCTCATTTATCAGCTGTTTGGGACTGTGACAGTGGGTTTCCCTTGAGTGGTGGCTACCGAGCACACCAAGGAATGGCTTTAGCCTGAAAATATTGGATTCTGGGAGGTCAAAAGTAGAGTTATCTTATTGGAAAAATGCTGTCATTTTTTCGTGTATGTCTTTGTGTTTATCTAGCACGCATGAAACATAATTTTTAAAAAAAAATCAAAAACAATTTTCCAATTTGAGAAATTTACTCAAAAGCTGCTGTAACCTGCAATCACAGTTGAGCGGGTTGTCATGAAGTCTGAGATGCTCCAATGCAGCCGCTTTCTCCCTGATCAGAGGCGACAGCGAGCGCAGGTCGTTGAATGAGAGGTCGAGGGTTTGAAGCGAGGGAAGGTTGGTGAATGCTAATGGAGAGACGTACGATAATCTAAAATGAGGGATCTGGCATACCGAAGCAGATTACGGTAATCGAGTGCTCAGGAGGAGGCGCCCAAGTTGGAATTATCCTTATTTTATGATTGGCTGTCCCCTACGCTAAAGTCAGTTACAAGTTGAATCCAGCCCTGAATCCAACTTGTGTTGCCTTGCATCCAACTTGCAAAGTCGCTTTAGCTTAGGGGAGGCACCCAAGGGTAAAAGAGGGCTGAATCCAACTTGGGCGCCTCCAGCTGAGTATCGCTCACACGGCCCCTTATTCGTCGACATTAGAAAACCTAATCCGCCTAATTTTTCTAGAACGGAAATCTTTCAAATGTGTCTAAATTGACCCTGCCTCAGGAAATCAGGAAATTGCGGGTCATTTAAGCTTCAAATTTTACAGTTATATTTATACTCTCCTCTGCGTCTTTTGCCAAATTTCAGTTTGCAATTCACTGCTAAATATATAATTGAAGAAAAGGGTCAAGTGGACGGAGTTAGACGGTCCGAAATGTCGACGGGCAAGGGACCGGGCGCTCACTTATTATGGCGCAACTCGAGGATCTCCAGATGCGCTGGCTTTCGGGCGATGGGATGGAGTGAACGAAGCTCGTTGTAGATGAGTGAGAGATGGCGCAGAGCAGGGAAGGAATCGAGGAAATTCTGTGAGAATGCATATTTGGTCGAATTTCCATAAAAGTTCTTCCATAAAAGTTCTTCCATAAAAGTACCACTGTGAGGAAAGATTTTTTGAATTCCCGCCAATTATCTGAACCGCAAGTCCGAGCGCGGGAATTCAAAAAAAATTGAATTCGCGGTACTAAAAATTACTGTAATTGATTTAGGTAATCGATTTACAGTATAAATCAAAAATAAATTTTGAATTCCCGCGCTCGGGCTTGCGGTTCAGATAATTGGCGGGAATTCAAAAAAATCTTTCCTCACAGTGGTACTTTAACTTTAAAATATTTAAAAATACCTCGGGAATGGATTCAATCGTGCCATGGGCGATAAATAGGGAAGCCAGTGAGGGTAGCGCAGGCAATTCACTCAATGAAGCGAAGGAATGACCCTAAAAGATAATCAGTCGATAAATCGCTTCGTTTACCATACTTTCAGATGGAGCACAGTAGCGTTGGCAGGAATAGTAGCGAATGAGAATGAGTGCCCGGAAGTGAACTCTTCACATCTGAGAAATTCTAGTTGACATTACGGTAGAATATGGTAATCACCTGAATAATCTTTTCTTTCATTAGTATCTGTACGATTACGGTAATTTCTACGGTTAAGGTAGGGTACGGTAATGACCTGACTATTCCTTCTGCTGGCTTGCATCGGCACGCGGTCGGACAGTAGACAGCAGTTGCTGCGCCTGCCGCAAGTAGCACAAGCAAGATCGATGACCAGGAGGTCATCCTGAATTCAAAATGAAAAGAAGATAACATAATATTAACAGGAATATATTCCACACAAGACTTCATTGTATGATATGTCGCTCGTAAGATTAGCGGATTATCAACTCTATTAAAGACTAAATCGATTAACAAGATACATAAGGGAAAATAACATTCAAAAAGTGCAGAAATTCTAGCAATAGAGGGTCTCTCCTCTTGTCAGTGATTTGAAACTGAAGAATGGTAGTACCGCTTGAGCGCTTCCAATTAGGATCGAATTAAGATGGGTGAATTAGCTGAATGAGATTGCTTGCAAGGTCAGCGAAGGTAGTATCGGAGATGTCTCACAGGGGCGTGGACTGGCTCCCTTTGCAGGGACCGTAGATCGTTGACCTGTCCTATCTCCTACTCCCACTGCCATCTCCCTCGGGTTTTGCTATCAATCGTTGATAGTTCATTGACCGATCTAATTCGGGCACAAGGGAAGAGGAGTGATATGATAAGAGTGGCCGCCTATCACCTTTCATCATCCCATTTAGAGTGAGAAAATGCAAGGTCGCGGAGCCGTTCTACGATCTTTGGTGGGGGAGAGGGAGAGGGGGAGAGAGCGGAATGGCGAAGGAGTGAACGAAAATTGCACACCGTTCGTTGCACTAATCGACACTGAACAGACCGTCCACGAGAAGACGTAACAACCGGGAGAGGTCCTAGGATGGTAAAAAATGGAATATTCCAGTAATTGTTTATGAAGTGAGGGTCCAAATTTAGGAACACATGCATTAATAGCTAAGATTCTAGGTCGCCTTTGGAGAAGTTACAGGAACCCAAGTTTTTTTTGGGTCGAAAAAATAGATATCTCAGATTTTCACGAGATATAGATTTTCTGGTTTTTCACTCGTAGATAACTAATTTCCACATTAGAGCTCAAAAGATGCTAATATAAAAAGGTTATGCCCAATTGTTTCGGTCAAAATCGGGAGAAATTTGCTCATATCAAATATGGATGCCCAGGTGGGGCGTGTTTGCATTACATGTTCGGAATCTACGTGCAAAAATGTATTATTATTAACTGTCAGGAAAGTAATTGTAGATTTGGACCTTGATGTTTGAACCATCCTAAAATCATTTTTGTTAATGATCTCAATATATTATATTTTATCTACGTTCGGCGGCGCAACGGAAGACGAATAATTACTTAAGCGTTGTGATACAAGAGTGTTGACTCTCCTCACACTGAGGAAGAAATACGAAGGAAGGAATACGATAAGAAGGGAGGAATGTGGGGGATGGGGGATGGAGGTGCAATCGTAAAATGAGAAGATCCAATCGGCTGGTCTCATCTGTCTTCGTCTGGTCTGATGGGGAGTTTTATCGAGGAGGGGGCACTCGATGTAGACCAGGTAGACTCTGCTCCGAAATCCAGCGTCAGAAGATCTCTAAATAGGGGGAGGGGGCGAGGATGAAGGGTGGAGGTAAGGGGACTATGGGAATGGAAATGGGAAGTAGTGGAGGGAAGTACTATTGGAAAATATATTTACTAAAATCAAATTGAAGAGCTCTTAAACTCTTTTTGTAAACAGGGATGCTGGGAGATGACAATACATGGGTAGGAAGAGCGTTTAAAATCATAGAAACTCTACGAGAAAAACAGTGGTATCGAGGTGTCGATTTGGTTTTCTCCATATGAATTCCAAAGTTGTTGGTCCTCTCTCTTAGGGGAGCAAACAAGAAAAAATTACTTCTATCGAGTATGGTGTCTCCATACATAACCCTACGGGCCAGGACTAAATCATAAGTGACTCTCCTCTCAAAAAGCGCTTGAAGACCCAGGAAAGACAGACGTTGAGAATAGGATGGTAGACCAAGAGGATATGACGGAGAGGGAAAACACCGATAGTATAGAATACGAGTGAATTTTTCTTGGATTTTCTCAAGCTTCTGACACTGTTTTTTTAATATGAGGGTTCCAGAAAGGGCAAGCGAATTCAATGTGAAGGAGAACATATGTTTTAAAGCATTTGATAAGGATAGAGGGGTTATTAACTGTTACTGCACGAAGCATAATATGCATGACAGAAGTGGCTTTCTGGACACGATCATCAATACTGGCAGAGCTATTAAGGGTGGGAAGTACTTGTAAACCTAGATCACGTTGTTGGGAGACTTGCTCGAGAACAACGCTATTAATGAGATATTGGGGAGCGGGTGAGGAACCAATGTGAAGATTAGTGCATTTAGATTCCGAAAGAGACAATTGATTGGATACAGTCCACGAGTAGATGGCATCTAGAGCATACTGTAATTGGGAAGTGCGATCTTACGGAGAAAAGCGTATCCGTTACAAAATGAGAGATCCGATTTAGAAGGTTACCGTTGATACCATAATGAAAGCATTTAGAGAGAAGTTTAGGAAAGGGGACGGTGTCGACTGCACGAGAGAAATCAAGGTAAATAACATCAGTTTGCTCTTTACGGGAGTGGGCTAGAGTCCAGTCATTTTCACAATCTAAAAGGTTGGTAAGAACATATGCACCGGATCGAAAACCATGTTGGTAATTGGGAATGATATTGGAGCGGTAGAGGTAAGGGGCAAGCTTATTTTTGACAAGGCGTTCCATTGTTTTAGAGGCAGGAGATAGTATTTAGATAGGGCGATAAGAATCAGGTGACTGGGGATTCTTGTTTGGTTTGGGGATTGGGGTAATGAGTGAGAACTTCCATAGTGATGGGACAGTGCCGGTTTCCATACTAATGTTGAAGATATCACACAAGGGGAGGGAGAGGGAATGTGCACATTTACGAAAGACAATCTGAGGAATGTTATCATTATCACGTAGAGCATGAGGGTGAGAGCTGCTTTAAAGCCTTATACACGTCATGGGGGAAGATACATTTGTGAGATATGAGGTAGAGGGGTGAGAGGGAATGGATGGTAATAATCCGTCATCATGTGTGAAGTGGGAAGCAAAACGGGATGCAAGGGCATTAGCTATGTCTAAAGTACTAGTTACGATAGTTCCAGAAGAATCAATAAGTTGTTTGGGGACAGATGACTTCGGCTGGGTAAGAGAACGGATGTGTCGGTAGAGATCTTTAGTGTTTTTTAGTTTTTTATGTTCGCAAAATTGGTTCCATTTTTTAATTTGAAATAATAGATCTCTACTACACTTTTCGTATTGAGGGCGTATTAAGAGTAAATGATACTTCGTGAACAAGGAATTTCGGTGTTTAATTAGCTTTTGAATATGAGGGGGATAAGAATGGATAGTAGGCTTAGGACTGTGATACGATACGAAAAGATCAATGGCGTGGTGGACTACAGACACAAAGTTGGAATACATGTTTTCAGGATCAGGTGCTTGTGAAAATGTTGTAAACCAATCGAACGTGAGAAGGAAGGACGATAGTTGGTCATAGTTGGCGCGAGCGAAATCTCTGACTAATGATTGAGCGGGAGGGATGCATGTAGAATCAATAGAGAACGATATCGAGCCTCTCATGAGAGAATCGAGCTGAGCATGGGAATGGTGAAATGAGTTCTAACCGGTTTTGGGCACCCTGAGGCATGTATGAGTGACCCCCGAAATATTTTTGTGCATACTTCATTTTGGAGCTTCCTATGTAGGGTCGGATATCGGCATCACCCACTTTGAGAGCTGTTTTCTTGGATACGGTGATAGATAGGTCAAAATTGACCTCTGAGTCACCCAACCCATTTTTCGAGCTCTATCGAACTATCCAAACCATTTTCTCTAAAACTCATTTTCAACAGTGGTACACTTCAGGCAAATTTTCTCAAAAATGTAGGTGAAGATGCAGCTCAAATTCTCACACTAGATGGAGCTCAGCGAGAGCTTTCCAATGAGTGGTTTGCGAAAAAAATACGAACACTCCTGTGAAAGTTTCGCCCTTTTAACTTCGTCTGGATCGTTTGCAATTTCTTTTCAACAGAAGATTGCAATAGAACCTCGATCATTTTCGACCGCGCTCTTCGAAAAGTGCGGTGTGAAATAAAATCTTCCGTTGAAAAGAAATTTCAAACGATTCAGAAGTTAAAAGGGCGAAACTCTCACGGGAGTGTTCGTATTTTTTTAGTAAACCACTCATTGGAAAGCTCTCGCTGAGCTCCATCTAGTGTGAGAATTTGAGCGGCATCTTCACCTACATTTTTGAGAAAATTTGCCTGAAGTGTACCACTGTTGAAAATGAGTTTTAGAGAAAATGGTTTGGATAGTTCGATAGAGCTCGAAAAATGGGTTGGGGTGACTCAGAGGTCAATTTTGACCTATCTATCACCGTATCCAAGAAAACAGCTCTCAAAGTAAGCGATGCCGGTATCCGGCACTACGTAGGGAGCTCCTAAATGAAGTGTGCACTTTAATACTTCAGGGGTCACTCAGGCATGCCTCAAGGTGGCCAAAACCGGTTATACTTCATTTCACGATTTCCCCTCCATTCCCAAGAATTGCGATTTTAGCTCGATTATCTCGTGAATGGCGTGATATACCAAAATGGTCGGATGTAGGAAAGGAGGGAATTACAGAGGGGTTGTGTACTATGGATGGATCACTAGCCAGTAGCCAATCTATGCATCGATCTATTCTAGTGGGACTACGGATTACATGGGTGAGATCGGAAATAGAGACGAAGGAGTGAAGTGAGTGCTCTATGGCTGGAATAGAACTGGAGATGATGTCACTATTGAAGTCTCCTATGAATATGATTGGGTGGGGACTAGTGGAAAGAAGGTCTGAGAGACAATCGACGAGATTTTCCGTCTGGGTAGTACTGTAGCTAGGAGGTCGGTACACAACATTATAAGTTGTTTCCCCAATAGCTGTACTACTTTCGGGTCCATACCAAAACGTCCCCCCTCTCTAAAGGGGTACTACCAAAACGTCCCCTCCGCGCGCTACCAAAACGTCCCCTTACCAAAACGTCCCCCCTCTACCAAAACGTCCCCTCTACCAAAACGTCCCCCACCAAAACGTCCCCTCGCCCTCCCTTGCCTGTGGGCATGAACTCATGATCACTCATGATCTCTTGTCAGTTGATCAGTCGGCTCCAGCCACATCCGACGACAAAGGAAGGTTCCTGCCCTCCCCCTCCCCACAACGGAAGGTTCCTGCCCTCCCCCTCCCCACAACGGAAGGTTCCTGCCCTCCCCCTCCGCACAAAGGAAGGTTCCTGCCCTCCCCCTCCCCTCTCCCCTATATAAGGGAGCCCTCAGAGCAGTGCATCACACATGCGCGCTCTCTCTCTCTCTTCCTCTATTTTTTAATATTTTCCTTTCCATAATTCCTGATATGTGATTTTCGTTTTTCATTTTCGTTGCAAGCGTATGACGTTTGTTTTTCGGTTTATTATTTTGCTTCTCTTCAGAAATGGCAGCAATCAGCAACACGTGGAGCGGATTTTCCTTACCGAGCAACCAAGGTACGTAAAGTTATTATGTATTTAGTTTATCTTTACCACATACAAAAAGATTTTCATTACATCTTACATTGTAAGGCAAAAACAAGATTGCCGCATACCGAATCAGTGGAGAGCAGGACTACATCTTGTCTTTCCGATTCAAAGATAAAATCGATGGAGATGAAGTCCCTGTAACCAATCGGAAGGCTAAGTATGCATGTATCTCATGTGAAAGATCCACCTCTGCAGGCACGAAAGCAACCGTACGGGTGTTCTTTCCCGATGAGGGTCAAGCGGTGTTCCTCTCAAACCCCGCTGATGCCTCTCGCCACAGATGCGATTGGACTACGGACGAGAAGTGCAGGGCAGCAGTAGTCCTTAGTTCCAAAATTGCGTGAGAAATATTTTTTATTTATAAGTTTTGTTTATCATAAATAAATGAAAGTGTTATCCTCAGGAAGGATTTTTCCGTCAAGAACTCTGAGTCTGCATCAGCGGGTCACTTGAAGAACCCATCCCGTGCATACAAGGAATGCAATGCTATGATTGCCAAGAGAGAGGGCATTGCTAATCTTATCTTGCCAGGTGACGTCGATGAGGTTCTCGATCTGTACAGTGGAGGCAAAAACAAGAACAAGAGGAAACGGCAGCTGTCGGACGTGAAAAAGTTAGTTTTCATAGTCGGTTATGAGATGAAAGAAATAGTTTCCCCATTCCTAATAATTTCAGAGCAACTGGAGTATCGAGAGTGTAGGAGTACGATCAGATAGATGATAAGGATATCGAAATTATAGGCCTGAAAGAGACGTACAGAATTTCAGACCCGGAGGACTCGAAGAGAATCTACCTGGCTGCGAGACGAACGTTCCAACTGGCGATCGATTTGGGAATCGAAGCCCTTCTCGTTGACGGTAATTTCGGTTTCACTCCCATGCCCACTTGTACTAAGAAACGAGCATACCAACTTTTCACAATCCGAGTCTGCTGCCGAAACACAAACTTTCTGCTGATGGCTGCTCTCCTTCCATCCAAGGCCGCCTCCGAGTACATCCTCCTTTTTGAGGTTTGCTGTGACTGTTTGAACCAATACATCGTATATTTACAGTTCCTGTTCTCGATCTTCTCGGAGATGAATTTCCCCCTGAGAGGAGTTCGGATCGTGAGTGATTGGGAGACGGGGATCATAAAGGCTATCCGAACTACTCTCCCGATGGCAACACACCAAGGTTGTTCCTTCCATGCCCTCAAATGCATTAATAACAAAATTTCATCCTACTGGCTGAATGCATTCGCGAGGAGCCATCCTGTCGTGCGTGTGTGGTTCAATCGAATTCGTGCGTCCATCTTCCTTCCTCGAGTGTACATTGACCAGTACGTTTATTCACGAATATCTTTCCTTCACTCGATACTCATTTTTACTTCTTCCAGGTGTGGCCTTCTCGTGGTCCCTGTGTCCAATGTACACCCTGCTTACACAGCAGCCCATAATTTCCTGGAGTATTTCAAGTCCGAATGGATGTCTCAGCCGGAGGCGATGGTGTGTAAGTTCAGGGTCGATCGTCATCGAACCACCAATCTCGTTGAGAGTTGGCACCGGTAAGATTTCTGTTGAATGAATGAAACAAAACCAGAGTGCATCCTAAATTATTTAACTTATAGAGGACTGCTCAGTCACTTCCTCGGTCACCATCCCCCACTCATGGAACTCGTTAAATTCCTCTTGGTGAGCTATATGGTATCGTACGACAATAACGGATAATTATACATCAGAATACCGAATTGGATGATAATATTTCTATGAAGCACTATCTGGACAATGGATCGAGTTACGAGCTGAGCGAGGAGGACGAGAAGAGATCGATCGAAACTCTGGCACCCATGCTAGAGTTCGATTCGATTCTGGAGGAGAGGGACCCAACCAATGCTGAAATTATGAGTTACCTAGATAAGATGACGAAATTCTGCCACGAAAAGCTTAACTGAATCTTAGAAACTTTCGTAGAATTTCGTAATCTAATCTAGTTTTTACCATTTATATTTAGCACTTTCACTTGTTTCTAATTAGAAACCATCCTTGTACCATACAAACAATTCTACAACTAATTTTACTCATTTCAGATTTCAACTCGATAGAAGGGAGAAGAAGACTAGTTAGATGAGATGACCAAATTCTGCAACAAAAAACACTGAACTAAAACTTGGAAACTAGCAGAATTTGGTTATCAAATCTCATATTCAATATTTAGTGCTTGCACTTTTCGCATATTCAGAAACAATCCGTGTGCCATTCAAATCTATTAATATCTAAACAATTCATGTGCCATACAAATCTATTCACTTATTATTAATTTTCAGATTTCAACTTTCAACTCGAAAGGAGGGTAAAAAGTGAGAAGAAATGAGAAGAAAGTGAGAAGAACTGAGAAGAAATGAAAAGAAAAAAGAGACCAATAGGAGAGTTCTGAGAGAGATATGAGAGACAGTGAGAGTGAGACAAGTTTGAGAACTAAAGTAAAGTGATATGTATTGTCGTTCCTCTATTTGGATCATTGTGATAAAACTGTTGTATCTATTACGTACTGTTCTTTCCGCACAACGTAGGGGGGAAATGAAAATCGCAAGACCATAATGTATGCACATCTAAGGGGGATCATTATTTCATGCCCACAGGCAAGGGAGGGAGAGGGGAAGTTTTGGTGGGGGACGTTTTGGTAGAGGGGGGACGTTTTGGTAAGGGGACGTTTTGGTAGCGCGCGGAGGGGACGTTTTGGTAGTACCCCTTTAGAGAGGGGGGACGTTTTGGTATGGACCCACTACTTTCATTGTCCAAAATTACGGTAGCACCTCAAATTCAAAAATCGATATTTTATCCTGCCAAAACCTATGGGATTGGTGCTACTGCTCTACATCGGTTGCAAACAATGTAGGAACATCCCTTGAAACGTCTCAAAGAAAGTAGGCACGTATAAATACGCTATTTCATCGACGGAATTCCAGGAAAGGCACAAAAGTGTAAATCCATTCAAAATTGGCATTCAGACCTGAGCCTAGGCTAGAAATGTAGAGCACGATGAGCTAAACATTTCATCTGTTGAAGGTGAGTGTCTATCATCTTTTCGTTGAAGCGCGCTACAGAGCCTAGAAGTTGAGAAGAAACGGGGTAGAATCCCCGAGAGCGGGTGCTCTAACTGTCTGGCGCTCTCGCCGCCTGACCTCCCTCTCCCTCCCCTCTATTTAGCGCTCACTCGCTCGCCTCCATCGTCGTTTTCTGCCAACTTCCAGGCTCTATAGCGCGCTTCAACGAAAAGATAGACACTCACCTTCAACAGATGAAATGTTTAGCTCATCGTGCTCTACATTTCTAGCCTAGGCTCAGGTCCGAATGCCAATTTTGAATGGATTTACATTTTTGTGCCTTTCCTGAAATTCCGTCGATGAAATAGCGTATTTATACGTGCCTACTTTCTTTGAGACGTTTCAAGGGATTGTTGGGACTACATTGTTTGCAACCGATGTAGAGCAGTAGCACCCATCCCATAGGTTTTGGCAGGTCAACATATCGATTTTTGAATTTGAGGTCCTACCGTAATTTTGGCCAATGAAAGTGGTACAGCTATTGGGGAAACAACTTATAATGTTGTTTTTTATGTTTTTGAATGTATTTGCACCCAATAGTGGTCAATTAGAGCTTTGGAAGTATTGCTGTCAGGGACCGATTTCGGGGGTACCGTACAAAAAGTGAGCGCACTTTTTTTTACAATCTGTTTTACAATTTTACAATCTGTAACAATCTGTAGCGACTCACACGTCACTACCCCTTTTCTTTCATCACTTCATCCCATTCCCATCAATCAAAGTGCATTCACTGCAACTCCATTATCATATTTAGTCTCACTCTTGTCTCTGTTGATGAGTGCAGCCCAACCCAATTAGCATGTTAATCCAATTCCGTTGTCTCTCCCCCTCTCTCCCCTCTCTCTCCATTTACTTTGGGTTAGGACACGTCGGCTAGACTGCCTATATAAACCCCTCCTCTCCCTCTCTCCACACAGTTACACTGAACCTCTCCTCGTGCGCCTCACGAGTCACTCAGTCTGATCCACACTTGGATCTCATCCAGTCTTGGACCGTCACGTCCACCCCCATCCGATCCTCACTAGGATCTCACTCCAGCCAAGGACCACAGTCCTCCCCCATTCGATCCACACTTGGATCTCAGTCATCCTCACTGATCCTCACCTTGGATCTCACCCAGTCTCCCATCCTACCGTACCCCTCTCCCTTCTTCCCTTCTCCCTGTCTTACTGTAGTAATAAATTATTGATTTATCTACGGTCCCATTCGCAGTGCATCAGTCTACAGTATCCTGGGCACAGACACACCTAGGGTCACAGTCAGTCTTCTTCCACCAAGCGTCCTAAGCTTGTCCCTGCTCTAATCGGTTACTGTATCTACAGTACTCCGGACTGAGTATCGTGGGCTCGCTAGTTCGCATATGGTGCATCGGTCATTACCGTACCCAGCTCAACACCCAGCTCATCTCCAAGAGTCCCGCGTGGCAGGAACACAATCACTGATCACAGTCTTCATCAATCATGACTGACAGTCACTTTGCATCCGCTTACACACGTATTCGGACCACTCATGCAAAGATCAAATCCACCAAAAACGACATCCACTCAATCATCAACTCGTGCCTTTCCATCAATTCACTCACAGAATACGAGAGCATGAGAGTCACTCTCTACAAGGCGATCAATGATCTCCAGCTCACAATCGGAGCCTACACAGACGCCGTCAACAAACTCCGTCGTCGAGTCGACAACATGATCTCGGACACCACCGAAAGAGCCGAGACCAAGCAGAAAGAGGAGACGCTCTTCAGCCAGATGAGGGATGAGGACGACGAGGGACTCGACTATGACGAGGTGTCACTCAAGGACTCTTTTCTCCCTTTGATTGAGTCACTAGTCGACAAAACTCTGTCCAAATCTCTTGCTCACATCCATGATATGACAGAACTCAACGCAAAGAAAGAGACCATTCAACTTCCTCTTACTCAGCCCACTGGCAACTCACAGTCCTCTAATCCCTCAGATCATTCCATCAATCACAATCACGATCAGCATACTCAGTCCACCAGATTCGAGACAAATCTCGCTCCACTTCCCACCATATCACTCATTCCTTTCAATGGCAAATCAACTGACTGGGAATCATTCTACAGTCAGTACACAAGTATCATCGACTCAAGGACTCACTTGTCCAAAGTTGAGAAACTCGTCTACCTCCGCAATGCACTCAGAGGACCCGCACTCAAAACAGTTGAGGGGATCCCGATCGGAGGAGAGTATCTTGATGACACCATCACTCGATTGAAGGAAAACTATGGTCGGAGCAAGAGATCAAATACCACCCTGATCAATCAGTTGCATTCCATCAAACCCAAGTCACACTCCCTCGAAGACCAACTGGAATGCACTCAGCAGTTCATCAACAAAGTCATTCAAATCTCGGACAAGTCAGTTGTCGATAATTTTATCGCAATTCATCAAATTGCTGGTACTATCCATTCGACCCACATCAAAAGGATGTACACTCTCGAGCCATCCACAATGATGGAAGCACTGAAATCCATCGAATCAGATATCCGGGAACAAATAGAGATCAGAAATCTCGAGTCCACTTTCCGTTCCATCAATCACAACGAGAATCACTCTCATCAGAGACAGAAAGAGAAGTTCACTGACAGCACTTTCACCAAACCCTCATTCACAAACCCACCAAAGTCATCCAATGGCATTTCTTGTGTTTACTGTGGCAAACATAAGTACTCTTATTGCCCTACGATCACGTCCATCTCAGAGAGGAAGTCAATCCTCAGAGAGAAGAAACTCTGCTTCAAGTGCCTCTCGCCCCATCACACATTCACTCAATGCGATCGGAAATGCAAACAGTGCACCAAACCTCATCACAACACACTCTGTGATTCCCCTTCCACTAGACCAAGTCAGTCAGGCGTAAATGCCGCAGTCACCTCTGATCAGCCAGCCAATGGCATCGCAAGACTCTACACAGCCAGTGTATCACTCCAGAACCCAATGACGAACAGAACAGCCACCAGACATGTCTTCCTCGATACGGGAGGAATGGTTTCGGTGATATCTCGTTCACTCGTTGAGGAACTGAGTCTGAAGCCTCACGGCACTCAATCAATGACTCTCAGTGGAATTGGAGGAGAATGCACAGGAGGCAATGTGCACGATGTTGTCACTGTGAATGTAGTTACCACCAAGGGACTCCATTCCATTCAAGCACTCGTTATGGATTCAGTCATCACTCGATCTATGCATCTTCAACCACTCTCTGCTGAAGACTACACAGTCGTAAAAGCACACTGTGGTGATGTTCCTCACTTCACTTAGAGTTCCATCGTTACTCCAGATCTACTCATTTCCATCACGGATACACAAGATCTGCTCGTCGATTCTAAAATCACGAATTTGCCCAGTGGATACAGACTCACTCAATCGATCCTTGGGCCAATGATCACTGGGAAGTCAACACTCATGGTTCATTCCACCCCTGTTGAATCCATTCTGACTAGTCTTATCACGGACGCTCCATTCGAGAAAAGAGTTGAACAATTCTTCTCCTTGGATGAGACCGCCAGAGAGTACGGTACCACTGAGACCGAAGCAAGACTCGAACTCAATCACAAAGTGGACCAGCACTTTCACGAAACTGTACAAGTCATCGACAATCAATATCAAGTACAGTACTATCTCAAACCACAAGTCACTGATCTTCCCACCAACTTCGAACTTGCATATAGTCGCCTCAAAAGCAACGTTCAATCACTCTCAAAGAACATTGATCACATCGAGTTTTACAATTCAATCATCAACGACCAGCTCACTTCCTGAATGATCGAAGAGGTTGAGTCATCCATTCCAATCGATCACCAGTCCCACTACCTGGCTCACCAGTCAGTCCTCCGTCCAGATAAACCCACTACTCCACTTCGCATAGTCTACGATGCTAGTGCGAAGATGAAAGGAAAACCGTGCCTCAATGATGTCATTGCACAGGGTCCATGCACCCTCGAACACATTCCATCTCTGCTCATCAGAGCTCGATCAAGGAAGACTCTCATCGTCGCTGACGTTGAGAAAGCATTCCTACAAGTTCAAGTGCATCCTTCACAGAGAGACTTCCTCAGATTCCTCTGGATCAGAGATATTCACAAACCAGTCTCCAAGGATAATCTCATCACTTATCGATTCACTGTAACTCCCTTTCGAATCAATCAGTCACCATACATTCTATCGAAAGTCATCGAGACTCATCTCAAAGGTGCGTCAAACGCAGAGAACTGTCACCTCATCACTCAATTGATCAACAATGTCTATGTCGATAATGTGACCATCAACACTGACAATCCATCCCACGAGATGTATTCGGTCTCGAAATCACTGTTCCAGCAAATGCACATGAATTTGCGAGATTATGCATCGAATAATATGACATTCATTCAGTCGATTGATGAATCAGAAAGAGCCCCTCTCGATGACCAGAAACTTCTGGGAATCGTGTGGAATCCAGACTCTGACGATCTCTCGATTCGCATTCCATCAATCACCAGACACTCATCTGAGACGAAGAGGACCATGCTCAGCACAACTGCTTCGATCTACGACCCCATGGGATTACTCCAACCACTCACACTTCCTGCGAAGTCACTCGTACAGCAGTTGTGGAGTGAAGATCTCAAATGGGATCAATCAGTAGATCAAGTCATCCAGACTCAATTTCACGAACTCCTCACAGACATTGAGTCATTCAATCTCACCATTCCCAGATTCACTGGAATGTCCACTGTCAATGAGATTCACCTCGTAGCCTTTGCTGATGCATCGAAGCTAGCAATGGGCACTGTCATTTACCTCTGGACACCCGAGAAGACCACCCTTCTCATGTCCAGAACCAGACTCGCCCCTGCCAAATCGAAGGCAACGATCCCCAAGCTTGAACTCAATGCACGCGTCATGGCTCATACATTGCTCAAATTCGTAGTTGACACAATCAGGAAAGAATTCCCCAATAATTCGATCCATACTCACACATTCTCCGATTCTGCAATCACTCTCTTCTGCAAGATTCCAACAAGAAAAACAACGGCATATTTGTCGCAAACAGAGTCAAATCAATTCACGAAATGGCCAGCACATTGTCTTCCATTCACAAAGTCACCTATCACAATCCCAAGTACGTGCAGACTCATTCAAATCCAGCCGATCACATCACGAGAGGCCTCACTTTCATCGATATGAATGACCCCAATCACATGTGGTGGCAAGGTGCACCTTGGATGAAAGATCCACCTGGAAAATGGCCCGATGATCCAATTCCGCCCACTGCTCATCCTCCATACGCACAAATTGCCGAGCCTATTCAGTCACCACTGATTAATCTCAAGAGATGCTCTACATTCAACAAAGCCGTCAATATCACTGGTTTTGTTTTGAGATTCATTCAGAGATCACTGACAAAGTCTTCCAACAGCTCACTCAAAGAGAAGTACACTCAATTCCCAATTATGAACACTCGACTGCTCACTGCACTCGAACGATCTCGAGCACTGCAAACTCTCATTTGCAACCACCAATCATGTCATATCCACACTCACGATGTTTGGATCAAGAACAACATCATTTCTCAAGATGAGACAGAGATCTGGCGAGCCAATTCCAGACTTGATCATGCCGACATTCCGGCAGAGACAAAGTCACCCATCCTCATTCCCACCAACAAGGATTCGACACTTGCTCGTCTCATCATCTCTCACACTCATGTGACCATGTTCCATGCAGGCACCGAGAATGTACTCAATCAATTGAAGAATCACTATTGGATACCACGAAGTCGTCAACTGGTGAAATCAGAAGTACGCTCATGCATTCCATGCAGAAAGACAAACAATCTGCCATATGCATACACATCCACTCCCCCACTTCCAACCGATCGAGTCACCATCTCGAGACCATTTCAATCCACTGGAATTGACTTTATTGGTCCATTCAATGCACATGATAATGCCAAGATGTATGCTGTCATCTTCACATGTCTCAGTTCCAGACTTTCTCATATCGAAGTCACTGATTCACTGCTACCGTCTGCATTCATCAATGCATTCCGTAGATTCACATCCAGAAGAGGAACACCCACTGCTGTTCTCTCTGATCAAGCTACGACACTCAAACTGTCCAAGTCACTGCTTGACGGTTTCGATAGCGAACACAGTCTGAACACACTCTTCCAACACAAACCCATTCAGTGGAAATTCACAACCAGCCACGCTCCTTGGAAGGGCGCTGTCTATGAACGACTAATCAAAGTCTTCAAAGATTGTTTGTCCCGAACCATCGGAAGACGCAAGCTTTCATTCACTGAATTTTCCACCATCACATCAGAGATCGAAGCTGTTCTCAACACGAGACCACTCACATATGTGTCATCAGACGAGGTCAAATCCTTCTCGAATCCAGTCATCAGACCAATTGACTTGATCATGCCTCAGTCGACTCTTGCCATGAACATCGAAACTGCCAGTCATCACGATGACAAAGAGTATCTTCCACCAGGCGAAGAGAACATGAGCAGAACAGCCGCCATTTGCCAATTGACTCGCACAATCAATCTAGTCAACTCATTCTGGTCCAAATGGCACACTCAGTATCTCATCACACTCAGGGATTCGAAAAAGGACCCTGATTCACTCCATGTTTATCGCTCGTCACAAATCATTCCTAAACAAGGTGCCATAGTTCTCATCATTGACGAATCAGGCAACACGCCCCGTTCATCTTGGCACATGGGAAAGATCATCTTAGTGTCTGGATCAGAGGCCACCCTCAAGTCACATTCTGGCCGAACCATTCAAAGGCCTATCAATCTCCTCATCCCACTTGAGCTCGAATCAAATTTCGAGTCATCTCACAATTCGAACATCGATCTCACAGATTGTCCCACTCCACACGCAATGACGACCAGATCGAAATCAGTCACCCCTCGTTAGGCGGGAGAACATTTCCCCCTGTCAATGTGTATTTGCAACGCGTCGTCGCCGTCTACAAATCTTCCGGAGTCGACAGGATCCGTTTTTATTAGTTATTATTGTGACCCCACCCCTTTTTATTGTATCCCCTTAGTCGTCCATCATCTTTTCTCCTACAACCTGCATCGTTCATATCATTCACACCAATTCACATCAATTCTACACCTCCAATTCCATTTCTTCCCCAGGGCGGGAGTGTAGCGACTCACACGTCACTACCCCTTTTCTTTCATCACTTCATCCCATTCCCATCAATCAAAGTGCATTCACTGCAACTCCATTATCATATTTAGTCTCACTCTTGTCTCTGTTGATGAGTGCAGCCCAACCCAATTAGCATGTTAATCCAATTCCGTTGTCTCTCCCCCCCTCTCTCCTCTCTCTCTCCATTTACTTTGGGTTAGGACACGTCGGCTAGACTGCCTATATAAACCCCTCCTCTCCCTCTCTCCACACAGTTACACTGAACCTCTCCTCGTGCGCCTCACGAGTCACTCAGTCTGATCCACACTTGGATCTCATCCAGTCTTGGACCGTCACGTCCACCCCCATCCGATCCTCACTAGGATCTCACTCCAGCCAAGGACCACAGTCCTCCCCCATTCGATCCACACTTGGATCTCAGTCATCCTCACTGATCCTCACCTTGGATCTCACCCAGTCTCCCATCCTACCGTACCCCTCTCCCTTCTTCCCTTCTCCCTGTCTTACTGTAGTAATAAATTATTGATTTATCTACGGTCCCATTCACAGTGCATCAGTCTACAGTATCCTGGGCACAGACACACCTAGGGTCACAGTCAGTCTTCTTCCACCAAGCGTCCTAAGCTTGTCCCTGCTCTAATCGGTTACTGTATCTACAGTACTCCGGACTGAGTATCGTGGGCTCGCTAGTTCGCATACGGGGGTACCGTACAAAAAGTGAGCGCACTTTTTTTTTTACCCCTCTCGATTTGCCTGATTTTTGGGCATAATATAGCCACCCATAGGCACTATCAATTTCGCACTAGACCCCAATAAGTTTTTCCGATTTTTAGAGAACAGCCATTTTTAGTGAACCCAACCACCCCGAAAAATGGCAAATCATTGAACTTTTCAAATTTTCGAAAAAACAGCAGGTTTTCGGTGTTTCCAACGTTGAAACCTCTCGGGAAAAAGTTGAAAAGAACTGAAATAAATATCCCTGGTGTAGAATTGCACGGAAAATCTGTTTTTGAAATAAAAAATTGGGTAATCGTGGGAAATTTTTCAGGGTAACAACTTTTTGGAACCCATAATTCGCTTTTTCCAACTTATCTCTAGTTAAAATAGAGTGTTCAAAAAAGTCATCAACGGATGAATTGAAGAACTAATCGGGGCGGTCATTTTGCTTTTTTGAACGACTTTCTAGCTCAACTTTGAAGTATGTTATGATTTTGTGAACTTTTGAAATGCCGAGAGCCGGCTTTTAGGTAGTTTCGGTTTTACGGATTCACCACAACTATAAAAGTCTACGACCAGGGATACAAAACTGTTATTGCGTCGATACGATTAGAGCAGTTTGATTTTGTTGTTCCCATGCACCTGCGTTATCTCAAAATATCTGTGATAAATCAACCATTTTTATTTTGCCTATTCTTAGTAAATAATATTAACTTTTCAAATTAAAAAAATAAAAGAAATTTAAAATACACCTTTTGAGGAATCGTCAAAAATGTGATAAAAAATTCACAGCCTCGATTTTACCCTAATTTCTGCATTTCTAAATAAGGATCCCCTGAAGTATGGTGATTATTATTGCACATAATATTAGGTTGTTGCATAAGTCCTGTCCGATTTGGAAGCCTCTAAATTATTGGGTCGTTCTTGCTTGCTACCTGGCCACAATTACCTGGCCACATAGCATAACAGAGGCATATGCGTGTACATTCCAACAATGATATTAATCTCAATCATACATGTCTGCTTTACGAGATAACGAAGCTTGAACTGATTAGACTATCACATATCTTCACACTTTTTCTTTAACGCGGTGCTAGTTGACGGGAACAGATAGTGACACTTTCTCATCCAGCTAAGTTAGAAGTAGAGATAATACTCTTTCTAAAACTACGTAGAAATGGGCTCGCTTATTCAACGCATTCAGCATGATAACCCAGTGAAAGTGAATGTAGACACTGAAATGCTGTCCAGATAATGAATTGCATTGTCTCCAGTACAAGAGATACTGAAATCAGTGGAAGTCTGTTTCACCAACGCTAAAGGGGCTATACAAATACCCATAAAATTCGAGAGTAGTTGCTCGTCTCTATCAAAAAACTGAAAAATTCCGAAAACGAAATTTCGGACAAATTTCACAAATTTCGTGCTTTCAGATACTTTGAAAATTAAATCACCATTCAGTGATGAATGATTTACAAATAGTTTCCACAAAAGTGATAGTAGGAGATGGGTTGCTAGTTCATATTACCACAATAGGTCATACATTCTAATTGTGCGAGAAACAGAATCCAGCGAAATGTGTAAAATTCGGCATTCAAATTTTCACAACTAATTTCTGAAAGAATAATCATGTCAAATGAAACACGATTCAATACCATACAATAATTGGGACATTACCGCCACATATAAATAGATCACTTTGAAATACAAATGGAATATCCATATCGTACGAGACGAAAATGACATGCGTTCACATTTGTCCGCCCACGGCCGTCAGAGTGCCTTTCCCGAATAAGCTACATTCTTAGCCATGTCTTCCGAGGACCATTTGGCATTAGTGGTATAAAATGGAGTATGTACATCAAACTATTCCAAAATGCTATGAGTTTAGCACTATTCATGTGCCCAAGGATATAATGGACGTGAGAAATAGCGACAGAACACGCGACAGCGCACTGCATTGTCCTCATTTTGTCTTTTAATTATTGAAACGGCAGGACTCTAGTGTAGTGCGCTAGAAAGTACTTTACATCCTCTATATCATACAAAAAGTAGGTATAGCTAAAGCTCACTCGAATGTCTGTAGAAGTAAGAATTTGTAAATGGTAAAATCGGACAAGACTTATGCAACAACCTGATATATATGTATGCTCCCTAATTAGTAGAATAACTCAAAAAATTACTGGACTGGACATCGTTGTTCCAATATTTAGCTAGTCTTAAAACGCAAAATAATTGGTGTCGATCCAAAATTTTTTGTCAGATATGGCGAGGCCGATGGTGTGCAGTCGATTGGTGTAGTCGGTCCGAGGGAGCCTGCACTTGTGGAAAACTCTCTCGCTGAACTTTCTCTGAACACTTTCAATTAACGTGGCATGTCTTCTATCAGAGGGAAACCATACTTCACTACCATATTCTAATATGAGCCTAACATATACAGAAAACAGGCGTGAATAGAGCTTAGGACTGGCAGTGTTTGGCAGTGATTGGCAGTGATTGGCAGTAAAGGAAACTGGTTCTCAATGACTTCGTAAACTATCAAACGCTGTTAATCACTGCCAAACACTGCCACATACTGCCACTCAGTGTTTGACAGTATATTGCAGTGTTTGACAGTGATTGTCAGCGATTGGCAGCGATTGGCAGTGAAGGGCAGTGATTCTCAGTACACTGTCAAACACAGTTAATCACTGCCAAACACTGCCAAATACAGCCAAATACTGCCAGACACTGCCAGATACTGCCACTCAGTGTATGGCAGTATATGGCAGTATTTGGCAGTGATTGGCAGTAATTGGCAGTAAAGGGAACCGATTCTCAATGGGCAGTGATTGGCAGTGAAGGGCAGTGCTTCTCAATGATTTCATACACTGTCAAACACTGTTAATCACTGCCAAACACTGTCAAATACTGCCAAATTCTGCCAGACACTGCCAGATACTGCCACTCAGTGTATGGCAGTATATGGCAGTGTTTGGCAGTGACTGCCAGTGATTGGCAGTAAAGGGCAGTGATTCTGAATGGGCAGTGATTGGCAGTGAAGGGCAATGATTCTCAATGACTTCGTACACTGTCAAACACTGTTAATAACCGCCAAACACTGCCAAATACTGCCAGATACTACCAGACACTGCCAGATATTGCCACTCAGTGTTGGCAGTGTTTGGCAGTATTTGGCAGTGTTTGGCAGTGTTTAGCAGTGATTAACAGTGTTTGACAGTGCACGAAGACATTGATAACCACTTCTTTTACTGTCAATCACTGCCAAACACTGCCAAACACTGCCAAATACTGCCAAACACCGAGGGGCAGTAGCTGGGAGTGTTTGGCAGTGTTTGGCAGTATTTGGCAGTGTTTGGCAGTGTTTAGCAGTGATTAACAGTGTTTGACAGTGCACGAAGACATTGATAACCACTTCTTTTACTTTCAATCACTGCCAACCACTGCCAAACACTGCCAAACACTGCCAAACACTGCCAAATACTGCCAAACACCGAGGGGCAGTAGCTGGGAGTGTTTGGCAGTGTTTGGCAGTATTTGGCAGTGTTTGGCAGTGTTTAGCAGTGATTAACAGTGTTTGACAGTGCACGAAGACATTGATAACCACTTCTTTTACTGTCAATCACTGCCAAACACTGCCAAACACTGCCAAACACTGCCAAACACTGAGGGGCAGTAGCTGGCAGTGTTTGGCAGTGATTAACAGTGTTTGACAGTGCACGAAGACATTGATAACCACTTCTTTTACTTTCAATCACTGCCAAACACTGCCAAACACTGCCAAACACTGAGGGGCAGTAGCTGGCAGTGTTTGGCAGTGATTAACAGTGTTTGACAGTGCACGAAGACATTGATAACCACTTCTTTTACTTTCAATCACTGCCAAACACTGCCAAACACTGAGGGGCAGTAGCTGGCAGTGTTTGGCAGTATTTGGCAGTGTTTGGCAGTGTTTAGCAGTGATTAACAGTGTTTGACAGTGCACGAAGACATTGATAACCACTTCTTTTACTTTCAATCACTGCCAAACACTGCCAAACACTGCCAAACACTGCCAAACACTTCCAAACACTGAGGGGCAGTAGCTGGCAGTGTTTGGCAGTATTTGGCAGTGTTTGGCAGTGTTTAGCAGTGATTAACAAGTTTGACAGTGCACGAAGACATTGATAACCACTTCTTTTACTGTCAATCACTGCCAAACACTGCCAAACACTGAGGAACAGTAGCTGGGAGTGTTTGGCAGTGTTTGGCAATGATTAACAGTGTTTGACAGTGCACGAAGACATTGATAACCACTTCTTTTACTTTCAATCACTGCCAAACACTGACAAACACTGCCAAACCCTTCCAAACACTGAGGGGGAGTAGCTGGCAGTGTTTGGCAGTATTTGGCAGTGTTTGGCAGTGTTTGGCAGTGATTAACAGTGTTTGACAGTGCGCGAAGACATTGATAACCACTTCTTTTACTGTCAATCACTGCCAAACACTGCCAAACACTGCCAAACACTGCCAAACACTGAGGGGCAGTAGCTGGCAGTGTTTGGCAGTGATTAACAGTGTTTGACAGTGCACGAAGACATTGATAACCACTTCTTTTACTTTCAATCACTGCCAAACACTGCCAAACACTGCCAAACACTGAGGGGCAGTAGCTGGCAGTGTTTGGCAGTGATTAACAGTGTTTGACAGTGCACGAAGACATTGATAACCACTTCTTTTACTTTCAATCACTGCCAAACACTGCCAAACACTGCCAAACACTGAGGGGCAGTAGCTGGCAGTGTTTGGCAGTGATTAACAGTGTTTGACAGTGCACGAAGACATTGATAACCACTTCTTTTACTTTCAATCACTGCCAAACACTGCCAAACACTGAGGGGCAGTAGCTGGCAGTGTTTGGCAGTGATTAACAGTGTTTGACAGTGCACGAAGACATTGATAACCACTTCTTTTACTTTCAATCACTGCCAAACACTGCCAAACACTGAGGGGCAGTAGCTGGCAGTGTTTGGCAGTATTTGGCAGTGTTTGGCAGTGTTTAGCAGTGATTAACAGTGTTTGACAGTGCACGAAGACATTGATAACCACTTCTTTTACTTTCAATCACTGCCAAACACTGCCAAACACTGCCAAACACTGCCAAACACTGCCAAACACTTCCAAACACTGAGGGGCAGTAGCTGGCAGTGTTTGGCAGTATTTGGCAGTGTTTGGCAGTGTTTGGCAGTGATTAACAGTGTTTGACAGTGCACGAAGACATTGATAACCACTTCTTTTACTTTCAATCACTGCCAAACACTGCCAAACACTGCCAAACACTGCCAAATACTGCCAAACACTGAGGGACAGTAGCTGGGAGTGTTTGACAGTATTTGGCAGTGTTTGGCAGTGTTTGGCAGTGATTAACAGTGTTTGACAGTGCACGAAGACATTGATAACCACTTCTTTTACTGTCAATCACTGCCAAACACTGCCAAACACTGCCAAACACTGAGGGGCAGTAGCTGGCAGTGTTTGGCAGTGTATGGCAGTATATGGCAGTATTTGGCAGTGATTGGCAGTAATTGGCAGTAAAGGGAACCGATTCTCAATGGGCAGTGATTGGCAGTGAAGGGCAGTGATTCTCAATGACTTCATACACTGTCAAACACTGTTAATCACTGCCAAACACTGTCAAATACTGCCAAATTCTGCCAGACACTGCCAGATACTGCCACTCAGTGTATGGCAGTATATGGCAGTGTTTGGCAGTGACTGCCAGTGATTGGCAGTAAAGGGCAGTGATTCTGAATGGGCAGTGATTGGCAGTGAAGGGCAATGATTCTCAATGACTTCGTACACTGTCAAACACTGTTAATAACCGCCAAACACTGCCAAATACTGCCAGATACTACCAGACACTGCCAGATATTGCCACTCAGTGTTGGCAGTGCTTGGCAGTATTTGGCAGTGTTTGGCAGTGTTTAGCAGTGATTAACCGTGTTTGACAGTGCACGAAGACATTGATAACCACTTCTTTTACTGTCAATCACTGCCAAACACTGCCAAACACTGCCAAATACTGCCAAACACCGAGGGGCAGTAGGTGGGAGTGTTTGGCAGTATTTGGCAGTGTTTGGCAGTGTTTGGCAATGATTAACAGTGTTTGACAGTGCACGAAGACATTGATAACCACTTCTTTTACTTTCAATCACTGCCAAACACTGCCAAACACTGCCAAACACTGCAAAAAACTTCCAAACACTGAGGGGCAGTAGCTGGCAGTGATTGACAGTATTTGGCAGTGTTTGGCAGTGTTTGGCAGTGATTAACAGTGTTTGACAGTGCACGAAGACATTGATAACCACTTCTTTTACTGTCAATCACTGCCAAACACTGCCAAACACTGCCAAACACTGAGGGGCAGTAGCTGGCAGTGTTTGGCAGTGTATGGCAGTATATGGCAGTATTTGGCAGTGATTGGCAGTAATTGGCAGTAAAGGGAACCGATTCTCAATGGGCAGTGATTGGCAGTGGGCAGTGATTCTCAATGACTTCATACACTGTCAAACACTGTTAATCACTGCCAAACACTGTCAAATACTGCCAAATTCTGCCAGACACTGCCAGATACTGCCACTCAGTGTATGGCAGTATATGGCAGTGTTTGGCAGTGTTTGGCAGTGTTTAGCAGTGATTAACAGTGTTTGACAGTGCACGAAGACATTGATAACCACTTCTTTTACTGTCAATCACTGCCAAACACTGCCAAACACTGCCAAATACTGCCAAACACCGAGGGGCAGTAGCTGGGAGTGTTTGGCAGTATTTGGCAGTGTTTGGCAGTGTTTGGCAGTGATTAACAGTGTTTGACAGTGCACGAAGACATTGATAACCACTTCCTTTACTTTCAATCACTGCCAAACACTGCCAAACACTGCCAAACACTGCCAAACACTTCCAAACACTGAGGAGCAGTAGCTGGCAGTGTTTGACAGTATTTGGCAGTGTTTGGCAGTGTTTGGCAGTGATTAACAGTGTTTGACAGTGCACGAAGACATTGATAACCACTTCTTTTACTGTCAATCACTGCCAAACACTGCCAAACACTGCCAAACACTGAGGGGCAGTAGCTGGCAGTGTTTGGCATTGTATGGCAGTATATGGCAGTATTTGGCAGTGATTGGCAGTGTTTAGCAGTGATTAACAGTGTTTGACAGTGCACGAAGACATTGATAACCACTTCTTTTACTGTCAATCACTGCCAAACACTGCCAAACACTGCCAAATACTGCCAAACACCGAGGGGCAGTAGCTGGGAGTGTTTGGCAGTGTTTGGCAGTATTTGGCAGTGTTTGGCAGTGTTTAGCAGTGATTAACAGTGTTTGACAGTGCACGAAGACATTGATAACCACTTCCTTTACTTTCAATCACTGCCAAACACTGCCAAACACTGCCAAACACTGCCAAACACTTCCAAACGCTGAGAGGCAGTAGCTGGCAGTGTTTGGCAGTATTTGGAAGTGTTTGGCAGTGTTTGGCAGTGATTAACAGTGTTTGACAGTGCACGAAGACATTGATAACCACTTCTTTTACTGTCGATCACTGCCAAACACTGCAAAACACTGCCAAACACTGCCAAACACTGAGGGGCAGTAGCTGGCAGTGTTTGGCAGTATTTGGCAGTGTTTGGCAGTGTTTAGCAGTGATTAACAGTGTTTGACAGTGCACGAAGACATTGATAACCACTTCTTTCAAAATGGCCGCCCAGTTCTCATCCGGCACATTTTGAAAAATGCGAGTCAAATATTCTTTATCTACTCAAAATTTCATACAAAATGGCCGCTCAGTTCTCATCCGGCACATTTTGAAAAGTGCGAGTCAAATATTCTTTATCTACTCAAAATTTCATACAAAATGGCCGCCCAGTTCAAATCCGGCACATTTTGAAAAATGCGAGTCAAATATTCTTTATCTACTCAAAATTTCATACAAAATGGCCGCCCAGTTCTCATCCGGCACATTTTGAAAAATGCGAGTCAAATATTCTTTATCTACTCAAAATTTCATACAAAATTGCCGCCCAGTTCTCATCCGGCACATTTTGAAAAATGCGAGTCAAATATTCTTTATCTACTCAAAATTTCACACAAAATGGCCGCCCAGTTTAAATCCGGCACATTTTGAAAAATGCGAGTCAAATATTCTTTATCTACTCAAAATTTCATACAAAATGGCCGCCCAGTTCTCATCCGGCACATTTTGAAAAATGCGAGTCAAATATTCTTTATCTACTCAAAGTTTCACACAAAATGGCCGCCCAGTTTAAATCCGGCACATTTTGAAAAATGCGAGTCAAATATTCTTTATCTACTCAAAATTTCATACAAAATGGCCGCCCAGTTCTCATCCGGCACATTTTGAAAAATGCGAGTCAAATATTCTTTATCTACTCAAAATTTCATACAAAATGGCCGCCCAGTTCTCATCCGGCACATTTTGAAAAATGCGAGTCAAATATTCTTTATCTACTCAAAATTTCATACAAGATGGCCGCCCAGTTCTCATCCGGCACATTTTGAAAAATGCGAGTCAAATATTCTTTATCTACTCAAAATTTCATACAAAATGGCCGCCCAGTTCTCATCCGGCACATTTTGAAAAATGCGAGTCAAATATTCTTTATCTACTCAAAATTTCATACAAAATGGCCGCCCAGTTCTCATCCGGCACATTTTGAAAAATGCGAGTCAAATATTCTTTTCTACTCAAAATTTCATACAAAATGGCCGCCCAGTTTAAATCCGGCACATTTTGAAAAATGCGAGTCAAATATTCTTTATCTACTCAAAATTTCATACAAAATGGCCGCCCAGTTCTCATCCGGCACATTTTGAAAAATGCGAGTCAAATATTCTTTATCTACTCAAAATTTCATACAAAATGGCCGCCCAGTTCTCATCCGGCACATTTTGAAAAATGCGAGTCAAATATTCTTTATCTACTCAAAATTTCATACAAAATGGCCGCCCAGTTCTCATCCGGCACATTTCGAAAAATGCGAGTCAAATATTCTTTATCTACTCAAAATTTCATACAAAATGGCCGCCCAGTTCTCATCCGGCACATTTTGAAAAATGCGAGTCAAATATTCTTTATCTACTCAAAATTTCATACAAAATGGCCGCCCAGTTCTCATCCGGCACATTTTGAAAAATGCGAGTCAAATATTCTTTATCTACTCAAAATTTCATACAAGATGGCCGCCCAGTTCTCATCCGGCACATTTTGAAAAATGCGAGTCAAATATTCTTTATCTACTCAAAATTTCATACAAAATGGCCGCCCAGTTCTCATCCGGCACATTTTGAAAAATGCGAGTCAAATATTCTTTATCTACTCAAAATTTCATACAAAATGGCCGCCCAGTTCAAATCCGGCACATTTTGAAAAATGCGAGTCAAATATTCTTTATCTACTCAAAATTTCATACAAAATGGCCGCCCAGTTCTCATCCGGCACATTTTGAAAAATGCGAGTCAAATATTCTTTATCTACTCAAAATTTCATACAAAATGGCCGCCCAGTTCTCATCCGGCACATTTTGAAAAATGCGAGTCAAATATTCTTTATCTACTCAAAATTTCATACAAAATGGCCGCCCAGTTCTCATCCGGCACATTTTGAAAAATGCGAGTCAAATATTCTTTATCTACTCAAAATTTCATACAAAATGGCCGCCCAGTTCTCATCCGGCACATTTTGAAAAATGCGAGTCAAATATTCTTTATCTACTCAAAATTTCATACAAAATGGCCGCCCAGTTCTCATCCGGCACATTTTGAAAAATGCGAGTCAAATATTCTTTATCTACTCAAAATTTCATACAAAATGGCCGCCCAGTTCTCATCCGGCACATTTTGAAAAATGCGAGTCAAATATTCTTTATCTACTCAAAGTTTCACACAAAATGGCCGCCCAGTTTAAATCCGGCACATTTTGAAAAATGCGAGTCAAATATTCTTTATCTACTCAAAATTTCATACAAAATGGCCGCCCAGTTCTCATCCGGCACATTTTGAAAAATGCGAGTCAAATATTCTTTATCTACTCAAAATTTCATACAAAATGGCCGCCCAGTTCTCATCCGGCACATTTTGAAAAATGCGAGTCAAATATTCTTTATCTACTCAAAATTTCATACAAGATGGCCGCCCAGTTCTCATCCGGCACATTTTGAAAAATGCGAGTCAAATATTCTTTATCTACTCAAAATTTCATACAAAATGGCCGCCCAGTTCTCATCCGGCACATTTTGAAAAATGCGAGTCAAATATTCTTTATCTACTCAAAATTTCATACAAAATGGCCGCCCAGTTCTCATCCGGCACATTTTGAAAAATGCGAGTCAAATATTCTTTTCTACTCAAAATTTCATACAAAATGGCCGCCCAGTTTAAATCCGGCACATTTTGAAAAATGCGAGTCAAATATTCTTTATCTACTCAAAATTTCATACAAAATGGCCGCCCAGTTCTCATCCGGCACATTTTGAAAAATGCGAGTCAAATATTCTTTATCTACTCAAAATTTCATACAAAATGGCCGCCCAGTTCTCATCCGGCACATTTTGAAAAATGCGAGTCAAATATTCTTTATCTACTCAAAATTTCATACAAAATGGCCGCCCAGTTCTCATCCGGCACATTTTGAAAAATGCGAGTCAAATATTCTTTATCTACTCAAAATTTCATACAAAATGGCCGCCCAGTTCTCATCCGGCACATTTTGAAAAATGCGAGTCAAATATTCTTTATCTACTCAAAATTTCATACAAAATGGCCGCCCAGTTCTCATCCGGCACATTTTGAAAAATGCGAGTCAAATATTCTTTATCTACTCAAAATTTCATACAAAATGGCCGCCCAGTTCTCATCCGGCACATTTTGAAAAATGCGAGTCAAATATTCTTTTCTACTCAAAATTTCATACAAAATGGCCGCCCAGTTTAAATCCGGCACATTTTGAAAAATGCGAGTCAAATATTCTTTATCTACTCAAAATTTCATACAAAATGGCCGCCCAGTTCTCATCCGGCACATTTTGAAAAATGCGAGTCAAATATTCTTTATCTACTCAAAATTTCATACAAAATGGCCGCCCAGTTCTCATCCGGCACATTTTGAAAAATGCGAGTCAAATATTCTTTATCTACTCAAAATTTCATACAAAATGGCCGCCCAGTTCTCATCCGGCACATTTTGAAAAATGCGAGTCAAATATTCTTTATCTACTCAAAATTTCATACAAAATGGCCGCCCAGTTCTCATCCGGCACATTTTGAAAAATGCGAGTCAAATATTCTTTATCTACTCAAAATTTCATACAAAATGGCCGCCCAGTTCTCATCCGGCACATTTTGAAAAATGCGAGTCAAATATTCTTTATCTACTCAAAATTTCATACAAGATGGCCGCCCAGTTCTCATCCGGCACATTTTGAAAAATGCGAGTCAAATATTCTTTATCTACTCAAAATTTCATACAAAATGGCCGCCCAGTTCTCATCCGGCACATTTTGAAAAATGCGAGTCAAATATTCTTTATCTACTCAAAATTTCATACAAAATGGCCGCCCAGTTCAAATCCGGCACATTTTGAAAAATGCGAGTCAAATATTCTTTATCTACTCAAAATTTCATACAAAATGGCCGCCCAGTTCTCATCCGGCACATTTTGAAAAATGCGAGTCAAATATTCTTTATCTACTCAAAATTTCATACAAAATGGCCGCCCAGTTCTCATCCGGCACATTTTGAAAAATGCGAGTCAAATATTCTTTATCTACTCAAAATTTCATACAAAATGGCCGCCCAGTTCTCATCCGGCACATTTTGAAAAATGCGAGTCAAATATTCTTTATCTACTCAAAATTTCATACAAAATGGCCGCCCAGTTCTCATCCGGCACATTTTGAAAAATGCGAGTCAAATATTCTTTATCTACTCAAAATTTCATACAAAATGGCCGCCCAGTTCTCATCCGGCACATTTTGAAAAATGCGAGTCAAATATTCTTTATCTACTCAAAATTTCATACAAAATGGTCGCCCAGTTCTCATCCGGCACATTTTGAAAAGTGCGAGTCAAATATTCTTTATCTACTCAAAATTTCATACAAAATGGCCGCCCAGTTCTCATCCGGCACATTTTGAAAAATGCGAGTCAAATATTCTTTATCTACTCAAAATTTCATACAAAATGGCCGCCCAGTTCAAATCCGGCACATTTTGAAAAATGCGAGTCAAATATTCTTTATCTACTCAAAATTTCATACAAAATGGCCGCCCAGTTCTCATCCGGCACATTTTGAAAAATGCGAGTCAAATATTCTTTATCTACTCAAAATTTCATACAAAATGGCCGCCCAGTTCTCATCCGGCACATTTTGAAAAATGCGAGTCAAATATTCTTTATCTACTCAAAATTTCATACAAAATGGCCGCCCAGTTCTCATCCGGCACATTTTGAAAATGCGAGTCAAATATTCTTTATCTACTCAAAATTTCATACAAAATGGCCGCCCAGTTCTCATCCGGCACATTTTGAAAAATGCGAGTCAAATATTCTTTATCTACTCAAAATTTCATACAAAATGGCCGCCCAGTTCTCATCCGGCACATTTTGAAAAATGCGAGTCAAATATTCTTTATCTACTCAAAATTTCATACAAAATGGTCGCCCAGTTCTCATCCGGCACATTTTGAAAAATGCGAGTCAAATATTCTTTATCTACTCAAAATTTCATACAAAATGGCCGCCCAGTTCTCATCCGGCACATTTTGAAAAATGCGAGTCAAATATTCTTTATCTACTCAAAATTTCATACAAAATGGCCGCCCAGTTCTCATCCGGCACATTTTGAAAAATGCGAGTCAAATATTCTTTATCTACTCAAAATTTCATACAAAATGGCCGCCCAGTTCTCATCCGGCACATTTTGAAAAATGCGAGTCAAATATCCTTTATCTACTCAAAATTTCATACAAAATGGCCGCCCAGTTCTCATCCGGCACATTTTGAAAAATGCGAGTCAAATATTCTTTATCTACTCAAAATTTCATACAAAATGGCCGCCCAGTTCTCATCCGGCACATTTTGAAAAATGCGAGTCAAATATTCTTTATCTACTCAAAATTTCATACAAAATGGCCGCCCAGTTCTCATCCGGCACATTTTGAAAAATGCGAGTCAAATATTCTTTATCTACTCAAAATTTCATACAAAATGGCCGCCCAGTTCTCATCCAGCACATTTTGAAAAATGCGAGTCAAATATTCTTTATCTACTCAAAATTTCATACAAAATGGCCGCCCAGTTCAAATCCGGCACATTTTGAAAAATGCGAGTCAAATATTCTTTATCTACTCAAAATTTCATACAAAATGGCCGCCCAGTTCTCATCCGGCACATTTTGAAAAATGCGAGTCAAATATACTTTATCTACTCAAAATTTCATACAAAATGGCCGCCCAGTTCTCATCCGGCACATTTTGAAAAATGCGAGTCAAATATTCTTTATCTACTCAAAATTTCATACAAAATGGCCGCCCAGTTCTCATCCGGCACATTTTGAAAAATGCGAGTCAAATATTCTTTATCTACTCAAAATTTCATACAAAATGGCCGCCCAGTTCAAATCCGGCACATTTTGAAAAATGCGAGTCAAATATTCTTTATCTACTCAAAATTTCATACAAAATGGCCGCCCAGTTCTCATCCGGCACATTTTGAAAAATGCGAGTCAAATATTCTTTATCTACTCAAAATTTCATACAAAATGGCCGCCCAGTTCTCATCCGGCACATTTTGAAAAATGCGAGTCAAATATTCTTTATCTACTCAAAATTTCATACAAAATGGCCGCCCAGTTCAAATCCGGCACATTTTGAAAAATGCGAGTCAAATATTCTTTATCTACTCAAAATTTCATACAAAATGGCCGCCCAGTTCTCATCCGGCACATTTTGAAAAATGCGAGTCAAATATTCTTTATCTACTCAAAATTTCATACAAAATGGCCGCCCAGTTCAAATCCGGCACATTTTGAAAAATGCGAGTCAAATATTCTTTATCTACTCAAAATTTCATACAAAATGGCTGCCCAGTTCTCATCCGGTACATTTTGAAAAATGCGAGTCCCATATTCGGAATTCACTCAAAATTCCATGCAAGGCACATTTTGAAAAATGCGAGTCAAATATTCTTTATCTACTCAAAATTTCATACAAAATGGCCGCCCAGTTCTCATCCGGCAAAATGTGCCTTGCATGGAATTTTGAGTGAATTCCGAATATTTGACTCGCATTTTTCAAAATGTGCCGGATGAGAACTGGGCGGCCATTTTGTATGAAATTTTGAGTAGATAAAGAATATTTGACTCGCATTTTTCAAAATGTGCCTTGCATGGAATTTTGAGTGAATTCCGAATATGGGACTCGCATTTTTCAAAATGTACCGGATGAGAACTGGGCAGCCATTTTGTATGAAATTTTGAGTAGATAAAGAATATTTGACTCGCATTTTTCAAAATGTGCCGGATGAGAACTGGGCGGCCATTTTGTATGAAATTTTGAGTAGATAAAGAATATTTGACTCGCATTTTTCAAAATGTGCCTTGCATGGAATTTTGAGTGAATTCCGAATATTTGACTCGCATTTTTCAAAATGTGCCGGATGAGAACTGGGCGGCCATTTTGTATGAAATTTTGAGTAGATAAAGAATATTTGACTCGCATTTTTCAAAATGTGCCTTGCATGGAATTTTGAGTGAATTCCGAATATGGGACTCGCATTTTTCAAAATGTACCGGATGAGAACTGGGCAGCCATTTTGTATGAAATTTTGAGTAGATAAAGAATATTTGACTCGCATTTTTCAAAATGTGCCTTGCATGGAATTTTGAGTGAATGCCGAATATTTGACTCGCATTTTTCAAAATGTGCCGGATGAGAACTGGGCGGCCATTTTGTATGAAATTTTGAGTAGATAAAGAATATTTGACTCGCATTTTTCAAAATGTGCCTTGCATGGAATTTTGAGTGAATTCCGAATATTTGACTCGCATTTTTCAAAATGTACCGGATGAGAACTGGGCAGCCATTTTGTATGAAATTTTGAGTAGATAAAGAATATTTGACTCGCATTTTTCAAAATGTGCCGGATGAGAACTGGGCGGCCATTTTGTATGAAATTTTGAGTAGATAAAGAATATTTGACTCGCATTTTTCAAAATGTGCCTTGCATGGAATTTTGAGTGAATTCCGAATATGGGACTCGCATTTTTCAAAATGTACCGGATGAGAACTGGGCAGCCATTTTGTATGAAATTTTGAGTAGATAAAGAATATTTGACTCGCATTTTTCAAAATGTGCCTTGCATGGAATTTTGAGTGAATGCCGAATATTTGACTCGCATTTTTCAAAATGTGCCGGATGAGAACTGGGCGGCCATTTTGTATGAAATTTTGAGTAGATAAAGAATATTTGACTCGCATTTTTCAAAATGTGCCTTGCATGGAATTTTGAGTGAATTCCGAATATTTGACTCGCATTTTTCAAAATGTACCGGATGAGAACTGGGCAGCCATTTTG
Source organism: Pristionchus mayeri (assembly GCA_036245805.1). Lineage (NCBI taxonomy): Eukaryota > Metazoa > Nematoda > Chromadorea > Rhabditida > Neodiplogasteridae > Pristionchus > Pristionchus mayeri. Next base: position 45,537,284 of record BTRK01000006.1, read on the forward strand.
TATGAAATTTTGAGTAGATAAAGAATATTTGACTCGCATTTTTCAAAATGTGCCTTGCATGGAATTTTGAGTGAATTCCGAATATTTGACTCGCATTTTTCAAAATGTGCCGGATGAGAACTGGGCGGCCATTTTGTATGAAATTTTGAGTAGATAAAGAATATTTGACTCGCATTTTTCAAAATGTGCCTTGCATGGAATTTTGAGTGAATTCCGAATATGGGACTCGCATTTTTCAAAATGTACCGGATGAGAACTGGGCAGCCATTTTGTATGAAATTTTGAGTAGATAAAGAATATTTGACTCGCATTTTTCAAAATGTGCCTTGCATGGAATTTTGAGTGAATGCCGAATATTTGACTCGCATTTTTCAAAATGTGCCGGATGAGAACTGGGCGGCCATTTTGTATGAAATTTTGAGTAGATAAAGAATATTTGACTCGCATTTTTCAAAATGTGCCTTGCATGGAATTTTGAGTGAATTCCGAATATTTGACTCGCATTTTTCAAAATGTACCGGATGAGAACTGGGCAGCCATTTTGTATGAAATTTTGAGTAGATAAAGAATATTTGACTCGCATTTTTCAAAATGTGCCTTGCATGGAATTTTGAGTGAATTCCGAATATTTGACTCGCATTTTTCAAAATGTGCCGGATGAGAACTGGGCGGCCATTTTGTATGAAATTTTGAGTAGATAAAGAATATTTGACTCGCATTTTTCAAAATGTGCCTTGCATGGAATTTTGAGTGAATTCCGAATATGGGACTCGCATTTTTCAAAATGTACCGGATGAGAACTGGGCAGCCATTTTGTATGAAATTTTGAGTAGATAAAGAATATTTGACTCGCATTTTTCAAAATGTGCCTTGCATGGAATTTTGAGTGAATGCCGAATATTTGACTCACATTTTTCAAAATGTGCCGGATGAGAACTGGGCGGCCATTTTGTATGAAATTTTGAGTAGATAAAGAATATTTGACTCGCATTTTTCAAAATGTGCCTTGCATGGAATTTTGAGTGAATTCCGAATATTTGACTCGCATTTTTCAAAATGTACCGGATGAGAACTGGGCAGCCATTTTGTATGAAATTTTGAGTAGATAAAGAATATTTGACTCGCATTTTTCAAAATGTGCCTTGCATGGAATTTTGAGTGAATTCCGAATATTTGACTCGCATTTTTCAAAATGTGCCGGATGAGAACTGGGCGGCCATTTTGTATGAAATTTTGAGTAGATAAAGAATATTTGACTCGCATTTTTCAAAATGTGCCGGATTTAAACTGGGCGGCCATTTTGTATGAAATTTTGAGTAGATAAAGAATATTTGACTCGCATTTATCAAAATGTGCCGGATGAGAACTGAGCGGCCATTTTGTATGAAATTTTGAGTAGATAAAGAATATTTGACTCGCATTTTTCAAAATGTGCCGGATTTAAACTGGGCGGCCAATTTGTATGAAATTTTGAGTAGATAAAGAATATTTGACTCGCATTTTTCAAAATGTGCCGGATGAGAACTGGGCGGCCATTTTGTATGAAATTTTGAGTAGATAAAGAATATTTGACTCGCACTTTTCAAAATGTGCCGGATGAGAACTGAGCGGCCATTTTGTATGAAATTTTGAGTAGATAAAGAATATTTGACTCGCATTTTTCAAAATGTGCCGGATGAGAACTGAGCGGCCATTTTGTATGAAATTTTGAGTAGATAAAGAATATTTGACTCGCATTTTTCAAAATATGCCTTGCATGGAATTTTGAGTGAATGCCGAATATTTGACTCGCATTTTTCAAAATGTGCCGGATGAGAACTGGGCGGCCATTTTGTATGAAATTTTGAGTAGATAAAGAATATTTGACTCGCACTTTTCAAAATGTGCCGGATGAGAACTGAGCGGCCATTTTGTATGAAATTTTGAGTAGATAAAGAATATTTGACTCGCATTTTTCAAAATGTGCCGGATGAGAACTGAGCGGCCATTTTGTATGAAATTTTGAGTAGGTAAAGAATATTTGACTCGCATTTTTCAAAATGTGCCGGATGAGAACTGGGCGGCCATTTTGTATGAAATTTTGAGTAGATAAAGAACATTTGACTCGCATTTTTCAAAATGTGCCGGATGAGAACTGGGCGGCCATTTTGTATGAAATTTTGAGTAGATAAAGAATATTTGACTCGCATTTTTCAAAATGTGCCGGATGAGAACTGGGCGGCTATTTTGTATGAAATTTTGAGTAGATAAAGAATATTTGACTCGCATTTTTCAAAATGAGCCTTGCATGGAATTTTGAGTGAATTCCGAATATGGGACTCGCATTTTTCAAAATGTACCGGATGAGAACTGGGCAGCCATTTTGTATGAAATTTTGAGTAGATAAAGAATATTTGACTCGCATTTTTCAAAATGTGCCGGATGAGAACTGGGCGGCCATTTTGTATGAAATTTAGAGTAGATAAAGAATATTTGACTCGCACTTTTCAAAATGTGCCGGATGAGAACTGAGCGGCCATTTTGTATGAAATTTTGAGTAGATAAAGAATATTTGACTCGCATTTTTCAAAATGTGCCGGATGAGAACTGAGCGGCCATTTTGTATGAAATTTTGAGTAGATAAAGAATATTTGACTCGCATTTTTCAAAATGTGCCGGATGAGAACTGTGCGGCCATTTTGTATGAAATTTTGAGTAGATAAAGAACATTTGACTCGCATTTTTCAAAATGTGCCGGATTAGAACTGGGCGGCCATTTTGTATGAAATTTTGAGTAGATAAAGAATATTTGACTCGCATTTTTCAAAATGTGCCGGATGAGAACTGGGCGGCCATTTTGTATGAAATTTTGAGTAGATAAAGAATATTTGACTCGCATTTTTCAAAATGAGCCTTGCATGGAATTTTGAGTGAATTCCGAATATGGGACTCGCATTTTTCAAAATGTGCCGGATGAGAACTGGGCGGCAATTTTGTATGAAATTTTGAGTAGATAAAGAATATTTGACTCATACTTTTCAAAATGTGCCGGATGAGATCTGGGCGGCCATTTTGTATGAAATTTAGAGTAGATAAAGAATATTTGACTCGCACTTTTCAAAATGTGCCGGATGAGAACTGAGCGGCCATTTTGTATGAAATTTTGAGTAGATAAAGAATATTTGACTCGCATTTTTCAAAATGTGCCGGATGAGAACTGAGCGGCCATTTTGTATGAAATTTTGAGTAGATAAAGAATATTTGACTCGCATTTTTCAAAATGTGCCGGATGAGAACTGGGCGGCCATTTTGTATGAAATTTTGAGTAGATAAAGAACATTTGACTCGCATTTTTCAAAATGTGCCGGATTAGAACTGGGAGGCCATTTTGTATGAAATTTTGAGTAGATAAAGAATATTTGACTCGCATTTTTCAAAATGTGCCGGATGAGAACTGGGCGGCCATTTTGTATGAAATTTTGAGTAGATAAAGAATATTTGACTCGCATTTTTCAAAATGAGCCTTGCATGGAATTTTGAGTGAATTCCGAATATGGGACTCGCATTTTTCAAAATGTGCCGGATGAGAACTGGGCGGAAATTTTGTATGAAATTTTGAGTAGATAAAGAATATTTGACTCGCATTTTTCAAAATGAGCCTTGCATGGAATTTTGAGTGAATTCCGAATATGGGACTCGCATTTTTCAAAATGTGCCGGATGAGAACTGGGCGGCAATTTTGTATGAAATTTTGAGTAGATAAAGAATATTTGACTCATACTTTTCAAAATGTGCGGGATGAGAACTGAGCGGCCATTTTGTATGAAATTTTGAGTAGATAAAGAATATTTGACTCGCATTTTTCAAAATGTGCCGGATGAGAACTGTGCGGCCATTTTGTATGAAATTTTGAGTAGATAAAGAATATTTGACTCGCACTTTTCAAAATGTGCCGGATGAGAACTGAGCGGCCATTTTGTATGAAATTTTGAGTAGATAAAGAATATTTGACTCGCATTTTTCAAAATATGCCGGATGAGAACTGGGCGGCCATTTTGTATGAAATTTCGAGTAGATAAAGAATATTTGACTCGCATTTTTCAAAATGTGCCGGATGAGAACTGGGCGGCCATTTAGTATGAAATTTTGAGTAGATAAAGAACATTTGACTCGCATTTTTCAAAATGTGCCGGATGAGAACTGGGCGGCCATTTTGTATGAAATTTTGAGTAGATAAAGAATATTTGACTCACATTTTTCAAAATGTGCCGGATGAGAACTGGGCGGCAATTTTGTATGAAATTTTGAGTAGATAAAGAATATTTGACTCATACTTTTCAAAATGTGCCGGATGAGAACTGGGCGGCCATTTTGTATGAAATTTAGAGTAGATAAAGAATATTTGACTCGCACTTTTCAAAATGTGCCGGATGAGAACTGAGCGGCCATTTTGTATGAAATTTTGAGTAGATAAAGAATATTTGACTCGCATTTTTCAAAATGTGCCGGATGAGAACTGAGCGGCCATTTTGTATGAAATTTTGAGTAGATAAAGAATATTTGACTCGCATTTTTCAAAATGTGCCGGATGAGAACTGGGCGGCCATTTTGTATGAAATTTTGAGTAGATAAAGAACATTTGACTCGCATTTTTCAAAATGTGCCGGATTAGAACTGGGCGGCCATTTTGTATGAAATTTTGAGTAGATAAAGAATATTTGACTCGCATTTTTCAAAATGTGCCGGATGAGAACTGAGCGGCCATTTTGTATGAAATTTTGAGTAGATAAAGAATATTTGACTCGCATTTTTCAAAATATGCCGGATGAGAACTGGGCGGCCATTTTGTATGAAATTTCGAGTAGATAAAGAATATTTGACTCGCATTTTTCAAAATGTGCCGGATGAGAACTGGGCGGCCATTTAGTATGAAATTTTGAGTAGATAAAGAACATTTGACTCGCATTTTTCAAAATGTGCCGGATGAGAACTGGGCGGCCATTTTGTATGAAATTTTGAGTAGATAAAGAATATTTGACTCGCATTTTTCAAAATGTGCCGGATGAGAACTGGGCGGCCATTTTGTATGAAATTTTGAGTAGATAAAGAATATTTGACTCGCATTTTTCAAAATGAGCCTTGCATGGAATTTTGAGTGAATTCCGAATATGGGACTCGCATTTTTCAAAATGTACCGGATGAGAACTGGGCAGCCATTTTGTATGAAATTTTGAGTAGATAAAGAATATTTGACTCGCATTTTTCAAAATGTGCCTTGCATGGAATTTTGAGTTAATGCCGAATATTTGACTCGCATTTTTCAAAATGTGCCGGATGAGAACTGGGCGGCCATTTTGTATGAAATTTTGAGTAGATAAAGAATATTTGACTCGCATTTTTCAAAATGTGCCGGATTTAAACTGGGCGGCCATTTTGTATGAAATTTTGAGTAGATAAAGAATATTTGACTCGCACTTTTCAAAATGTGCCGGATGAGAACTGAGCGGCCATTTTGTATGAAATTTTGAGTAGAGTTTTGAGTAGGGCACATTTTGAAAAATGCGAGTCAAATATTCTTTATCTACTCAAAATTTCATACAAAATGGCCGCCCAGTTCTCATCCGGCACATTTTGAAAAATGCGAGTCAAATATTCTTTATCTACTCAAAATTTCATACAAAATGGCCGCTCAGTTCTCATCCGGCACATTTTGAAAAATGCGAGTCAAATATTCTTTATCTACTCAAAATTTCATACAAAATGGCCGCTCAGTTCTCATCCGGCACATTTTGAAAAGTGCGAGTCAAATATTCTTTATCTACTCAAAATTTCATACAAAATGGCCGCCCAGTTCTCATACGGCACATTTTGAAAAATGCGAGTCAAATATTCTTTATCTACTCAAAATTTCATACAAAATGGCCGCCCAGTTCTCATCCGGCACATTTTGAAAAATGCGAGTCAAATATTCTTTATCTACTCAAAATTTCATACAAAATGGCCGCCCAGTTCTCATCCGGCACATTTTGAAAAATGCGAGTCAAATATTCTTTATCTACTCAAAATTTCATACAAAATGGCCGCCCAGTTCTCATCCGGCACATTTTGAAAAATGCGAGTCAAATATTCTTTATCTACTCAAAATTTCATACAAAATGGCCGCCCAGTTCTCATCCGGCACATTTTGAAAAATGCGAGTCAAATATTCTTTATCTACTCAAAATTTCATACAAAATGGCCGCCCAGTTCTCATCCGGCACATTTTGAAAAATGCGAGTCAAATATTCTTTATCTACTCAAAATTTCATACAAAATGGCCGCCCAGTTTAAATCCGGCACATTTTGAAAAATGCGAGTCAAATATTCTTTATCTACTCAAAATTTCATACAAAATGGCCGCCCAGTTCTCATCCGGCACATTTTGAAAAATGCGAGTCAAATATTCTTTATCTACTCAAAATTTCATACAAAATGGCCGCCCAGTTCTCATCCGGCACATTTTGAAAAATGCGAGTCAAATATTCTTTATCTACTCAAAATTTCATACAAAATGGCCGCCCAGTTCTCATCCGGCACATTTTGAAAAATGCGAGTCAAATATTCTTTATCTACTCAAAATTTCATACAAAATGGCCGCCCAGTTCTCATCCGGCACATTTTGAAAAATGCGAGTCAAATATTCTTTATCTACTCAAAATTTCATACAAAATGGCCGCCCAGTTTAAATCCGGCACATTTTGAAAAATGCGAGTCAAATATTCTTTATCTACTCAAAATTTCATACAAAATGGCCGCTCAGTTCTCATCCCGCACATTTTGAAAAGTGCGAGTCAAATATTCTTTATCTACTCAAAATTTCATACAAAATTGCCGCCCAGTTCTCATCCGGCACATTTTGAAAAATGCGAGTCAAATATTCTTTATCTACTCAAAATTTCATACAAAAAGGCCGCTCAGTTCTCATCCGGCACATTTTGAAAAGTGCGAGTCAAATATTCTTTATCTACTCAAAATTTCATACAAAATGGCCGCCCAGTTCTCATCCGGCACATTTTGAAAAATGCGAGTCAAATATTCTTTATCTACTCAAAATTTCATACAAAATGGCCGCCCAGTTCTCATCCGGCACATTTTGAAAAATGCGAGTCAAATATTCTTTATCTACTCAAAATTTCATACAAAACGGCCGCCCAGTTCTCATCCGGCACATTTTGAAAAATGCGAGTCAAATATTCTTTATCTACTCAAAATTTCATACAAAATGGCCGCTCAGTTCTCATCCGGCACATTTTGAAAAATGCGAGTCAAATATTCTTTATCTACTCAAAATTTCATACAAAATGGCCGCTCAGTTCTCATCCGGCACATTTTGAAAAGTGCGAGTCAAATATTCTTTATCTACTCAAAATTTCATACAAAATGGCCGCCCAGTTCTCATCCGGCACATTTTGAAAAATGCGAGTCAAATATTCTTTATCTACTCAAAATTTCATACAAAATGGCCGCCCAGTTCTCATCCGGCACATTTTGAAAAATGCGAGTCAAATATTCTTTATCTACTCAAAATTTCATACAAAATGGCCGCTCAGTTCTCATCCGGCACATTTTGAAAAATGCGAGTCAAATATTCTTTATCTACTCAAAATTTCATACAAAATGGCCGCTCAGTTCTCATCCGGCACATTTTGAAAAGTGCGAGTCAAATATTCTTTATCTACTCAAAATTTCATACAAAATGGCCGCCCAGTTCTCATCCGGCACATTTTGAAAAATGCGAGTCAAATATTCTTTATCTACTCAAAATTTCATACAAAATGGCCGCCCAGTTTAAATCCGGCACATTTTGAAAAATGCGAGTCAAATATTCTTTATCTACTCAAAATTTCATACAAAATGGCCGCTCAGTTCTCATCCCGCACATTTTGAAAAGTGCGAGTCAAATATTCTTTATCTACTCAAAATTTCATACAAAATTGCCGCCCAGTTCTCATCCGGCACATTTTGAAAAATGCGAGTCAAATATTCTTTATCTACTCAAAATTTCATACAAAAAGGCCGCTCAGTTCTCATCCGGCACATTTTGAAAAGTGCGAGTCAAATATTCTTTATCTACTCAAAATTTCATACAAAATGGCCGCCCAGTTCTCATCCGGCACATTTTGAAAAATGCGAGTCAAATATTCTTTATCTACTCAAAATTTCATACAAAACGGCCGCCCAGTTCTCATCCGGCACATTTTGAAAAATGCGAGTCAAATATTCTTTATCTACTCAAAATTTCATACAAAATGGCCGCTCAGTTCTCATCCGGCACATTTTGAAAAATGCGAGTCAAATATTCTTTATCTACTCAAAATTTCATACAAAATGGCCGCTCAGTTCTCATCCGGCACATTTTGAAAAGTGCGAGTCAAATATTCTTTATCTACTCAAAATTTCATACAAAATGGCCGCCCAGTTCTCATCCGGCACATTTTGAAAAATGCGAGTCAAATATTCTTTATCTACTCAAAATTTCATACAAAATGGCCGCCCAGTTCTCATCCGGCACATTTTGAAAAATGCGAGTCAAATATTCTTTATCTACTCAAAATTTCATACAAAATGGCCGCTCAGTTCTCATCCGGCACATTTTGAAAAATGCGAGTCAAATATTCTTTATCTACTCAAAATTTCATACAAAATGGCCGCTCAGTTCTCATCCGGCACATTTTGAAAAGTGCGAGTCAAATATTCTTTATCTACTCAAAATTTCATACAAAATGGCCGCCCAGTTCTCATCCGGCACATTTTGAAAAATGCGAGTCAAATATTCTTTATCTACTCAAAATTTCATACAAAATGGCCGCCCAGTTTAAATCCGGCACATTTTGAAAAATGCGAGTCAAATATTCTTTATCTACTCAAAATTTCATACAAAATGGCCGCTCAGTTCTCATCCCGCACATTTTGAAAAGTGCGAGTCAAATATTCTTTATCTACTCAAAATTTCATACAAAATTGCCGCCCAGTTCTCATCCGGCACATTTTGAAAAATGCGAGTCAAATATTCTTTATCTACTCAAAATTTCATACAAAAAGGCCGCTCAGTTCTCATCCGGCACATTTTGAAAAGTGCGAGTCAAATATTCTTTATCTACTCAAAATTTCATACAAAATGGCCGCCCAGTTCTCATCCGGCACATTTTGAAAAATGCGAGTCAAATATTCTTTATCTACTCAAAATTTCATACAAAATGGCCGCCCAGTTCTCATCCGGCACATTTTGAAAAATGCGAGTCAAATATTCTTTATCTACTCAAAATTTCATACAAAACGGCCGCCCAGTTCTCATCCGGCACATTTTGAAAAATGCGAGTCAAATATTCTTTATCTACTCAAAATTTCATACAAAATGGCCGCTCAGTTCTCATCCGGCACATTTTGAAAAATGCGAGTCAAATATTCTTTATCTACTCAAAATTTCATACAAAATGGCCGCTCAGTTCTCATCCGGCACATTTTGAAAAGTGCGAGTCAAATATTCTTTATCTACTCAAAATTTCATACAAAATGGCCGCCCAGTTCTCATCCGGCACATTTTGAAAAATGCGAGTCAAATATTCTTTATCTACTCAAAATTTCATACAAAATGGCCGCCCAGTTTAAATCCGGCACATTTTGAAAAATGCGAGTCAAATATTCTTTATCTACTCAAAATTTCATACAAAATGGCCGCTCAGTTCTCATCCCGCACATTTTGAAAAGTGCGAGTCAAATATTCTTTATCTACTCAAAATTTCATACAAAATTGCCGCCCAGTTCTCATCCGGCACATTTTGAAAAATGCGAGTCAAATATTCTTTATCTACTCAAAATTTCATACAAAAAGGCCGCTCAGTTCTCATCCGGCACATTTTGAAAAGTGCGAGTCAAATATTCTTTATCTACTCAAAATTTCATACAAAATGGCCGCCCAGTTCTCATCCGGCACATTTTGAAAAATGCGAGTCAAATATTCTTTATCTACTCAAAATTTCATACAAAATGGCCGCCCAGTTCTCATCCGGCACATTTTGAAAAATGCGAGTCAAATATTCTTTATCTACTCAAAATTTCATACAAAACGGCCGCCCAGTTCTCATCCGGCACATTTTGAAAAATGCGAGTCAAATATTCTTTATCTACTCAAAATTTCATACAAAATGGCCGCTCAGTTCTCATCCGGCACATTTTGAAAAATGCGAGTCAAATATTCTTTATCTACTCAAAATTTCATACAAAATGGCCGCTCAGTTCTCATCCGGCACATTTTGAAAAGTGCGAGTCAAATATTCTTTATCTACTCAAAATTTCATACAAAATGGCCGCCCAGTTCTCATCCGGCACATTTTGAAAAATGCGAGTCAAATATTCTTTATCTACTCAAAATTTCATACAAAATGGCCGCCCAGTTCTCATCCGGCACATTTTGAAAAATGCGAGTCAAATATTCTTTATCTACTCAAAATTTCATACAAAATGGCCGCTCAGTTCTCATCCGGCACATTTTGAAAAATGCGAGTCAAATATTCTTTATCTACTCAAAATTTCATACAAAATGGCCGCTCAGTTCTCATCCGGCACATTTTGAAAAGTGCGAGTCAAATATTCTTTATCTACTCAAAATTTCATACAAAATGGCCGCCCAGTTCTCATACGGCACATTTTGAAAAATGCGAGTCAAATATTCTTTATCTACTCAAAATTTCATACAAAATGGCCGCCCAGTTCTCATCCGGCACATTTTGAAAAATGCGAGTCAAATATTCTTTATCTACTCAAAATTTCATACAAAATGGCCGCCCAGTTCTCATCCGGCACATTTTGAAAAATGCGAGTCAAATATTCTTTATCTACTCAAAATTTCATACAAAATGGCCGCCCAGTTCTCATCCGGCACATTTTGAAAAATGCGAGTCAAATATTCTTTATCTACTCAAAATTTCATACAAAATGGCCGCCCAGTTCTCATCCGGCACATTTTGAAAAATGCGAGTCAAATATTCTTTATCTACTCAAAATTTCATACAAAATGGCCGCCCAGTTCTCATCCGGCACATTTTGAAAAATGCGAGTCAAATATTCTTTATCTACTCAAAATTTCATACAAAATGGCCGCCCAGTTTAAATCCGGCACATTTTGAAAAATGCGAGTCAAATATTCTTTATCTACTCAAAATTTCATACAAAATGGCCGCCCAGTTCTCATCCGGCACATTTTGAAAAATGCGAGTCAAATATTCTTTATCTACTCAAAATTTCATACAAAATGGCCGCCCAGTTCTCATCCGGCACATTTTGAAAAATGCGAGTCAAATATTCTTTATCTACTCAAAATTTCATACAAAATGGCCGCCCAGTTCTCATCCGGCACATTTTGAAAAATGCGAGTCAAATATTCTTTATCTACTCAAAATTTCATACAAAATGGCCGCCCAGTTCTCATCCGGCACATTTTGAAAAATGCGAGTCAAATATTCTTTATCTACTCAAAATTTCATACAAAATGGCCGCCCAGTTTAAATCCGGCACATTTTGAAAAATGCGAGTCAAATATTCTTTATCTACTCAAAATTTCATACAAAATGGCCGCTCAGTTCTCATCCCGCACATTTTGAAAAGTGCGAGTCAAATATTCTTTATCTACTCAAAATTTCATACAAAATTGCCGCCCAGTTCTCATCCGGCACATTTTGAAAAATGCGAGTCAAATATTCTTTATCTACTCAAAATTTCATACAAAAAGGCCGCTCAGTTCTCATCCGGCACATTTTGAAAAGTGCGAGTCAAATATTCTTTATCTACTCAAAATTTCATACAAAATGGCCGCCCAGTTCTCATCCGGCACATTTTGAAAAATGCGAGTCAAATATTCTTTATCTACTCAAAATTTCATACAAAATGGCCGCCCAGTTCTCATCCGGCACATTTTGAAAAATGCGAGTCAAATATTCTTTATCTACTCAAAATTTCATACAAAACGGCCGCCCAGTTCTCATCCGGCACATTTTGAAAAATGCGAGTCAAATATTCTTTATCTACTCAAAATTTCATACAAAATGGCCGCTCAGTTCTCATCCGGCACATTTTGAAAAATGCGAGTCAAATATTCTTTATCTACTCAAAATTTCATACAAAATGGCCGCTCAGTTCTCATCCGGCACATTTTGAAAAGTGCGAGTCAAATATTCTTTATCTACTCAAAATTTCATACAAAATGGCCGCCCAGTTCTCATCCGGCACATTTTGAAAAATGCGAGTCAAATATTCTTTATCTACTCAAAATTTCATACAAAATGGCCGCCCAGTTTAAATCCGGCACATTTTGAAAAATGCGAGTCAAATATTCTTTATCTACTCAAAATTTCATACAAAATGGCCGCTCAGTTCTCATCCGGCACATTTTGAAAAGTGCGAGTCAAATATTCTTTATCTACTCAAAATTTCATACAAAATGGCCGCCCAGTTCTCATCCGGCACATTTTGAAAAATGCGAGTCAAATATTCTTTATCTACTCAAAATTTCATACAAAATGGCCGCCCAGTTTAAATCCGGCACATTTTGAAAAATGCGAATCAAATATTCTTTATCTACTCAAAATTTCATACAAAATGGGAGCCCAGTTCTCATCCGGCACATTTTGAAAAATGCGAGTCAAATATTCTTTATCTACTCAAAATTTCATACAAAATGGCCGCCCAGTTCTCATCCGGCACATTTTGAAAAATGCGAGTCAAATATTCTTTATCTACTCAAAATTTCATACAAAATGGCCGCCCAGTTCTCATCCGGCACATTTTGAAAAATGCGAGTCAAATGTTCTTTATCTACTCAAAATTTCATACAAAATGGCCGCCCAGTTCTCATCCGGCACATTTTGAAAAATGCGAGTCAAATATTATTTATCTACTCAAAATTTCATACAAAATGGCCGCTCAGTTCTCATCCGGCACATTTTGAAAAATGCGAGTCAAATATTCTTTATCTACTCAAAATTTCATACAAAATGGCCGCCCAGTTCTCATCCGGCACATTTTGAAAAATGCGAGTCAAATATTCTTTATCTACTCAAAATTTCATACAAAATGGCCGCCCAGTTCTCATCCGGCACATTTTGAAAAATGCGAGTCAAATATTCTTTATCTACTCAAAATTTCATACAAAATGGCCGCCCAGTTCTCATCCGGCACATTTTGAAAAATGCGAGTCAAATATTCGTTATCTACTCAAAATTTCATACAAAATGGCCGCCCAGTTCTCATCCGGCACATTTTGAAAAATGCGAGTCAAATGTTCTTTATCTACTCAAAATTTCATACAAAATGGCCGCCCAGTTCTCATCCGGCACATTTTGAAAAATGCGAGTCAAATATTCTTTATCTACTCAAAATTTCATACAAAATGGCCGCTCAGTTCTCATCCGGCACATTTTGAAAAATGCGAGTCAAATATTCTTTATCTACTCAAAATTTCATACAAAATGGCCGCTCAGTTCTCATCCGGCACATTTTGAAAAGTGCGAGTCAAATATTCTTTATCTACTCAAAATTTCATACAAAATGGCCGCTCAGTTCTCATCCGGCACATTTTGAAAAATGCGAGTCAAATGTTCTTTATCTACTCAAAATTTCATACAAAATGGCCGCCCAGTTCTCATCCGGCACATTTTGAAAAATGCGAGTCAAATATTCTTTATCTACTCAAAATTTCATACAAAATGGCCGCTCAGTTCTCATCCGGCACATTTTGAAAAATGCGAGTCAAATATTCTTTATCTACTCAAAATTTCATACAAAATGGCCGCTCAGTACTCATCCGGCACATTTTGAAAAGTGCGAGTCAAATATTCTTTATCTACTCAAAATTTCATACAAAATGGCCGCCCAGTTCTCATCCGGCACATTTTGAAAAATGCGAGTCAAATATTCTTTATCTACTCAAAATTTCATACAAAATGGCCGCCCAGTTCTCATCCGGCACATTTTGAAAAATGCGAGTCAAATATTCTTTATCTACTCAAAATTTCATACAAAATGGCCGCCCAGTTCTCATCCGGCACATTTTGAAAAATGCGAGTCAAATATTCGTTATCTACTCAAAATTTCATACAAAATGGCCGCCCAGTTCTCATCCGGCACATTTTGAAAAATGCGAGTCAAATGTTCTTTATCTACTCAAAATTTCATACAAAATGGCCGCCCAGTTCTCATCCGGCACATTTTGAAAAATGCGAGTCAAATATTCTTTATCTACTCAAAATTTCATACAAAATGGCCGCTCAGTTCTCATCCGGCACATTTTGAAAAATGCGAGTCAAATATTCTTTATCTACTCAAAATTTCATACAAAATGGCCGCTCAGTTCTCATCCGGCACATTTTGAAAAGTGCGAGTCAAATATTCTTTATCTACTCAAAATTTCATACAAAATGGCCGCTCAGTTCTCATCCGGCACATTTTGAAAAATGCGAGTCAAATGTTCTTTATCTACTCAAAATTTCATACAAAATGGCCGCCCAGTTCTCATCCGGCACATTTTGAAAAATGCGAGTCAAATATTCTTTATCTACTCAAAATTTCATACAAAATGGCCGCCCAGTTCTCATCCGGCACATTTTGAAAAATGCGAGTCAAATATTCTTTATCTACTCAAAATTTCATACAAAATGGCCGCTCAGTTCTCATCCGGCACATTTTGAAAAATGCGAGTCAAATATTCTTTATCTACTCAAAATTTCATACAAAATGGCCGCTCAGTACTCATCCGGCACATTTTGAAAAATGCGAGTCAAATATTCTTTATCTACTCAAAATTTCATACAAAATGGCCGCCCAGTTCTCATCCGGCACATTTTGAAAAATGCGAGTCAAATATTCTTTATCTACTCAAAATTTCATACAAAATGGCCGCCCAGTTCTCATCCGGCACATTTTGAAAAATGCGAGTCAAATATTCGTTATCTACTCAAAATTTCATACAAAATGGCCGCCCAGTTCTCATCCGGCACATTTTGAAAAATGCGAGTCAAATGTTCTTTATCTACTCAAAATTTCATACAAAATGGCCGCCCAGTTCTCATCCGGCACATTTTGAAAAATGCGAGTCAAATATTCTTTATCTACTCAAAATTTCATACAAAATGGCCGCTCAGTTCTCATCCGGCACATTTTGAAAAATGCGAGTCAAATATTCTTTATCTACTCAAAATTTCATACAAAATGGCCGCCCAGTTCTCATCCGGCACATTTTGAAAAATGCGAGTCAAATATTCTTTATCTACTCAAAATTTCATACAAAATGGCCGCCCAGTTTAAATCCGGCACATTTTGAAAAATGCGAGTCAAATATTCTTTATCTACTCAAAATTTCATACAAAATGGCCGCCCAGTTCTCATCCGGCACATTTTGAAAAATGCGAGTCAAATATTCTTTATCTACTCAAAATTTCATACAAAATTGCCGCCCAGTTCTCATCCGGCACATTTTGAAAAATGCGAGTCAAATATTCTTTATCTACTCAAAATTTCATACCAAATGGCCGCCCAGTTTAAATCCGGCACATTTTGAAAAATGCGAGTCAAATATTCTTTATCTACTCAAAATTTCATACAAAATGGCCGCCCAGTTCTCATCCGGCACATTTTGAAAAATGCGAGTCAAATATTCTTTATCTACTCAAAATTTCATACAAAATGGCCGCCCAGTTCTCATCCGGCACATTTTGAAAAATGCGAGTCAAATATTCTTTATCTACTCAAAATTTCATACAAAATGGCCGCCCAGTTTTCATCCGGCACATTTTGAAAAATGCGAGTCAAATATTCTTTATTTACTCAAAATTTCATACAAAATGGCCGCCCAGTTCTCATCCGGCACATTTTGAAAAATGCGAGTCAAATGTTCTTTATCTACTCAAAATTTCATACAAAATGGCCGCCCAGTTCTCATCCGGCACATTTTGAAAAATGCGAGTCAAATATTCTTTATCTACTCAAAATTTCATACAAAATGGCCGCTCAGTTCTCATCCGGCACATTTTGAAAAATGCGAGTTAAATATTCTTTATCTACTCAAAATTTCATACAAAATGGCCGCTCAGTTCTCATCCGGCACATTTTGAAAAGTGCGAGTCAAATATTCTTTATCTACTCAAAATTTCATACAAAATGGCCGCCCAGTTCTCATCCGGCACATTTTGAAAAATGCGAGTCAAATATTCTTTATCTACTCAAAATTTCATACAAAATGGCCGCCCAGTTTAAATCCGGCACATTTTGAAAAATGCGAGTCAAATATTCTTTATCTACTCAAAATTTCATACAAAATGGCCGCCCAGTTCTCATCCGGCACATTTTGAAAAATGCGAGTCAAATATTCTTTATCTACTCAAAATTTCATACAAAATGGCCGCCCAGTTCTCATCCGGCACATTTTGAAAAATGCGAGACAAATATTCTTTATCTACTCAAAATTTCATACAAAATGGCGGCCCAGTTCTCATCCGGCACATTTTGAAAAATGCGAGTCAAATATTCTTTATCTACTCAAAATTTCATACAAAATGGCCGCCCAGTTCTCATCCGGCACATTTTGAAAAATGCGAGTCAAATATTCTTTATCTACTCAAAATTTCATACAAAACGGCCGCCCAGTTCTCATCCGGCACATTTTGAAAAATGCGAGTCAAATATTCTTTATCTACTCAAAATTTCATACAAAATGGCCGCTCAGTTCTCATCCGGCACATTTTGAAAAATGCGAGTCAAATATTCTTTATCTACTCAAAATTTCATACAAAATGGCCGCCCAGTTTAAATCCGGCACATTTTGAAAAATGCGAGTCAAATATTCTTTATGTACTCAAAATTTCATACAAAATGGCCGCCCAGTTCTCATCCGGCACATTTTGAAAAATGCGAGTCAAATATTCTTTATCTACTCAAAATTTCATACAAAATGGCCGCTCAGTTCTGATCCGGCACATTTTGAAAAATGCGAGTCAAATATTCTTTATCTACTCAAAATTTCATACAAAATGGTCGCCCAGTTCTCATCCGGCACATTTTGAAAAATGCGAGTCAAATGTTCTTTATCTACTCAAAATTTCATACAAAATGGCCGCCCAGTTCTCATCCGGCACATTTTGAAAAATGCGAGTCAAATATTCTTTATCTACTCAAAATTTCATACAAAATGGCCGCTCAGTTCTCATCCGGCACATTTTGAAAAATGCGAGTTAAATATTCTTTATCTACTCAAAATTTCATACAAAATGGCCGCTCAGTTCTCATCCGGCACATTTTGAAAAGTGCGAGTCAAATATTCTTTATCTACTCAAAATTTCATACAAAATGGCCGCCCAGTTCTCATCCGGCACATTTTGAAAAATGCGAGTCAAATATTCTTTATCTACTCAAAATTTCATACAAAATGGCCGCCCAGTTTAAATCCGGCACATTTTGAAAAATGCGAGTCAAATATTCTTTATCTACTCAAAATTTCATACAAAATGGCCGCCCAGTTCTCATCCGGCACATTTTGAAAAATGCGAGTCAAATATTCTTTATCTACTCAAAATTTCATACAAAATGGCCGCCCAGTTCTCATCCGGCACATTTTGAAAAATGCGAGTCAAATATTCTTTATCTACTCAAAATTTCATACAAAATGGCCGCCCAGTTCTCATCCGGCACATTTTGAAAAATGCGAGTCAAATGTTCTTTATCTACTCAAAATTTCATACAAAATGGCCGCCCAGTTCTCATCCGGCACATTTTGAAAAATGCGAGTTAAATATTCTTTATCTACTCAAAATTTCATACAAAATGGCCGCTCAGTTCTCATCCGGCACATTTTGAAAAGTGCGAGTCAAATATTCTTTATCTACTCAAAATTTCATACAAAATGGCCGCCCAGTTCTCATCCGGCACATTTTGAAAAATGCGAGTCAAATATTCTTTATCTACTCAAAATTTCATACAAAATGGCCGCCCAGTTTAAATCCGGCACATTTTGAAAAATGCGAGTCAAATATTCTTTATCTACTCAAAATTTCATACAAAATGGCCGCCCAGTTTAAATCCGGCACATTTTGAAAAATGCGAGTCAAATATTCTTTATCTACTCAAAATTTCATACAAAATGGCCGCCCAGTTCTCATCCGGCACATTTTGAAAAATGCGAGTCAAATATTCTTTATCTACTCAAAATTTCATACAAAATGGCCGCTCAGTTCTCATCCGGCACATTTTGAAAAATGCGAGTCAAATATTCTTTATCTACTCAAAATTTCATACAAAATGGCCGCCCAGTTTAAATCCGGCACATTTTGAAAAATGCGAGTCAAATATTCTTTATCTACTCAAAATTTCATACAAAATGGCCGCCCAGTTCTCATCCGGCACATTTTGAAAAATGCGAGTCAAATATTCTTTATCTACTCAAAATTTCATACAAAATTGCCGCCCAGTTCTCATCCGGCACATTTTGAAAAATGCGAGTCAAATATTCTTTATCTACTCAAAATTTCATACAAAATGGCCGCCCAGTTTAAATCCGGCACATTTTGAAAAATGCGAGTCAAATATTCTTTATCTACTCAAAATTTCATACAAAATGGCCGCCCAGTTCTCATCCGGCACATTTTGAAAAATGCGAGTCAAATATTCTTTATCTACTCAAAATTTCATACAAAATGGCCGCCCAGTTCTCATCCGGCACATTTTGAAAAATGCGAGTCAAATATTCTTTATCTACTCAAAATTTCATACAAAATGGCCGCCCAGTTCTCATCCGGCACATTTTGAAAAATGCGAGTCAAATATTCTTTATCTACTCAAAATTTCATACAAAATGGCCGCCCAGTTCTCATCCGGCACATTTTGAAAAATGCGAGTCAAATGTTCTTTATCTACTCAAAATTTCATACAAAATGGCCGCCCAGTTCTCATCCGGCACATTTTGAAAAATGCGAGTCAAATATTCTTTATCTACTCAAAATTTCATACAAAATGGCCGCTCAGTTCTCATCCGGCACATTTTGAAAAATGCGAGTTAAATATTCTTTATCTACTCAAAATTTCATACAAAATGGCCGCTCAGTTCTCATCCGGCACATTTTGAAAAGTGCGAGTCAAATATTCTTTATCTACTCAAAATTTCATACAAAATGGCCGCCCAGTTCTCATCCGGCACATTTTGAAAAATGCGAGTCAAATATTCTTTATCTACTCAAAATTTCATACAAAATGGCCGCCCAGTTTAAATCCGGCACATTTTGAAAAATGCGAGTCAAATATTCTTTATCTACTCAAAATTTCATACAAAATGGCCGCCCAGTTCTCATCCGGCACATTTTGAAAAATGCGAGTCAAATATTCTTTATCTACTCAAAATTTCATACAAAATGGCCGCCCAGTTCTCATCCGGCACATTTTGAAAAATGCGAGTCAAATATTCTTTATCTACTCAAAATTTCATACAAAATGGCCGCCCAGTTCTCATCCGGCACATTTTGAAAAATGCGAGTCAAATGTTCTTTATCTACTCAAAATTTCATACAAAATGGCCGCCCAGTTCTCATCCGGCACATTTTGAAAAATGCGAGTTAAATATTCTTTATCTACTCAAAATTTCATACAAAATGGCCGCTCAGTTCTCATCCGGCACATTTTGAAAAGTGCGAGTCAAATATTCTTTATCTACTCAAAATTTCATACAAAATGGCCGCCCAGTTCTCATCCGGCACATTTTGAAAAATGCGAGTCAAATATTCTTTATCTACTCAAAATTTCATACAAAATGGCCGCCCAGTTTAAATCCGGCACATTTTGAAAAATGCGAGTCAAATATTCTTTATCTACTCAAAATTTCATACAAAATGGCCGCCCAGTTCTCATCCGGCACATTTTGAAAAATGCGAGTCAAATATTCTTTATCTACTCAAAATTTCATACAAAATGGCCGCTCAGTTCTCATCCGGCACATTTTGAAAAATGCGAGTCAAATATTCTTTATCTACTCAAAATTTCATACAAAATGGCCGCCCAGTTTAAATCCGGCACATTTTGAAAAATGCGAGTCAAATATTCTTTATCTACTCAAAATTTCATACAAAATGGCCGCCCAGTTCTCATCCGGCACATTTTGAAAAATGCGAGTCAAATATTCTTTATCTACTCAAAATTTCATACAAAATGGCCGCCCAGTTCTCATCCGGCACATTTTGAAAAATGCGAGTCAAATATTCTTTATCTACTCAAAATTTCATACAAAATGGCCTCCCAGTTCTCATCCGGCACATTTTGAAAAATGCGAGTCAAATATTCTTTATCTACTCAAAATTTCATACAAAATGGCCGCCCAGTTCTCATCCGGCACATTTTGAAAAATGCGAGTCAAATATTCTTTATCTACTCAAAATTTCATACAAAATGGCCGCCCAGTTTAAATCCGGCACATTTTGAAAAATGCGAGTCAAATATTCTTTATCTACTCAAAATTTCATACAAAATGGCCGCCCAGTTCTCATCCGGCACATTTTGAAAAATGCGAGTCAAATATTCTTTATCTACTCAAAATTTCATACAAAATGGCCGCTCAGTTCTCATCCGGCACATTTTGAAAAATGCGAGTCAAATATTCTTTATCTACTCAAAATTTCATACAAAATGGCCGCTCAGTTCTCATCCGGCACATTTTGAAAAATGCGAGTTAAATATTCTTTATCTACTCAAAATTTCATACAAAATGGCCGCTCAGTTCTCATCCGGCACATTTTGAAAAGTGCGAGTCAAATATTCTTTATCTACTCAAAATTTCATACAAAATGGCCGCCCAGTTCTCATCCGGCACATTTTGAAAAATGCGAGTCAAATATTCTTTATCTACTCAAAATTTCATACAAAATGGCCGCCCAGTTTAAATCCGGCACATTTTGAAAAATGCGAGTCAAATATTCTTTATCTACTCAAAATTTCATACAAAATGGCCGCCCAGTTTAAATCCGGCACATTTTGAAAAATGCGAGTCAAATATTCTTTATCTACTCAAAATTTCATACATAATGGCCGCCCAGTTTAAATCCGGCACATTTTGAAAAATGCGAGTCAAATATTCTTTATCTACTCAAAATTTCATACAAAATGGCCGCCCAGTTCTCATCCGGCACATTTTGAAAAATGCGAGTCAAATATTCTTTATCTACTCAAAATTTCATACAAAATGGCCGCTCAGTTCTCATCCGGCACATTTTGAAAAATGCGAGTCAAATATTCTTTATCTACTCAAAATTTCATACAAAATGGCCGCCCAGTTTAAATCCGGCACATTTTGAAAAATGCGAGTCAAATATTCTTTATCTACTCAAAATTTCATACAAAATGGCCGCCCAGTTCTCATCCGGCACATTTTGAAAAATGCGAGTCAAATATTCTTTATCTACTCAAAATTTCATACAAAATGGCCGCTCAGTTCTCATCCCGCACATTTTGAAAAGTGCGAGTCAAATATTCTTTATCTACTCAAAATTTCATACAAAATTGCCGCCCAGTTCTCATCCGGCACATTTTGAAAAATGCGAGTCAAATATTCTTTATCTACTCAAAATTTCATACAAAAAGGCCGCTCAGTTCTCATCCGGCACATTTTGAAAAATGCGAGTCAAATATTCTTTATCTACTCAAAATTTCATACAAAATGGCCGCCCAGTTCTCATCCGGCACATTTTGAAAAATGCGAGTCAAATGTTCTTTATCTACTCAAAATTTCATACAAAATGGCCGCCCAGTTCTCATCCGGCACATTTTGAAAAATGCGAGTCAAATATTCTTTATCTACTCAAAATTTCATACAAAATGGCCGCCCAGTTTAAATCCGGCACATTTTGAAAAATGCGAGTCAAATATTCTTTATCTACTCAAAATTTCATACAAAATGGCCGCCCAGTTCTCATCCGGCACATTTTGAAAAATGCGAGTCAAATATTCTTTATCTACTCAAAATTTCATACAAAATGGCCGCTCAGTTCTCATCCGGCACATTTTGAAAAATGCGAGTCAAATATTCTTTATCTACTCAAAATTTCATACAAAATGGCCGCCCAGTTTAAATCCGGCACATTTTGAAAAATGCGAGTCAAATATTCTTTATCTACTCAAAATTTCATACAAAATGGCCGCCCAGTTCTCATCCGGCACATTTTGAAAAATGCGAGTCAAATATTCTTTATCTACTCAAAATTTCATACAAAAAGGCCGCTCAGTTCTCATCCGGCACATTTTGAAAAGTGCGAGTCAAATATTCTTTATCTACTCAAAATTTCATACAAAATGGCCGCTCAGTTCTCATCCGGCACATTTTGAAAAGTGCGAGTCAAATATTCTTTATCTACTCAAAATTTCATACAAAATGGCCGCCCAGTTCTCATCCGGCACATTTTGAAAAATGCGAGTCAAATATTCTTTATCTACTCAAAATTTCATACAAAATGGCCGCCCAGTTTAAATCCGGCACATTTTGAAAAATGCGAGTCAAATATTCTTTATCTACTCAAAATTTCATACAAAATGGCCGCCCAGTTCTCATCCGGCACATTTTGAAAAATGCGAGTCAAATATTCTTTATCTACTCAAAATTTCATACAAAATGGCCGCCCAGTTTAAATCCGGCACATTTTGAAAAATGCGAGTCAAATATTCTTTATCTACTCAAAATTTCATACAAAATGGCCGCCCAGTTCTCATCCGGCACATTTTGAAAAATGCGAGTCAAATATTCTTTATCTACTCAAAATTTCATACAAAATGGCCGCTCAGTTCTCATCCGGCACATTTTGAAAAATGCGAGTCAAATATTCTTTATCTACTCAAAATTTCATACAAAATGGCCGCCCAGTTTAAATCCGGCACATTTTGAAAAATGCGAGTCAAATATTCTTTATCTACTCAAAATTTCATACAAAATGGCCGCCCAGTTCTCATCCGGCACATTTTGAAAAATGCGAGTCAAATATTCTTTATCTACTCAAAATTTCATACAAAAAGGCCGCTCAGTTCTCATCCGGCACATTTTGAAAAGTGCGAGTCAAATATTCTTTATCTACTCAAAATTTCATACAAAATGGCCGCTCAGTTCTCATCCGGCACATTTTGAAAAGTGCGAGTCAAATATTCTTTATCTACTCAAAATTTCATACAAAATGGCCGCCCAGTTCTCATCCGGCACATTTTGAAAAATGCGAGTCAAATATTCTTTATCTACTCAAAATTTCATACAAAATGGCCGCCCAGTTTAAATCCGGCACATTTTGAAAAATGCGAGTCAAATATTCTTTATCTACTCAAAATTTCATACAAAATGGCCGCCCAGTTCTCATCCGGCACATTTTGAAAAATGCGAGTCAAATATTCTTTATCTACTCAAAATTTCATACAAAATGGCCGCTCAGTTCTCATCCGGCACATTTTGAAAAATGCGAGTCAAATATTCTTTATCTACTCAAAATTTCATACAAAATGGCCGCCCAGTTTAAATCCGGCACATTTTGAAAAATGCGAGTCAAATATTCTTTATCTACTCAAAATTTCATACAAAATGGCCGCCCAGTTCTCATCCGGCACATTTTGAAAAATGCGAGTCAAATATTCTTTATCTACTCAAAATTTCATACAAAAAGGCCGCTCAGTTCTCATCCGGCACATTTTGAAAAGTGCGAGTCAAATATTCTTTATCTACTCAAAATTTCATACAAAATGGCCGCCCAGTTCTCATCCGGCACATTTTGAAAAATGCGAGTCAAATATTCTTTATCTACTCAAAATTTCATACAAAATGGCCGCCCAGTTTAAATCCGGCACATTTTGAAAAATGCGAGTCAAATATTCTTTATCTACTCAAAATTTCATACAAAACGGCCGCCCAGTTCTCATCCGGCACATTTTGAAAAATGCGAGGAAAGTGAATTCTGCGCTGAAAAGGATTCAACGTTGATAACAATGGAGCTATGTGCTTTTGTTGAGAAGAGGAAATGGCTATGAGATACATCGGATAAGCGATACAAAGATGGTGATCTTCGTTCGAGGACATTCAACCAGTTTGAGGAGGAGAACTTCCTTGAGAGTATGATATTTATTTTCTTCCTTGAGAGTATGATATGTAATAACTATCTCTTGCAATCGAGTTAAATATTTTATTCTTGAATGTTTTAACTGAAAAGTCCATGCATTATAGTTTTTATTTTCAGAAGGAGCCGCTCATCGTATCTGGCTTCGCACGGTGAACCAATTTCGGAGATGGATGAGAAAACGAAATAAAGCAAGATCGGGAGACGAAGCTTCCCCTCCTGATGAGCCTTTCATCTACGCAGACGAACTTGCATTCCTTCTGAAAGCTGAGCGAGCTGCACTGAACACGTAAGTCTCGGAATTACTTAGGTGTTCTATTTATAATATATTTAAGATCCAGATCGACGAGTGTTGTCTCTACAATTGATATCGACCGTGACGATGGAAGCGAATCCGATGAAGAACTTCTAGTACGAGAGAAACTACCGAGTGCGAAAAAGGAGTTGTCTAGCAATTCTAAAGCAATTCGTGAGTTCTTTAGAATATTTATAAGAAAATTTCTAAACAGGTTGCTTTTGCACTAATGTTTTAAATGATGTGAAACCTTTTGTTTTTAGTTAATCTCTCGGGCAAGTGGAAGTTGGATTCGGGTGCTGTATGCGTAGGAACGAAGAGAACAGCGAAGAAGAAAGCAAAGAAGGAAGATGGACTCGAACAAATCATTCTTGAGAGTGAGAAGCAGATGACTGATTTGATGGTCTTACTTAAGTCGGATTCATCAGAAAAGTATTCTGATGTATCTGCAAAATCGGTGAAAACGTTAGATTCCATCCCTGCTCAGTTTAGAAGCTCGGCTTCTGACGAAGTGTACATGTTCTTGAGTAGCCTAGAGAGAAAGTACTCGAATCCTTTCCCACCATCAATTTCCTCCATTTCATGGATTGTACCCTCCTCCTAACAGCTTCACCCCTCCCCACTTATATCCACCACACCACGCTGCTCAGTCACAATCCTTCTATGTTCCACCGCCTACCAATTTATCCCATGTTCCATCCTCTTTGAATTCAAATTCTCCAGTCTCACCAGATACCGTTCATAATGCATATGATCCTAATAATCCATTCTCGTACCTAGGATAGAATACACGCTTCATACTGTTCCTTGTTCCGTTTCCACATAATGTTATGTTCTGAATTGTTTTGCACATGTTCTACAGAATGTTCAATAAATATGTTGTCAAAATATTTTTGCTTATTATCATAAACTATTAGAAGTTCAAGAAGTTCAACGAATTAATTTCATCAACCCAAATAATTGTCCTATTAACCTATATCGTTTTGGAAGTTTAATGCAAATAGTTATCATTGTTTTTAAAATCACTTTATGTTCGATTAATGACGAATTCAGTTGAAAAATATTTGACGAGGTAACTACGCTGAGAATCAGATGTAAGATTACAATTTGATGTTGTCACACGAACTAATGCAACGTTTGGTTCATCAATAAGATAATTGTGTAAGCAGCTCAGGGAATGAACAAAAGTGGGGATAAAAGTGATTTCTAAATCTAAAGGTCTTTGCAATACACGAAATCGGGATTTTAATAAACCGAAAGCATTTTCAACAACTCTCCTAGCTCGTGAAACGCGATAATTGAACATTTTTTGTTCGATGGAATGTGGTGAACGGAACGGTTTAACAATATGAATTGACGACTTAAATGCGCCATCTGCGAGAAACTGCGAATGAATTGCCTTAGAGGAATTTACAGAGAAAAGAGGCGGAGGCAGGGATAGCATGTTAGAATAGAGAGAACGTGCAAATGTGGTATTTTCAAAAATTGTAGAATCATGAAGTCTACCAGGGGCACCACAATCTATAAAGAGAAACTTGAAATTACTATCAACAACAGCTAATAAGACAATTGAGAAAAACTTTTTGTAATTAAAGTAAGAACTACCACTATTAGGAGGAGCAACAATTGGTATATGAGAACCGTCAATCGCTCCAAAGCAGGGATATTGGTAAGATGTTAAGAATTGTTGTCTAATTTTTAGCCAGTCAGAACAAGTCGAGGGGGTACAAATTAATGAGGATAATTTGGTTACAATACTATTTGACACTATCCTAAGGAGCTTACTGCAAGTTCATAAATTAATACCAATGAAAGAAGACAAAAATCGGAGGGAAGTTCCACCAGAGGAATACAAGAGAAAAATGAACAACAAATGAGCATCAGATAACGAATTGTAATATGGTTTAGTTGACATAAGAGGGGATATTAAAACGCGTTATCTGTAAGAGTGCAGGTGGGGTGGCACAACTCCGGCAAAATGATCGTCCGGGGCTCAAACTTTTAGAATATGACCACTAGGGACCAATAATCAATCAAACGAGAGTTGAAGCCAAAATATCGATTTTGACCTACAAAAATCGATAATTTTAAATTTTCGATTTCGACCTCGTGTTATAGATCATTCGAAAGAGCATCAAAAGTTTTATTAGAACCTACCTTATTGTGAAAAATAATCTCTGGAAGCGAGAGATCGATCAAAATGTACAATTTTTCGCTCATTTGCACATACATAGCCGGAACTACCCCTCTTAAAGTCACGTCCGCCCTCTAGTTCCGATATATTTTGTGCCAAATGTATCGTAGAATTTGAATAACTTATGAAATCACCATATTTTCAGTGCCCAAGAACTGAAAATATCGCTCGAAATGACGACTTTCGTCGATTTTTTTAGGTTCCGACCGATTATTCTTCACTGTTTAGTAGTGATACACTTCCAAATCGTCAAAATGATTCATATGTGGTCTTGTATAATATATATCAGTAGTTTCCACAGCGTTACAAATGCATTTTCACGTTTCAAAAATCACGCTTTTCATCACTGAAATCGTAAATTCCCCTGCTGCTAACTCACCATTCCTAATTCATTACGCGTGTTGGCTGCACAAATTATATAGTATGGACAGCCATGAATATGAATCGGTCGCAAAGACCTCCACCAATGCTTCGATGCCCCGATTTTTGATGCTCAAATATGGAAAATCGATTGCTTAGGAAATGTAAACAAACTGTTTTTGAGTTAGATTATGTGAATTTTAATGAGCTTTATGCTTGGACAATGTTTTCATATGCTAATGAATCAGAATTCAAAGAGAAAAGCACCATTATTATCCTTTCTGAAATTTCGAATTTTTCGAAATACGAAAATTTTCATTTTTGTAAAATCTCGAAATCTGACATCTTTTCGTTAATTTCAGATTAATCTGCATGCGAAATTTTTTTCAAATATATAACTCATTGAAATTCACATAATCTAGCTCACAAACGGTTTGTGTACATTTCTGAAGAAATCAATTTTCCATATTTGAGCATCAAAAATCGGGGCATCAAAGCATTGGTGGAGGTGAATTAGGAATGATGAATTAGCAGCAGGGGAATTTTGGATTTCAGTTATGAAAAGCGTGATTTTTTGAAACATGAAAATGCATTTGTAACGCTGTGGAAACTACTGATATATTTTATACAAAACCACATATGAATCATTTTGACGATTTGGAAGTGTATCACTACTAAACAGTGAAGAATAATCGGTCGGAACCTGAAAAAAATCGACGAAAGTCATCATTTCGAGCGATATTTTCATTTCTTGGGCACTGAAAATATGATGATTTCATAAATTATTCAAATTCTACGATACATTTGGCACAAAATATATCGGAACTGGAGGGCGGACGTGACTTTAAGAGGGGTAGTTCCGGCTATGTATGTGCAAATGAGCGAAAATTTGCACATTTTGATCGATTTCTCGCTTTCAGAAACATTATTTTTCACGATAAGGTGGGTTCTAGTATAACTTTCGATGCTCTTTCGAATGATCTATAACACGAGGTCGAAATCGAAAATTTAAAATTATCGATTTTTGTAGGTCAAAATCGATATTTTGGATTCAACTCTCGTTTGATTGATTATTGGTCCCTAGTGGTCATATTCTGAAAGTTTGAGCCCCGGGCGATCATTTTGCCGGAGTTGTGCCACTATCTCACCCTTTCACTGCGTTCTTACGGAGAACGCGTTTTAAAGAAAGCAACGAGTCAAATTTAACAACTGTAAAACGGGTAAGTTTCAAAAACTGATGGGCAGATTCCCTAGATTTTACATAATTTTCCTTGAAACGGATATTTCTATCTTTTCTCTCTTCTGCACGTAGTCTTGCTTGACTTTGCCGCGTTAGTAGTATCTTGGCAGCGTCAATACGACGACGAAGTACAGCAACCGCCGTCAGAATTGTGCGCCTTCTAATTGCGGTCATTCATCTGCAAGAAAATTAATTAAAAGTGTTGCGATAAATAGCTAAAACTTTCCATATCAACAGTCTTACCCACCGCTAACGGTTACGGTAGCTTTCGGTTGCGCTATGGATAATGTATTCAGATATGCATCTATGTGGTGACACATAATCTTACCTAATCGACGGGTTACGGTAGCGCACCGATGATGTTTATGGTAAGCAGTCAATAGCAATGACTGAATCAGCCGAAAAGGTGCACGACCTAATCGAACAAAGACAAGGGCAAGGGCAATCATAACGAAACATTGGTATAAATTTGGAAAGAATAATAAGCATATAGTTGAACCAACCTTTGGTGCTTCCCACGGCGGAAAATCTTCAATCCACCTGGTGAGACTTCGTAGTTCTCGAAGGAGACACACTCGTTCTTGGTGAGAACCCTGCGGAAGCGATATTTAGCGAAAATATTTAAAAGAGAACGTGTAGGAAGGGAGCCGTAGCTGAAAAGGTGGTCAGGAAACGTAAAACACCGAGTCTATGTCGAAATAGCACTAGTAGTTGGTGAACAGAAGGGAAAATGATAATATCGGGAAAGATGGAACAAACCTTTGTGTTCCTCCTGCGATCGCGGCTCGAATTAAGCTTGGTAGGCTGCCATACCGTACTGAAATGGTGCGCGTGCATCAGTAGAGCAAGTTTATTAAGTATTAAACACAATAATGAAGTAAGAAAAATCGATAATCGACGAAAAACCGACGATCTCCCCGCAACGCAGACCCAAACTTGGCTAATTGCCAGACGATTTTTCTTACAGTAACCTGTATGAGACTCTAGGGGAAATCCGTGCAGGATATTTTGACTTATGTTCTCCGGACCTTTTCCAATGTCATTTCCGAGGTAAAAAATTAACACAATTTTTTACTTTTCCGTTTTCTTTTCCAGGATTTTAACACCACATTAAAGGACATTTTTTCCATTCATTTATCCCCTTTGCATTCACAGTGAGCGGTTGTATCATGTCCCACCTCTGCAACATCTGCAATTCCCAATATCCTGCCCTTGAAAAGCATATGGCCGAAAAGCATCCAAAACTCTACTGTATTACCTGCAATCGGCTATTTTCGTCGGCCTTCTCCCGTAAGCGTCATGAAAACGTCCATAGCAAGGAGGTCAGCAATACAAACGAAACTAACGAAGCGAGCGTAGCAAAGCCAATCAACAAGGAAGAATTGGTATGCAGCCTTGGCATCTACAAAAGACCAGCTGATGGAACTATTTCAGTCAAGATTCGCCGCCATGAATAGTCGCATTTCTCGCAATTCGGACTTTCTTCTAAAAGTTCTTCGTCATACTTGATCAGCCATCAAACAAGCAAGCAATTCAGAAATTGGTTGCCTTGTCGAATTACCGTTCAACATCCATAAAATTGCATTTAATCGTTCCGAAAGAAACGCAATTGTCCATTTTCTTCCAATAATTCGATATATTGGCAAGTGTCGAGACGCTGATAAGGCCCGAGACCTTCTATTAACCTTTGCCCATCACTTTATTCGCGAAACTATTCAAGTTGTACTTTCTGCCAAATGATGAAGCATACTTCCCGAGTTCAGCCGTTTGTCGCAGTTACGCAAAAAGAAGCAAATGCAATCGATATGGAAAGAAGACTAGACGGCATTATTCTTCGAAAGGATATTGGCCCTCATAAAAAAAAATGAGGCTATATCAAGACAGACTAGCTCGTCTAATCAACTACAGAAAGGAGAATGACCTGAAAGACGATCGATCTGAACCAACAACTACCACTCCAGACGTTTCCCTACCGTTAATTGACTTTTACTCTCAACAACCGACCGAGCAAGATGTTTTTTCCACTGACTTTCCGCCAACTACTGAAAGTTATGAAGATTTTAGCGAAAACTCGCCAACAAAGTTTTTTCCCCTGCCAACCTTTCATATCATATCATATCATATTTATCCTGACGTCAGGCACAATGGTCCTGCAGGAGGGTGACTTCAGTGTGGAGGGAATGGGGATCTTCGGTCTCAGAGCGTCATTAGGTCAAGGGATGGGATCTTCTTTGGCTTCTCTGGTCAACTGTAGGGACGATCGTGACGGATCTCCGTTGAGCATCGAAGTAGATCATCCTGCCGCCGAACACCTGACTTGCGCCGGTTAGGAACTCACAACGCAGACAGCGGGGCTTTCTTGACGGTAGATCACTCGAGACGATGGGAATCCGTCCGTGCTCCTCCTCTTGAAGTGTACCAAGTAGGCGATACTCTCCGGGTTGCCCAAGCTGACGGAAGAGGATTCCCCAAACTAGGTCGGAAAAGAGCGGGGTCAGGGACGACCGCCCATCACGAGCGCTAGAATGGAGAATGGAGAATGGAGAATGGAGAATGGAGAATGGAGAATGGAGAATGGAGAATACCTTTAGACCTCCTAAAAAAATCGCAACGCCCATTCCCCAGTCTAAGCGAAAAAAAGTTGAAAAGCCACCTTGTCCTAGAGCCCAGCCTGCAAAAATAGCTCCAGTTATAACTGGATTGGCAAACAAAAAGGCCAGGCCTGCCCAACAAAACGAAGTTCTTCCTAGCTGGGCAAGACCTACAAAGTCTTCGCGTCTACAACGTGTTCAATCAGGAACTGGCAAACGACTTTACATAAGGATTTGGCCTTGAATTGTTTTCATTAATCATGTTGAAAAAGTTATTCTATAACCTTGACGAACCTACAGCATTTTCTTCCCACGGACCGTTGCAAAAAGCAAGCAAACTATCAAACAAAAAAATCACAAATTTTCTAGAATCCCAGCCGGTATACTCGCGACATAAACAAGTTAGATACAAGTTTCCCCGTCGTCAAACTCGAGGCGAATTTGTATGTCGATCCAGTCAGTGGAAAAAACATCTTGCTCGGTCGGTTGTTGAGAGTAAAAGTCAATTAACGGTAGGGAAACGTCTGGAGTGGTAGTTGTTGGTTCAGATCGATCGTCTTTCAGGTCATTCTCCTTTCTGTAGTTGATTAGACGAGCTAGTCTGTCTTGATATAGCCTCATTTTTGTATGAGGGCCAATATCCTTTCGAAGAATAATGCCGTCTAGTCTTCTTTCCATATCGATTGCATTTGCTTCTTTTTGCGTAACTGCGACAAACGGCTGAACTCGGGAAGTATGCTTCATCATTTGGCAGAAAGTACAACTTGAATAGTTTCGCGAATAAAGTGATGGGCAAAGGTTAATAGAAGGTCTCGGGCCTTATCAGCGTCTCGACACTTGCCAATATATCGAATTATTGGAAGAAAATGGACAATTGCGTTTCTTTCGGAACGATTAAATGCAATTTTATGGATGTTGAACGGTAATTCGACAAGGCAACCAATTTCTGAATTGCTTGCTTGTTTGATGGCTGATCGAGTATGACGAAGAACTTTTAGAAGAAAGTCCGAATTGCGAGAAATGCGACTATTCATGGCGGCGAATCTTGACTGAAATAGTTCCATCAGCTGGTCTTTTGTAGATGCCAAGGCTGCATACCAATTCTTCCTTGTTGATTGGCTTTGCTACGCTCGCTTCGTTAGTTTCGTTTGTATTGCTGACCTCCTTGCTATGGACGTTTTCATGACGCTTACGGGAGAAGGCCGACGAAAATAGCCGATTGCAGGTAATACAGTAGAGTTTTGGATGCTTTTCGGCCATATGCTTTTCAAGGGCAGGATATTGGGAATTGCAGATGTTGCAGAGGTGGGACATGATACAACCGCTCACTGTGAATGCAAAGGGGATAAATGAATGGAAAAAATGTCCTTTAATGTGGTGTTAAAATCCTGGAAAAGAAAACGGAAAAGTAAAAAATTGTGTTAATTTTTTACCTCGGAAATGACATGGGAAAAGGTCCGGAGAACATAAGTCAAAATATCCTGCACGGATTTCCCCTAGAGTCTCATACAGGTTACTGTAAGAAAAATCGTCTGGCAATTAGCCAAGTTTGGGTCTGCGTTGCGGGGAGATCGTCGGTTTTTCGTCGATTATCGATTTTTCTTACTTCATTATTGTGTTTAATGCTTAATAAACTTGCTCTACTGATGCACGCGCACCATTTCAGTACGGTATGGCAGCCTACCAAGCTTAATTCGAGCCGCGATCGCAGGAGGAACACAAAGGTTTGTTCCATCTTTCCCGATATTATCATTTTCCCTTCTGTTCACCAACTACTAGTGCTATTTCGACATAGACTCGGTGTTTTACGTTTCCTGACCACCTTTTCAGCTACGGCTCCCTTCCTACACGTTCTCTTTTAAATATTTTCGCTAAATATCGCTTCCGCAGGGTTCTCACCAAGAACGAGTGTGTCTCCTTCGAGAACTACGAAGTCTCACCAGGTGGATTGAAGATTTTCCGCCGTGGGAAGCACCAAAGGTTGGTTCAACTATATGCTTATTATTCTTTCCAAATTTATACCAATGTTTCGTTATGATTGCCCTTGCCCTTGTCTTTGTTCGATTAGGTCGTGCACCTTTTCGGCTGATTCAGTCATTGCTATTGACTGCTTACCATAAACATCATCGGTGCGCTACCGTAACCCGTCGATTAGGTAAGATTATGTGTCACCACATAGATGCATATCTGAATACATTATCCATAGCGCAACCGAAAGCTACCGTAACCGTTAGCGGTGGGTAAGACTGTTGATATGGAAAGTTTTAGCTATTTATCGCAACACTTTTAATTAATTTTCTTGCAGATGAATGACCGCAATTAGAAGGCGCACAATTCTGACGGCGGTTGCTGTACTTCGTCGTCGTATTGACGCTGCCAAGATACTACTAACGCGGCAAAGTCAAGCAAGACTACGTGCAGAAGAGAGAAAAGATAGAAATATCCGTTTCAAGGAAAATTATGTAAAATCTAGGGAATCTGCCCATGTGTTTTTGAAACTTACCCGTTTTACAGTTGTTAAATTTGACTCGTTGCTTTCTTTAAAACGCGTTCTCCGTAAGAACGCAGTGAAAGGGTGAGATA
Organism: Pristionchus mayeri; assembly: GCA_036245805.1. NCBI lineage: Eukaryota > Metazoa > Nematoda > Chromadorea > Rhabditida > Neodiplogasteridae > Pristionchus > Pristionchus mayeri. Next base: position 45,570,669 of record BTRK01000006.1, read on the forward strand.
GTGGCACAACTCCGGCAAAATGATCGCCCGGGGCTCAAACTTTCAGAATATGACCACTAGGGACCAATAATCAATCAAACGAGAGTTGAATCCAAAATATCGATTTTGACCTACAAAAATCGATAATTTTAAATTTTCGATTTCGACCTCGTGTTATAGATCATTCGAAAGAGCATCGAAAGTTATACTAGAACCCACCTTATCGTGAAAAATAATGTTTCTGAAAGCGAGAAATCGATCAAAATGTGCAAATTTTCGCTCATTTGCACATACATAGCCGGAACTACCCCTCTTAAAGTCACGTCCGCCCTCCAGTTCCGATATATTTTGTGCCAAATGTATCGTAGAATTTGAATAATTTATGAAATCATCATATTTTCAGTGCCCAAGAAATGAAAATATCGCTCGAAATGATGACTTTCGTCGATTTTTTTCAGGTTCCGACCGATTATTCTTCACTGTTTAGTAGTGATACACTTCCAAATCGTCAAAATGATTCATATGTGGTTTTGTATAACATATATCAGTAGTTTCCACAGCGTTACAAATGCATTTTCATGTTTCAAAAAATCACGCTTTTCATAACTGAAATCGAAAATCCCCGTGCTGCTAATTCATCATTCCTAATTCACCTCCACCAATGCTTTGATGCCCCGATTTTTGATGCTCAAATATGGAAAATTGATTTCTTCAGAAATGTACACAAACCGTTTGTGAGCTAGATTATGTGAATTTCAATGAGTTATATATTTGAAAAAAATTTCGCATGCAGATTAATCTGAAATTAACGAAAAGATGTCAGATTTCGAGATTTTACAAAAATGAAAATTTTCGTATTTCGAAAAATTCGAAATTTCAGAAAGGATAATAATGGTGCTTTTCTCTTTGAATTCTGATTCATTAGCATATGAAAACATTGTCCAAGCATAAAGCTCATTAAAATTCACATAATCTAACTCAAAAACAGTTTGTTTACATTTCCTAAGCAATCGATTTTCCATATTTGAGCATCAAAAATCGGGGCATCGAAGCATTGGTGGAGGTCTTTGCGACCGATTCATATTCATGGCTGTCCATACTATATAATTTGTGCAGCCAACACGCGTAATGAATTAGGAATGGTGAGTTAGCAGCAGGGGAATTTACGATTTCAGTGATGAAAAGCGTGATTTTTGAAACGTGAAAATGCATTTGTAACGCTGTGGAAACTACTGATATATATTATACAAGACCACATATGAATCATTTTGACGATTTGGAAGTGTATCACTACTAAACAGTGAAGAATAATCGGTCGGAACCTAAAAAAATCGACGAAAGTCGTCATTTCGAGCGATATTTTCAGTTCTTGGGCACTGAAAATATGGTGATTTCATAAGTTATTCAAATTCTACGATACATTTGGCACAAAATATATCGGAACTAGAGGGCGGACGTGACTTTAAGAGGGGTAGTTCCGGCTATGTATGTGCAAATGAGCGAAAAATTGTACATTTTGATCGATCTCTCGCTTCCAGAGATTATTTTTCACAATAAGATAGGTTCTAATAAAACTTTTGATGCTCTTTCGAATGATCTATAACACGAGGTCGAAATCGAAAATTTAAAATTATCGATTTTTGCAGGTCAAAATCGATATTTTGGCTTCAACTCTCGTTTGATTGATTATTGGTCCCTAGTGGTCATATTCTAAAAGTTTGAGCCCCGGACGATCATTTTGCCGGAGTTGTGCCACCCCACCTGCACTCTTACAGATAACGCGTTTTAATATCCCCTCTTATGTCAACTAAACCATATTACAATTCGTTATCTGATGCTCATTTGTTGTTCATTTTTCTCTTGTATTCCTCTGGTGGAACTTCCCTCCGATTTTTGTCTTCTTTCATTGGTATTAATTTATGAACTTGCAGTAAGCTCCTTAGGATAGTGTCAAATAGTATTGTAACCAAATTATCCTCATTAATTTGTACCCCCTCGACTTGTTCTGACTGGCTAAAAATTAGACAACAATTCTTAACATCTTACCAATATCCCTGCTTTGGAGCGATTGACGGTTCTCATATACCAATTGTTGCTCCTCCTAATAGTGGTAGTTCTTACTTTAATTACAAAAAGTTTTTCTCAATTGTCTTATTAGCTGTTGTTGATAGTAATTTCAAGTTTCTCTTTATAGATTGTGGTGCCCCTGGTAGACTTCATGATTCTACAATTTTTGAAAATACCACATTTGCACGTTCTCTCTATTCTAACATGCTATCCCTGCCTCCGCCTCTTTTCTCTGTAAATTCCTCTAAGGCAATTCACTCGCAGTTTCTCGCAGATGGCGCATTTAAGTCGTCAATTCATATTGTTAAACCGTTCCGTTCACCACATTCCATCGAACAAAAAATGTTCAATTATCGCGTTTCACGAGCTAGGAGAGTTGTTGAAAATGCTTTCGGTTTATTAAAATCCCGATTTCGTGTATTGCAAAGACCTTTAGATTTAGAAATCACTTTTATCCCCACTTTTGTTCATTCCCTGAGCTGCTTACCCAATTATCTTATTGATGAACCAAACGTTGCATTAGTTCGTGTGACAACATCAAATTGTAATCTTACATCTGATTCTCAGCGTAGTTACCTCGTCAAATATTTTTCAACTGAATTCGTCATTAATCGAACATAAAGTGATTTTAAAAACAATGATAACTATTTGCATTAAACTTCCAAAACGATATAGGTTAATAGGACAATTATTTGGGTTGATGAAATTAATTCGTTGAACTTCTTGAACTTCTAATAGTTTATGATAATAAGCAAAAATATTTTGACAACATATTTATTGAACATTCTGTAGAACATGTGCAAAACAATTCAGAACATAACATTATGTGGAAACGGAACAAGGAACAGTATGAAGCGTGTATTCTATCCTAGGTACGAGAATGGATTATTAGGATCATATGCATTATGAACGGTATCTGGTGAGACTGGAGAATTTGAATTCAAAGAGGATGGAACATGGGATAAATTGGTAGGCGGTGGAACATAGAAGGATTGTGACTGAGCAGCGTGGTGTGGTGGATATAAGTGGGGAGGGGTGAAGCTGTTAGGAGGAGGGTACAATCCATGAAATGGAGGAAATTGATGGTGGGAAAGGATTCGAGTACTTTCTCTCTAGGCTACTCAAGAACATGTACACTTCGTCAGAAGCCGAGCTTCTAAACTGAGCAGGGATGGAATCTAACGTTTTCACCGATTTTGCAGATACATCAGAATACTTTTCTGATGAATCCGACTTAAGTAAGACCATCAAATCAGTCATCTGCTTCTCACTCTCAAGAATGATTTGTTCGAGTCCATCTTCCTTCTTTGCTTTCTTCTTCGCTGTTCTCTTCGTTCCTACGCATACAGCACCCGAATCCAACTTCCACTTGCCCGAGAGATTAACTAAAAACAAAAGGTTTCACATCATTTAAAACATTAGTGCAAAAGCAACCTGTTTAGAAATTTTCTTATAAATATTCTAAAGAACTCACGAATTGCTTTAGAATTGCTAGACAACTCCTTTTTCGCACTCGGTAGTTTCTCTCGTACTAGAAGTTCTTCATCGGATTCGCTTCCATCGTCACGGTCGATATCAATTGTAGAGACAACACTCGTCGATCTGGATCTTAAATATATTATAAATAGAACACCTAAGTAATTCCGAGACTTACGTGTTCAGTGCAGCTCGCTCAGCTTTCAGAAGGAATGCAAGTTCGTCTGCGTAGATGAAAGGCTCATCAGGAGGGGAAGCTTCGTCTCCCGATCTTGCTTTATTTCGTTTTCTCATCCATCTCCGAAATTGGTTCACCGTGCGAAGCCAGATACGATGAGCGGCTCCTTCTGAAAATAAAAACTATAATGCATGGACTTTTCAGTTAAAACATTCAAGAATAAAATATTTAACTCGATTGCAAGAGATAGTTATTACATATCATACTCTCAAGGAAGAAAATAAATATCATACTCTCAAGGAAGTTCTCCTCCTCAAACTGGTTGAATGTCCTCGAACGAAGATCACCATCTTTGTATCGCTTATCCGATGTATCTCATAGCCATTTCCTCTTCTCAACAAAAGCACATAGCTCCATTGTTATCAACGTTGAATCCTTTTCAGCGCAGAATTCACTTTCCTCGCATTTTTCAAAATGTGCCGGATGAGAACTGGGCGGCCGTTTTGTATGAAATTTTGAGTAGATAAAGAATATTTGACTCGCATTTTTCAAATGTGCCGGATTTAAACTGGGCGGCCATTTTGTATGAAATTTTGAGTAGATAAAGAATATTTGACTCGCATTTTTCAAAATGTGCCGGATGAGAACTGGGCGGCCATTTTGTATGAAATTTTGAGTAGATAAAGAATATTTGACTCGCACTTTTCAAAATGTGCCGGATGAGAACTGAGCGGCCTTTTTGTATGAAATTTTGAGTAGATAAAGAATATTTGACTCGCATTTTCAAAATGTGCCGGATGAGAACTGGGCGGCCATTTTGTATGAAATTTTGAGTAGATAAAGAATATTTGACTCGCATTTTTCAAAATGTGCCGGATTTAAACTGGGCGGCCATTTTGTATGAAATTTTGAGTAGATAAAGAATATTTGACTCGCATTTTTCAAAATGTGCCGGATGAGAACTGAGCGGCCATTTTGTATGAAATTTTGAGTAGATAAAGAATATTTGACTCGCATTTTTCAAAATGTGCCGGATGAGAACTGGGCGGCCATTTTGTATGAAATTTTGAGTAGATAAAGAATATTTGACTCGCATTTTTCAAAATGTGCCGGATTTAAACTGGGCGGCCATTTTGTATGAAATTTTGAGTAGATAAAGAATATTTGACTCGCATTTTTCAAAATGTGCCGGATGAGAACTGGGCGGCCATTTTGTATGAAATTTTGAGTAGATAAAGAATATTTGACTCGCACTTTTCAAAATGTGCCGGATGAGAACTGAGCGGCCATTTTGTATGAAATTTTGAGTAGATAAAGAATATTTAACTCGCATTTTTCAAAATGTGCCGGATGAGAACTGAGCGGCCATTTTGTATGAAATTTTGAGTAGATAAAGAATATTTGACTCGCATTTTCAAAATGTGCCGGATGAGAACTGGGCGGCCATTTTGTATGAAATTTTGAGTAGATAAAGAACATTTGACTCGCATTTTTCAAAATGTGCCGGATGAGAACTGGGCGGCCATTTTGTATGAAATTTTGAGTAGATAAAGAATATTTGACTCGCATTTTTCAAAATGTGCCGGATGAGAACTGGGCGGCCATTTTGTATGAAATTTTGAGTAGATAAAGAATATTTGACTCGCATTTTTCAAAATGTGCCGGATGAGAACTGAGCGGCCTTTTTGTATGAAATTTTGAGTAGATAAGGAATATTTGACTCGCATTTTTCAAAATGTGCCGGATGAGAACTGGGCGGCAATTTTGTATGAAATTTTGAGTAGATAAAGAATATTTGACTCGCACTTTTCAAAATGTGCGGGATGAGAACTGAGCGGCCATTTTGTATGAAATTTTGAGTAGATAAAGAATATTTGACTCGCATTTTTCAAAATGTGCCGGATGAGAACTGGGCGGCCATTTTGTATGAAATTTTGAGTAGATAAAGAATATTTGACTCGCATTTTTCAAAATGTGCCGGATTTAAACTGGGCGGCCATTTTGTATGAAATTTTGAGTAGATAAAGAATATTTGACTCGCATTTTTCAAAATGTGCCGGATGAGAACTGAGCGGCCATTTTGTATGAAATTTTGAGTAGATAAAGAATATTTGACTCGCATTTTTCAAAATGTGCCGGATGAGAACTGGGCGGCCATTTTGTATGAAATTTTGAGTAGATAAAGAATATTTGACTCGCATTTTTCAAAATGTGCCGGATTTAAACTGGGCGGCCATTTTGTATGAAATTTTGAGTAGATAAAGAATATTTGACTCGCATTTTTCAAAATGTGCCGGATGAGAACTGGGCGGCCATTTTGTATGAAATTTTGAGTAGATAAAGAATATTTGACTCGCATTTTTCAAAATGTGCCGGATGAGAACTGGGAGGCCATTTTGTATGAAATTTTGAGTAGATAAAGAATATTTGACTCGCATTTTTCAAAATGTGCCGGATGAGAACTGGGCGGCCATTTTGTATGAAATTTTGAGTAGATAAAGAATATTTGACTCGCATTTTTCAAAATGTGCCGGATGAGAACTGGGCGGCCATTTTGTATGAAATTTTGAGTAGATAAAGAATATTTGACTCGCATTTTTCAAAATGTGCCGGATTTAAACTGGGCGGCCATTTTGTATGAAATTTTGAGTAGATAAAGAATATTTGACTCGCATTTTTCAAAATGTGCCGGATGAGAACTGAGCGGCCATTTTGTATGAAATTTTGAGTAGATAAAGAATATTTGACTCGCATTTTTCAAAATGTGCCGGATGAGAACTGGGCGGCCATTTTGTATGAAATTTTGAGTAGATAAAGAATATTTGACTCGCATTTTTCAAAATGTGCCGGATGAGAACTGGACGGCCATTTTGTATGAAATTTTGAGTAGATAAAGAATATTTGACTCGCATTTTTCAAAATGTGCCGGATGAGAACTGGGCGGCCATTTTGTATGAAATTTTGAGTAGATAAAGAATATTTGACTCGCATTTTTCAAAATGTGCCGGATGAGAACTGGGCGGCCATTTTGTATGAAATTTTGAGTAGATAAAGAATATTTGACTCGCATTTTTCAAAATGTGCCGGATGAGAACTGGGCGGCCATTTTGTATGAAATTTTGAGTAGAAAAGAATATTTGATTCGCATTTTCAAAATGTGCCGGATGAGAACTGGGCGGCCATTTTGTATGAAATTTTGAGTAGATAAAGAATATTTGACTCGCATTTTTCAAAATGTGCCGGATGAGAACTGGGCGGCCATTTTGTATGAAATTTTGAGTAGATAAAGAATATTTAACTCGCATTTTTCAAAATGTGCCGGATGAGAACTGGGCGGCCATTTTGTATGAAATTTTGAGTAGATAAAGAATATTTGACTCGCATTTTTCAAAATGTGCCGGATGAGAACTGGGCGGCCATTTTGTATGAAATTTTGAGTAGAAAAGAATATTTGACTCGCATTTTTCAAAATGTGCCGGATGAGAACTGGGCGGCCATTTTGTATGAAATTTTGAGTAGATAAAGAATATTTGACCTCGCATTTTTCAAAATGTGCCGGATGAGAACTGGGCAGCCATTTTGTATGAAATTTTGAGTAGATAAAGAATATTTGACTCGCATTTTTCAAAATGTGCCGGATGAGAACTGGGCGGCCATTTTGTATGAAATTTTGAGTAGATAAAGAATATTTGACTCGCATTTTTCAAAATGTGCCGGATGAGAACTGGGCGGCCATTTTGTATGAAATTTTGAGTAGATAAAGAATATTTGACTCGCATTTTTCAAAATGTGCCGGATGAGAACTGGGCGGCCATTTTGTATGAAATTTTGAGTAGAAAAGAATATTTGATTCGCATTTTTCAAAATGTGCCGGATGAGAACTGGGCGGCCATTTTGTATGAAATTTTGAGTAGATAAAGAATATTTGACTCGCATTTTTCAAAATGTGCCGGATGAGAACTGGGCGGCCATTTTGTATGAAATTTTGAGTAGATAAAGAATATTTAACTCGCATTTTTCAAAATGTGCCGGATGAGAACTGGGCGGCCATTTTGTATGAAATTTTGAGTAGATAAAGAATATTTGACTCGCATTTTTCAAAATGTGCCGGATGAGAACTGGGCGGCCATTTTGTATGAAATTTTGAGTAGAAAAGAATATTTGACTCGCATTTTTCAAAATGTGCCGGATGAGAACTGGGCGGCCATTTTGTATGAAATTTTGAGTAGATAAAGAATATTTGACTCGCATTTTTCAAAATGTGCCGGATGAGAACTGGGCGGCCATTTTGTATGAAATTTTGAGTAGATAAAGAATATTTGACTCGCATTTTTCAAAATGTGCCGGATTTGAACTGGGCGGCCATTTTGTATGAAATTTTGAGTAGATAAAGAATATTTGACTCGCATTTTTCAAAATGTGCCGGATGAGAACTGGGCGGCCATTTTGTATGAAATTTTGAGTAGATAAAGAATATTTGACTCGCATTTTTCAAAATGTGCCGGATGAGAACTGGGCGGCCATTTTGTATGAAAATTTTGAGTAGATAAAGAATATTTGACTCGCATTTTTCAAAATGTGCCGGATGAGAACTGGGCGGCCATTTTGTATGAAATTTTGAGTAGATAAAGAATATTTGACTCGCATTTTTCAAAATGTGCCGGATTTGAACTGGGCGGCCATTTTGTATGAAATTTTGAGTAGAAAAAGAATATTTGATTCGCATTTTTCAAAATGTGCCGGATGAGAACTGGGCGGCCATTTTGTATGAAATTTTGAGTAGATAAAGAATATTTGACTCGCATTTTTCAAAATGTGCCGGATGAGAACTGGGCGGCCATTTTGTATGAAATTTTGAGTAGATAAAGAATATTTGACTCGCATTTTTCAAAATGTGCCGGATGAGAACTGGGCGGCCATTTTGTATGAAATTTTGAGTAGATAAAGAATATTTGACTCGCATTTTTCAAAATGTGCCGGATGAGAACTGGGCGGCCATTTTGTATGAATTTTGAGTAGATAAAGAATATTTGACTCGCATTTTTAAAAATGTGCCGGATGAGAACTGGGCGGCCATTTTGTATGAAATTTTGAGTAGATAAAGAATATTTGACTCGCATTTTTCAAAATGTGCCGGATGAGAACTGGGCGGCCATTTTGTATGAAATTTTGAGTAGAAAAGAATATTTGATTCGCATTTTTCAAAATGTGCCGGATGAGAACTGGGCGGCCATTTTGTATGAAATTTTGAGTAGAAAAGAATATTTGATTCGCATTTTTCAAAATGTGCCGGATGAGAACTGGGCGGCCATTTTGTATGAAATTTTGAGTAGATAAAGAATATTTAACTCGCATTTTTCAAAATGTGCCGGATGAGAACTGGGCGGCCATTTTGTATGAAATTTTGAGTAGATAAAGAATATTTGACTCGCATTTTTCAAAATGTGCCGGATGAGAACTGGGCGGCCATTTTGTATGAAATTTTGAGTAGAAAAGAATATTTGATTCGCATTTTTCAAAATGTGCCGGATGAGAACTGGGCGGCCATTTTGTATGAAATTTTGAGTAGATAAAGAATATTTGACTCGCATTTTTCAAAATGTGCCGGATGAGAACTGGGCGGCCATTTTGTATGAAATTTTGAGTAGAAAAGAATATTTGACTCGCATTTTTCAAAATGTGCCGGATGAGAACTGGGCGGCCATTTTGTATGAAATTTTGAGTAGATAAAGAATATTTGACTCGCATTTTTCAAATGTGCCGGATGAGAACTGGGCGGCCATTTTGTATGAAATTTTGAGTAGATAAAGAATATTTGACTCGCATTTTTCAAAATGTGCCGGATTTGAACTGGGCGGCCATTTTGTATGAAATTTTGAGTAGATAAAGAATATTTGACTCGCATTTTTCAAATGTGCCGGATGAGAACTGGGCGGCCATTTTGTATGAAATTTTGAGTAGATAAAGAATATTTGACTCGCATTTTTCAAAATGTGCCGGATGAGAACTGGGCGGCCATTTTGTATGAAATTTTGAGTAGATAAAGAATATTTGACTCGCATTTTTCAAAATGTGCCGGATTTGAACTGGACGGCCATTTTGTATGAAATTTTGAGTAGAAAAGAATATTTGATTCGCATTTTTCAAAATGTGCCGGATGAGAACTGGGCGGCCATTTTGTATGAAATTTTGAGTAGATAAAGAATATTTGACTCGCATTTTTCAAAATGTGCCGGATGAGAACTGGGGCGGCCATTTTGTATGAAATTTTGAGTAGATAAAGAATATTTGACTCGCATTTTTAAAAATGTGCCGGATGAGAACTGGCGGCCATTTTGTATGAAATTTTGAGTAGATAAAGAATATTTGACTCGCATTTTTCAAAATGTGCCGGATGAGAACTGGGCGGCCATTTTGTATGAAATTTTGAGTAGAAAAGAATATTTGATTCGCATTTTTCAAAATGTGCCGGATGAGAACTGGGCGGCCATTTTGTATGAAATTTTGAGTAGAAAAGAATATTTGATTCGCATTTTTCAAAATGTGCCGGATGAGAACTGGGCGGCCATTTTGTATGAAATTTTGAGTAGATAAAGAATATTTAACTCGCATTTTTCAAAATGTGCCGGATGAGAACTGGGCGGCCATTTTGTATGAAATTTTGAGTAGATAAAGAATATTTGACTCGCATTTTTCAAAATGTGCCGGATGAGAACTGGGCGGCCATTTTGTATGAAATTTTGAGTAGAAAAGAATATTTGATTCGCATTTTTCAAAATGTGCCGGATGAGAACTGGGCGGCCATTTTGTATGAAATTTTGAGTAGATAAAGAATATTTGACTCGCATTTTTCAAAATGTGCCGGATGAGAACTGGGCGGCCATTTTGTATGAAATTTTGAGTAGAAAAGAATATTTGACTCGCATTTTTCAAAATGTGCCGGATGAGAACTGGGCGGCCATTTTGTATGAAATTTTGAGTAGATAAAGAATATTTGACTCGCATTTTTCAAAATGTGCCGGATGAGAACTGGGCGGCCATTTTGTATGAAATTTTGAGTAGATAAAGAATATTTGACTCGCATTTTTCAAAATGTGCCGGATTTGAACTGGGCGGCCATTTTGTATGAAATTTTGAGTAGATAAAGAATATTTGACTCGCATTTTTCAAAATGTGCCGGATGAGAACTGGGCGGCCATTTTGTATGAAATTTTGAGTAGATAAAGAATATTTGACTCGCATTTTTCAAAATGTGCCGGATGAGAACTGGGCGGCCATTTTGTATGAAATTTTGAGTAGATAAAGAATATTTGACTCGCATTTTTCAAAATGTGCCGGATTTGAACTGGACGGCCATTTTGTATGAAATTTTGAGTAGAAAAGAATATTTGATTCGCATTTTTCAAAATGTGCCGGATGAGAACTGGGCGGCCATTTTGTATGAAATTTTGAGTAGATAAAGAATATTTGACTCGCATTTTTCAAAATGTGCCGGATGAGAACTGGGCGGCCATTTTGTATGAAATTTTGAGTAGATAAAGAATATTTGACTCGCATTTTTCAAAATGTGCCGGATGAGAACTGGGCGGGCCATTTTGTATGAAATTTTGAGTAGAAAAGAATATTTGACTCGCATTTTTCAAAATGTGCCGGATGAGAACTGGGCGGCCATTTTGTATGAAATTTTGAGTAGATAAAGAATATTTGACTCGCATTTTTCAAAATGTGCCGGATGAGAACTGGGCGGCCATTTTGTATGAAATTTTGAGTAGATAAAGAATATTTGACTCGCATTTTTCAAAATGTGCCGGATGAGAACTGGGCGGCCATTTTGTATGAAATTTTGAGTAGATAAAGAATATTTGACTCGCATTTTTCAAAATGTGCCGGATGAGAACTGGGCGGCCATTTTGTATGAAATTTTGAGTAGATAAAGAATATTTGACTCGCATTTTTCAAAATGTGCCGGATTTGAACTGGGCGGCCATTTTGTATGAAATTTTGAGTAGAAAAGAATATTTGATTCGCATTTTTCAAAATGTGCCGGATGAGAACTGGGCGGCCATTTTGTATGAAATTTTGAGTAGATAAAGAATATTTGACTCGCATTTTTCAAAATGTGCCGGATGAGAACTGGGCGGCCATTTTGTATGAAATTTTGAGTAGATAAAGAATATTTGACTCGCATTTTTCAAAATGTGCCGGATGAGAACTGGGCGGCCATTTTGTATGAAATTTTGAGTAGAAAAGAATATTTGACTCGCATTTTTCAAAATGTGCCGGATGAGAACTGGGCGGCCATTTTGTATGAAATTTTGAGTAGATAAAGAATATTTGACTCGCATTTTTCAAAATGTGCCGGATGAGAACTGGGCGGCCATTTTGTATGAAATTTTGAGTAGATAAAGAATATTTGACTCGCATTTTTCAAAATGTGCCGGATTTGAACTGGGCGGCCATTTTGTATGAAATTTTGAGTAGATAAAGAATATTTGACTCGCATTTTTCAAAATGTGCCGGATGAGAACTGGGCGGCCATTTTGTATGAAATTTTGAGTAGAAAAGAATATTTGACTCGCATTTTTCAAAATGTGCCGGATGAGAACTGGGCGGCCATTTTGTATGAAATTTTGAGTAGATAAAGAATATTTGACTCGCATTTTTCAAAATGTGCCGGATGAGAACTGGGCGGCCATTTTGTATGAAATTTTGAGTAGATAAAGAATATTTGACTCGCATTTTTCAAAATGTGCCGGATGAGAACTGGGCGGCCATTTTGTATGAAATTTTGAGTAGAAAAGAATATTTGACTCGCATTTTTCAAAATGTGCCGGATGAGAACTGGGCGGCCATTTTGTATGAAATTTTGAGTAGATAAAGAATATTTGACTCGCATTTTTCAAAATGTGCCGGATTTGAACTGGACGGCCATTTTGTATGAAATTTTGAGTAGAAAAGAATATTTGATTCGCATTTTTCAAAATGTGCCGGATGAGAACTGGGCGGCCATTTTGTATGAAATTTTGAGTAGATAAAGAATATTTGACTCGCATTTTTCAAAATGTGCCGGATGAGAACTGGGCGGCCATTTTGTATGAAATTTTGAGTAGATAAAGAATATTTGACTCGCATTTTTCAAAATGTGCCGGATGAGAACTGGGCGGCCATTTTGTATGAAATTTTGAGTAGAAAAGAATATTTGACTCGCATTTTTCAAAATGTGCCGGATGAGAACTGGGCGGCCATTTTGTATGAAATTTTGAGTAGATAAAGAATATTTGACTCGCATTTTTCAAAATGTGCCGGATGAGAACTGGGCGGCCATTTTGTATGAAATTTTGAGTAGATAAAGAATATTTGACTCGCATTTTTCAAAATGTGCCGGATGAGAACTGGGCGGCCATTTTGTATGAAATTTTGAGTAGATAAAGAATATTTGACTCGCATTTTTCAAAATGTGCCGGATGAGAACTGGGCGGCCATTTTGTATGAAATTTTGAGTAGATAAAGAATATTTGACTCGCATTTTTCAAAATGTGCCGGATTTAAACTGGGCGGCCATTTTGTATGAAATTTTGAGTAGATAAAGAATATTTGACTCGCATTTTTCAAAATGTGCCGGATGAGAACTGAGCGGCCATTTTGTATGAAATTTTGAGTAGATAAAGAATATTTGACTCGCATTTTTCAAAATGTGCCGGATGAGAACTGGGCGGCCATTTTGTATGAAATTTTGAGTAGATAAAGAATATTTGACTCGCATTTTTCAAAATGTGCCGGATTTGAACTGGGCGGCCATTTTGTATGAAATTTTGAGTAGATAAAGAATATTTGACTCGCATTTTTCAAAATGTGCCGGATGAGAACTGGGCGGCCATTTTGTATGAAATTTTGAGTAGAAAAGAATATTTGACTCGCATTTTTCAAAATGTGCCGGATGAGAACTGGGCGGCCATTTTGTATGAAATTTTGAGTAGATAAAGAATATTTGACTCGCATTTTTCAAAATGTGCCGGATTTGAACTGGACGGCCATTTTGTATGAAATTTTGAGTAGAAAAGAATATTTGATTCGCATTTTTCAAAATGTGCCGGATGAGAACTGGGCGGCCATTTTGTATGAAATTTTGAGTAGATAAAGAATATTTGACTCGCATTTTTCAAAATGTGCCGGATGAGAACTGGGCGGCCATTTTGTATGAAATTTTGAGTAGATAAAGAATATTTGACTCGCATTTTTCAAAATGTGCCGGATGAGAACTGGGCGGCCATTTTGTATGAAATTTTGAGTAGAAAAGAATATTTGACTCGCATTTTTCAAAATGTGCCGGATGAGAACTGGGCGGCCATTTTGTATGAAATTTTGAGTAGATAAAGAATATTTGACTCGCATTTTTCAAAATGTGCCGGATGAGAACTGGGCGGCCATTTTGTATGAAATTTTGAGTAGATAAAGAATATTTGACTCGCATTTTTCAAAATGTGCCGGATGAGAACTGGGCGGCCATTTTGTATGAAATTTTGAGTAGATAAAGAATATTTGACTCGCATTTTTCAAAATGTGCCGGATGAGAACTGGGCGGCCATTTTGTATGAAATTTTGAGTAGATAAAGAATATTTGACTCGCATTTTTCAAAATGTGCCGGATGAGAACTGGGCGGCCATTTTGTATGAAATTTTGAGTAGATAAAGAATATTTGACTCGCATTTTTCAAAATGTGCCGGATGAGAACTGGGCGGCCATTTTGTATGAAATTTTGAGTAGATAAAGAATATTTGACTCGCATTTTTCAAAATGTGCCGGATGAGAACTGGGCGGCCATTTTGTATGAAATTTTGAGTAGATAAAGAATATTTGACTCGCATTTTTCAAAATGTGCCGGATGAGAACTGGGCGGCCATTTTGTATGAAATTTTGAGTAGATAAAGAATATTTGACTCGCATTTTTCAAAATGTGCCGGATTTGAACTGGGCGGCCATTTTGTATGAAATTTTGAGTAGAAAAGAATATTTGATTCGCATTTTTCAAAATGTGCCGGATGAGATCTGGGCGGCCATTTTGTATGAAATTTTGAGTAGATAAAGAATATTTGACTCGCATTTTTCAAAATGTGCCTGATGAGAACTGGGCGGCCATTTTGTATGAAATTTTGAGTAGATAAAGAATATTTGACTCGCATTTTTCAAAATGTGCCGGATGAGAACTGGGCGGCCATTTTGTATGAAATTTTGAGTAGAAAAGAATATTTGACTCGCATTTTTCAAAATGTGCCGGATGAGAACTGGGCGGCCATTTTGTATGAAATTTTGAGTAGATAAAGAATATTTGACTCGCATTTTTCAAAATGTGCCGGATGAGAACTGGGCGGCCATTTTGTATGAAATTTTGAGTAGATAAAGAATATTTGACTCGCATTTTTCAAAATGTGCCGGATGAGAACTGGGCGGCCATTTTGTATGAAATTTTGAGTAGATAAAGAATATTTGACTCGCATTTTTCAAAATGTGCCGGATTTGAACTGGGCGGCCATTTTGTATGAAATTTTGAGTAGAAAAGAATATTTGATTCGCATTTTTCAAAATGTGCCGGATGAGATCTGGGCGGCCATTTTGTATGAAATTTTGAGTAGATAAAGAATATTTGACTCGCATTTTTCAAAATGTGCCTGATGAGAACTGGGCGGCCATTTTGTAAGAAATTTTGAGTAGATAAAGAATATTTGACTCGCATTTTTCAAAATGTGCCGGATGAGAACTGGGCGGCCATTTTGTATGAAATTTTGAGTAGAAAAGAATATTTGACTCGCATTTTTCAAAATGTGCCAGATGAGAACTGGGCGGCCATTTTGTATGAAATTTTGAGTAGATAAAGAATATTTGACTCGCATTTTTCAAAATGTGCCGGATGAGAACTGGGCGGCCATTTTGTATGAAATTTTGAGTAGATAAAGAATATTTGACTCGCATTTTTCAAAATGTGCCGGATGAGAACTGGGCGGCCATTTTGTATGAAATTTTGAGTAGATAAAGAATATTTGACTCGCATTTTTCAAAATGTGCCGGATGAGAACTGGGCGGCCATTTTGTATGAAATTTTGAGTAGATAAAGAATATTTGACTCGCATTTTTCAAAATGTGCCGGATGAGAACTGGGCGGCCATTTTGTATGAAATTTTGAGTAGATAAAGAATATTTGACTCGCATTTTTCAAAATGTGCCGGATGAGAACTGGGCGGCCATTTTGTATGAAATTTTGAGTAGATAAAGAATATTTGACTCGCATTTTTCAAAATGTGCCGGATTTGAACTGGGCGGCCATTTTGTATGAAATTTTGAGTAGAAAAGAATATTTGATTCGCATTTTTCAAAATGTGCCGGATGAGATCTGGGCGGCCATTTTGTATGAAATTTTGAGTAGATAAAGAATATTTGACTCGCATTTTTCAAAATGTGCCTGATGAGAACTGGGCGGCCATTTTGTATGAAATTTTGAGTAGATAAAGAATATTTGACTCGCATTTTTCAAAATGTGCCGGATGAGAACTGGGCGGCCATTTTGTATGAAATTTTGAGTAGAAAAGAATATTTGACTCGCATTTTTCAAAATGTGCCGGATTTGAACTGGGCGGCCATTTTGTATGAAATTTTGAGTAGATAAAGAATATTTGACTCGCATTTTTCAAAATGTGCCGGATGAGAACTGGGCGGCCATTTTGTATGAAATTTTGAGTAGAAAAGAATATTTGATTCGCATTTTTCAAAATGTGCCGGATGAGAACTGGGCGGCCATTTTGTATGAAATTTTGAGTAGATAAAGAATATTTGACTCGCATTTTTCAAAATGTGCCGGATGAGAACTGGGCGGCCATTTTGTATGAAATTTTGAGTAGATAAAGAATATTTGACTCGCATTTTTCAAAATGTGCCGGATGAGAACTGGGCGGCCATTTTGTATGAAATTTTGAGTAGAAAAGAATATTTGACTCGCATTTTTCAAAATGTGCCGGATGAGAACTGGGCGGCCATTTTGTATGAAATTTTGAGTAGATAAAGAATATTTGACTCGCATTTTTCAAAATGTGCCGGATGAGAACTGGGCGGCCATTTTGTATGAAATTTTGAGTAGATAAAGAATATTTGACTCGCATTTTTCAAAATGTGCCGGATGAGAACTGGGCGGCCATTTTGTATGAAATTTTGAGTAGATAAAGAATATTTGACTCGCATTTTTCAAAATGTGCCGGATGAGAACTGGGCGGCCATTTTGTATGAAATTTTGAGTAGATAAAGAATATTTGACTCGCATTTTTCAAAATGTGCCGGATGAGAACTGGGCGGCCATTTTGTATGAAATTTTGAGTAGATAAAGAATATTTGGCTCGCATTTTTCAAAATGTGCCGGATGAGAACTGGGCTGCCATTTTGTATGAGATTTTGAGTAGATAAAGAATATTTGACTCGCATTTTTCAAAATGTGCCGGATGAGAACTGGGCGGCCATTTTGTATGAAATTTTGAGTAGATAAAGAATATTTGACTCGCATTTTTCAAAATGTGCCGGATGAGAACTGGGCGGCCATTTTGTATGAAATTTTGAGTAGATAAAGAATATTTGACTCGCATTTTTCAAAATGTGCCGGATGAGAACTGGGCGGCCATTTTGTATGAAATTTTGAGTAGATAAAGAATATTTGACTCGCATTTTTCGAAATGTGCCGGATGAGAACTGGGCGGCCATTTTGTATGAAATTTTGAGTAGATAAAGAATATTTGACTCGCATTTTTCAAAATGTGCCGGATGAGAACTGGGCGGCCATTTTGTATGAAATTTTGAGTAGATAAAGAATATTTGACTCGCATTTTTCAAATGTGCCGGATGAGAACTGGGCGGCCATTTTGTATGAAATTTTGAGTAGATAAAGAATATTTGGCTCGCATTTTTCAAAATGTGCCGGATGAGAACTGGGCTGCCATTTTGTATGAGATTTTGAGTAGATAAAGAATATTTGATTCGCATTTTTCAAAATGTGCCGGATGAGAACTGGGCGGCCATTTTGTATGAAATTTTGAGTAGATAAAGAATATTTGACTCGCATTTTTCAAAATGTGCCGGATGAGAACTGGGCGGCCATTTTGTATGAAATTTTGAGTAGATAAAGAATATTTGACTCGCATTTTTCAAAATGTGCCGGATTTGAACTGGGCGGCCATTTTGTATGAAATTTTGAGTAGAAAAGAATATTTGATTCGCATTTTTCAAAATGTGCCGGATGAGAACTGGGCGGCCATTTTGTATGAAATTTTGAGTAGATAAAGAATATTTGACTCGCATTTTTCAAAATGTGCCGGATGAGAACTGGGCGGCCATTTTGTATGAAATTTTGAGTAGATAAAGAATATTTGGCTCGCATTTTTCAAAATGTGCCGGATGAGAACTGGGCTGCCATTTTGTATGAGATTTTGAGTAGATAAAGAATATTTGATTCGCATTTTTCAAAATGTGCCGGATGAGAACTGGGCGGCCATTTTGTATGAAATTTTGAGTAGATAAAGAATATTTGACTCGCATTTTTCAAAATGTGCCGGATGAGAACTGGGCGGCCATTTTGTATGAAATTTTGAGTAGATAAAGAATATTTGACTCGCATTTTTCAAAATGTGCCGGATTTGAACTGGGCGGCCATTTTGTATGAAATTTTGAGTAGAAAAGAATATTTGATTCGCATTTTTCAAAATGTGCCGGATGAGAACTGGGCGGCCATTTTGTATGAAATTTTGAGTAGATAAAGAATATTTGACTCGCATTTTTCAAAATGTGCCGGATGAGAACTGGGCGGCCATTTTGTATGAACTTTTGAGTAGATAAAGAATATTTGACTCGCATTTTTCAAAATGTGCCGGATGAGAACTGGGCGGCCATTTTGTATGAAATTTTGAGTAGAAAAGAATATTTGACTCGCATTTTTCAAAATGTGCCGGATGAGAACTGGGCGGCCATTTTGTATGAAATTTTGAGTAGATAAAGAATATTTGACTCGCATTTTTCAAAATGTGCCGGATGAGAACTGGGCGGCCATTTTGTATGAAATTTTGAGTAGATAAAGAATATTTGACTCGCATTTTTCAAAATGTGCCGGATTTGAACTGGGCGGCCATTTTGTATGAAATTTTGAGTAGAAAAGAATATTTGATTCGCATTTTTCAAAATGTGCCGGATGAGAACTGGGCGGCCATTTTGTATGAAATTTTGAGTAGATAAAGAATATTTGACTCGCATTTTTCAAAATGTGCCGGATGAGAACTGGGCGGCCATTTTGTATGAACTTTTGAGTAGATAAAGAATATTTGACTCGCATTTTTCAAAATGTGCCGGATGAGAACTGGGCGGCCATTTTGTATGAAATTTTGAGTAGAAAAGAATATTTGACTCGCATTTTTCAAAATGTGCCGGATGAGAACTGGGCGGCCATTTTGTATGAAATTTTGAGTAGATAAAGAATATTTGACTCGCATTTTTCAAAATGTGCCGGATGAGAACTGGGCTGCCATTTTGTATGAAATTTTGAGTAGATAAAGAATATTTGACTCGCATTTTTCAAAATGTGCCGGATTTGAACTGGGCGGCCATTTTGTATGAAATTTTGAGTAGATAAAGAATATTTGACTCGCATTTTTCAAAATGTGCCGGATGAGAACTGGGCGGCCATTTTGTATGAAATTTTGAGTAGATAAAGAATATTTGATTCGCATTTTTCAAAATGTGCCGGATGAGAACTGGGCGGCCATTTTGTATGAAATTTTGAGTAGATAAAGAATATTTGACTCGCATTTTTCAAAATGTGCCGGATGAGAACTGGGCGGCCATTTTGTATGAAATTTTGAGTAGATAAAGAATATTTGACTCGCATTTTTCAAAATGTGCCGGATGAGAACTGGGCGGCCATTTTGTATGAAATTTTGAGTAGAAAAGAATATTTGACTCGCATTTTTCAAAATGTGCCGGATGAGAACTGGGCGGCCATTTTGTATGAAATTTTGAGTAGATAAAGAATATTTGACTCGCATTTTTCAAAATGTGCCGGATGAGAACTGGGCTGCCATTTTGTATGAAATTTTGAGTAGATAAAGAATATTTGACTCGCATTTTTCAAAATGTGCCGGATTTGAACTGGGCGGCCATTTTGTATGAAATTTTGAGTAGATAAAGAATATTTGACTCGCATTTTTCAAAATGTGCCGGATGAGAACTGGGCGGCCATTTTGTATGAAATTTTGAGTAGATAAAGAATATTTGATTCGCATTTTTCAAAATGTGCCGGATGAGAACTGGGCGGCCATTTTGTATGAAATTTTGAGTAGATAAAGAATATTTGACTCGCATTTTTCAAAATGTGCCGGATGAGAACTGGGCGGCCATTTTGTATGAAATTTTGAGTAGATAAAGAATATTTGACTCGCATTTTTCAAAATGTGCCGGATTTGAACTGGGCGGCCATTTTGTATGAAATTTTGAGTAGAAAAGAATATTTGATTCGCATTTTTCAAAATGTGCCGGATGAGAACTGGGCGGCCATTTTGTATGAAATTTTGAGTAGATAAAGAATATTTGACTCGCATTTTTCAAAATGTGCCGGATGAGAACTGGGCGGCCATTTTGTATGAAATTTTGAGTAGATAAAGAATATTTGACTCGCATTTTTCAAAATGTGCCGGATGAGAACTGGGCGGCCATTTTGTATGAAATTTTGAGTAGAAAAGAATATTTGACTCGCATTTTTCAAAATGTGCCGGATGAGAACTGGGCGGCTATTTTGTATGAAATTTTGAGTAGATAAAGAATATTTGACTCGCATTTTTCAAAATGTGCCGGATGAGAACTGGGCGGCCATTTTGTATGAAATTTTGAGTAGATAAAGAATATTTGACTCGCATTTTTCAAAATGTGCCGGATTTGAACTGGGCGGCCATTTTGTATGAAATTTTGAGTAGATAAAGAATATTTGACTCGCATTTTTCAAAATGTGCCGGATGAGAACTGGGCGGCCATTTTGTATGAAATTTTGAGTAGATAAAGAATATTTGATTCGCATTTTTCAAAATGTGCCGGATGAGAACTGGGCGGCCATTTTGTATGAAATTTTGAGTAGATAAAGAATATTTGACTCGCATTTTTCAAAATGTGCCGGATGAGAACTGGGCGGCCATTTTGTATGAAATTTTGAGTAGATAAAGAATATTTGACTCGCATTTTTCAAAATGTGCCGGATGAGAACTGGGCGGCCATTTTGTATGAAATTTTGAGTAGAAAAGAATATTTGATTCGCATTTTTCAAAATGTGCCGGATGAGAACTGGGCGGCCATTTTGTATGAAATTTTGAGTAGATAAAGAATATTTGACTCGCATTTTTCAAAATGTGCCGGATGAGAACTGGGCGGCCATTTTGTATGAAATTTTGAGTAGATAAAGAATATTTGACTCGCATTTTTCAAAATGTGCCGGATGAGAACTGGGCGGCCATTTTGTATGAAATTTTGAGTAGAAAAGAATATTTGACTCGCATTTTTCAAAATGTGCCGGATGAGAACTGGGCGGCCATTTTGTATGAAATTTTGAGTAGATAAAGAATATTTGACTCGCATTTTTCAAAATGTGCCGGATGAGAACTGGGCGGCCATTTTGTATGAAATTTTGAGTAGATAAAGAATATTTGACTCGCATTTTTCAAAATGTGCCGGATGAGAACTGGGCGGCCATTTTGTATGAAATTTTGAGTAGATAAAGAATATTTGACTCGCATTTTTCAAAATGTGCCGGATGAGAACTGGGCGGCCATTTTGTATGAAATTTTGAGTAGATAAAGAATATTTGACTCGCATTTTTCGAAATGTGCCGGATGAGAACTGGGCGGCCATTTTGTATGAAATTTTGAGTAGATAAAGAATATTTGACTCGCATTTTTCAAAATGTGCCTTGCATGGAATTTTGAGTGAATTCCGAATATGGGACTCGCATTTTTCAAAATGTACCGGATGAGAACTGGGCGGCCATTTTGTATGAAATTTTGAGTAGATAAAGAATATTTGACTCGCATTTTTCGAAATGTGCCTTGCATGGAATTTTGAGTGAATTCCGAATATGGGACTCGCATTTTTCAAAATGTACCGGATGAGAACTGGGCAGCCATTTTGTATGAAATTTTGAGTAGATTCCGAAACTCAGATCGAAATATTCTGAAAATCTGAAAAGAAGATTGCAGCAATTATGTATTATATTGTGTGTTGAACGTTTCACATCGTTTTAGAGTAAATGCATCATCACTCAAGAGAAAGCGAAGCAGTGGCGTTAGGGCGTGAGCCATCACCATAGCTGTCCACGCCGGCGGCGTCGGAAAAGGGGTGGACAAAAAAAGCCATGGCCCCTGGTTCATGGGAGGACGAGGGGTGGACCGTCCACCCATGAACCCCCGGTCATGGTCAAAAAATCGATGGTAGGTCATGGTTAGGTCAAAACTAAGTCAAAACTATTATCGCTAACTGATTTTTTTCAAAAATTGAAAATACCTTGCCCTAATTAAAAAGTCAAAGTACTGTAACCAATCGATATTACAGTACCACCATATACCGTATACCACTACGGTAACTTCGATTATCGCGAACTAACTTGATTTTTAAGAAGTCCTGGTACCGTGGCAAGCCACTAATCCTCATTTCTCTCTAGTGATGGCTCACGCCCTAACGCCACTGCTTCGCTTTCTCTTGAGTGATGATGCATTTACTCTAAGACGATGTGAAAAGTTCAACACACAATATAATACATAATTGCTGCAATCTTCTTTTCAGATTTTCAGAATATTTCGATCTGAGTTTCGGAATCTACTCAGAATTCCATACAAAAAGGCCGCTCAGTTCTCATCCGGTAGATTTGAAATCTTGTGAGTTCTCATCCAGTCGGTTCTCATCCAGTAGGTGCTCATCCAGTAGGTTCTCATACGCCCAGTTCTCATCCGGTGGGTTCTCATCCAGTATTTTCTCATCCAGTAGGTTCTCATACGCTCAGTTCTCATCCTGTAGCTTCCGGTTCTCATCCAGTAGGTTATCATCCGACGGTGATCATCCGACCTAGTGCCCAAATATGACGGTGAATTTTAGTGAAGGACAAATCGTTGGCAGACTAACTCAAGCATCACATCTCCACCTGGTGGTGGTTGATAGGAATGTCCATAAGTGGAGTAGCTGTTTTGATATGGAAGAGGTTGAAAGGACTACGGTAGGTGATTTTTATTTGGGTTACGATAAGAGTTTGGCTTAGAGCTTATATATAAATTATATTTCATTTCAGAAGATCGCCTAGTATAAACCTAATGCAGATGTAAAGATGAATTTTTCAAATAGAAACATATACTTTGAATTGTAGATACCATGTATAAATGTACCTATTATTATCATCACAAGAACTTCTCACCGTTGAGTTATATTTGATTAATAACGTTTTGATGCAATTAGAATTTCCTTTTTATGTGATGCCATTTGTGCAGGTTGGTTGTTTAGATCGAAACAAAATTGACAAAAAAAAACTAAAATCGCGCATTTTCTGAAACAAGGTATCGAATGTACTCGTGGTCAACATTGAGGTCCGGTATGTCAGATTCCATAATTTTACCGAGTTCAAATACCATTCCCTTGTGAGTCTTCAGAGAAATTCCATGTTGTCTCCATTCGAAAAGGCCAATCGATGATCATAAATGAACCATATGAGAATATAGAGAAGCATAAACAATTGTTCTCCGGTAGCATCAAACGATAGAACAATGATTTTTCTCGCAACGACTTTGATATGTGTTATTTAGGAATATAATGGATGGGAAAACAAGGTTCAAACATATGAAGATATATATTCTTGTCGGTAACGCTGGTGGAGACGGAGTGCACACTAGAGTGGCTGAAACAGCTCATGGATATCCTTGTGACCTTGTCTTATGGATAACTCGCTTTCGCGCGCGGGAGCTGTTTTGGAGCCGTTTTGGCAGTTCAAGAATGCGCTGACTGAACCTCGTACTCCCCCGTCTTCGCTCTCTCTCTGATCTACTTATTCTCTCGTTTGCATCTCGTTCTCTAGCTCATTCTCCAGAGCCAACCCGTTTCGAGATGCCGAGCGTCCCCAAATGTGGACCTGTTGAGCTGCTTTAGCAACCCTAGTGCGCACCCCCCCCCCCTTCAGCCATCATTGTCGAAACTCGCGAGCGATTTCAGACTCCTTTTTTATGATTAGCCTTCTTATTTCATCTTCGTCCTCGTCTCGGAGTCCCTCTGAGTGTATGCCCCGGCCTGCGAGCTTGAGCAGATACCGCTCCTCCGGGTACTGAACGGAAAAGTCGCTACTGTAATCGTTCCACCTCAGGGATCAATACGATGTGAGAAATAGCAAATCCATAATCGAAGTGGATTATCTAAGTAAAGATTACCTTAACGAGGATGCTTCTCTTCCTCTCATGAAAATACGAACTCCAAGGAGGGTTCGTATCCTGAGGAGGGTGCGTATTCTGAGGAGGGTTCGTATTCTCAGGAGGGTTCGTATCCTGAGGAGGGTGCGTATTCTGAGGAGGGTTCGTATTCCGAGGAGGAGGACCCAAACGCCAAATCTCCAGCGTGTCAATCTGGAAGTTTGCCTCGTCTTCAAAATATCCATTAAATATTAAGCTCAATGACCGATAATGTTACGGAGAACAAATAAGCAGTCAGGAATTAGAATTCGCCCATATCTCATCAGACTCTCCTCGTCACTTGAATGTAATGCGTGACAAATAAGTTGCTCACCGGCTAAATTACACAAATCGAAGCATCTCAAATATGGAGTCGCTATTCCCTTCCCGTATTTCTCATTAGTGAAGAAGGGCCAATTGATATCCGAACCACCCACTCCCTGTACGGATTCGATCGATAGATAAGAGACCGTTTGCAATAGATACAACAAATTGTAATAATTCCTCGGAACAGCCCAAAATACGTACCACAGGAAAACATGTTTCCAGGTGTTGTTTTCGATGCTGAACATCATGGCTCTCTTAAAGGAGGAGCAAAGTCAAAAATCAATTTTTGAAACCTTTATTTGCACGGCCTTGATCTCTATAACGACTAGAAGCTCCGAAATTTTCACATTGATATCTCCATTTCGAACCGAGTTATAGCTTGTTGACAGAGAGTCAGATCAGGGAAAGCTCAGGGAAGGGGCGAGAGAGCACGCGATTTGAAGAGTGTGCATCTCCAGGTGAAACATATTCCAATCGGGCGCTCGTTTGACTTTACTCCTCCTTTAATTTTGCACGAATCGCTCATTTGAAGGCATGGTTGTGCCACTTAACTTTAGGCCAAAACTACTTTACAATAGACGGTAGAAGCATGAAAACTCGCGAACGCGAATAGAATTTCATGGAGCATCGACCTATGTATCTCACTGTTAGATGAACAACTTTCATGTTAGAGGTGAAACCGTAGGACTGGAAGTTATGAAGGAGAATCTGAAATTCCAAGGCAAATAAAATAATACCATCTCGGGGAGTAGCAAATAAAGTAAATTTTGCTGCGGATTATGGAAGCGTAATTACATACATATATAGCAGGAATTTTGTTAGCCAGTAAGGAAATATTTTCCATTTGTTCGGGTATATTTCAAAAAGTTAAAAAAACGTAGTTGCCCACTAGTTTTAAAGATAAGTAAACAATTAAAGTATTGGGGTGTCCGGAAAGTTCGTATAATGCTTCGGAAAAAAGTCAGTTCGCGATCAAATGCAGTGATTGCGCAATCTGTTTGTCAACAATGTATTGCATCATTCTGACGTTGAGTAGTGAGAGGATTTAATCAGTCTCCTAGTTGCTACATTGATTCTTGTGATGGACTCCCATCTCTACCTCCGAGCAGTTTTACTTCATTACTACCGTCTTGGCCGATCCGTGAAGGAGGCCCATTCTGCCCTGGCCCAGTCGGAAGGAGCTGACGCCCCCTCCATACCCTTCTGCTATAAGTGGTTCTCCCGCTTCAAGAAAGGGGAGTCTCCCCCGAACAGCTGAAAAATCGTGTTCAAGTCTGTCGGGAATTACTCCATCCTAGATCCAATCTTCGATGGGTCAATTCCATCATCGCTACAGATGAGAAGTGGATCACGTACGATAACCCTGTGAGGAGACTGCAATGGGTGGATGCAGATGAGAAGCCCACGCCCGTCCCGAAGAAGGAAGAGCACGGAAAGAAGGAACTCCTCTGCTTCTTCTTCTCAGTGCTCGGTCCCATCTACTGGGAGATCTTCGCCCCTGGCACCAGCATCAGTGCCGACCTCTTCTCTGAACAACTGGAAGATCTCGCGATCAGAGTCCCTCCCAGACTCCTGAACCAGGGCAAAATTCTTCTTCTGATGGACAATGCTCGCCCACATCGAGCGAAGATGACCCAGAAGAAAATGGACGAGCTGAAGATCGAGAGGATTCCCCATCCACCGTATTCCCCGGATCTCTCCCCATGCGACTACCACTGCTTCCGCTCTCTCTCTGACTTCTGCAAAGGAAAGAAGTTCAAGAATCGAGATGAAGTTGAGGGTTTTCGTGAACTGGGCGGTCTCGAAGAAACCGGCATTCTGGAAGAGAGGAATCGAGACCCTGCCCAATCGCTGGAGGGAGGTAGTGAGAAAGAAGGGGGCATACATTGGTCACTGAGAATTGTAAAGCATTGAATAAAAAATAAAAACAAAAAATTATACGAACTTTCCGGACACCCCAATAATTTTGGACTAAAGTGATGTGGTACAACCATGCCTTCAAATGAGCGATTCGTGCAAATTGAGGCCCATGATGTTTAGCATCGAAAACTACGCCAGGAAATTTTTCCTATGGCACATATTTTGAGAAGTTCCGAGGATTTATCGAATCTATCGCGAACAGTCTCATATATGATGGAGAAATACCGTATATGAGAGGAATCGCGAGATAATTACCTATTTTCGAGGATTAGCGGCGGTAGAAATCAAAATTTTCGTATCAGGCTAAAACTTTGGTACAAAGTAGTTCAAATGATGCTCTTTCAAACTGCTTTATCCGAATTTGGTTAGCTGTCGTCATCTTCGGGATTCAGAAGGCCAAACTTGGGACACTCACTTTTTAGGGGTCAAATCGAGCCTACTCAAAAGACCATAACTCCGTTTCAAATAAAGATATGAAGTCGTTCTTTTTTTAGAGAGGGAGCAAAGAACATTCTCAACAATTTTCTATTGACGTTGTCATTCCCTGTGCGCGTTCTGGCGCGGGGTGGTTGCCTGTATAAAAATTAGTGCATAAAAATGGCTCTGACTTTAGTACGGTGACACCAAAATGAGTTCTCGAAAGTGAAACTTCCAAAGCTCCAATTGACCTATATTGGGTGCGAATACATTCAAAAACATCCAAAATAACATTTTAAATTGTTTCCCCAACAGTTATACCACTTCCATTGGTCAAAGATTATGACCTCAAACTCAAATCGAAATTTTCACCCTCTTCAACTTGTGGCATGGGTCATATTGAACCAAATCAGTTAAAAATAATGTAGAAACATTTTTCAAAATGTCTCTAAGATATGGCAAATCTTCAAACACGAATTTTCAACTCAGAAATCCCAGGAAAGGTCCAGAATTGTACCTCAGGTCATAATAGGCATAGCGACATGTATCATGGCTAGAAATGTAGAGCAGATGAGCTAAAAATTTCATCTCTTGAAAGTGAGTTTCTATTTTTTCGTTGAAGCAGGCAACAGATGAAATGTTAAGCTCGTTTTTCTCTACATTTCTAGATATGATGCATGTTGCTATGTCTTTTATGACCTGAGGCACAGCTTTGGACCTTTTATTAGATTTCTGAGTTGAAAATTCGTGATTGCAGATGCACCATATCTTAGTGACGTATCGAAGAACGTTTCTACATTATTTGCAACTGATTTGGTTCAATAGAAACAATGCCACAAGTTGAAGAGGGTCAAAATATCGATGTTTGAGTTTGAGGTCATACCGTAATCTTTGAACAATGGAAGTGGTATAACTGTTGAGGATACAATTTAAAATGTTGTTTTAGATATTTCTGAATGTATTCACACCCAATAGAGGTCAATTGAAGCTGTGGAAGTTTCACTTTCGAGAACTCATTTTGGGGTCACCGTACTAAAATCAGCGCCATTTTTTTAAAATTTATGATTTCCCTGATTTTTATTGGCTCAAGTTAGACACTTATAAAACACTATCTGAGAAAATCGATTAATTTCACCCATAAAACGTACATAAAAATAGATTTCTGAATTGAATACGTGCCAAGGGTCGACTTTTCACAGTTCGAAAATCGACCTTAGGAAGCCGTATCTCAGACCTCTCATTCCGTGTGACCCAAGTTGTGTCGGTTTTTATATCTTTAGAACGGCTCATCCAAACACCATACTTTTATGGTAATTCTGAAAGATCTCTACGAGATAAGCATGTTCGCTATTGGAAGTGAAGTGATAGCTCTTCTGACAAAAACGTTACAGACATTTGAAATTTCAGAATTGTCACCCTGAAAAATTTTTCTCTAAAGGGGGAAATAAATCAGTTGATTAGATACCCCCATGCAAAAGTACCCAGGGTGCCAAATTCAAAAGAAAAAAGTGTTCTGGCATCCAGTCAAATCCTCGGAAGATCGAAGATCTCGGATTTGAACGATTTCGATAGAAAAAAATCAAATTTTTGCTCCAAACTTTTTAGATCGATGTATTGCGAACATTGATGTGAAAATTCGATTTCTACGAGTGAAAATACACCAGAAAATACATCTTATTAAATTCTGACATATCAACTTTTTCTACCATAAAACTGGGAAAAATAACAAAGATTGGAGAATTTGAGTTCGACAAAGTTGATATCTCAGAATTTAACAAGATAAAGGTTTTCTGGCGCATTTTCACACGTATAAATCGAATTTCCACATCAAAGTTCACAATACGTCGATCTGAAAAAGTTAGGGATTTGAACGATTTTGATATTTTTTAATCGAAATCGTTCAAATCCGAGGTCTTCGATCTATCATCTGACTGGGTGCCAGAAAACGTTTTCTTTCATAGTTGGTACCCTGGGGTACTTTTGCATGGGGAATCTACTGAAATGATTTATTTTTCCCCTTTAGTGGAAAATTTTCCATGGTGTCAATTTTGAGATTTCAAATGACTGTAACTAGTTTGTCAGATGAGCTAGCCCTTCATTTCCAACAGCGAAAATGCTTATCTCGTCGAGATCTTTCTGAATTACCATAATGTGGTGTTTGGATGAGCCGTTCAAAATAATCAAAAACCGACCTCACAACTTAAGTGCAGCACACGGAATGAGGGGTCAGAGATACGGCTTCCTAAGGTCGATTTTCGAACTCTACGTGAAAAGTTGACCCTAGACACGTATTCAATTCGGAAATCTATTTTTTTGCTGTACAAGTGTATGCGAATTCTCTCAAATATCTCTCTTATAGGCACTATTGATCGAGCGTATTGGATTTGTACAGAAATTCCGATCTGCAGAATCCGGGAATTTTTTATTCAGGCGACTACCCCGTGCCAGAACGCGCACAGGGAATGACAACGTCGATAGAAAATTGTTGAGAATGTTCTTAGCTTTCTTTCTAAAAAGAACGACTTCATCTCTTTATATTAAACGGAGTTATGGTCATGTGAGTTGGGTCGATTTGACTCCTAAAAAGTGAGTGTCCCAAGTTTGACCTTCTGAATACCAAAGATGACGACAGCTAACCAAATTCGGATAAAGCAGTTTGAAAGAGCATCATTTGAAATACTTTGTGCCAAATTTTTTCCTGATTCGAAGAGTTTGATTCTACCGCCGCTGGGTCGGCAATTCTCTCGCGATCAATCTCATATATGCAGCATTTTTCTCTCAGATCCTTTTCTTACCAGTCCATTGGGTTCATGCTCGATATTGAGACAGCAGTACGTCTCGTTGAATCCCTTCCGTTCGATCTTAGGCTCGAGAGAGAAGAGAAAGCAGCAAGTGTCCGCCAGGAACACAGAACCAACGTCGAACCCTGAAATGGCAAACCATCGACAACGATCGACAACTAATCGAAATCTAAAGGACACATCACACAATCTTCATTTGCCATGAAATACCAGTACTTGAAAACCAGGAAATATATGAGGTTGAGCATAAAGTTTTGCGCGATTTTGACTAAAGTGCATCCTGACATCTACCATCGTTCGTTGTTGCCAATAAACTCAGATAGTTTAGTGATAGATAGGTGCATTTATACCTTTATAGTAGTTGGAATATGGTTCTGGGTGATTGGGGTTGTGTGTAGCGGCAGGGGGAAACAGACTGATGGAACGACAAATATGCGAGAGTCTTGTCTGTCTCGAGGAATCCTAACTGAGCGGACGAAGCTAGCACTGACGGAAGTTCTTTCCCAAGTCACTAATCCGTGGTCCCATAGCTAGAGTAAGTGGTCCCATAGCTAGATGGCTAAGGCTTGTATTCGCGAGATCACTAAGACGGACGGCACATCTCATTTATCGGGCGATACAGCACTCAGCCTCTCTGAGTGAGGTCATACAACCTAACTGAATCTCTAGCGGGTGGTACTTGCTGGAGAAGGGAGAGGGAGGAGAGCGTAGATGGTAGCGAGATAAGGGAAACCGAGTGGACGAGAGGAAGGGAGCTACTTAGGTATAACAATACTCTATTTAGCGCACACTATCGTAAATCTGTCCGGCCAAGGAAAAGAGTTCGGCGATGTACCAAACTTCATGTGGTTGATCACCGACCTGACTTTTCAAAGGAGCAACTTTTTATTTAGAACTGAGATAGGACCAAAGCAACAGTAGTAAAGTATGATCAGCATACATCGTACTTGTAATGTTGAGACTGATAAGCCTCAAAGGGTCTATTTGAAATACGCGCATAATCCGAATTTGGTATTTCATGATACTTATAAAGATGAGTTTTTGTAGTACTGCATCTATGTCGACAGTTATTTAGATTTCAATTATTCATGAATGTGAACTACCTTTCCAATACAAGTCACAATTTTCTACGGTAATTTTGCGCTCACGTTAATGAACAACCCTTACCCTATCTCTCTTCAAGTTGGAATAGTATGGGGGTCGCTACTTTTTCTAGGGCAACCCGTGCCTGAAGACCCTCCATATCAGCGTTTTCGACATTTTCATTGAAAAATAATTCAGAGACAAATGCCACTTTTTAAGATGTGAAAACCAAGTGGGTTCTTAAATATCGGTGCAATAGAGAACCCTGTAAGTAATGATAACAGCGCCCATAGGTAACTGTCAGTCTCGTTAATCCGCGAATCAGGTGATTTGTTCGAGAGAACTCTGATTTTTCTAAGTACCCGTGATTCATTGACCTATACGAAGCGTATACTGAATTCCATAGCTCTCTCTTTTTGGTACTAGGTAGTGCACGCCTCGGGCTTCTGAATAAACTTTATGAGCATTTATCTGAAAATTTCTCGGCAAAGTCCAGCAATTTAAAACGCGTTCTCTGTAAGAACGAGAGGGGGGCGGCACAAAGCTTCAAAATAGTCGGATCGATCTACAATTTTAACTGGGTAATTCCTATGGGTACGGTACACTTCCACATAAATTTCAGGTCGCTAGCTCGAAGTTTTGACCTACCGATCTCGAAAAATGAAACTTATTATACAGTCACATGTTGTATACCATTCGAAAGAGCATCGAAAGTTATGCCAAGATCTCACTTTTCATCAAGTTACATGCAAATACACGTGAGTTACAACCGGAAAAGCCACATTTTTAAAGGTTTTCGATTTTTTTCACTTCAAAAATTTCATTTCTACCATCCAAATTTGAGCGTGCTGGATTCTCCATGCAATTCTGCATTTTTTACAATTTTTTAATTACAAAATATCGGTCACCGAAGTTGTCGTTTATCGTGTTTTGTGACCTACTTTCACTACGAAAGTTCGAATCCGCTCCGATGCATGACTTTTTGCCAACTTTTTTTCGGCACTCTTTTCTCTCCCAACGTTTGTTTTTGCCAAGTATTCACTATGAAATCATGGAGGGCATCTGCAGCGAATGATAATCGACCCTCTGACGATGATGGACTCTTTATTTGCCCGGTAATCACGTGCAATGACAGCTTCACGACATTGGACGATTTGGAAGCGCATGTTCTTGAGTGAAATCATAGCGTTTCCCCCTTGAAAATGACCATGAGGGGCAAGTCACTCCATATATTCAAGGCTCTTCGGAAAGGATTCGGAGTAGAATGTAGATTCCCGAAGTGGATAGCGTTGTTAGGGAGCTGGAATTCTCGGACGATGACGGCCGAAGGTGGAAAAGGGATAGGTTCTCAGGAAGAAGTAGTCATCTGCCAGGTACAAGGAGAGTGCGAGAGGGAACATTTGTGAACTCTTCGACGAGGGGATTAGAACTAGAACGAAAATCTCTCTCGAAGCTGCAGAGAAGAGAATGTTCACGGCGAGAAAGGCCAATGGAACCAAACGGTTCAGTTATTTTTTCGGTGGAGGTGATAGGATATGAGAATTCTTGATTTAGGATAGCTCCATCTTCTCTTGACGTCTCCTATTCCCTCCATTTCTCGTTTGCCTCACCCTTCCTTTCCCGTTTTACACTTCTTTCCGCTTAGATCCTGCATTCGAAGTGCCCACCGGCGCGGCAGAGACAGCAATGCTCTTCACGCAAATCATTCATGCAGAGAAAATGCATCCATTAAGTAGAGAAAAGAAATGAGAAATAGATTGTTTATCGGTTGCTGAGATCAACTATTGGGGTGTCCGGAAAGTTCGTATAATTTTTTGTTTTTATTTTTTATTCAATGCTTTACAATTCTCAGTGACCAATGTATGCCCCCTTCTTTCTCACTACCTCCCTCCAGCGATTGGGCAGGGTCTCGATTCCTCTCTTCCAGAATGCCGGTTTCTTCGAGACCGCCCAGTTCACGAAAACCCTCAACTTCATCTCGATTCTTGAACTTCTTTCCTTTGCAGAAGTCAGAGAGAGAGCGGAAGCAGTGGTAGTCGCATGGGGAGAGATCCGGGGAATACGGTGGATGGGGAATCCTCTCGATCTTCAGCTCGTCCATTTTCTTCTGGGTCATCTTCGCTCGATGTGGGCGAGCATTGTCCATCAGAAGAAGAATTTTGCCCTGGTTCAGGAGTCTGGAAGGGACTCTGATCGCGACATCTTCCAGTTGTTCAGAGAAGAGGTCGGCACTGATGCTGGTGCCAGGGGCGAAGATCTCCCAGTAGATGGGACCGAGCACTGAGAAGAAGAAGCAGAGGAGTTCCTTCTTTCCGTGCTCTTCCTTCTTCGGGACGGGCGTGGGCTTCTCATCTGCATCCACCCATTGCAGTCTCCTCACAGGGTTATCGTACGTGATCCACTTCTCATCTGTAGCGATGATGGAATTGACCCATCGAAGATTGGATCTAGGATGGAGTAATTCCCGACAGACTTGAACACGATTTTTCAGCTGTTCGGGGGAGACTCCCCTTTCTTGAAGCGGGAGAACCACTTATAGCAGAAGGGTATGGAGGGGGCGTCAGCTCCTTCCGACTGGGCCAGGGCAGAATGGGCCTCCTTCACGGATCGGCCAAGACGGTAGTAATGAAGTAAAACTGCTCGGAGGTAGAGATGGGAGTCCATCACAAGAATCAATGTAGCAACTAGGAGACTGATCAAATCCTCTCACTACTCAACGTCAGAATGATGCAATACATTGTTGACAAACAGATTGCGCAATCACTGCATTTGATCGCGAACTGACTTTTTTCCGAAGCATTATACGAACTTTCCGGACACCCCAATACTTTAATTGTTTACTTATCTTTAAAACTAGTGGGCAACTACGTTTTTTTAACTTTTTGAAATATACCCGAACAAATGGAAAATATTTCCTTACTGGCTAACAAAATTCCTGCTATATATGTATGTAATTACGCTTCCATAATCCGCAGCAAAATTTACTTTATTTGCTACTCCCCGAGATGGTATTATTTTATTTGCCTTGGAATTTCAGATTCTCCTTCATAACTTCCAGTCCTACGGTTTCACCTCTAACATGAAAGTTGTTCATCTAACAGTGAGATACATAGGTCGATGCTCCATGAAATTCTATTCGCGATCGCGAGTTTTCATGCTTCTACCGTCTATTGTAAAGTAGTTTTGGCCTAAAGTTAAGTGGCACAACCATGCCTTCAAATGAGCGATTCGTGCAAAATTAAAGGAGGAGTAAAGTCAAACGAGCGCCCGATTGGAATATGTTTCACCTGGAGATGCACACTCTTCAAATCGCGTGCTCTCTCGCCCCTTCCCTGAGCTTTCCCTGATCTGACTCTCTGTCAACAAGCTATAACTCGGTTCGAAATGGAGATATCAATGTGAAAATTTCGGAGCTTCTAGTCGTTATAGAGCAGAAGGGTATGGAGGGGGCGTCAGCTCCTTCCGACTGGGCCAGGGCAGAGTGGGCCTCCTTCACGGATCGGCCAAGACGGTAGTAATGAAGTAAAACTGCTCGGAGGTAGAGATGGGAGTCCATCACAAGAATCAATGTAGCAACTAGGAGACTGATTAAATCCTCTCACTACTCAACGTCAGAATGATGCAATACATTGTTGACAAACAGATTGAGCAATCACTGCATTTGATCGCGAACTGACTTTTTTCCGAAGCATTATACGAACTTTCCGGACACCCCAATAAAGTATAATAGTCGTAGTAATCACTACTCTTTCTTCGCCTTCGATCTTCGAATGCAAAATGACAACGTGAACAAAAAAGAGTACACAACTACAAGGGCTATCGTACAGAGGAATGCGAATACATGACAAGTTTTGTGTTTTTTTTATCTATCCAGCTTGTTTTATCGCGTATGGCAAAAAAATTTTCCACGGTTGAGGTTCGATGAGTGCAGTGAGTGAATAAATATTTCTTTATGACAGCAAATTCAAAATGATCTTAATAACGCCAGAAGTGACATAAATTTAAAACATTTGCACTCTTCTCGCTGATCTAAATGATTGAATTACTGTGTGATGAATGTTTCTTCGTCTCTGGATGCACTGTTGTATTTTTGCGTGCATCCACTACTCTGCAGCAAAACCAAGCAGTCATTTGAATAAGAGCTCTCTGAAAGAAACATACGAGATATTTGCATGACATGATGTAGCAAACCTTCCGAAGAGCTGGATTCTTGCTCAAGAAAATCAGAGATTGAACGGGTGGCTTGAGAGAGATTGCGAACTTTAAAAAACGAATTTCGATATAATTGAAAACAACTGACAATAATGATTGACCGAGTGCCCGCCAACACTTCTCCCCGCCAGGAGCTCGTGTCTTTCTGCATCAGACAGAACAGGCTCTGGAAGGGGATAACGAAGAAAAAGGCAGCCGCTATCATCTGAAATTTTTTAAATCAATCCCAATATTTTCCCGAAAATATGTGTTTTTATCTTGTTGTGACCTGCAAAAAGAAGGCCTTTGCCAGTCGATCTTGTGCTCTTTGCACCTTCTGCGAGAGATGGAATTGCTTCTGAAGTAGAATTATCTCACTTTCGACAAGCCAATAGCATTCAATATGTGTTACGCAACATGTTCGAAATATGTATGAAAGTATTTGAATTCCACAAAGTTACTCGACCTTTTTAGGAGTGATAGTTTGCACATCACGAAGAGATTCTATCGACAACAAACCTCGCGTGCCCATATCACCACAAGTGAGTGGCCAGTGAGAGAAACAAGCAGAGGAAGAAATGCAACACCAGTGATGAACAGGAGTACGAGTTCTGAGCGAGTTTATATTTGTTTTTTGTTACCATCATATAGTTAATTATATTTAATAAAGAGCGGTGAAAGTACAGTGCATGCTAATCGCCTTGCGAATATGCATCGGCGGCGGGCCGCGGATAACAACTGATATTTTTTGTGAAAACACGAGAAACTTTTATGGAGAGAGCAATCGATTATCGTGTTCCATTCATAATTTTAAAACGGAAAATATATCTTTTGTATTTCTCTATGAAGGCAGGATCGGGATCTGAAAATTGTCTAAATATGTAATAATAGATGACCCAATTGAACTTGTCTTTCAATGTGGGTTTTCACAACCCAGACATCGCAAATCACACGTACGTTGCATCTGACGAACAGGCGGAGATTGGAGAGTTGTAATCGATCACAAGTTCATTCGGTCACTAATTATTCCGTGTGCTATGAAACTTTCATATCCCGATCCTACTCTCGTAGAAAATAACCAGCTAAGGATATTACGATCGGAAATGATGAATTAGAGATTTTTTTTTCGTTGGACGAAAGTTTATCGTGTCTTCACAGAAAGGATCCGCGGGCATCCGGCCGCATATGGGCAAGACGATTAACATACTGTATGTATAGGATGAAGATCCCGCAAAATCATTTCTCTAACTCTAGTCGTTAGCTTAAACGTCGGGATAACATACCAAATTGGAAAAGCCCTGCGTCTCCAGGAGGTCCGATCGCTATTACCCTTCCTCCTCGAGAAAGAAGCGACGCAAATTCCGGAACCTGAAATGTTATACTTTCAGAAGAACTTTCTGAACTTTTTGATAACCTCCATTAGAACGTCGCAGTTTTCCGTGCTGACGCCAAGATATGCAAAGCTTAAGATACAAACTATCAACACTATTCCAATAAATGTCATGAGGTAGACTTGGCGTCTGCAAATAAATTATATTTGTGTTGTGACATCTGCAGTCTGACCGTGGACTGATGATGAATTTAGTCGGTGTATTAGCGACAACTTGATTGTGCAATCTGATTAATCATTTATCATTACTTCCTCATTGCTACTAGAATTCGCAGTTCGGGCAATCGTCTATTCCCTTCCCACACACACTCGCCACTCTACCGGTCGAGAGATTGTTGAAAATGAAGAAACGATTGCCCGAATTGCGAACTCAATTGTTTACCGAATGAGAATATAGGTGAAGCAGGGTATCACGATGGTGATAGTGATCGCGAAGAGAGCCTGGAAGTGGGTGCTCCCAGGTGCATAATCATTGCGGGATTTAAAAAAAATTATAATATATTAGGTTGTAACATAAGTTTTGTTGCATTTCGTTGGTTCACAAAATTTCCATGAAGGATACTTCTCAAACATTCCCATTGCCTGACCTCCTAGCATATGTTTCTGGTGTACATGCACATTCAAACCATAGGGTAGAGCTGAACTGCAGACGCTGGATATGTCAAAAATATTAATATGAACGGATTTAAATTTGGTGCAGATTTAATTGATTCGTTTGATCGGGTGCTAGTTCGCAGAGATGAATAATGAACCAAACTTCTACAGCATGGTTATATGCCCCGTCAATGCTCTTTCAAAATATATATCAGATATGGTGCTATGTTGAGCGGAACAAAAGATATACTTCACTGAATGTAAGGTTAGCCGCTGATTCGTAGCCAACTTGACCAACTCTTCCGAATCCGAAATTACAACAACAGTGACTAACATAAGCGCGTTCCAATTACCACTCATGGAGGTCTAATTTATCATTGAACATTCGAGAGAAAGAACACTCTACTTGTGGGAAATTTGAATTTTCATTAATTCAATTCGCGCACAATTTTACCAAAAAAATCCAAGTTTAGGTGTTTCGAATTAAAGATCATTAAAGATCATTCATTCAAAAGCTATTTATTTCCAAAATTATCCCAAGTAGATAATGGTAAAGGAAGGGTTGATGGTTCGAATGGACACAATAAATCAGATATTGAACATGTGTGTGAGGTAGGAATGTGAACGAAGTGCCAATTTCAGTAGTTTCATATACATGCCATCCGAATGTTCCGAATGGAGCCACTTATCTCAACAGAACCCAGTCTACCCCAAGTTTTGTCTGTATATTGACCACTTTGGGTGAACTATATTCCACCACTATTTGGATCTCGATATATATTGAGAAGAAAATTCGGCTTGCGAACGTTTTCGCGACCGTCACCTACCATCCACATTATACAAACTCGTCTACATTTATAGAACGATTTCCGTTCGTCATTATCCGTGAGTGGTTCAAAATTATGCCCTTATTTGGCACTTTACGCAAATCACACTAAATCGGCATAATTTCTCCTTTTCAAGAAGAGCTGATGCGTGAAAATGATTTGTAATCCTGATCTCAGTTCAACTTTGTCTGATTAATGTGTCTCCTCGACTGCCTTGACAGGGCTGAAGTAAAGCGCGTAAGAAAGGGTACGAAGCCCCTCACTGATAATTAATATCGAAATTGAGATTAAATTAATTCAAAGAATTTCTGAGGTTAGAATGCATAAGAGATTGGTCGCGACAAAACTTATGTTACAACCTGATACAATCATTAGGATCTGCATGCTGCAATTGAAAAAAGTTTTCAGAAAAAAATACACAGCTAGATCACTCCGGAATGCGTACGCTAAAATTTTCCCCAGGTTTGTTCAACCCGTGTGGGATAACTCACAGATGCTAAATGGTCATCAACGAAGTCGCAAAGGTATCCTCCGCAGTGATACCTTCAGAAGCAAGATTTTTTTTAATTCGGAACACTTACCCGGGCCATGGAAAGAGTGGATACGGTTTTATTAAAATGCCAATCATAAGCCCATAAATAAGCATACATATCTTGAATTTGACAAATAAAGTATAGTATAGAAATCAGAGCAATACCTGATCAGCAAAGTAGCTAATACGAATAACTCTGGTAATCACTTTCGATTGCATGAAAAGTGTCGTAACTACCCAGACATGTACAGGCAAAGTCACGAACACTTCAACGATTTCGAGAGTGCTGGAAAGGCGGAAATTATGAGCTAAATTGCGAACAAAGCTCACGTGAATAGCACATCCATGCCGTATGACAAGTCGATGCTCCAACCGAACCGGAGGTTTGTGTAGTTCGGCATCATGAATTATTAGCAGAAGAAACAACCCTCTTTTGTCTTTGGCTTAGTGCTCGAACATCGAAGGCTATACCCGCAGGCACGAATCGAAGAGGAATTATCGGAGAGAGCGAGAAACAATTTCTCGTTATAATCGACATCTTATAACTTGGCATTCTGTAAATATGATTATCTCCCTATGAGCAATCAAGAAGAAGATTGAAATGGATTAGATTAGAGTTTATGGGCATACTCTAGGGACCTGACTGATCGCAGATTGCGAAAAATAAGCGATAAACACCTCGCAATAAACAACATTCAAATCGGACTTCCGGTTTAAAAATTACCAATTTATGGGGCACAAGAAAGCCTTGGAATATAAATATTTGAAGAACTGAAGTAATTTAGTCAAATGTCAAATTTTCTGGTCCAATGTGTTTCAAATTTTTCACAATTTTCACATTAAAATCCGGTACCTTGCGTGGTGATGAACCGAAGGTAAAAATTCCAATAACCAAGCTGTGATTCACATGTTTAAGAGGACAAATTGCTTCCCATGGAGCCGCTTCCGCACTGTCATCTCGCGATTTCCACTTTTCCGTCCATTCTTCGCATCGTTTCCGGTTTTGCTCACTGAGCCTACTCTTGATGCACTAGATCTATTGAATTAGCACCATAAACATTGTCGTTTCAAGCACATCATTTTTATTGGTTATTGTCAGGGGTGTGTTGTATTTTTTCTGTTTTCCCTCATTTCTCTTCTACAGATGGCTCACGCTGCTCCGGACTGGCTCAAATCTGCTGTGCGCATTGCTGGCCCAGGTACTCTTCAATATGTTGAATAATTTACTGCCATGTGGTATATAATCAGCGTCAGAATTCATCCTTATAGTTCTCAATGTTGTCTCGCTCGTTCTGGCTCTTGGAATAATCGTTCTGGGCGCGGAAAACCTCGATAAATGTCCGGCGGAAACAAAGATTCCGAGGTTCAGAAAAGGACAGGGCGCATAATGATCTTATGAGAATAGCCGGGAAAGAGAATATTTTGTTAAGAAAATAGGCTTATCTAGCGGCGGGCTAGCGTGCGTATTGTGTGCTAATATGGATCTCATTTCGAATGAAACTGCACCATTCGTGAATGTAACCACTCAGATTTCTTGTCACTTATGGGTTGCTTTCGCTGATCGCATCGGTTGTTGCCCTCTACGGTGCATGGCTCAAATGGAGAGCTGTGAGCATTTCTTACAATTTCATCAAATCCTTTGAATGTTGGCTTTGTTTTTGCAGGGCAA
Source organism: Pristionchus mayeri (assembly GCA_036245805.1). Taxonomy (NCBI): domain Eukaryota; kingdom Metazoa; phylum Nematoda; class Chromadorea; order Rhabditida; family Neodiplogasteridae; genus Pristionchus; species Pristionchus mayeri. The sequence continues at coordinate 45,610,601 of BTRK01000006.1, forward strand.
GATTATATTTTTTCAGGGTCCAAATTATGAGAAATCAACAGTGCTCGGAACAACCCTACTGCTCATTTTTCTCGGATCATTGGTTCTGTGAGCAATTTTGCATTCGTTGAGAGTTGATTGTTGAAAAAACAACTTATTGAATTCGTCATCTTCTTCATAGCCTCGGCTGTGGTATCTTCTGGACCATTCGAGCTAATCCGAACTTCGAGAACCCAGCTAGTGCAGATTACTGCGACTATTCGGTTTACGCCGTAGCAATTGGTACGCACGAAATCATTCTCCTTTCTTGGCAATTTTAAATGAAATATGCTGTAAATCTTTCTATTGGGGTGTCCGGAAAGTTCGTATAATTTTTTGTTTTTATTTTTTATTCAATGCTTTACAATTTATAGTGACCAATGTATGCCCCCTTCTTTCTCACTACCTCCCTCCAGCGATTGGGCAGGGTCTCGATTCCTCTCTTCCAGAATGCGGGTTTCTTCGAGACCGCCCAGTTCACGAAAGCCCTCACAACTTCATCTCGATTCTTGAACTTCTTTCCTTTGCAGAAGTCAGAGAGAGAGCGGAAGTAATGGTAGTCGCATGGGGAGAGATCCGGGGAATACGGTGGATGGGGAATCCTCTCGATCTTCAGCTCGTCCATTTTCTTCTGGGTCATCTTCGCTCGATGTGGGCGAGCATTGTCCATCAGAAGAAGAATTTTGCCCTGGTTCAGGAGTCTGGGAGGGACTCTGATCGCGACATCTTCCAGTTGTTCAGAGAAGAGGTCGGCATTGATGCTGGTGTCAGGGGCGAGGATCTCCCAGTAGATGGGACCGAGCACTGAGAAGAAGAAGCAGAGGAGTTCCTTCTTTCCGTGCTCTTCCTTCTTCGGGACGGGCGTGGGCTTCTCATCTGCATCCACCCATTGCAGTCTCCTCACAGGGTTATCGTACGTGATCCACTTCTCATCTGTAGCGATGATGGAATTGACCCATCGAAGATTGGATCTACGATGGAGTAATTCCCGACAGACTTGAACATGATTTTTCAGCTGTTCGGGGGAGAGGTCATGGGGAATCACTTGTGGGAGTTTCGGCTTCTTCCCAGATCGATGGAGGATATCGGACTCCGTTGATCTGGGAGTACCAGTATCCTTCTTCAACTCACGCACACTGGCCATGGGCTTGCGCTTCAGTGTGCGGAGAACGAGAGGCTGATCGAGGGAGGGAGGGCGTCCAGAGCGGGGTTGATCATCGAGACCAAACTCCCCTTTCTTGAAGCGGGAGAACCACTTATAGCAGAAGGATATGGAGGGAGCGTCAGCTCCTTCCGACTGGGCCAGGGCAGAGTGGGCCTCCTTCACGGATCGGCCAAGACGGTAGTAATGAAGTAAAACTGCTCGGAGGTAGAGATGGGAGTCCATCACAAGAATCAATGTAGCAACTAGGAGACTGATTAAATCCTCTCACTACTCAACGTCAGAATGATGCAATACATTGTTGACAAACAGATTGCGCAATCACTGCATTTGACAAACTGACTTTTTTCCGAAGCATTATACGAACTTTCCGGACACCCCAATAGTTTCAGCAAATTGTGAGGTAATTGGATTGAAATTCTCCACCAGCATTAGTCTACTTTAACCCTTACGAATATACTTTTCCATCTAATTGAAGCGTCGATCGTCATATTCTTCGGTCTTCGCGTGCTCATTCTCTGCGTCGCCTGTGGGTTCTGATGCAAGAATGCTTGGAAACAGGTCGAGCCGAAATGCGAGCTAGAGTCAGAGCAGAATAATAAACAGTGAGTTTCCCAAGGATAAACAACATTGGCTCTTTTCACTTTTTCAAGTGATATGTGAATGGAATGTAAGCCTCTTCGAAAATTTCAGAATCAACGGTTGAAGTGTTTATGTCCAGCGGTATTGCAGTTAATTTCGTCTCATAGGTATCGTGTCAAATTGTTATTTACTGATAAAGCATGATAGCAACAATAAGGAGTAATGCTTCGTTTGGAAAAAATTGAAAAAAGGGTACTAAAGGTAAAGGTACATCCCGTCTTCGAGACCAGCTCGCGGGAGAACACTGCTATGCCAGTGTCAATTTGGGCGGATTCGGTCCGGAGTGCCCACCTTTCGCCAGACCTATTTACCTGCGTGATCTAGTCACGGCTACCAATTCCCCTTCCCCAATGGGTGGGCGCCTTGGTGGGGCGGAGACGGTATCACGACCGGGAATCGAACCCGGGTGGAATGGAATGGAAAAAGGGTACTAATTTTGCTCAAACCGTATTCTTTATCGATTGTCTACTCTTTAAAACAATACAATCTAAACAAACAGATAGAACGGTTTTTCGATTCAGACTTCGAACATGTGTTTCATCGGGGCACAGCTGAAAAGTTTCCGATCAGAAAATGCAACACATATTTACTCACGCTCCTACAAAGTAGCTGCTGAGCAGCCTAGCCTTCTGAGCATCGCTCAAGCCTTTAACCAACGCAATTGAGCTCTGAAAAATCGGATGAGAACTTTTTCGTAGAACTTTTTCGAAACACCGTCTCATAGTTGAATTGAATTTTATTTTGAGCCGCACCTTGAACATTTCATCCAACTTGTTCATTTTCGCCTTAAGATCATTGTCCGTCTCCGAATTGCGCGCTACTGCCATATCTTTGTCGCATTGCTCTCAAAATGAAAATTGCAATGCTGTAGTCTAGTGCAATACAACGCACCTTTGATCGCCTTGATGTTGATATCTTGAGCGAGTGATCCTTGTGCGATGAGTAGGAAAACAGCTGATATGACAGTGAGGGCGATATGCATTGTCGAATGGCATAGAGTTGCATTCACTACTTTTATAACGCCCCGGCACAGTGTGGGCCAATTATTAAGGATTCGATGACATACGATCACACTCAATTATGAAATACCCTGGGGATTTGTGCTGAGTAATCCCGTGTTCAACCTGTTTTTGGGAAGGGATCACACAGTTCTGGAACAAAATCGAGTGTCGAAGATCACCGGAATTCGGATTGGTCAACGTGAAATACGAATTCAACATCTCCCTTCACAATCCCCTGTAAATTTTTCTCTAATCTTCAAATGAATAAATATACTCAAACAAACGGACGATTACGGTTGGACATTCAGATCGGCAAAAGGTCAAGAAATTGTTTTATTTGAAATTGTGTATATAGCATCCAAAAAATCGCTCACTCGCATTGTTTCTTCACAAATCGAACGAGTGCAATCATCACGAGCATTCAGATGGACAACAAAAATTTGATCGAAATCTTGTATTGCAATGGCCAGTGGGTAGTATACACCCGATTCGCACCAAAATGAGTGGAAATATAAGCGTCTTGTTGCAAAATGCGAAGAAAAATTGATGACGTTCACAAGTTGAAGTCAACAACCTTATTAGTCAGATTTTTTTTCGAAATATTATAAATCTGAGAGCGAAACAAGAATTGTAAATAGGATATATTTAGTCTTGAGAAAGTGTAGTATTTTCGATCAATAGAAATTGGAAGATTAAAATGAGCTTTTATGCTTTCATTTATCGGAGATCGAATTTGACAGCCCGGAAAAAATTCAACAATTTTTTTCCTCAGATCTTTGTTTTTGCAAGTCAAAAAGAAGTGTGATGAGCCTGTTAATGCGTTGGTGATAAAGATTGAGAAGGTTTACAAAAATAAGATAAAATATTAATATAAAATAAAAGTGTCAGGCCATGTGAGATGTCCTATGGCACACCTCGTTAGATGACAAACTCTTTAGATGAATGCCTTCTTGACCCACTGTGTATCTTCTCATTTACTGTATGTTAGCGTCCTTGTTGATTTTGTTTTTGAAATAGGTTGGCGTCATTAGCATTGTTTTCTCTAATTCGCCCACCGTCATTATATCCCTTCCTCATCTTTCCAATATTTTCCTTCTGTAGACACAATGCATGTTAGCTTTGTTTTATAAAAATGAATTGCAATGTTTCTATGTTAAAGACATGGAGCATGCATGCGAAAAGCAGCGCCACGTCTTCGATTTGTTTCTCGGACAACTTGATTATGCAATGTTTCATTTTAGGAGACTGGCCCATTGGCGGGAGGAATGGAAGACATTGTCGAGAATACGATTGAACTAATGACTCTTCTCATTGCTAGGGATTCGAATGACGAGGTATGAGTCAGGTGTAACGGTAATTCCCTATATTGCATCCTACATTAGCTGTTATCATCGGCATCTGTTCTCAAGGAGGAACACATTTTTGCTCAGAAAATGGACAATGAAAGGCAAGTGTATTTATTAAAGTGTTTCTGATATCACTTATGCCGAATTCTTTTAAGCGCTTCAGAGATGTATCAAATGTATAACGGCTTACTTTTCAGCTGGTCGAGCATCCCAGTGGCGTGGCATTGTCAAACTCTCTTGAATATGTACTGGAATGGTTGGTTGACCAACAACAGCTTCATCAAAATACCACTTTGAATACGGTAAGAACTGCTCAATTTTAAATTAATATTTCTGAAAATTAAGGAAGAGGAAGGAGATCCTGAACATCTCTCGAATGATGAGTCCGACGTTGGCGAAAATTCGGAAGGTGAAGATGCCAATTCAAGACCCAGTAAAGCGCTATCGAAGAAAACGGAACGCAACATTTTCAAAAAGCACTTCTCACGCGCCTATCTATGAAAAAGGCACAAAATAAGCCACCTCGGTGAGATAACACATATTTTTTGAAAAATTACCTATAAAAAAGTAATGAATATGCATTAAAAGCGTGTAGGTGATGATGATCCTCTCAAGCGACGATTCCAATGCATGACATGCGGGAAAAGTTTCATGAGGCAAGACTATTGGCGGGCACACGCAAAACTACATATTGTTATGTGAATAATATAACGTAAAAGTTAAGGAATATGATTTCTTTACAGGAAACGAAGATTTGCGAAAACCGCATAAGTGTAAAGAATAAGCGCATAAGCGGATTTATATACTTTCTGAATCGATATTGCCATATCCTATACTTACCAGTAGAATATTGTTTTATCTAATTTTATCTTATCAGAGCCTGAGCGAATCTGAGCCTATCCTATCTGAGCGAAGTTTAATGAATTAACACCAAATGCAGGAGTCCATTGCGAAAACTCGTATGCCGATAACTTAGTTCGTAGTTTAGGAATAACGAGATTCTGAATCCACTTGCCAGCAATTTTCCTGTCTCCAAGCTATATTACCGAAAATGTTTTCTTGAATATCACGCCTCTCACGAGAGATTCGAACTGAATTTGCCAGAAAATCGCGAATTGAGTTCTAACCTTTTTTTGACCATCCTAACTTAGGATTCCTAAGGCATGCCTGAGTGACCCCCGACATCTTGTTGTGCAAACTTCATTTTGGAGCTCCATACGTAAGGTCGGATTACGGCACCTCTCACTTTGAGGGCTGTTTTCTTGAATACGGTGAAAGATAGAGCAGAATTGACCTCTGAATGACCCCGGCTCATTTCTTGAGCTTTATCGATCTATTTAAATCAATTTCTCTGAATCCGATTTTGAACGACGGTACGTTGTAGGTCAATTTTCTCAACAATGTAGGTGCAGTTGCAGCTAAAATTTCTTCAATCAATGCAGCTCGGAGAGAGCTTTCCAATGAGTGGTTTGCCAAAAAAATACGGACACGGTGGTGAGAGTTTCGCCACTTTTACGTTTTTTGATCATTTGAAGTCACTCCATTCCTCGCCACACCGCGCGTTTTTTGAGAGCGCAGAGTGAAATGATCCCATTGTCCTCACTCCTCCCTCACTCCCAAAAGACGCGCGGTGTGCGAGTAATCGATGCCTTCAAATAATCGAAAAACGTAAAAGGGGCGAAAGTTTCACCACCGTGCCCGTATTTTTTTTTGGCAAACCACTCGTTGGAAAGTTCTCTCCGAGCTGCATTGATTGAAAATATTTGAGCTGCACCTACATTTTTGAGAAAATTGACCTACAACGTACCGTCGTTCATAATCGGATTCAGAGAAATTGATTTAAAGATCGACAGAGCTCAAAAAATGAGCTGGGGTCATTCAGAGGTCAATTTTGCTCTATCTTTCACCGTTTTCGAGAATTCGGCCCTTGAAGTAGGTGATGTCGAATTGCGACCCGCTGTAGGAAGCTCCAAAATGAAGTCTGCACAATAAGACTTCGGGGGTCACTCAGGCATGCCTTAAGATGGCCAAAACCGGTTAGAACCAAATTCACCATTCCCACACCCAGCTCGATTCTCTCATGAGAGGCCAACTTGCTGGGCGATCTATGTTTGTTTGAATAATAGAACTATGATTTCTACATTCTGTCCTCATTTCATCAGTCGGCAAATTTCAAACAAACAGGACATGTAATGTTTATTAGAATAACAACGCTGCGTCCCTTCACTCGAGCCGATGTAACATTACTACTGTATTTCTTTCAGTGCGGAAATTTGAATTCGGAGAAACTCGGAGAAACTGAGAAATTTTGAGAAACTCGAGATCTCGAGATCTCGGTGTGAATATGAAAGCATTATGTTCTTTTTCAACTGAAATTTGAGTCACCCAAGTATCATCAACAAAATGAGAGATAGGGGAGTGATGATGCAATGTCAGGAGTCGTGATTCTTTACTGAATATGATCGAAAACATGCGCGTAATCCGCAGGAAACACAAACACTCTCTCTCCCATCTAGATGTTCATCCTTTTTCATATAGAAACATTTGGAATTTGGAATGAATTAGATACATGTATAACTCCCACAACCATAAAACACATATTAAAGAAAAAAAACAAAATAAGCATAAACTGGGACAATACGGAGTATTTGAACAACTAAGAATTTATTAGCCATTGCCATTAACTGGGGTGATCGCTCCTCCTGGATACCCTCCATACTGCCCATACTGGCTCGATACTCCGTATCCTCCGTATTGCACCGGATATGCTCCCTGAATTCCCTGTCTGGGATATCCGACAGTGCCTACTTGTCCTTGATAACCAACTTGTCCAACTTGGTTCGGATAACCCACGGTCCCGACTTGTCTCGTGTACCCTACCGTTCCAACTTGGTTAGGGTATCCGACCTGCCCCGCTTGGTAGGGATACTGATTGGTATACACACCCTGTCCGTTGTATCCAGTCTGATATGGATATCCAACCTGTCCATTATAGGTGCCCTGGTGCCACGGATAAGTTCCCTGGCCAACGTAGCTACCCTGGTACGGGTAGCCCATTTGGTTCGGGTATCCCGTCTGTCCGACGTAGCTTCCCTGGTACGCGTAGCCTGGCTGGTACGGGTATCCTACTTGCCCGCCTTGATAGACTCCCTGTTGGCCCTGGACGCCCGGTCCGTTGATTTGCTCCTTCCGCTGTTCCTCAGCTTCGGCGATAATTTCAGCCTGAAATATTTAGTCGTATTCATATAAAGAAGATATTGATGGATTCCAAATGTACCATTTTTAAAGTTTTTAATAGTTTCGTGAATGCAATTAGTTCAGTACCTGGCGGAGTTCGCTAGCAGCTTCTTGATTCTGTCTCGCTAGTCTTACGAATTGACCAGAACAATCTTCGACAATGACCAACAGTAGCACAAGGAGAGAAAAGAATGGCTTCATTCTGAAAGAAGGCACAGAATGTATATAGATGGCAAAATGCGAATACAGGGGAATTGCGCGAATGTTATGGAAGAGATGGGAATGATGGCAACATGAGGATTAGGGTGAGTCGATCCCGATCTCACGGAATCCTCCCACCTTCTGTTGTTCAATTCCACAGTTCGCGCACTATTCTGTGAGGAGATACGTTGTTTTATAGTGAATTCGTCAACATGAGTCATGTACATCATGGATGGCAGAAATATGCGGAATCAGAGACGGATTGATACGTCTAAATTAACAATCCACGTACTAAAAATAAATAATTTCTCCCCGATTCTAGTCGTTGACGAGAATGCGGTAAAAAAATAGAAAAGACAAAACAGATAACTTATTTTGATGGAATAGTGCAATGGCTGCTGCAGGCGCAAACATCTGCATCTAGAGCCACTGGAAGTGTGCAAAGGGAAGACTCTATTTCACATCATCCGATCGCTCTGTCGAATGCAGAATCTTAATAAATAAGCTCATTTGGAGGCTCTTTTATTGCTTCTACTGAAACGAGTTGCATTATTTGGTTCCTGTTCTTGGCATAAGTGGGCAAACTCCCACATGGGATCTGATGAGTTCTTGTGCTAATTGTGGCCCTGTTTTGCTATTAGTAAACAAAGGTCTTTTATCAATCTATATTTTGTACCGAACTCACAAATGCACTCTCTGTTGCTTTGCGGAGTAATATAGAAGGATATGTAGGTATCGTAAATTGTTCTTTTCATACACTAGCATTGAGTACAATATGGTTCATCGATAAATTAAGTAAATATGCCGCGTTCTCGTGTATACGTAATTTTCAGATGGCATAATTGTAACGTAAGAGCAGGACAAATATTTTTTATTGACAGAACAATTTGCAATATCACATGTTCACGCCCACGACTTCTTGAGCGAATCAAAATAGAAGTCAGTTTCAGTCTGAATGTGACTGTTTTGCCGGGACTCAACGTTTACCGGTACATGTGGAATCTTGTTGCCGCTGAAACGACAAATTTGTATTTTAGAAAAAAAAGTGTTTCTTACCCAACTACTGCAAGAATCGCAAGCAGTTTCTTCCTTAATCTCGGGTGATTCGTCATCAGCCAACAAAGTAGATAACACGAGGTGCAACTCAGACCCTCAAGGACAATGAGATTAAATCCCAACTGCATCATGTCGCCTTTTGTGTTGCTAAGACGGAGTGACACAATACGTCTCAACTGATATAATGCTCAACACATGCAATGTATAGTAGTGATGACAAAACGGCTCTTCATGTCGACCTGAGGCCATTTTCAAGCAGGAAATTTAAAAACCGGCTTGAAAGTTCCTTCTAACGGTCTAACCGAGTGTTTTGCCATCCCACGTGTCTAGGTATGGTTCTCAATCGCTCACCCCCGTGTAGATCGCCTCGATGAAGTGGTAGGACATCTTGAACCGATTTGGGAACATCGGCAGGCAGACGTGCGTGTGATCGTCGGTGTAAGCGCAGCCAATGAGGACGAAGCAGTTGAAGCAGTTCTGAAGCGAAATATTATTGATTTTGTTTTGGGCGCAAAAAGACACGTAATTCTTTGCAGAAAAATCATATAATTTTGATAGACCGGCGCACCTTGAAAAAGAAACAGGCGAAGTAGGAGCGCTGCATTGAAGAGGCGATTTCTTGAGCCTCTCTGATCTGACAAATACGAATTTTTGGTAAATACACGCAAATCAAACGTTTTTGGAAATGCTTGAAACTACCTGATATCGGGCGTTGAGCGTGACTTTGCCGTGCATTTGCTCGTATCGTCTTGCGCAGTACCTCACCGAGATCGAGTTGACGGTGAGTGTGCAGACGTCGATCACGACGATCGCCGCAGCGTCCAGAAAGTGATCGCTGCGGACTGAGTTGACGTCGTTATCGATTTTTTCATGTACCTTTGCGACCTTTTGTTACGCAAACAAACTGCAGAATAACACCCTTCAGAAAACAGTTACAGCTCATTCTTCAAAAAACTTATACTGTGCCTGTTTGCTCTTTATTCACTATAAAATGTTCGCTGAGTACTGCGAATACGTCATTTAAAGGTTAGTGATAAATTTGCGCGTCAGGATATTTCCGAATATATTGCGGAAGTATTTCGGTGTATGCCTAATGTACATGCCTAATGTCAACCTTCAAATCGGGTACGATTAAGCCATTGATGATGATTGAGTGATCCCTTAGTGATTCGACTTAGCATTTCCAAGACCGATATGCAATCCCATTTTCTATCACTATCATGTTTTATTTTTTCACATGGCAACTCTAATAAACATTTTATTCTAAAATAAGCATTATTTTCCAGAAAAAACATTAAATATCGATAACAAGCTCACATTCCGTGTTGTATCCCGAAAGCGCGGCAATCAAAAGCACCAAAGCAGTCGCCGGGTAGAGTATGCAGGCTGCTTTGCCTGACTTGTAGTATGCCGCGGGCCGCATGGCGGACATTAGTCGCTCCGATGCGATCGCGATCTCCATCAGAGCGCATACGAATTGCGAACTGACGCTAACGCTGAGGAAGTAGCTGCGAACAGCTAAAAAGCAGTTGTAAATTCGGATGCATTCTGCGTGAACAATAAAACAATCACCCCAATTTTGCACCCAAGGCAGAAAGTGCTATCTTTTAGGAAACGAGTGAGTAGGAGTGAGATTTGCATTTCAAATTGTGTATTTCGTTGCTTATAGTGGTCAGCTTTTACAGATCATTCAGTCCCAAGGGAGAGATTTCGGCCTCATTAAAAAAGGCTCACGCGGTCCGATCTTGCGCGTGGGCAGCTCATCTGCGATGACGTTCAGCCAGCTGACAATGCCGTGGGCGAGAAAGAGAGAGAGATACCCGAGAGACCAGGTCTTGAGGAGATATCTGAAATGGAGATCCAGAGATTAAAAAATCAGATCAGAGTTCAAGCAGACAGTTCCTTGGTGAGACTACAGTTTTGTTATCAACAGTAACCTCACGAAATCGAACACAATTGTTTTGTATCACAACAAAACTCACGCAACATTTTTTTTCATTTCAAGGAAAGGATCAATTAATGTAGTCAGATTTGAATTCGCTGTAAAAAGTCGGGAAAGCGACTTACCCGAAGGGCACGGCAGAACTTTCAGTTTGCTATTGTGTCCTTTCAAAGTGTTCAATCAAAAACCTTTTATCTAAACCTCTCAAATTGGCATCTATTTTGGGTTCGTATATTGTATATCATCACGCAATTAACACAGTAAATTGCACGTACAGAGGTTCTGGTGCACTCTCTCTTTTGTTGCATCATCGATTTTTGTATCGACAATTATGAGCAAAAAGTCTCATATACTTTTATATCCCACAAGAAAAGAATATTTGTGCGAACGCAATTTCTCGATATGGATGAAGATGTCACATACTATCAATATCAGTGAAACGAAAAAATAAGAAAAAAACTAAACTAAAAAAACAGGTTATGCCCTGGTAACTCACTTGCAGTTAGGATGAAGCTGCGTCGCTTGAACTAGTCGAAGCATGAGAATGGCAACGCCTATGGATGTCAGGTTGAGGAGCAGCTGGAAGATGTAGACGGGGAAGAAGGGAAAGGAGAAGGACGAATCGCCCATCACACCTCTAAACAGAGCTATCAATGAATGCCTCTCAATGAGATCGACGATTCCCTAAGGGCGACAGTTGTCATCGTTGACAACTGGGGGGATTTGGTATACTTACAGAGGCGAGCACTTTGCATAATTGGTGGGGAACTCTCTGATTATAGCGGAATCGCAATGGTAATTGAGGTTTTTATCTGCCATAATTGACACTCGCTGACACCGTCATAGAAGACAGGCGCTGGAGTGATTGGCTGGGAGCAGTCTGCTAAATGCACTATACCGGGATTCATATTCGTATCGTATTCTGTATTCAGTAGCACTCGATAGTAATGTCGTGCTGGAGAGGACAGGTGGTATTTCTGGTTCGAGCGAGCGTGTGGGCTGGAGATTATGCGGCAGTTCCGTGTTACAGTCCTATAGTATATGAGTGGAGTTAAAAGGTGGGACAATGGAAACGGCATATTTATAACCCGTTCTTTGTAAGAAAGCAGGCACTTTCAGCCGGAATACGACCCGAAATATCGACTTTGATCCACCGAAATCGATTTTTCAGATTTCAGATTTTGATAACGAGTGTAGACATTTTGTAGGTTAGCATCTGGCCTAGTGCGGTCGAGAGGGTGTGTAGGAAATAAATTCTGCATTTCACACAATATCCGACAAAGAGTATCCGCACATTCATGCAGCAATGCTGCTGCCAGAATTTGGTGCGTTCGCTGTCCGGACATTGCAGGAATTACGCCGAGAAGGCACCCGTCGGAACCACTACAACAAGTGCAATTAATTCATAAGATACATTTCACAAATATTAACTAAATGCCGCATGAATGAAAATCAAAGTCAAAGTCAGTATGACCATCAAAGAATTTAGCTTGAACTATGTAGCCTCGAGCAGTTCGGTGAGTGGTCCCAGCAAAAGGGTTCTCCAACGTGAACGAGTCTCCTTTCGTCGATGACGAAAATTTGATCTGCAATCTCAATGGTCGACAGACGGTCCGCGAGAATATATGGAGAGTGAATCACACGCACCTAATGTGCAGAGAGGGAGTTTTCGCTGTTTCTTTGCTGGACGAGTTACGTTTGTGAAATAATTGCCATCCTTTTCACTGTATCTGAATAAGTGCAACATCTTTTTCTCAAATTGTCAGCCTTTTTTCTTCCCAATTGCTACGATTCAGCAGACTCCTCTGCCACTCCTCTGTGATTACCTGCCCTATTCTAGCAACATTTCCTCCGAAAATCCCTCAGAGAGTGCGTTCATGAACATGTACCCATTTTCATATACGCTGTATAAGCAACATTGCAATCTTTCCAATTCAAAACTTCGAGCGCTCCTTGCATTAGGTTGAAATTTCTTCCACCCAGCGGCCACAGGGGGTTTTAAAGCGGCCACAGGGGCTGAAAATATCCCCCCCCCCCCTAAAATGAGTGTTCGGCCGTTTGTTTACCGCGTGTCTCTACTACTTCCCTCCTATCTCCGGGCGACACCGAGCATATTTTGCATCTCTCGCAAGCGAGAGGGGGAGGGGAATGGAGGGGAGAGAGGGGGGAGAAAGGAGAGAGAGAGATTTACCCTCCTTTCCCGCGGACTCTGCAATGCAAAACAAGTCGGTGCCTCTCAACAAACGCCCGCCTTATAAGAGCCCCGCATTAGTTGTGCTCTATTCCCAGCAGTTTCGATGGGAGACTAGCGTCTTTTCTCGATTCTCCGCAGGGAATCACACCAATTCGCAACTACCCTACCTCAGTGGCTTGGTAAGTCATATTCTTCGATGTGGGAACACTACATAACTTATCGTCTTTGCCTGCTCATTTTGCACATTTCAGGTCGAGGTTCGACAGCCTGTACATAGATTTTCCACTTTATTTATTCTTTGGATCTCGAATTAATGTCCGATCTCTGACTATGTTTACGGAGTATGTTCATCTTTCAATTGAAGATGTGAGAATGAAACCGGAAAATGTTTAAAATGAATTGCTCGTTTTCAGGATTATTGTGATTGCATACCTTATCATTGAAGAGCCCTCGAATTTATTCAAAAAATATTGTAATTATTACCGAGTATAACACCGGATAAAGAGTGCACATTGAATTATGAAAAAGCATATATTGTACCTCGGAATACTTGGCACGATAGGTGGGAATTAGTAATGTTTTGTGGGATCATCGCTCTGGATGGGAACAGGCGTGTCCAGTGAGGGGTACATGGGAGGAGGCTGAGGCGTTCCGGAGACATTTGGATGCACGGCAGTCGGTTGGGCAGGGTAGGGAGAGTGGTTGTTCTCACTGGCATTCTCGCCCTCATTAACGTATTTCTCGTCAAGATCGATCGAATAGACGGGAGCGGAGGGCTGAGTAGGGTACTGGGGAGGATGAGGAGCTGCTGGACAGACGACGATCGGAGCTCCGGAGACTTTGCTTGCCGCGACATTTCCCGAGATAGTCGTGACCCGCGACTGCTTCTGCGTACGGAACCACGAGTGGGTCTTGAGGAACACATACACTCAAAAAACAGGAGTAAATCGTGGGGTGAGAGCATTGTGCATTACCGACTACACCGACAGAAACAACGACGTGGAGAAGCATCAGCAGCCAGATCGGGTCAGACACACTCGGATTTCTGCTCACTGAAAAACATGCCATGATTCTCGTCGTGTTTAGCAAACTATTAGGGAAAACTGTAGTGAAAACAAACTTTTTGAGCGCGCGATTTCGCCATGAAAACACCAAAACAAAACGATTAGCAGATGAACTGCCTGAATTCCTCATTTTCTAAAAAATTGATCGATTTTGAGAAAGAACGTGCCACGCATAGCCCCAATGTATTGAACGAGCGCTGAGTGAGCTTGGCTACTGCTGAGGATGCCTGGGCAACAGTCAATATCGCCGTAGCATCAACAAGCAGGTGCATGCCCTGAAAATAGCATTTAAACTGCAAAAACAATAAATGTAACTCACCCAAACTGTCATATCTCGCAAGTCGATGCATTGATGCAAGATTCCAGAAATGAGCACGACCATAGATATGATCAACTGAACTGCCAGAGCACTCGTGAAACCATTTTGTACCTGAAATGCCACCTTTTTTATTGAATTCGCAGATATTCCATTTGAGGAATACACGAAACTAAATCTGGCTTTTGATTGGATATTACCCAGAAAGAGGGAGGAAATTAATGTAAACACATCACAGTGGTGGGGGAAGAGTACGAAATTGTAGCTGTAGAGTTTTATTTTTAAAGAAGCGAGAAGAGCAAACCGCAACTACAACACTGATCTACCTTTTTAATCGATGGGAGCTGCTGTTGCGGAGCAGCAGCCATGGAGGAAGAATTCAGGAATGATTAATTGCACATTCCCTCTCGCCCCATTCTCTATTCCTTACTGATTCACCGGTAGGGAGGTGGAGGAATGAGTCATCAGTATAAAACGAGTGTATACAGAAGCTTGCTTCAATTATGGTTGTGAAATAGCGAAAAAACGTCATTGCCAATCAAAATTATTTGAATTTGCATTAGAAATCAATTTTTATCCGCAGAAATGGCTTGTTGTAAATCGAGCATGCTTGGAACCAATAACTCGCTAAAAGAGTTACGAATCGATCAGTTCGGTGAGATGACTGAATTTGCAGCGCAATCGCTCTGAATAGGCAATGTAGTGTCGAGTGAGAGCTGCGCAGGAGGAGATTCCAACTCAATACAGAACACCGGATCGGTAAATTTGGCTGAGGAAGATTTGCGCTTCTCGTCCGGGTTGATAACTAATTCCTTCTCCTTCTTGAACCACGCACAAGTCCACACCAAAATTTGGCCTGGAATAAAGCATTCGCTTCCTGGAACCATAATTATCATAACATACCGACAACAAGGGACGAAACAATCGCGTGAATCGTTAGGAAGAAATTAATTTTGTCTGCAACATCCATTCGAAATATTGATGATAGAATGAATTTTTGCTTTGACCACCAACGATACCACAATGAAATCGAAATTTTCAAGAAACCGAATAAAACGCACGATCAAGTTTTCCTTTATTGTGTTCGTCGGCAAGTAGGGACCATACAGCCATGGAGACAGAGTAGGACACCGCGATGAGTAAGTGGACAATCTGAAATGCAAATTTCGGTGTGTAAAATGACATCCGACAACAAATGGTTTAATTGATTCTGATCTTCTCTTTGATAATTAATCACGAAAATGTTGATTTACTAATTACTCTTGTGGCAAAACGCTGTAATAGAAAAGAATCCAATTGAAAACTGATCATACCGCAAAGATCATCAGTATTCTGAACAAGCGCCTACTGGTTGTATCGATTGCCGAAAGTGCCGTCATAACTGTCAATATAGCAAGCGCATCAATGAGAAAGTGCACACACTAAACAATTTAATTTTTAGGTCAATGTATACCTACAATCATTTGTCGAATTAACTCACCCAAATTGGTAGTAATTCTATATTGATTGTCTTGAACCAATCGCACATACGCATTCCCTCGTGTAGCAGATAATAAATCGGAAGAAACATGGAATCGAACAGTTGGACGAACACTATAGCCTCAGATAGTATCAACTGAGCAGCCAGAGTTACTATGAACTGGCGTTTGAGCCGAAATTTAAGTACGTATTATTGCGCTGGTGACTGGCAATTCACTGTGCTACTCTCCTCATATCGTTCGCTCTCTCACGAGTCAAATAGAGCGAGAGAACACAAGAAATAATGAGAACGAATCCAGAATTGAAAACTAGAGTTTAAAATGTGGGTAATCGTCTCCTTTCGCGTACTGTCTACGCAATCTACTGATCATGAGATTTATCTGCCAATTGGCGTCATAAGAGTATGTGAAATGAAGAGGAATAACCCGAATTTTGAATTATATTATTCAAGTAACAGCCTCCTTCAATCCGGGCGGCGGAGTGGGCGGCGACGGATCTTCCATGCGGGTTCAGTTGGTGATTGATTGCATCGAGCGCCTCCCCCCCCCCCCCCCATTCTCCATTTCTTGCCCACTCATCGGCAGGAGAAGTGACAGTGAGTCAGCGAGATCGAAATGAAACATTTATTTGGAAAATATGATTACATCGCGAATATGAAGATTTTAACTAAGGGTGTAAATAATGTGGTCGGGATAACATGAATTGCGAAAAATTGTGCAATAAATAAAATCCCGAATCGGTTACTGAGTTGGGTTAACGAATGTGGTGGAAAATTCAGTCTGAATGGGAACGGGTGTGTCGAGTGAGGGGTACACAGCAGCGGGCTGCGGGGCTTCAACTTCGATGGTGTACACGGCAGTAGAAGCTTCGATGGCTTTGCTCGTAGCAGATCTTTCTTCGACGGGAGCGATTTTCGATTGTTTCTGCTTCTTGAACCAAGCGATGGTCTTGACGAGAACGAACACTGAAAAAAAGGTTATGAGATGTATCAAAGTAGCCAAACTACCGACGACACCGATTGAAACAATGACGTGGATCAGCCCGAAGAATGCTATATCGTTGTCTGCAATAATTAGGATTAAGTATTAAATACTCCTTAGGATATGACAACGATTATAGTCATCAAGGGAAGCTAACGCTATGTGGGCAGTCCGGCGAAGCCGCCTCCTAGATATGACTACTCTTCCTTGATCTTCCGAAAGCGTTTTTAGGGATCTTTTTCTGCCGATTGTGTATGTAAAGCAGTAATTAAAACATACCCGTCCAATGTACCAGTAAGTTAGAATTGGAGACTGCGAAGAACAGGTGAATAGCCTAAACGAAACTGTATCTAATTTTTTTACCTATCTATCGACGGCAGTTAAGTACGGAGAATGTTTCTTGCCAGCTCAACAATTACTTGATGCTATGATAGTTGTAAAATGAGCAATTCTGATTCAATTATTTCGAGGAAAGATTTGCAAAAATACGCACCACGCAGACAATCAACTTTACAAAAGAAGAAGATGTCGATGTCTTGCTTGCATACCGAGCAGCAATAACGGTCAGAACGGTGGAGGCATCAACGAGTAGATGGGCTCTCTAATCGCTTTCACAATGAATCACGTAAATAAATATAGCTTACCCATACGACATCATAACCGTAGACCTCACGCGTCCACGCCCATAGAGTATAGCCCAAAGTGACAAGAGAAATAACGAAGTGAGCCACCAGAATGTTTTTGAAATCGCGTTGTAGCTAAAATGGGTAAATTTGATATTCGTCACTGAGCTTTCTCAAATTAATGTGTGAAAAAAACACAATTGACATTGCCGATTTTGCTATTTGCTATACTATTATCAATCGTATACCTGTGCCAATCGTAGCGGCCGATTCGAAGCGGCCATGGTGAAAGAAATCGTGATTGACTAATCGAACGTCTCCCCCCTTCCCATTCTCTATTCCACACTGATTCATCGGCAGGAGAATTGACAATTAAAAAAGTGAATAGAAAACGATGGCTTCATGTGATTACGTTTGTGCGAACACACAAAATGTAGCAATTGGAAACCTGAACAGTTCAAAAGTTAAAATTATTCTCCGTTTTTTCGCCATGGAAATGTCTTTCTGATGTCATAGTAGCGGCTACATATTATGAAGGAATAACCGACTGATATAAATTGAATGCTCACCCGACGGATTACGCATCGATTTATAAAATGCTTTTTGTGTATGATAGTTAGCTTAGGATTTCTTCTCGATGATTACTAAAGTGTAGAGTGAGCGGTGCCCCGGGTTGCGTGCATTAATCGTGGTGATCGGCGAGTCGGTAACAATGGGGAACGATATAATCAATGGTGTAGTACGCATCTGCTTATTTCCTATACCAATGAATCATTCATGAATAGAAAATTCATGAAGTTTCTATTCTATTCATGAATGATTCATTGGTAGGGGAAATGATCAATGAGTAGTTTAGACTTTGCTGAAATCAGCGCAATTGAGTTCAATCTCATTTGTGTAGCACCTAACAGAGGAAATCCGATAGAATTTAAATTCTCCGTGTAGTGTCCGTACAGCAAAAAAATTACCTACGCTGAAAATGTGCCCCGCGGCATAGTTTTTCACGTAAATCACGAACATCGACCTTAGGAAGCGGTATCTCTGACCCCTCATTCCCTGTGGCGCGCCTCAACAGGTCGGTTTTTGTAAATCATGAACGGCTGCTCCAAACACCATACATATATAGTGATTCTGAAAGATCTCTTCGAGATAAGCATTTTTTCTGTTAGAAGTGTAGGGCTAGCTCATCGGCAAAAAAAGTTACGGTCATTTGAATGTTCAAAATTGATACCCTGAAGAAACGTTGTCCGATAACAATCCAATTTTCATTTCAATCGATTCCTCATGCAATTTTACCCCTGGGAGCAAATTTAAATGAAAATCGGGTGTGTCGACTTCGCAGAATTCTTGTGAACATTTCGTTCCATACGCCACACCCGATTTTATTTAAATTTGCGCCCAGGGGTAAAATTGCACGAGGAATCGATTGTAATGAAAATTGGATTGTTATCGGACACCGTTTCTTCAGGGTATCAATTTTGAACATTCAAATGACCGTAACTTTTTTTACCGATGAGCTAGCCCTTCACATCCAACTGGAAAAATGCTTATCTCGACGAGATCTTTCAGAATCACTATATATGTACGGGGTTGGGACGAGCCGTTCATGATTTGCAAAATCCGACCTCGCCGTTGAGGCGCGCTACAGGGAATGAGGGGTCAGAGATACCGCTTCATAAGGTCGATTTGCGTGATCTACGTGAAAAAGTACCCCTAGGGACACTTTTTCAGCATAGGTTAGGTTTTCGCTGTACGGACGTATCTCGGTTCTCTCAGATTTCCTCTGCTAAATACTAAAAATTAATCTGCAAATGCATCTGTCTTAGCAAGTTAATTTCATAAACACGCAGCTGTTCAAGCGCGATTTCAGTGTCAATTTCTAAAACGTTTTGTTACGGAATTCGAATGCAGAGAAACATCGAACACGAATGGAAATCAAGAAATTGATCACTTGAGCAATAGTGCATAATTTGTTCTTTATCTCTTTTAGCCTTCTCGCGTCATTTAAGTGCGTTACTGAAATTCCGAAAACATCGAATTAATCCAGCTGCTTGGAACAGTTACTAACTCAATAAGAAAGTTAATGAGCTCGGTGAAATCGAAAACGACATAGCGCCGATTCAAGCAAGGAAATGCGTTAGTTCCTGACTCCTCGAAAGTGTCAGTTCACATTTTTGCGTGCTACTTGTAGAATTCAGCGTACAATTTGCATTCCACGTTGTCCATCAACTAATTTTCAGTAACAATATTCAGACATGGATCCACAATACGGGCTTGCTTGGGACCGCGATTTCCTCTTGGATATTTTACACGGGTACATGCATTATCAGTTATTGTCACGTTCCTTATGAAAACGATTTGTAGCACGAACTCAGTCCTTCCGATCGTCAGTTCGCTCACAATCTACCCCGCCAACTTCTACTTGCTTATTTACAATGGACCAGCGATGAATTGGGAGATTCGCGCTGCATACCTCATCAATATTGTAAGCACTTACAACGGGTGGAGGACAGGTTAGCAGGGGACATTTGAGCAATGGGAGAAGCTTGAGCAATGGATATATGAGCAAAGGACAGATAAGCAGTGGACAGTTGAGCAGCGTTCCCCTTGAAATTTCTCTCCCTTGTCTTTGGACACTTGAGCAGCTGATTTCTGAGATCACCCCTGACTTGGACACTTGAGCAGCGGATTTCTGAGCTCACCCCTGACTTGGACACTTGAGCAGCGGATTTCTGAGCTCACCCCTGACTTGGACAATTGAGCAGCGGATTTCTGAGCTCACCCCTGACTTGGACACTTGAGCAGCGGATTTCTGAGCTCACCCATGACTTGGACACTTGAGCAGCGGATTTCTGAGCTCACCCCTGACTTGGACACTTGAGCAGCGGATTTCTGAGCTCACCCCCAACATGGACACTTGAGCAGCCGATTTCTGAGCTCACCCCAAACTTGGACATTTGAGCAGCCGATTTCTGAGCTCACCCCAAACTTGGACATTTGAGCAGCGAATTTCTGAGCTCACCCCAAACATGGACACTTGAGCAGCCGATTTCTGAGCTCACTCCCAACATGGACATTTGAGCAGCCGATTTCTGAGCTCACCCCAAACTTGGACATTTGAGCAGCGGATTTCTGAGCTCACCCCAAACGTGGACACTTGAGCAGCGGATTTCTGAGCTCACCCCAAACTTGGACATTTGAGCAGCGGATTTCTGAGCTCACCCCCAACATGGACACTTGAGCAGCCGATTTCTGAGCTCACTCCTGACTTGGACATTTGAGCAGCCGATTTCTGAGCTCACCCCAAACTTGGACATTTGAGCAGCCGATTTCTGAGCTCACCCCAAACATGGACACTTGAGCAGCCGATTTCTGAGCTCACTCCCAACATGGACATTTGAGCAGCCGATTTCTGAGCTCACCCCAAACATGGACATTTGAGCAGCGGAATTCTGAGCTCACCCCAAACATGGACACTTGAGCAGCCGATTTCTGAGCTCACTCCCAACATGGACATTTGAGCAGCCGATTTCTGAGCTCACCCCAAACTTGGACATTTGAGCAGCGGATTTCTGAGTTCACCCCAAACGTGGATATTTGAGCAGCCGATTTCTGAGCTCACCCCTGACTTGGACACTTGAGCAGCCGATTTCTGAGCTCACCCCAAACTTGGACATTTGAGCAGCGGATTTCTGAGCTCACCCCAAACGTGGACACTTGAGCAGCGGATTTCTGAGCTCACCCCAAACTTGGACATTTGAGCAGCGGATTTCTGAGCTCACCCCAAACGTGGACACTTGAGCAGCGGATTTCTGAGCTCACCCCAAACGTGGACACTTGAGCAGCGGATTTCTGAGCTCACTCCTGACTTGGACATTTGAGCAGCGGATTTCTGAGCTCACCCCCAACATGGACACTTGAGCAGCCGATTTCTGAGCTCACTCCTGACTTGGACATTTGAGCAGCCGATTTCTGAGCTCACCCCAAACTTGGACATTTGAGCAGCCGATTTCTGAGCTCACCCCAAACATGGACACTTGAGCAGCCGATTTCTGAGCTCACTCCCAACATGGACATTTGAGCAGCCGATTTCTGAGCTCACCCCAAACATGGACATTTGAGCAGCGGAATTCTGAGCTCACCCCAAACATGGACACTTGAGCAGCCGATTTCTGAGCTCACTCCCAACATGGACATTTGAGCAGCCGATTTCTGAGCTCACCCCAAACTTGGACATTTGAGCAGCGGATTTCTGAGCTCACCCCAAACGTGGATATTTGAGCAGCCGATTTCTGAGCTCACCCCTGACTTGGACACTTGAGCAGCCGATTTCTGAGCTCACCCCAAACTTGGACATTTGAGCAGCGGATTTCTGAGCTCACCCCAAACGTGGACACTTGAGCAGCGGATTTCTGAGCTCACCCCAAACTTGGACATTTGAGCAGCGGATTTCTGAGCTCACCCCAAACGTGGACATTTGAGCAGCCGATTTCTGAGCTCACCCCAAACTTGGACATTTGAGCAGCGGATTTCTGAGCTCACCCCAAACGTGGACACTTGAGCAGCGGATTTCTGAGCTCACTCCTGACTTGGACATTTGAGCAGCCGATTTCTGAGCTCACCCCAAACTTGGACATTTGAGCAGCCGATTTCTGAGCTCACCCCAAACATGGACACTTGAGCAGCCGATTTCTGAGCTCACTCCCAACATGGACATTTGAGCAGCCGATATCTGAGCTCACCCCTGACTTGGACACTTGAGCAGCGGATTTCTGAGCTCACCCCCAACATGGACATTTGAGCAGCCGATTTCTGAGCTCACTCCTGACTTGGACATTTGAGCAGCCGATTTCTGAGCTCACCCCAAACTTGGACATTTGAGCAGCCGATTTCTGAGCTCACCCCAAACGTGGACACTTGAGCAGCGGATTTCTGAGCTCACTCCTGACTTGGACATTTGAGCAGCGGATTTCTGAGCTCACCCCCAACATGGACACTTGAGCAGCCGATTTCTGAGCTCACTCCTGACTTGGACATTTGAGCAGCCGATTTCTGAGCTCACCCCAAACTTGGACATTTGAGCAGCCGATTTCTGAGCTCACCCCAAACGTGGATATTTGAGCAGCCGATTTCTGAGCTCACCCCTGACTTGGACACTTGAGCAGCCGATTTCTGAGCTCACCCCAAACTTGGACATTTGAGCAGCGGATTTCTGAGCTCACCCCAAACGTGGACACTTGAGCAGCGGATTTCTGAGCTCACCCCAAACTTGGACATTTGAGCAGCGGATTTCTGAGCCCACCCCAAACGTGGACATTTGAGCAGCCGATTTCTGAGCTCACCCCAAACTTGGACATTTTAGCAGCGGATTTCTGAGCTCACCCCAAACGTGGACACTTGAGCAGCGGATTTCTGAGCTCACTCCTGACTTGGACATTTGAGCAGCCGATTTCTGAGCTCACCCCAAACTTGGACATTTGAGCAGCCGATTTCTGAGCTCACCCCAAACATGGACACTTGAGCAGCCGATTTCTGAGCTCACTCCCAACATGGACATTTGAGCAGCCGATATCTGAGCTCACCCCTGACTTGGACACTTGAGCAGCGGATTTCTGAGCTCACCCCTGACTTGGACACTTGAGCAGCCGATTTCTGAGCTCACTCCTGACTTGGACATTTGAGCAGCCGATTTCTGAGCTCACCCCAAACTTGGACATTTGAGCAGCCGATTTCTGAGCTCACCCCTGACTTGGACAATTGAGCAGCGGATTTCTGAGCTCACCCCTGACTTGGACACTTGAGCAGCGGATTTCTGAGCTCACCCATGACTTGGACACTTGAGCAGCGGATTTCTGAGCTCACCCCTGACTTGGACACTTGAGCAGCCGATTTCTGAGCTCACCCCAAACTTGGACATTTGAGCAGCCGATTTCTGAGCTCACCCCAAACATGGACACTTGAGCAGCCGATTTCTGAGCTCACTCCCAACATGGACATTTGAGCAGCCGATTTCTGAGCTCACCCCAAACGTGGACACTTGAGCAGCGGATTTCTGAGCTCACCCCAAACTTGGACATTTGAGCAGCGGATTTCTGAGCTCACCCCCAACATGGACACTTGAGCAGCCGATTTCTGAGCTCACTCCTGACTTGGACATTTGAGCAGCCGATTTCTGAGCTCACCCCAAACTTGGACATTTGAGCAGCCGATTTCTGAGCTCACCCCAAACGTGGACATTTGAGCAGCCGATTTCTGAGCTCACCCCAAACTTGGACATTTGAGCAGCGGATTTCTGAGCTCACCCCCAACATGGACACTTGAGCAGCCGATTTCTGAGCTCACTCCTGACTTGGACATTTGAGCAGCCGATTTCTGAGCTCACTCCCAACATGGACATTTGAGCAGCCGATTTCTGAGCTCACCCCAAACATGGACACTTGAGCAGCCGATTTCTGAGCTCACTCCCAACATGGACATTTGAGCAGCCGATTTCTGAGCTCACCCCAAACATGGACATTTGAGCAGCGGAATTCTGAGCTCACCCCAAACATGGACATTTGAGCAGCGGAATTCTGAGCTCACCCCAAACATGGACACTTGAGCAGCCGATTTCTGAGCTCACTCCCAACATGGACATTTGAGCAGCCGATTTCTGAGCTCACCCCAAACTTGGACATTTGAGCAGCGGATTTCTGAGCTCACCCCAAACGTGGATATTTGAGCAGCCGATTTCTGAGCTCACCCCTGACTTGGACACTTGAGCAGCCGATTTCTGAGCTCACCCCAAACTTGGACATTTGAGCAGCGGATTTCTGAGCTCACCCCAAACGTGGACACTTGAGCAGCGGATTTCTGAGCTCACCCCAAACGTGGACACTTGAGCAGCGGATTTCTGAGCTCACCCCAAACGTGGACACTTGAGCAGCGGATTTCTGAGCTCACTCCTGACTTGGACATTTGAGCAGCGGATTTCTGAGCTCACCCCCAACATGGACACTTGAGCAGCCGATTTCTGAGCTCACTCCTGACTTGGACATTTGAGCAGCCGATTTCTGAGCTCACCCCAAACTTGGACATTTGAGCAGCCGATTTCTGAGCTCACCCCAAACATGGACACTTGAGCAGCCGATTTCTGAGCTCACTCCCAACATGGACATTTGAGCAGCCGATTTCTGAGCTCACCCCAAACATGGACATTTGAGCAGCGGAATTCTGAGCTCACCCCAAACATGGACACTTGAGCAGCCGATTTCTGAGCTCACTCCCAACATGGACATTTGAGCAGCCGATTTCTGAGCTCACCCCAAACTTGGACATTTGAGCAGCGGATTTCTGAGCTCACCCCAAACGTGGATATTTGAGCAGCCGATTTCTGAGCTCACCCCTGACTTGGACACTTGAGCAGCCGATTTCTGAGCTCACCCCAAACTTGGACATTTGAGCAGCGGATTTCTGAGCTCACCCCAAACGTGGACACTTGAGCAGCGGATTTCTGAGCTCACCCCAAACTTGGACATTTGAGCAGCGGATTTCTGAGCTCACCCCAAACTTGGACATTTGAGCAGCGGAGTTCTGAGCTCACCCCAAACGTGGACACTTGAGCAGCGGATTTCTGAGCTCACTCCTGACTTGGACATTTGAGCAGCCGATTTCTGAGCTCACCCCAAACTTGGACATTTGAGCAGCCGATTTCTGAGCTCACCCCAAACATGGACACTTGAGCAGCCGATTTCTGAGCTCACTCCCAACATGGACATTTGAGCAGCCGATATCTGAGCTCACCCCTGACTTGGACACTTGAGCAGCCGATTTCTGAGCTCACCCCAAACTTGGACATTTGAGCAGCGGATTTCTGAGCTCACCCCAAACGTGGACACTTGAGCAGCGGATTTCTGAGCTCACCCCAAACTTGGACATTTGAGCAGCGGATTTCTGAGCTCACCCCAAACGTGGACATTTGAGCAGCCGATTTCTGAGCTCACCCCAAACTTGGACATTTGAGCAGCGGATTTCTGAGCTCACCCCAAACGTGGACACTTGAGCAGCTGATTTCTGAGATCACCCCTGACTTGGACACTTGAGCAGCGGATTTCTGAGCTCACCCCTGACTTGGACACTTGAGCAGCGGATTTCTGAGCTCACCCCTGACTTGGACAATTGAGCAGCGGATTTCTGAGCTCACCCCTGACTTGGACACTTGAGCAGCGGATTTCTGAGCTCACCCATGACTTGGACACTTGAGCAGCGGATTTCTGAGCTCACCCCTGACTTGGACACTTGAGCAGCGGATTTCTGAGCTCACCCCCAACATGGACACTTGAGCAGCCGATTTCTGAGCTCACCCCAAACTTGGACATTTGAGCAGCCGATTTCTGAGCTCACCCCAAACTTGGACATTTGAGCAGCGAATTTCTGAGCTCACCCCAAACATGGACACTTGAGCAGCCGATTTCTGAGCTCACTCCCAACATGGACATTTGAGCAGCCGATTTCTGAGCTCACCCCAAACTTGGACATTTGAGCAGCGGATTTCTGAGCTCACCCCAAACGTGGACATTTGAGCAGCCGATTTCTGAGCTCACCCCTGACTTGGACACTTGAGCAGCGGATTTCTGAGCTCACCCCCAACATGGACACTTGAGCAGCCGATTTCTGAGCTCACTCCTGACTTGGACATTTGAGCAGCCGATTTCTGAGCTCACCCCAAACTTGGACATTTGAGCAGCCGATTTCTGAGCTCACCCCAAACATGGACACTTGAGCAGCCGATTTCTGAGCTCACTCCCAACATGGACATTTGAGCAGCCGATTTCTGAGCTCACCCCAAACATGGACATTTGAGCAGCGGAATTCTGAGCTCACCCCAAACATGGACACTTGAGCAGCCGATTTCTGAGCTCACTCCCAACATGGACATTTGAGCAGCCGATTTCTGAGCTCACCCCAAACTTGGACATTTGAGCAGCGGATTTCTGAGCTCACCCCAAACGTGGATATTTGAGCAGCCGATTTCTGAGCTCACCCCTGACTTGGACACTTGAGCAGCCGATTTCTGAGCTCACCCCAAACTTGGACATTTGAGCAGCGGATTTCTGAGCTCACCCCAAACGTGGACACTTGAGCAGCGGATTTCTGAGCTCACCCCAAACTTGGACATTTGAGCAGCGGATTTCTGAGCTCACCCCAAACGTGGACATTTGAGCAGCCGATTTCTGAGCTCACCCCAAACTTGGACATTTGAGCAGCCGATTTCTGAGCTCACCCCAAACATGGACACTTGAGCAGCCGATTTCTGAGCTCACTCCCAACATGGACATTTGAGCAGCCGATTTCTGAGCTCACCCCAAACATGGACATTTGAGCAGCGGAATTCTGAGCTCACCCCAAACATGGACACTTGAGCAGCCGATTTCTGAGCTCACTCCCAACATGGACATTTGAGCAGCCGATTTCTGAGCTCACCCCAAACTTGGACATTTGAGCAGCGGATTTCTGAGCTCACCCCAAACGTGGATATTTGAGCAGCCGATTTCTGAGCTCACCCCTGACTTGGACACTTGAGCAGCCGATTTCTGAGCTCACCCCAAACTTGGACATTTGAGCAGCGGATTTCTGAGCTCACCCCAAACGTGGACACTTGAGCAGCGGATTTCTGAGCTCACCCCAAACTTGGACATTTGAGCAGCGGATTTCTGAGCTCACCCCAAACGTGGACATTTGAGCAGCCGATTTCTGAGCTCACCCCAAACTTGGACATTTGAGCAGCGGATTTCTGAGCTCACCCCAAACGTGGACACTTGAGCAGCGGATTTCTGAGCTCACTCCTGACTTGGACATTTGAGCAGCCGATTTCTGAGCTCACCCCAAACTTGGACATTTGAGCAGCCGATTTCTGAGCTCACCCCAAACATGGACACTTGAGCAGCCGATTTCTGAGCTCACTCCCAACATGGACATTTGAGCAGCCGATATCTGAGCTCACCCCTGACTTGGACACTTGAGCAGCGGATTTCTGAGCTCACCCCCAACATGGACACTTGAGCAGCCGATTTCTGAGCTCACCCCAAACTTGGACATTTGAGCAGCGGATTTCTGAGCTCACCCCAAACGTGGACACTTGATCTGCGGATTTCTGAGCTCACCCCAAACTTGGACATTTGAGCAGCGGATTTCTGAGCTCACCCCCAACATGGACACTTGAGCAGCCGATTTCTGAGCTCACTCCTGACTTGGACATTTGAGCAGCCGATTTCTGAGCTCACTCCCAACATGGACATTTGAGCAGCCGATTTCTGAGCTCACCCCTGACTTGGACACTTGAGCAGCGGATTTCTGAGCTCACCCCTGACTTGGACACTTGAGCAGCGGATTTCGGAGCTCACCCCAAACTTGGACATTTGAGCAGCGGATTTCTGAGCTCACCCCAAACGTGGACACTTGAGCAGCGGATTTCTGAGCTCACCCCAAACTTGGACATTTGAGCAGCGGATTTCTGAGCTCACCCCCAACATGGACACTTGAGCAGCCGATTTCTGAGCTCACTCCTGACTTGGACATTTGAGCAGCCGATTTCTGAGCTCACCCCAAACTTGGACATTTGAGCAGCGGATTTCTGAGCTCACCCCAAACGTGGACACTTGATCTGCGGATTTCTGAGCTCACCCCAAACTTGGACATTTGAGCAGCGGATTTCTGAGCTCACCCCCAACATGGACACTTGAGCAGCCGATTTCTGAGCTCACTCCTGACTTGGACATTTGAGCAGCCGATTTCTGAGCTCACTCCCAACATGGACATTTGAGCAGCCGATTTCTGAGCTCACCCCTGACTTGGACACTTGAGCAGCGGATTTCTGAGCTCACCCCTGACTTGGACACTTGAGCAGCGGATTTCGGAGCTCACCCCAAACTTGGACATTTGAGCAGCGGATTTCTGAGCTCACCCCAAACGTGGACACTTGAGCAGCGGATTTCTGAGCTCACCCCAAACTTGGACATTTGAGCAGCGGATTTCTGAGCTCACCCCCAACATGGACACTTGAGCAGCCGATTTCTGAGCTCACTCCTGACTTGGACATTTGAGCAGCCGATTTCTGAGCTCACTCCCAACATGGACATTTGAGCAGCCGATTTCTGAGCTCACCCCTGACTTGGACACTTGAGCAGCGGATTTCTGAGCTCACCCCTGACTTGGACACTTGAGCAGCGGATTTCTGAGCTCACCCCAAACGTGGACACTTGAGCAGCGGATTTCTGAGCTCACCCCTGACTTGGACACTTGAGCAGCGGATTTCTGAGCTCACCCCAAACTTGGACATTTGAGCAGCGGATTTCTGAGCTCACCCCAAACGTGGACACTTGAGCAGCGGATTTCTGAGCTCACCCCAAACTTGGACATTTGAGCAGCGGATTTCTGAGCTCACCCCAAACGTGGACATTTGAGCAGCCGATTTCTGAGCTCACCCCAAACTTGGACATTTGAGCAGCGGATTTCTGAGCTCACCCCAAACGTGGACACTTGAGCAGCGGATTTCTGAGCTCACTCCTGACTTGGACATTTGAGCAGCCGATTTCTGAGCTCACCCCAAACTTGGACATTTGAGCAGCCGATTTCTGAGCTCACCCCAAACATGGACACTTGAGCAGCCGATTTCTGAGCTCACTCCCAACATGGACATTTGAGCAGCCGATATCTGAGCTCACCCCTGACTTGGACACTTGAGCAGCGGATTTCTGAGCTCACCCCCAACATGGACACTTGAGCAGCCGATTTCTGAGCTCACCCCAAACTTGGACATTTGAGCAGCGGATTTCTGAGCTCACCCCAAACGTGGACACTTGATCTGCGGATTTCTGAGCTCACCCCAAACTTGGACATTTGAGCAGCGGATTTCTGAGCTCACCCCCAACATGGACACTTGAGCAGCCGATTTCTGAGCTCACTCCTGACTTGGACATTTGAGCAGCCGATTTCTGAGCTCACTCCCAACATGGACATTTGAGCAGCCGATTTCTGAGCTCACCCCTGACTTGGACACTTGAGCAGCGGATTTCTGAGCTCACCCCTGACTTGGACACTTGAGCAGCGGATTTCGGAGCTCACCCCAAACTTGGACATTTGAGCAGCGGATTTCTGAGCTCACCCCAAACGTGGACACTTGAGCAGCGGATTTCTGAGCTCACCCCAAACTTGGACATTTGAGCAGCGGATTTCTGAGCTCACCCCCAACATGGACACTTGAGCAGCCGATTTCTGAGCTCACTCCTGACTTGGACATTTGAGCAGCCGATTTCTGAGCTCACCCCAAACTTGGACATTTGAGCAGCGGATTTCTGAGCTCACCCCAAACGTGGACACTTGATCTGCGGATTTCTGAGCTCACCCCAAACTTGGACATTTGAGCAGCGGATTTCTGAGCTCACCCCCAACATGGACACTTGAGCAGCCGATTTCTGAGCTCACTCCTGACTTGGACATTTGAGCAGCCGATTTCTGAGCTCACTCCCAACATGGACATTTGAGCAGCCGATTTCTGAGCTCACCCCTGACTTGGACACTTGAGCAGCGGATTTCTGAGCTCACCCCTGACTTGGACACTTGAGCAGCGGATTTCGGAGCTCACCCCAAACTTGGACATTTGAGCAGCGGATTTCTGAGCTCACCCCAAACGTGGACACTTGAGCAGCGGATTTCTGAGCTCACCCCAAACTTGGACATTTGAGCAGCGGATTTCTGAGCTCACCCCCAACATGGACACTTGAGCAGCCGATTTCTGAGCTCACTCCTGACTTGGACATTTGAGCAGCCGATTTCTGAGCTCACCCCAAACTTGGACATTTGAGCAGCCGATTTCTGAGCTCACCCCAAACGTGGACACTTGAGCAGCGGATATCTGAGCTCACCCCAAACTTGGACATTTGAGCAGCGGATTTCTGAGCTCACCCCCAACATGGACACTTGAGCAGCCGATTTCTGAGCTCACTCCTGACTTGGACATTTGAGCAGCCGATTTCTGAGCTCACCCCAAACATGGACACTTGAGCAGCCGATTTCTGAGCTCACTCCCAACATGGACATTTGAGCAGCCGATTTCTGAGCTCACCCCTGACTTGGACACTTGAGCAGCGGATTTCTGAGCTCACCCCTGACTTGGACACTTGAGCAGCGGATTTCTGAGCTCACCCCAAACTTGGACATTTGAGCAGCCGATTTCTGAGCTCACCCCAAACGTGGACACTTGAGCAGCGGATATCTGAGCTCACCCCAAACTTGGACATTTGAGCAGCGGATTTCTGAGCTCACCCCCAACATGGACACTTGAGCAGCCGATTTCTGAGCTCACTCCTGACTTGGACATTTGAGCAGCCGATTTCTGAGCTCACCCCAAACTTGGACATTTGAGCAGCCGATTTCTGAGCTCACCCCAAACATGGACACTTGAGCAGCCGATTTCTGAGCTCACTCCCAACATGGACATTTGAGCAGCCGATTTCTGAGCTCACCCCTGACTTGGACACTTGAGCAGCGGATTTCTGAGCTCACCCCTGACTTGGACACTTGAGCAGCGGATTTCGGAGCTCACCCCAAACTTGGACATTTGAGCAGCGGATTTCTGAGCTCACCCCAAACGTGGACACTTGAGCAGCGGATTTCTGAGCTCACCCCAAACTTGGACATTTGAGCAGCGGATTTCTGAGCTCACCCCCAACATGGACACTTGAGCAGCCGATTTCTGAGCTCACTCCTGACTTGGACATTTGAGCAGCCGATTTCTGAGCTCACCCCAAACTTGGACATTTGAGCAGCCGATTTCTGAGCTCACCCCAAACGTGGACACTTGAGCAGCGGATATCTGAGCTCACCCCAAACTTGGACATTTGAGCAGCGGATTTCTGAGCTCACCCCCAACATGGACACTTGAGCAGCCGATTTCTGAGCTCACTCCTGACTTGGACATTTGAGCAGCCGATTTCTGAGCTCACCCCAAACTTGGACATTTGAGCAGCCGATTTCTGAGCTCACCCCAAACATGGACACTTGAGCAGCCGATTTCTGAGCTCACTCCCAACATGGACATTTGAGCAGCCGATTTCTGAGCTCACCCCTGACTTGGACACTTGAGCAGCGGATTTCTGAGCTCACCCCTGACTTGGACACTTGAGCAGCGGATTTCTGAGCTCACCCCAAACTTGGACATTTGAGCAGCCGATTTCTGAGCTCACCCCAAACGTGGACACTTGAGCAGCGGATATCTGAGCTCACCCCAAACTTGGACATTTGAGCAGCGGATTTCTGAGCTCACCCCCAACATGGACACTTGAGCAGCCGATTTCTGAGCTCACTCCTGACTTGGACATTTGAGCAGCCGATTTCTGAGCTCACCCCAAACTTGGACATTTGAGCAGCCGATTTCTGAGCTCACCCCAAACATGGACACTTGAGCAGCCGATTTCTGAGCTCACTCCCAACATGGACATTTGAGCAGCCGATTTCTGAGCTCACCCCTGACTTGGACACTTGAGCAGCGGATTTCTGAGCTCACCCCTGACTTGGACACTTGAGCAGCGGATTTCTGAGCTCACCCCAAACTTGGACATTTGAGCAGCGGATTTCTGAGCTCACCCCAAACGTGGACACTTGAGCAGCGGATTTCTGAGCTCACCCCAAACTTGGACATTTGAGCAGCGGATTTCTGAGCTCACCCCCAACATGGACACTTGAGCAGCCGATTTCTGAGCTCACTCCTGACTTGGACATTTGAGCAGCCGATTTCTGAGCTCACCCCAAACTTGGACATTTGAGCAGCGGATTTCTGAGCTCACCCCCAACATGGACACTTGAGCAGCCGATTTCTGAGCTCACTCCTGACTTGGACATTTGAGCAGCCGATTTCTGAGCTCACCCCAAACTTGGACATTTGAGCTGCCGATTTCTGAGCTCACCCCAAACATGGACACTTGAGCAGCCGATTTCTGAGCTCACCCCAAACTTGGACATTTGAGCAGCCGATTTCTGAGCTCACTCCGGACTTGGACATTTGAGCAGCGAATTTCTGAGCTCACCCCAAACATGGACACTTGAGCAGCGGATTTCTGAGCTCACCCCTGACTTGGACACTTGAGCAGCGGATTTCTGAGCTCACCCCTGACTTGGACACTTGAGCAGCGGATTTCTGAGCTCACCCCCAACATGGACACTTGAGCAGCCGATTTCTGAGCTCACTCCGGACTTGGACATTTGAGCAGCCGATTTATGAGCCTTCCCTGCGAAAAAAACATACCCCATTATTTTAAAAAAATATTTAACAGAGCCGGCTCGGTAAGTTTCGAGGGTCCTTCTGTTACGTAACGACCTCTTTGATTTGGATAAAAAAATTTTTGCTGGATAACCCCAAGTGTCCTCATCACCAATTGGGGTACTATTTGAATCATGATCTTGAAACACAAATGCCGGGTTAGCAAAGTATATGAATTCAAAATTCGGCAAAAATCTATGGCGAGATGTAGGTCCGAGGCAACAAAAACGTTATATTTTGGTCCTAGAATTCAATCGCAAACTGATTTTTCAATGTTGAAAAATTATTTTTTAATTATTTTAAATTTTAAAACAAAAAAGCGCTATCCGTCGAACAGACGGCTGTGTTCAGCTTTTCGGCTATGAATTCTACATCGAAGAAAATATTTCGAAAAAAATCGGCATATCCATGTTTTGAGATAATCAGGCCTGACTTTAGAAAAAAATTCTCACGACTAATTTCGAAAAAAAAATTCTCACGAGTACCCTCGGCTTTATAATCATTTTGTAGAGCTCTTCGAACCGATCACTTTTCATATTTATCGTTTTTCACGTACTTCTTATTCTAGCAACGTATGACAGCTCGAACAGCTCATTTTTAAACATTTTTGAAAAAATTGTGAAATATACCCTTTCGAGCTGTCATAAGTCGCTATAATAAGAAGTACGTGAAAAATGATAAATAAGAAAAGTGATACGTTTGAAAAGCTCTACAAAATGAGTATAAAGTCGAGGTTAGAATTTTTTCGAAAGTTTATTTTCAGTCCTGATCATGGCTATGCCGATTTTTTCGAAATATTTTTTATTCGATGCAGAATTTCAAGCTCTACATAGATGTCTGTTCGACGGGTAGCGCTTTTTTTGTTTTAAAATTTAAAATGATTAAAAAAATAATATTTCAACATTGAAAAATCAGTTTGCGATTGAATTCTAGGACCAAAATATAACGATTTTTTGTTGCCTCGAATCTACATCTCGCCATTGATTTTTGCCGAATTTGGAATGCAGAAACTTTGCTAACCCGGCATTTATATGTTTCAAGATCATGATTCAAATAGTACCCCAATTGGTGATGAGGACACTTGGGGTTATCCAGCAAAAATTTTTTTATCCAAATCAAAGAGGTCGTTACGTAACAGAAGGACCCTCGAAACTTACCGAGCCGGCTCTGTTAAATATTTTTTTTAAATAATGGGGTATGTTTTTTTCGCAGGGAAGGCTCATAAATCGGCTGCTCAAATGTCCAAGTCCGGAGTGAGCTCAGAAATCGGCTGCTCAAGTGTCCATGTTGGGGGTGAGCTCAGAAATCCGCTGCTCAACTGTCCAAGGCGGGGGTGAGCTCAGAAATCGGCTGCTCAAATGTCCAAGTCCGGAGTGAGCTCAGAAATCCGCTGCTCAGCTGTCCAAGGCGGGGGTGAGCTCAGAAATCGGCTGCTCAAATGTCCAAGTCCGGAGTGAGCTCAGAAATCCGCTGCTCAACTGTCCAAGGCGGGGGTGAGCTCAGAAATCCGCTGCTCAACTGTCCAAGGCGGGGGTGAGCTCAGAAATCGGCTGCTCAAGTGTCCAAGTCAGGGGTGAGCTCAGAAATCCGCTGCTCAAGTGTCCAAGTCAGGGGTGAGCTCAAAAATCCGCTGCTCAAATGTCCAAGTCGGGGGTGAGCTCAGAAATCCGCTGCTCAAGTGTCCAAGGCGGGGGTGAGCTCAGAAATCGGCTGCTCAAATGTCCATGTCCGGAGTGAGCTCAGAAATCGGCTGCTCAAATGTCCAAGTCTGGGGTTGCCTCAAAAATCGGCTGCTCAAATGTCCAAGTCGGGGGTGAGCTCAGAAATCCGCTGCTCAAGTGTCCAAGTCAGGGGGTAGCTTGCTCAAACGTCCATTGCTGTAATGTACATTGCTCATCTATCCGTTGCCCAATTCTCCATTGCTGAAGTGTACTCTTTCCACTGCTGCTCAAATGTCCCCTGCTAACTTGTCCTCCACCCCTTACAACAGTATCTATAGTTCGGATGTGATCTAGACCATCCTCTTTCGCATTTCAAATGTTTCCCCGCAAAGGTATTTCTCATTAACTACTGTGAAAATATTCCCTATAATAGCTCTGTGCATGTGCCCTGCGAAATATCCTATGACAGAACTTGTTCGATTGAATATCTTTGAGTATATTTTCATTGATTATATGAATTCACATTCTTAGATCGCTCACATGGCTTGCGATTGGATTTTCACCATTTTCGTTCGAGCAAATGCCGTCCCTCCATTCGGACTCTTCTACTGTGAAGGATTGCTGACCCGAATTGGATGCAGCAAACGAATACTTATGGTTCGTTTGCAAATATAATATAATGAAGGTTTTATTTAAAATCTATATTTCTCTGATATACGGATCACATCTGCTTTCATTCGTGAAATTTGGGAAGACAACAAACAGAAATTCTGTACAATACCTGTCAAGAAAACAAATAGTACTGTGACTTGCCGTACTTGTAGGGCTTTCTCGCATGTGCGATAATCAGTATTATCTGCACGTTTTACGTGCTCATGATGCGAATGCACCAACTAACCGTGGCACATGAAACCAATAGTCGATGGAAACTTTCACGAACGTGAGTGTTATTCAATTGCAATGAACCTGGCTATGTTTTTTTCAGAAGTCAGCTGATTATTTATGTCTCGATATGCGGAATCTGCACTATTAATGTGGTTGGGTTCGTCGTATTCGGTACCGACGTGGAGAACTACAACGAGCTAATCAAGGTACGCTAACCGTTAATGTATTGTTTAATCACTATAATAAATTTTAGACGCCTGAGTTGTCTTGGATGGACCAGCGAGGAGGGGTGCTCTTGCTTTTCGCTGAACCTGGGAAATACAGTCGTTTCAGATCCGGTAAGTACCGGTGAAATTTTCCCAGGACCGATCGAGATAGTATGTGAGCAAGATAGGGTGACCTGAATTTTCATATATAGTGGAACAATACAGTCACAACAATTGTCATTTTGCTTCAGAAATCTACTTCTTACTCGCCTCAGCCATCGTATTTCTCCCACTTCTCTTATTCTTTATGGCTCATGCGTTG
Source organism: Pristionchus mayeri (assembly GCA_036245805.1). Lineage (NCBI taxonomy): Eukaryota > Metazoa > Nematoda > Chromadorea > Rhabditida > Neodiplogasteridae > Pristionchus > Pristionchus mayeri. Next base: position 45,646,231 of record BTRK01000006.1, read on the forward strand.
ATCTATTTGCGAGTGAACGAGCGAGTGAGACTGCACTTTTATTTTGTGTGTTTTAACAATTCTCTGCAGCGCGCCCTCTCAACCAGAACCCAACTGCTCACTCATCGGTTGTTCGAAACGTTCAGTTGGCAGGTACGCAGCATTAATTGAAAAGTTGAAAAGTGCTAGTAGTTGTCTCCAATCTCTTTTACATTTGCACGTCTCGACCGGCCGAGAAAGAATGTACCAGGAAGAAACAATTAGCCGAATCGTACATTCTTTACCGGAGAGTACTATTGGAATAGAGCGTGGGAGAGCACACAAGTACAAGAAAAAGTGTAAAATTAAAAACATAATACGATGGCAACAACAACATGACAACGGTAAAATAAAAAGTAACTATGAACGAGAGCAATATAGTGAACTATTGTGGGCGATGCTGACTCAAGCGAGAACAGTTCAATGTTTCCAGGGATGAGAAAACTACGATGAGAGTAAATCGAGATTTCAATGTATTATTTCTTCGCTTCCAGTTACGAGGAGCTATCGTATTCTTCATCATCCCTCTTGGCTTCATTCTCGTTGCAAGCACCGTAAATCTGAGTGAAATAATACCCGGTCCGACATTCGCCGCGCTTCGATTTACATCCATTGTGAGTTCCACGACCTACTACTTTTCCTCAATCCCGGTAGTCGACCTCACCGAACTCTCCTGGCGATAGTAACATCGCTTGATGTTATTACCATTCATATTTACATTCCTCTTCTGAACCAAAACATTTCTAGAAGTCCTGAAGTAGAGACACAAGTATGCTTGCAATCTAGATTTTGTTCAAAACATCCCCTGAAATGGCAAGAAAATAAGTTGAAATGGCAAGAAAATAATTTTTAAAAAAATAAGCTGAAATGGCAAGAAAATAATTCAGATGCTACTAGAACTAAATCCGCCTCAACTCGGACTCGTCTTCATTCTTCGCAATGAAACGCACCGGAAAATTCTGCTGCGTCGATTCCGGAAATTCGAATTAGTCGCTCGGATTCGAAAAGAGCACAACAAAAATGTTGCCACAGCTATCACTTTGAGTAGCACAGAGGCAGTCGCGGTACAATGAGAGAAATGTATCAAATCTGTTGCAATATTTTTGGGTGCATTATTCAGTCGAATTCGATTATGTTGTGCTACATCATGTACTTGCCATTGGAAGAGTAAAGCTTACACAGGCTAAAGATCGACTGGATGAAATATTGATTACAAGATCAGTTCTAGAACAGCTAAGTGATGAATATGATATGTATTTGTTTTGTCGCAATATTTTCCTTTTACCCAAATCACTCACATTCGACCAGGAAAAAACAAGGCATTACCAATTGCGCGCGTAAATACAGAACTGCTCTTTCATCTTTCCGCCTTCCAATTGCGTCATTGAAATGCGCTCTGGAAAATAGAATGAATCACTTTTCCTGGTAAAGTTACTGCGTCAATCAGAAAAATGAAAAGCTACACGAACTCAAAATCGACACTTCGGTAGAAACGATTCAATCCGAAAATGTACACGCATGTGTGTATGAGAATTGAGCAGAAGAACAGGGCAGATTCCATTTTGTAGCTCCGGTCTAATACTTTCCCTCCTGTTGTTGCTGTGGGCTTCGATTCGCAGCGGAAGAAGGGACACAGACAGAAAAAGTGGGGTGAGGTGAGCAGGAGATTGTAAGTAACATACAAATCGTCAATGTCTCACATAGCATAAAGACATTGACGATTTGTATGTTACTTACAATCTCCTGCTCCTGCTTCTCTTGCTTTGATACTTGTGATTCGTGAAATTCTCTTGAATTTCCAGCTCCACTTGCTTCTCAATCTCGTTATTCTCGCTTCTTCGTCGTCCTGTCTCTCGCCCACTCCTTCCCTACCCACCCCTGGGAAGAGGACAACATCTATGCCTCTCATTCGCCTCATATATCTAGCCAAATATGACTTCTCGCACCTCTCCCTTAGCAGCGAAATCGCTTCAGTAGGAGGAGAAGACTTGAGACTAATTTCTCACGAAATGATAATGCCCTCTCGCGTAATCCCACCTTGATTGAAATCCTCCTCTAGGCATCGAATCTCTCCAATGGATGACCAGGACGCGATCGAGAGGACAATTGGATCTGTACTGTATTTTTTTCGATTGAATTGTACTTTTCACGCTTGTCCTCGATAAAGTGTGCCAATTCGGCTGAAACGAGCACTCTATGGTAGTCAAATGAACTTTGGGCCACATACTGTGGCACTCATGTATGCAGGGTGGCAGGGATAATCCACCCATGAATCGCGGGTCATGTTTTTTTCTGTCACCCCCCTCCCCCCTCCTGACAGCTATGAACATCATCTTCGCTGTGGGAACATATTTTTCCCTCGCTCTCATCTTTTTCTTAGAAATACAGAACCCAAGGTGGGAAATATTGTTTTCGCTACCTCGAGATCTTTAGTTCTGTCTAATTTATGATAAAGTGTGTCAGTAATGTTTGGCATGAATCGAGAGCGTGCGTGCAGGTAGTATATACCTCCCCGCTCGTCTCTCGCCTACTTTCAAATTACAAGGCTTCGCGCATCTTCGTGAGAATCGATTCGACAGAGGGAGAGCAGGCCTTGATTACATTCTCTCGCAAGAACTCGGGCTTACACGTTTATGAAATCCTACTGATGGTGAACAAAAAAGGCGCTTCTACGGATTGATTAGCTTCTCCCTGTCTCCAATTTCAAAAATAATTCTCATTTTCGTGCTACTGTTATCTGGAGGCATTTTTTCTTCCTATTTCTTGATTGAATTGCGTTTATCATGTTTGCATAATTTCAGACCTCTACATTGTCTCTTCAAGCACTCACTCTCATGCTGACAACTGCTATTTTTAAAAAATGCAATAAAAGGTACGCTTTGGAACACTGTAAAGACCGCTTCGCGACTATTTCATTGCAGCAGAGATGAATCCCAAACGTCCAACAAATGTGGACCAGCGACTCATGCAAAAGGTGGGCTACTGCATCCTCTCATCATCCTCAAATCCTTCCTCCTCGCAGTACACTGCAATCCCGATGTCTCTCACACGTTTAGGACGATATCCAGAGAAGTCATCCATGCCGAGTGAGCTTTTTCTATAGAATATTGAGTGGAAGCGTCCTATTCTCTCCATTACCCGTATTTTCGGCATGCGAGAGAGTGTGGACAGACTTGGTCATCCTCTGTCAATTCGCCCATTGTAGGGTCACGTCAATTCGCCCATTGTAGGGCAATCACTCCATTGCATGCAGTGATTGCCTTTCGATCGAAATTGTGACGACATGTCCGAGCAGAAAGTAGGCTCTTATTGTAATATTATTGTTTATTATTTTCCTTTGTATTGTGCATTCGTCACAAGCCTGTTATCGATAAAATGTGCCTATTCGGCAGACAAATATCTACTACGGCACGATAAAGTATACTCCCCTTTGTTCAGTCATCGCTATAGGCTATCTTTCTCCATTCATTGCTCACTCTTTGTGTCCAATCAATGATATGGCTTCACGCCGCTTCTTACTCTAAACAGCAAAATTTTTTCATAAATGAAGGCTTACATAGGCGTAGGTGCACAAACTGTCTTCCAATATGTGTATAACGGTCAAAAATAAGTTAATCGAGAAGAATAAGACAAATTCAGATGCTGATGGAGCTAAATCGGCCTCAACTCGGACTTGTGTTCACTCTAATGAAACGCACAGGAAAATTCGAGATTTCGGAAAATTGAAGTCTTCGCTCGCTCGAGAAAGGGGCCCCACAAAAATGACGCAGCTATAAGATCTAACACAAAATTAGCAGCGGTACACTAAGAACACGTTCTCGCGTATCATCCCTATTGTATTTTATCGGAAAAAACAATAAACTAATCAAGGGCAGTTATTATACATTGTTTCTCTTCTCGTGATATACACAGTAAAATTGAATGCGCCGCAATACGTTGTACACTTTTCAAAGTGCTAAATACAGTAGATTTTGCATCGACTCCGTAGAAATCACAGAAAGAAAAAAGCGTAATCTGCAGTGGAGACATACCAAAGAGCACATGGGAAAAAGCGAACATCGAACCGATTTATTCTGACAAAAAGTTGCGTCTGTGCACCGTTGGAAATTAAAGAATGATCGATGTTGTCAAGAGTAGACAGACACACGAAAAACTAGCGCGCGCCGTTAAATCGAAAGAGAGAAGACAACAGTGTATCACTGAATGGAAACGCCCTCATACGCCACGTTTTCTCTTTACTAGAGTTGTCGTCATTATTTCATTTTATCTTTACAGATGACAGAACGAGTTGAAGAACAAAGAAACCAACTCATTTCTGAGATCATTGAGGGAGATCAGATCGAAAGAACTTGTAACAAGGTCTGTGTTTCTTTGTATATTTCAATTTTGCCCATGCATTTGCAGAACCCGGAAAAATGCAAGATTCCCTCTCTCCGCTACGTAATAGTGCTTTTGAGCACACTTATCTCTGCAGCCGGTAAATGTTTATTTATTTTTAAATATCATGTTTCATTCAGCCAATTCATGCGGATATGCATACAATTTTGCTGTTGTTTGTAACGTGAACAACGAGACGGATGTTGCAGGACTATATGAACAGTATAAATTTTTCAATTTAATAAATTATGTTAGATTAAGAAACATTCAACAAATTGTATTGGGAAGGCGATTTGTCCCTCATATTCACCGTTTATTTCACTCTCTCATCGTTATTTAGTGAAAAATGTTTTCACAAGATCCCCGTCGAATTCTCCCGTGATGTACTTTTCGCCCGCCGTCACCAATCTCAACTACTCCGCACTGCCTGCTGGAATTCTTATGGGGCTGGTACTTCTTATGGGTCTGGGGAATCGGTTCTCCGTCCGGAACCAGGTCGGTGTTTCATTTACGATACGAGATCACGGCCTCTAACTTCTCAGATCGGAGTAGGAACGGCGATTTCAACACTTGCAACCGGATTGATCCCCATTGCATTCGACATATGGCCCTCATCTACGCTCATGCTAAAGTGAGATCTTAGAAGTGTCAATAATTCGCAAAAGGTACAGATTAGCCCCTTCATTATAAGAAATATATCCCCACAAAGCGAAAGAATGTCTCGAATGGGTTACATGATTTAGAATTGTGCATATCTAATTATCAATTAAATAACACGTCACAGGTTGATCCAGGGCATGGCCGCAGGGCCAACTGTCCCTCTGATCGGCCACATCGCAGCACATTGGACGCCCATGACCGAGATCGGAGTGATCATTGCTGTTCTCTCCAGTCAATCACAGGTTTTACACATTTATTAATGTTGTATCGACTAAGTAAGTATAACCAGGCGTGTATATTGAAATCGCTTTTAAATTGTCAAAATATCAACCTTTGTGATAACAGTTATCTTTCTTCTGTTTCCAAGTATGGATAGATTTGAAAATATGCTAAAACTGTAAGAAATTATTAAAACGCAGATCGGTCTGTTCATAGTGATGTCCACTGCTGGACCCCTGTGCGACTGGTTCGGCTGGAGATCCATCTTCTACTTCAACGCTGCGTGCTCGGGTGATTTTAGAATTCGAGAAAAGAAATTGAACCGTTAATATGCCATTACATTTGCATTTGCCCATTCTGGCTCGCTAAGTATAGTCAGAACAAATCGATTTCGACAAAACAAGTCGAAAAGGGTAACACTTTAGCAAGATAGCAAGATTCGCTAGCAAGATAGACAAGGGAAAGTAAAAACATCAATGGACGATCTGTCGCCGTCTGCTTTGCATAGTCGGCTTAACGCGTTGGCGTTTCGATTCACTTTCCACCGCTTACGCTGTTATGCCGACGGGAACTCGAGCACCGGAGCGAGCAACATTGGATGACGTTGTATCACCTCCTATTTTACCCATTTTACTAATCGTCTTTACGGCAATGGCTGGCCGATACTCTACACTCATGTCATGCACCCATATAATCGTTTTTTTTTCCGTACATGAAATCGTTCAGTGCAATGTAGTACAACAATGCAAAACATATGAAAATATCACAAATTCCACTTCAGTTCTCTCTTTGGGACTTTGGGTGATCTTCTTCTACGATACTCCCGCTCAGCATGATCGACTAAGCGAGGAAGAAATGCTGATAATCAGGCCGAATGGGATTCCAGAAACGAAGAAAAATATGAAGATTCCCTTCAGGTAAAGATTTTTTAAAATTACTTCTTTTGTGGTATTATGTTGTAAAAATGGGGTATAACGAGTATAATGGGTCCGAAGAACTCAAAAAAGTCAAGTTGATTATCAGGGCCTTTTTCTCGAATCCCTCCGTGTGGGCGGTGTTGATAGCAGCGATTGGCAATTACAACGGAATCTCGCCACTCATCGTCTTCTCAGCTGCGATTCTGAAGAAGGTGAAAATTGAACTTTTAAGTTCAATTTTCTAAACAATTCGGTTAAAAACTAAACAATTCGAGGGTACATCTCTTCATATCATGCATAATCTGACTAACAAACCAGTTCAAATTGCGCGAGAAAAATGATGATAATTGTCCTTGTTTTGACAATAGTTTATTTGAGGCCGTCGGCGTCACGGACGTTCAGGCGTCCATGTACAACGCCATCTCATTCTCCATGCAGATCGCTCTGAAAATGGGAAGCGGTAAATGTTGTCGCTGTTGTGGATAGGGTTCGCAATTCTTGAAAAGGAAGCGAGACCGCTTCGCGTACCCAGTCTTATTGGTAGTCTGAGAGGCGTAGCGGTCTCGAATTGCAAACCATAGTTCTGGAGACTTATTTAATTCTCAAATAAGATGCTTGGAATTACGCCAATTCAACATTATTTAGCTAGTAAAAGGTAAATTGAGGTATTATTTCTGATCGCTGGACGTCCGTCTCGGAAACATCCAAGACGCGCTTCTTCAACACGATTTCTTGCGGACTGGCTGGAGTGCTCATGATCGGCTGCGCTTTCCTCCCCGTTGAGAACAAGGCCAGTTATTAATGAAATGGGTAAAAGTATTGGAAATTTGATATTATAGACGGTCTGAGAGATTAGTACATAGTAGTTTTTACTCTCTTTCCGATAAGTACGTCACATTGTCGTATTGCTATGACTAGTGTTCTATGTTTTACGTTTCTTGTTCATGTGTACCCGTAATGTTTTACTATATGTATTGCGCTCAAAACAAATCATAAAAACAACACAAAATGACAATTCCTAGCAGTGATCTCCTGGATGTATCTTTACTTTTTTTTAAATTGCAGATGCTATGCGCAGTGTGCATCACTCTCACTCAGGGAGTCATTGGATGCAACGCCGCCGGGTTCAACAGAGCAGCAATGGTCGTTACTAGGTAAATACACTTCTGTCTCACGTTGTCTTAATTTTATGTTAATTACTCGGTCCATTGTGCAACTTTGCAAAACGGTTTTGAGACTCTCTTGGGGGTCCCTAGTCGATTGGGATATGTGTCTTCCGGTCAGTCCCATGTCAGAGACTGAGATCGCGGGAGAACACTCTCGGATCAAACTCAACTGGCATAAGCGAACGAAAGAAATGTGCAGGCAGTACGCCCACTTCATCGTCACTCTCATCGGCGTGATCATCTTCGTCTCGACGATCGCCGAACCGTTCCTCGTGTGGGCCGTCGCCCCTGAGACGACGTGGGACCAATGGTGAGATAGGGCTACTTTCGACATTTCCGGCAATCTAATGTGTAATCTAATTTGATTGGTGGGGGAAAAGGATGTGTGTGGCACTGTATAAAACTTGTAACTATGCGTATTAGAGTTTGAGAAACGATTCTAATCGAATTTAGAGCTTGCAAGCTAAATAATTTCGAATTCAGGTTCGTCCTATTAATTCTGCATGGATCGATCCTGTTCTTATCCAACATAGTGTACTGCATTCTGATCAGAGCCAAACCGGCGAATTTCACAGAAACAAAGCATGCACCACTGCTGGTGATGGAGAAGAAATGATTAGCTTTTTGAACCTGTGTTATCACGTTCGCACTAGGTAAATGAACGTATGATCAATTTCGATTTGTGATAAATTTATGTTTATGAGTAAACAATACTAAATGAAATTATCAATGAACCCCTCAATTTTGCATACGAATGGGTAGACAAAGTTTTAATTAAAAATGCATTTCATCAATAATCTATCTCGTTAACATTCAAACAAAACAACTTATTCGAGCCAGTAATCTATGAGGTCCAATTCTGACTTTTTCCTCTCCTTTTCTGCTCGATTCTTTGTGAATTCTGCGGGTTCGCCGTCTGCGAAAACAATGAAAATTAGAGAAGCGACGATCAGGAACATGGCGAAGGGAGAAACGAAGCCCGCCAACGATGATGTACCCCTGGATAAATGGGACAATTATAAGATCATTATATTTCGTGTGATATTTTTATCAAGTTGGAAATGTAAACGATAGGGCAAAGAATCCACATACGTATCAACAGAGAAATTTGAAATGATCGAGGGAACGACAATTGAGGACAGTGAATGAATGAGAGCGACCTGGAAATGTGAGAGCGACAAAGAAAAAATAGATTTTGAATTTTCTTATTTTATTTAGATATGATGGTAGCCTCGAGTCAAACGCCACCGGGTCGCTAATGATCTTGGCTCGAGGAAGTGGATTCACTGCCTTTGTTTCGTAATTTAATAATAACTCGCCATTATCATGACGAAATGTCCGTGATGACGAGTGTGGAGAGTAATGCATTTGTAGAAGCCCGAAGAGCAAAATCCAAGAAAGCAAGCAGAAATAAACTGAAAAAATCCTATTGTCTGATATCCATTTTCTTTAAATTTCAGGTATATACAAAACTTACGAGAATTATCTTGATGTAAGCATTGTCAGAGGTAAATTGAATTCCGATAAAGTAAATTGCCGGTGCCATCAGAGCGAGGGAATTGAAGAGCTGAAGCTTCCGCGTCTCACTCATGCACCTGCCAAAGTAATTAATTTTTAATCATTATCTCCAGTTTGAATGTTCACGTGGATCCCTCGCGCGTATCATGTGAAAAACTATTTCCTCATGTACTACTTTTAAACTGACGTAAAACAAGTTGGTGCCTATTTTGAATGCAATTACAGGAAACTATCTCGTTTATGATCTAGGTAACGGAGAGCAGTTGATACTCTAGCTGATTACCTGCCTTTTTCTTGCAGATACTATTTTGATCTGGTTCTTAGAACTTGACTATGTGAACTGTCGGCGCTCTATAATCATGTTGTCCAATTCCTACTTGGAATACGGAAATAGGATAATTCAAAGGATTACTTAATGGAATCACTCGCAATTCCACCACAGATCCTGAACGAGTAGACGAGAAATAGAAGTCCTGAAAATATATGAAATCGTGGTGAAACCAGGTGAGTGCTAACCGACACCAGCAAAATCAAAGCGAATGGAGTCGGTAAAGTGGTGATGAGGGAAGACACCGATAAACTGAAACAGTAATTTTTTTTTCGTGATCCAGCACTCATTAGAACCTGCAGTGAGCAAATCAAATGCCGAGAGCCAGCACGCCAACACAGTCGGAGACGAGAGTATTTGCGAGAAGGGAATCGTCTGCTCGGGTTGTTCCTAAATTTCACATTTATCATTATATAAATACTCCGCTCACCTCATCCCTATCGCTCCGAATGTACTGCAGCTCTTTCTTAGAGATCATTGGGTGGTCCGAGGGCCAGTCCTGCAGACAGTTTTCAACACAATGAATTTTCGAGAAGTTCCTTTATATTTTTGCTCCTTGTCCTGTTGTATTTCAGAAGGAATAATCGTTGATCTGGAAATGCATCATCACCTGATAAAAGAAGGCGAAAAGTGCGAAGAGAACCAGCCCGCAGAGGGCCGCGAAGGAGTAGACGCCGCGCATGCCAAACACACCATCGCACATTGTCTCTGCGCATTGTTGATTTGTTATTGAGAGGAAACGTGTCTTATGTTATGATGGAAATATACCTGCCACTGGTGTTAGAAACAAGATCGATAATTGCGGATATGCAGTGAGCGCGGCCAAGAAGAATCCTCAATTGAGATGTTAAAGAAGGAGTGTCAGCAAAGTTAAACTTTTGACGATGTCATAACCATGGCCTAGATCATAGCGCGAGATAGGAGCGTAGACAACCATCGGTTGATAGCTCAGTGGTAGAGCAGCCGCCATGTGATCGGTAGGTTGCGGGTTCGATTCCCACCATAAGTTTTTGACAGATCTTCAGGATATTTGAATTCCCGCACTTCCCTGCCCTACAAGGCTCCTTTGGCATTCGGCCAACTAATGATAACTCGGTTCAAAATATAGATATGAAAGTGAAATTTTCAGAATCTCTTTGGGTTGTGCAAAGCTAGGTCATGGTTATGGCAGTGTCAAAAGTTCAACTTTGCTGACAATCCTTCTACATCATAATTCACTGATCTAATATTATTATGGAATGGATTATTCACCATGTTCTCTTACGGCCGCCCACTCCCACGTGAAGGCGGCGATTATCGGATAGATCATGCCCAGTCCGACTCCCTGAAAAAACAAATATTTAGCACGCATTTATCTGGCCAAATATGTTTTTCGCCGACTTTGAGTTCAAATCTGCATTGTTCCTTCTTTTACAGTCAATGCAAATTATTATATTTTTTCTGTTGTGCAAAGGTCACCTGTGTTAACCGAGCAATCAGATGGAAGGAGAAGCCGAGTCGCTCGCAGAGAGGAACCATCGCGGTGGCTACTGAAATCTAATCGTGATTTACTTTGCACCGTTACGTCACACGTGAGCATTATTTCACACAATACAAAATATGTTCAAATTGGAGTAAAATGTATCAGGGGAAGACAACGCACCCGTGGAAATAGCGCCTGCGACGAGAAACAAGCGCTTCTTTGAGTGTTTGAGGAGGCTGACTGAGATAGGCATCAGCCCCGCTAAAGTCCCTGAAAATATCGATCGGTTTCATTTCACATTCTGGCTATTCACGCTGGCTACCGCTTCCTGTATGTTAACACAGGTATCACGAGTCAGTGGAGGAAGCCACGAACAATTTTTTTCAAACCCATTTAAAATCGATCAAATTATAACGTTAAGTAAGTCTAGGGACAAGATTGCGAATGAACAAGGCCATTTGTCCCAGAGCCGGATAATAGGTATTTCCCGGTCCCAAAACCAACTATATTGTATTTCAGCTCCCAGATTAGCTACAAAGATGGCATGATGCTCAAAATGCGCGGAAAAATACGGCGAATAACTTTACTGTTGAGCACTTTTTGATTGGATTCAGACCAAAAAAGGTGGCGCTGAAAAATCAATTTCTGTTCGAAAAATAAATATATTTCCGTATCATGGAGGTTCATTGCAGGGAATTTTATTGCAGAATATTAAACAAGAAGTCTACTTACATCTTACATAAAATAATCGTTCAAATCGAAGATGGCTTCAGTTGCCAAATAGACGATCAACTGTTGCCAACTCGATGTGGGTAGCACAACATTAAGCCGTATTCGAAATGTTTCGTTGAGTCATGATCAGTTTTGATTATTTTATAGTGATTTTAGAATGTCTACACCTAATTCCACTAAAACAATCGCCAAAATTTAAGTTTTGAAAAAATCGATTTCCGACTTACCATTTTGACCGATTTTGGGACCTGAAAAAGTGCGATAATCAAAACGTTCTTCCCAAAATTTTTTGTGAAGCTTTCAGTACTACTGGTATTCTCTCCAAATTACTTAGAAGATGCCATCTCTGCAGTCGTTCTGTCAAGATAATAACCTCCAAAAATGCGACATCGAGGGGTCGCAAAAAGTTAAAATTCGATTTTTCAACAGGTTATGTTCAAACCATTATTATTTCAGTACAAAAAATAAGAGCGAATGAGAATGTGTTGAAAACACTCTTAATACAGTCGTATTGTTAGTTTGCCAAAAAGTTAATTTTTCAAAATTCGAAATTTTCATAAATTTTTGAATCACTCTCGTTACAGAGTTCAGTGTCGTTTTGAACTTCTCTATATTCAAAATATATTTATCCGTTTTAAAGTGATAGATTCAAACAACATAAACTGAGAAATCGAATTTTAACTTTTTGCGACCCTTCGATGTCGCATTTTTGGAGGTTATTATCTTGACAGAACGACTGCAGAGATGGCATCTTCTAAGTAATTTGGAGAGAATACCAGTAGTACTGAAAGCTTCACAAAAAATGTTGGGAAGAACGTTTTGATTATCGCACTTTTTCAGGTCTATCGCACTTTTTCATAATCAAAACTGATCATGACTCAACGAAACATTTCGAATACGGCTTAATGTTGTGCTACCCACATCGAGTTGGCAACAGTTGATCGTCTATTTGGCAACTGAAGCCATCTTCGATTTGAACGATTATTTTATGCAAGATGTAAGTAGACTTCTTGTTTAATATTCTGCAATAAAATTCCCTGCAACGAACCTCCATGATACGGAAATATATTTATTTTTCGAACAGAAATTGATTTTTCAGCGCCACCTTTTTTGGTCTGAATCCAATCAAAAAGTGCTCAACAGTAAAGTTATTCGCCGTATTTTTCCGCGCATTTTGAGCAGCATGCCATCTTTGTAGCTCATCTGGGAGCTGAAATACAATATAGTCGGTTTTGGGACCGGGAAATACCTATTATCCGGCTCTGGGACAAATGGCCTTGTTCATTCGCAATCTTGTCTCTAGACTTACTTAACGTTATAATTTGATCGATTTTAAATGTGTTTGAAAAAAATTGTTCGCGAAGGGGCACTTTTCGCTTCACCGACTCGTGATACATGTGTTAATATATTTTGTTTTGAGCCTATGCACCAGGTGTCTATCCGGCTCATAAATCAACTCATATTCGGGGAATGTACAGTGGAGAACATTTCCTTACCGAAAGCCGGCGCTAATTGTAGCATCGTGGAGCGGGTGTTTGTGTAGTTTGCACGAGCTGAAACTGACAGAGTTTATTGTTTTTAGCTCAGTTGCACTCTGAGAACTCGCCAAATTTCTTCCAATTACGGAAATGTGTGGGAGGTGAAATTCGGAGAGACAACTGCCTGACACATCTCGATGCAATTCATCGCAGATACTCACCATCTTTGTCCTCGCAAGTGCTGACGTATTTGTGTATGCTGAGATTAGTGTGAAGCTGGGTGAGACAGGCTGTTGTCACCAGCAGAATCTGCAAGGTCCTGCATACTAGAGTTCGAATTCTAGTAAATATTTCTTCACACTCTCTGAACTGGATGTGTGAGAGTGAACTACATTTCTAGCTTTTCGTCATTTTCTCTCCTCATTTTATACGCTCGCTAAGATCCCTAAATGAGAAATCGAGATAGGGTCTCAAACAGCTTACGACCTAACAACTTCAAAGCTTCAAACGCGAAGCTACAGTGTAGCTCTCAATAATGCACCCTATGTTGACCGTTAGGACATGTTGTGCGGGGGCAATATTGTAGTATAGCAGGTTGAACTCACGATGAAACGCAGCATGGAAGTGTGACTGAACGTGCAGGAAACGGGAGAATGGGAGAATCGAGTTAGTAGCGACCTCAAAACAGCGAAGTAATCCCCGTATTTGCGCGATTTCTGACCTGTGCTGTATGCATAATGCGCCCGGGCGAGCGGTCTCTGTGTGTATCATCACATGACAGTCCCTCTTGTAATCCTCCTTGTGAGGGGTGTATGCAGGATGACAAATGCACTAACGTATGCTGGAATTCCTTAATGGAATCGCTCGTTCGAGTGATATTTGTGTTCCCTGACTCAGGTTCATTCAATCAGGCTTTAGAAGGCACTAGCTAGAATACACTCTGAATTCTGTCGCTTACAGTGACTCAACTTGTCTCTTGCAGAACAATTTCTGTACTGCTTCCGCACTATACAAAATCAAACACAATATCCATAAAATATTTGTAAATAAAGTCTTTACTTCCCTTGAAAACATATTTTCAATGCAATTTTTTTTCAAGACGTGCCTTGTAATCGAAATGTGCAGAATAATTGTGAGTACGTGTATTCTCGAAAAAAAAACCCGCGGTAAACAAAACTTCATGACAGTATCAACTCGTGATATTGTATAAATACTTGAACAGTTATCTGTGCGTAAAGACTGAATCCTCTGGGAACAGTACGATATCACAAGATTGAATAAAACGGAACGCATGAATGTGATAAACAATCAGCTAACCCCCGCAAAGTTGCCATCAATAGCAGTTGCTCTGTATGTATGCAGATCCCCTGGGACGTGCGATCACTGGTTTATGCGTACCATTTATGGCAAAAGTGCTAGCAAAAGTATATTTTTGGACTGAGCAAGATTAGGAAACTTTACTGGATATCTCAGGTAGTCTCCGCAGTACTCTCGGTCACGTCTTTCAGAACTCCAAAAGGGCGTGGCTTAGGCTCCGCCCCCCCCCCCAGCAAACCACGGGAACTTCACGCGCTTTCTTGCTCATTTGAAGCAGAGAAATGCCGCTCAAGACGGTGATCGCCGTACTGTGCACCGTCTCTATCGCCACGGGCGCCCCTCTACGTCCGCATCTCCTCCTCGTTGGGAGCGACCGAGTACCCGTCTGCGAGAGGCTCCCTCACATTGTCGTAAGCCTATTCGGGTTCATCTATGAAGCAGTCGGAAGTTTGTAGAGCTCTGTTGCAGTGGTTTGCTTCACACTTTCTATCCTCTTGCGAGCAGTAAAAATTTAACCTAATGTTATTTTTCAGGATACTAATCTAGAGAAACCCTGGTACTTGCAAGACGGCGATCATCAATTTGCTCCAAACAAATTTGACGGCGGTATATGCACTGACGGATGCGTGCCCAGCAAGTTCGTTCACTCTCATAATTATTTGAATTCCTAACATTTCTAAAGGTATGATCTTGATTGGTCGGTAGCTAATGATATTGCTGAGTGGGGAGCATCATGTCGAACAAATATAATATGCTATTTACGCTAACTTTCACGATAATTCGCAGTCTTGAACTTCAACTTAAAAAACAGTACTTTCTGAGAGTTTTCTATAGTAATTCGCGCCTATAAGTGTGTTGTTCTTGTGCGTGAAAGCAAGTAAAAACAATCAAAAACTATCCGAATACCGACCGATATATCGTTTCAGATTCGAGTCTCTAAGCGCCTTCGTGATGAAATCGAATGGAGGATGGGGCCTCGAAGAATTTCCTGACGTCATAATCACAGATTGTGAACCTGAGAACAAGGATAAGCTGCTCTTATAATAAAGGGTTCAGCTAATAATCCCAAGTTCATAATATGAATTTACAAAAATTTAACTATCCGGTTCGAAATTATAGCCACGCTTCTTGTTATAGTATCTTCGAATAAATGTATTTTCTAAGAATAATCATAATCCCAGTCATTTCTTCGATCAGCAGTGTCCATTCGATAACTCTTTTTATAGCCCAACTCTACCTTCCTATCATGACTCGAACTTGGCTATCGATCTGAAGGATAAACGCACATTTATGATCCGTTTCCTTTGTTCGACGAGAAAACACACTGTAGCTTAAATTATTTATCGATTGTCAGTATGTTTCGATTTCGTCCATTAAAATTCAATATTAATAAGAGACAAGCTCCAAAATTTCCATAACAAGTCGACTTCATGAGGTCCCAGAAGAGCTCTAGAGCTTGTGTACTCCAATTCAAGCATATACCACGTTCTAAAATGTTCCACCATAGTGTTTAGCATTCCTTGTGCAATCGTGCCCACTTAAAAAACTGGCAGAGTAGTCTCTGAATTCTTCTCAGTCTCATGCATCTTTCGTAGGTGGCACTTTCACAAATCATGGTAAGTGTTTTCGCATATCTAGCAGAATAGTAGACTGTTTTTCGCATAGAACTGGGGAAAAATACAAAAAAAAGTTAATTTGCCTGAAAAATGGATCACCAATTTCAGGATGTAAGTCTAGAGAAGCCCTGGTACCTGTCCACTGGTCAGCGCCAAATGGCTCTCGTCAAATTCGATGCTGGACTCTGCTCTGAGGGATGCGTGCCCAGCAAGTTTGTTGTTTTTCCCTCAACCTCATACTTCATAGCCATCCACATTTTTTTGAAATAGACACATGGCAGGTTGAGAGATAAATCGTCTTTGTTTTCAGCATACTTTCCAGAAATTTCACACGTGATGCGCTTGCAGATTCGAGTCACTGAGCGTGTTCGTCGAGAACTCCAATGGCGGTTGGGCGGTACAAGAAATTTCTGACGCCATAATCACTGATTGCGAACCTGAATTACTGGAGTGAACTTTCGAACTGAACCGCACAATTTCTCAAATAACATTCAATTTTCTGTTCACTCTCTTTATTCCTCTTATTGCTCCCTCATCGTTAGAACCCAGAATTAGCATGTTGTAAAGGCGATGTTGCTTTGTGACGATTCAACGTCTGGATACGACTCGAACCAAACATACTGAATATGTAATGATTTCAAGTTACGACGATACTCTGACGAAATGTAATAAATATTGTAATAGATATGTTTGTTACATTGTTGTGCACATACAAGTCGAGCGAGTCAAGAGAACCCTTCGATGGACTTACGCGATAATTTGCGTCAATTGACAAAAAAAGACTCTGAGCATCTCTTCGTTCATTCAGTTCCGTATATTTTTTATTCAATCTGTTATTCTGACCGAACAGTTCTCCTTCCTTATCGGCTAAATTTAGCCATCACAATGCATTTTCAATGCAATGCTCTCAATGTGCCATCCCCTGTTCCACTCTCTACGCACGACGAGAATATGTTAGTATTTGCTATTTGTATCTACAGATATATTAGTAGTGGCTATTTTTATCTACAGTTGTCCAATTCCTAAACAGAAAGAATTACATGATTTTGGATCAGGTCCAGAAAGATTGGAAATGCACTATCAAAAGGGGGCTCGGTGATCCTTGTCATGGCTGTGGAGTACTGCTTGTATTCTTCGTAAAGCCAGATGGAAGGAGAAGAAGGTGTTCCTCGTCAGTCTTTATCGATGTGAGACTTTTCGGGCTATCTGTCCATCGACAGCCGAAATGCATAATGTGCTTCTGTTTGTCCTCCGCCCTCTCTCCCGCACCCTCGCAATGACGTGCGGTCTCGCCTGGGTCAATGAATAAATAACCATCGTACCTACGCACAAAAAGAAATGGGAAATGAGACAAAAGAAGATCATGTGCTTTGCATTCCATAGTTATTTACACCCTCTCCACAGCAAAGGTGGAAAATATCATGAAGCGAACCATTGTGTCTGTGAAATTCATTGCGAATTGCAGTCTGAAATTATTTAGTTTAGAAAAAGTGCAAGTTCCTGTATTTTTTTCATTTAACAATAAAACTATATTGATTTCTAGCATTATAGTTAAATCACGATTACTTTTAGCCTTGTCATGTATTCCCTTTGTCAAGTTGTGACGTCAAAATATATGATACATCCTGTATTATTTCATTCCCCCCTCGTCCGACCACAATCACTCTCTTCTCGTTCCCGAACGAGCTGCGACATTTCCTTCGTAATGCCTATCAACAATATGTATGAGTGTTAAATGAATTTGCAAAAGAATCGGTAAGTACAAAACACAACGCATCGTAAAA
Organism: Pristionchus mayeri; assembly: GCA_036245805.1. NCBI lineage: Eukaryota > Metazoa > Nematoda > Chromadorea > Rhabditida > Neodiplogasteridae > Pristionchus > Pristionchus mayeri. Next base: position 45,663,823 of record BTRK01000006.1, read on the forward strand.
ACGCATCATGATCATAAAACAGCACTTCAACGATCGATTCCAAAACTTTTCAAATGCAATGATGGCAATCTCAGTATCATCACATAATTTCGGGTATAATTTCACGTTCCCCATCCATTTCGAAGAAGTTGATTCCATAATACGCGCCAGAAGAGCGCGCCCAAAGTGATGCTCGCTTATTGTGAAGGATAAGTTTTTGCCAATTATCGTCTGTATCCATCAAAAAATGCTCATTTAAGTGTGAGAATAATTCATCGATTTGGCCCTTCTGCACGTAGAATAAAAGGAATTTCGAATCTGGAGACGCGCAAAAGATCTGAAACATAGATGTAATGAGAAGGCTAAAAAACAAAAAAAAAGCTTAAAAACATACCTGGAATGCTGTCATAATTCCTTGAGCAGTGCACTCTCCCTGGCCCAATTCTGTATGATTCGTGTGAGATACGATGTGAAGAAGTGTGTCATCGTCGATGAGCCATTCCTCGGGACGGACTTCTGATGTCTGTAATACACATGGTTGGTAAATTTTGCTATAATTTTTCCATTATATTCTGTATTTGGGATGGTTCGGAAGAAATGGATTATGCATGCTTTATCGCCACTCCAGCCTTGAACGGTTTCGCAGAATGAAGAAAGAGGTTTCTTTCGAAGCCCTCCCTAATTGAATCCATCATAGCTACCGATTAAATATTCGATTATATTTCCCTAAGTATAAACATGGCTTGCTTTAGCAGTCCAGTCCATTCTGAACTTGTCAATCTTGGGCAGATTCTTCAACATTTCTCTAGTTTGAGTCATGTCGAAATAGGATTGAGTGCTGTGCAGTGATAAATGAATCTGGGCATCTTCCAGTGTTCGATCTTGAAGCAGAGAAGGAAAGAATCTGAAATGAAATTATGTAAATATCTAATTGCCTCATCAAACTCATGTGATATTGACGCTTTCAAATTTCTTCTTTCCAAGTTCGAAGTCGAGTTCTCTGAATCTTTTGCAAGTCGCGCTAAGCGGAACTCGTTCCTTCGTTGTCAGACAATCGAAGATCATCGTCAAGACGTCATCCGGAAGTGAGCAGATCATATTCTGAAATGTAAGAGAATATGGGGACAAATAAAAAGGAGTGATGACAGGCAAACTTCAGACTGTGCATGAGGCGTGTTTTTTACGAACGTAAATGCCTGCACAATATAATCGCTACGCAGCTCTCGATACAATTGTAATTATTCTCACATACAGTATCGATCATAAGTATTCGCCCAAAATTTCGGAACCCTATAATTTTTAAACCGATTGCTCAATCAGGCTGAAATTTAACAGTAGGTAGGGAATTCATCGAGGAATCTTATGAACTTCTGGCCAGTTCATCGATTTTTTTCGCTATTACATAGTGATGACGCAATCGTAATACACTTTTTCGAAGTTGATTATTTCCTCGGAGAAATTTTTACTGCTTTCCGGACTTTCGGGGGGTTGAGAGGTGTGATAGGACTATCCAGAAAACAATTTTCAAGTTACTGCGACTTCGCGCAAAGTTGCTGCAGCCGCTCCAAATTCTATGCTGCAAACTCATAACTTTGGTTCTAGGCAAGCTAGAAACTAGTGCGAAGTAGAAAAATGATCCTTATTATGACCCTAGATGATCATGAAAGTTTGGTATCGATAACTCATCATTTGCCCTCAAGGCATGGAAAAGTCACTTTTTGGAATAGCTCAACTTTGGCGGCTTACTGTATCAAGGGCGAATTTGCATAAAATCTGGTTCCAGCACAGGAAAGTTCAAAAACCATCAGATAATCCATTCCCAACTTCTGGTAGGGTTAGCTTCACTTTCCGGACCGTGGCGATCGATTTACGGACGCGCGCTCCTCTTGCGCGCACCTCATTTCCCTACACGATGGGAGAGTGGAGAGGGAGCGGTGTGAAGAGACGCGAGCGCGTTCTGAGTACGTCGCGTGCTCTTTGAGCAAACGCCACGGTCCGGAAGGTAAGGCTAACCCTACCAAAAGTTGGGAATAGGCTTTCTCATGGTTTTGGAACTTAACTGTACAGGAATCATATTTTATGCTTATTCGCCCTTGATACGGTAAGCCGCCAAAGTTGAGCTATTCCAAAAAGTGACTTTTCCATGCCTTGAGGGCAAATGATGAGTTATCAATACCAAACTTTCATGATCATCTACGGTCATAATAAGGATCATTTTTCTACTTTGCACTAATTTCTAGCTTGCCTAGAACCCAAGTTATGAGTTTGCAGCATCGAATTTGGAGCGGCTGCAGCAACTTTGCGCGAAGTCGCAGTAACTTGAATATTGTTTTCTGGGTAGTGATATCACACCTCTCAACCCTCCGAAAGTCCGGTAAGCACGAAAAATTTCTCCGAGGAAATAATCCACTTCGAAAAAGTGTATTGCGATTGCGTCATCACTATGTAATAGCGAAAAAAAATCGATGAATTGGCCATAAGTTCATAAGATTTCTCGATGAATTCCCTACCTACTGTTAAATTTCAGCCTGATTGAGCAATCGGTTTAAAAATTATAGGGTTCCGAAATTTTGGGCGAATACTTATGATCGATACTGTACGACTGAATTTAAAATAAAGCTGCATCACATTGCCACTCCTTTTGGTGCCCTCTGCACTCACTCCCCTGTTTAAAAAAAACAAGCTAATTAATAAGTTCATAAATAAAATCAAAGTATTTCAAAAACAAATAGTCTTGATTTCCCTGACAGCTTGAAAATGGAAATAATGTACATCCGACGAGCACAGGCTGAATAGAGAAGGGCGGAGGAGGAAAGAGGAAATACGAAATGTAGAGAGGAAGAGCAGTATCTGGGGAAGTTTAACACATCAGCTTAGTGGGAATTATGAAAGAGACAAAACTAAATAAAATTGTATATTTTCTGGATTTTTTTAAATTTCTAACCAGGCGAATACTATAAGCAATGTGACGCAACATTATTTGAAATCGTACCTGATAAAACGAAGGGGGAATGCAAGTACGATTACTGGTACAACAGTATTGAGGAAGTTTAAACGATGCGAGGAGGAGGTAAGAAGACCCTGTGGCATTGCTTTTCTCTCACTAGGAAACGTCTTCATTTTGGCGGGCATTTATGAACTACCCCATGCTAGCCTCATTCAGAGTCATGTTCTCACTTTTCTGTCTTCATTACCATTGTTTAGTTGCCTCACAATGTTCTCTCACTTTTCAGAGTATGCTTTCTTCAATTCCGGACGAAATTTGGCTGTCGATCTTCAACAATCTCAACTCGAAGGAACGAGTTCCACTAAGCGCGACTTGCAAGAGATTCAGAGAACTCGACTTCGACCTTGGAAAGAAAGTATTCAGAAGCTTCAAAATCAATTGGGTATGCTGATGCAAGGAATATTTTCATCTAGATAATTTCCAGAGTTTCGGAGGGATCGAAGCATGGGTTACGAGATATAACGTGAAACGCTGTTCTAGCCAACTGGTAAAAGATTCAAATTATCAGATTGGCCGACTGCTTAGAAAAGCCAAGGCGTATTCTCTTTCGATCGAGGTTCGTTTTTTTATAATTTTTCGAAAAATTTAGAAATTATACTTGAAATTAATAAGTGTTAATTAATTGGGGCGGACATTTGCAGTGCAACTCGACGCCGTTCGCTGTGGAGTTTGCCTAGCCTTTTGGGGGTTGTATCATTGTAACTAGGATGCGCCCCTCAGCCACATCCTGGCTAGATCCTTTGACTAGGCGACCTTGAGTTTCACCAAATCACCGTGTGGGAGGGGACATGGTTTAGAGTTTGCCATGATGACGTTGAACCTCATAATCACTTAGTCAAAGGATCTAATCTGTGTGTGGCAGAGGAGCGCGTACTGGTTATAATGATACAACCCATAAGTGGCTAGACCAACTGTCCAACGGACGGCGTCGACTTGTGCAAATGACAACTTTGCAAATGTCCGCCCCACAATTATTTATCTTCAGTGTAGTAACGAAGCAGAGCTTGCGATTCTATCGAATCTTCTCAAGACAGTGAAGTATAAGAAAATGAGTGTGTGCATTCGTGATCTGTATGATTGTTCGGAAGTATTCAGGTTAGAGCACATTAAATTTATCTTTTTCTAATAGATTTAAAAAATAATAATTTGCAAAAATAATTTCATTTAAGTTTCTTATCTTCTCTACTTGAAAATCGAAGACTGGAGGATGCTCAGATTCTTCTATCACTGCACAGCACTCAGGGATATTTCGATATGGCTCAAACCAGAGAATTGTTGAAGAAACTGCCCAAGATTGACAAGTTCAGAATGGAATGGACAGCCAGAGCGTATAGGGTTTGTATTAGAAATATGGACAATTATTTAGTAGAGCCAATCTAGACTCTTTTCTTGTAAAGCCCTCTTTCTTGAAAAGTGATTGAGATGATTGGGGTGCGATCCTTTTGGAATGGTCTGAATCTTGTCATTCAATTGCAGAATAGCCAAATTATCAATACGCTTAATGAGTAAGAAATGGTAAACGTGATCAGCCATATTTGCAGACTGCAGAAGTTCGCCCCGAGGAGTAGCTAATCGATGATGGTGCACTTCTTCGCATCGTATCTAACACGAATCATGCAGAATTGGGACAGGCAGAGTGCACTGCTCAAGGAATTCTCAGAGCATTCGAGGTATGGTACTTAAATTATTTGGCATCTCACTAAAAATTAGCTCCAATATTCCTCATTGACGCCTACATTAATTCTGAACCAAACTAAACAACTTTTTTAAATGTCATTCTAATCGATATATTTTCAGAAGTTTTGCGTGTCTCCTCATCCGAAATATGTCTCGTTCTATGTACTGAAGCAGAAAATTGACGAACTTGTCACATTCCTGCATTTAATCGAGGATTTCGTGACGGAATCAGACGATGATACGCGGAAAATTACTCATAAAAATATGCACTCATCACTTTGGGCACGCTCTTCTGGAGCCTACTATACAGTCGACTTCTACAAAAAGGATGAAGAATTGCCTGCCGATCTGCCCGAATTAGTGGATTGGTGGCCACTCTGATCTTGAAGGTGTATTTCGAACGTTCTAGATCATTCTCGCTTGAGCTTGCGAATTTATTTAACACTCATAAATGTTGTTGATGGACATAACTGGTGGCCTACTGAAACCCTCTTGGGACGAACACTTGTGTTGCTATACTGAAGCAACATTCGATTCGAAGGCCTGTTGTGACCATGTGAGTGGGAGAGTTTGTTCTCGTACTCTATGCTTACACACCGCAAGCTCCGCCTACTCGGCTCTGACACTTTTTCCTTGAAAGCGAGATCAGGGGGCACAGGCTTCATTCGCAACCAAATCACTAGATCAAAAAATTTGGAAGAACTTTTTTATCTGTCGAATATGCCTAGGGGACCCTAGAAAATCCTTCTCTAAGTAGGTCATAATACAAGTTTTATAGAGCGACTTAGCATAGAAAACAAAAACTCGTATGCTGACCTACTCAGAAAAAAGATTTTCCCGGGTCCCGGAGGTTCATTCGAAAGAGGATGAAAAGAGCTTCCAAATTCACGTACTTGACCCCGGTGATTGACATGCCCTCAGGTAGTAGCTCCGATAAGATTACGCCATCCACTCCCCATCACATTGACAGCGTTTTTTTATTGGCTTGCAGATCAAGTTTTGGGACACCCCGTGAAGTCTCTCCTTCTCCAACCCGTTGGGTTCTCCTGTGGTTGTTATCGTAGAGGACCCACTTCTCATTCCCCGTTATGAGCCGTTCCATCCATCGATCCCTGCCTTGGGAAATGAGGAGAGTAATGGAATCATCGACTCGACGGTCACGGCTGGCTTGGCTCAGATCATGAGATATGTATCGACCGATAAATTTCCTAATTCCAAGAGATCTCAAGCCGTCTTTGACAGTGCTATGGTGGACTCTAAGTGCAATAGTCATTTCACGGGCACTTTGAAATGGGTATGTTTCCACAACTTCCTTCAACGTTTCCAAATCCAACTCACCAGGTCTTCCAGACCGATCCCGATCATTGAGGGTCAAGTCGTCTTCTTCGAAGCGATGGAACCAATTTCATATGCTGTTGTAGAGGGGGCACGTGTGCCATAAAGATAATTCAGTAGGGTATCTGAATCCTTCATCGTGAAGTCAGATATTGAAATGCAAATCAGAACATGACTGAAGTGGATGGCACTTGTGACATACAACGTTCCTCTACTTGCCCCTTTCTGATGGGAAGGGAATGGGAAGTTCTTTACGTTAAAGGCCCCTCACTGCTTGTTATTCACTAGGCACAAGGAAATGTCAAAGTCCATCTGCGACGAGCAGTGGAAAAACAAAACCAGTGACAAAGACTTTCATGCCAACCTAATAAATTTAAATTTTAGATTAAATTTTCATATGCTCATTTACTAGAATATATCACGCCATTCACGAGAGAATCGAGCTAGAATAGCGATTCTTGGAAATTGAGGGAAAATCGTGAAACGAATTCTAACCGGTATTATTAAAATTTAAATATCGTAATCTCTCCTCATACTCGGTTCTTGCAATATGCGAGGAAGTGACGATTGCGATGTAGCAATTAAACATCGAATAGTCAACTCTAAGAAACACCGATGCAAGTACAGAGATGAAAGTAGATGGTTGAATGGACAATGTTGTGATGTACTGGCCACTTGCAAACCCATGCGGGTATTCATTCATGATGCGGAAAGACAAAAAAAATAGATTTGTTTAGAAGGCATTTGTACATTTTGTTATCTTCACGGTTACCATAATCCGCCTTACCTACTCAAATTCGTCGATCATTTAGAGTATTGTCTCCTCCGATATCGACTCGCTTAAGGCTGGATGCACTTCCATGTAATGCCGTGTTCGATAACAAACAATTGATGTTAGTTCCTTGAGAGGGGGAGGAGAAAGGGCGAAAAGTGGCAGTCGTTTCCATGGGAGGTGAGACAGCGATAGAGTGATAGAGATGGGAAAACGAGAGAGTATCGAGAGGAAATGTGGCGAGACTCTATTTTTAAAATCTATATTTTCTGTCCATTACAACCCTGAAAAATTTAATCCATTTATATATCTTTACTTATTGCTATTACTCCTTATTCAATATTCGAGATTTAGAAGAATATTTCAGGATTTTACACATCCCATTTTCTTCAAGAACGCAATTTTTTTAATTTGAAGGTAATGTAATAGTAATAGTCATCATGAAAATCTTATCTAACAAAGATCTCTTTCAGTTCTCTTCTTTCCTCTCCACCTCCACATGGCCTACTCAATATTCTCCACATCCGGTTCGTCAATCGGAAGTGAGTAAAGTTCGACAATGTTGAAATGTTCTCTTCAATCTAAGTAGTGTCTTGGCTGGTAGAGCGAGGAGAGAGTGATTAGATTTAAGAGCCTGTAGTGTCTTTTCAAGTGAATAAGCCATGTGCGAGTGTGAGACTGAAGGTTTCGGTATATTGGTGGCATGCACCAACCGAAAAATACGGTGTTAACGTTGTTGAATTGGACTTATTGAAAAGGAGGGGTTGAGGCTTCTAGCTATACACTGCCAGCTAGGAATAGCATGGAAAATATTCCCGAGGCAAGGAAGTTATTACAGTATGCTACTCATTGTCTCTGCCTGTGGACAATCACCAACATTTAATATTGTATTGATGTTCCAATAAATGTAGATCATTGAGGTTGTTTGTTTCCACGTTCAATTTGTCCCCACTGCTCATGCAAATACAGAGGGGAATGCAAATGGGGAGTCGAAGAAAGTATAATGAGTAAATTTGTTCTACCAGATATCTTCATGGCTATCATATACTTTCGTTCTCAAATTCCTCGTACATTTAGATAATCGTCTCCTCCGACTTTGTATCTCTAAAAGCTGAATCCACTTCCATGTATTATCCTGAAATTGCCTGTAATCTTTAATCTTTAATCTTTAATCTTTATCACCGACAGTATTAATAGCCGTTGAGGAAAGAATAGGGAAGAGCAGGTCGATCTTCGGGCTCGATCACAGCGAGCTGGGGGAATGGGGTGGTGGTATGTGGTAGTTATATGTTACAATCGAATTCGTGAGATTGATAGGGCTAGGTCGGGGAATTTACTGATTTCTCTGCGGAACATGGGACGGGGTGAGATAACTATTGGGTTAGGGAGGGTGTTCCAGAGCGGTAGGACTCTACTAGCACAAGTTGAAATCGAGACCGGCACTCTGAAGGGAATAGAAATGCGTAAACTATTTAAGGAGCGCAAATCACGAGTGAGCGGAGTGATTGTGTACAAGTCAGCAGAGTCGTGGTGAACGGTATTATGAATGGAATCATACACATAGAACATATCCCGTAAGGCGCGGCGATACTCAAGGGTTTCAAGTGTGAAAATTTTCAATCTATCGGGATAGGACAGTGGGGGGACAGAACAACGTCGCAGAACTCTCCTGGTAAACTCTCTCTGAACAGATTCGAGTTCATTTACAAGACCTACTGAAGTGGGATTCCATATTATGCTGGACGATTCTAAGAGTGTACGAATGTATATTTTGTATGCTTTTAAAAGAAGGTCGGGTGATGTAGAATGAAAGGATCTCAGCATCAGATTACACATTGATCGCGCTTTCTTACTAATTGTATTTATATGGTACCCGAAATGGAGGTTTTTAGTAACAAATACACCAAGGTTTCGCACTATCTCTTTGCTCGTTATAATTTGACCATTAAGAATATATTGAGTTCGGTTCTTTAGATTCCCTAGGTGTAGGACATTACATTTAGGTGAGCTAATACTCATATTCCATTGGATAGTCCAGTCAGATATTTTGTAAATCGCATTTTGAAGGTCATTGCTATAATCAGGGACCACCGCGTAAATCTTGAGGTCGTCAGCAAATATATTGTAATGAATCGTCTAAAGAATGCATTTACCCAAGTTATTGATGTAAATAATGAATAGCAAAGGTCCGATAGAAGAACCTTGGGGGACACCAGACTGAATAGGTGAGGGAGGTGATAAATAATCTCCAATGAACACGCGTCCAGCAGATAAGACTCAAACCAATGAGTGATAGCGGGCGATATTCCCAGCGAGGAAAGCTTATGGATAAGCAGCCTTAAGTCAATCGAGTCAAATGCTTTGTAGTAGTTCCAATGGCTCTGTAATAGTTCTGTAATAGTTCTTTCCATTTCCCCTAGCATGTCGAGAATAATTACAACAGCAAAACATTCACAGCAGTGCGAGACGAGGCAAATTACATGTATGCTTTGAAAATTCCGGAGACTCTCTCGGCTTGAATTCGGAGCTCCTCCCACTCTCCACCATCCGACTCCTCCTCCTCGTCACTTCATGAGTCTAAGCTTCCTTTGATGAAGCTCTTTTTCCATATTGTCTCTAGAAGAACAATATTCACGCCAGTTTATCTACTCGGGGATCACATTGTTCATTCATGCACTTCTAATTGAATTCTTTCCTCTTCTCGCCCTCTTCACCTTCTCCACTACTCCCTTCCATCTTCCTCGTCATATCCTCCCCTTCCTCCCCTCCTTATCATCAAGGACCTTTGGTGATCCCATTTTATGCACCCTCCATGCTGCATAAATGTTGTTGAACATTCGATGGAAGACATGACACCGATCAACCACACATATCTAAAGAAAGAACTTTGGATAACGTATCTTCATTTTCCACACGTGTCTTCTTTTAGTGTGTTAATTTCCCACATCTCTCTTTCAAAACTGTACAGAAGGCATGTGAAATGAAGAGTCGATTTATGAACTGAAACTAGCACATTGCATGCAATCACATTTCGAAACCACGGCAGATGGAAAGTTGGGGAAGACACATGCATTGAGCGAATATGAAACGTACCATAAACAAAATTCCCAAAGCACCCAAAGCACTAGTTTCTACAATAGCTACCCCCTCGATGTAATCACTCCAAGTAGATCAACGATTCTTTCTCTCTTTCTCTCTGATTCTCTCTCCGCCTCTTGATTTCAATCATGATTCTGACCTCATTGGGACCTCTCTTGTCACCCGCACGCTGACACTCCCTTCCGCCTCTGCGGCTCGGACCTCTTCTCCTTTCTCGGGGAGAGAAATAAACATGGAGAAGGCTGAATAGAGAGAGCTGAAACATAATTATGCGCCTCTCCTTGCAAACAATCATGGATTCGAGCAGTAATTACGAGCGAAAATTCTGCAGAACTTAAACATAAGCACTTCTAAAGCGTGAAAAAATTTCGCAACTTCGCCGTATAGCAGTGGCAGCGCATACATTAACGATGGCTAAGGTTCACACGAGTGAGAGAGCACGCAAAGTTGAGAGCGTCATTTACGAAACCATCGCTAATGCTGTGATATTCACGCAACACTCGACTCACGGGGATAAATGTCGCATGAATAATTGTGTGGCATGACTGCCGACATTCAAGAGCAATTTTCTCGGAGTATGTCGGAGAATTAATATAAAATATCATACTGACGCACGTAAAGTATCCGCTGGAGAATCCAGGTGACGCAATCAGAGAGAAGTCGGTAATAAATACAGAATCAGATAAGTAAAGGCCAATTGAAATTCGGGATAGGCAAATATCAATTTTTCTGCAGCTTATCATCGTATCACTCTTCTATTCTCATACGATTATGTCAACAAAACACAAGTATTGTTTGTTTTCTAAATGCAGAAGTCGTGAAAACAGGAGCGAGAAAACATTTCGGAATCGGATCCCTGTGAACGATCACTGGCCTATTGTAGCATCAACATTCCAACAAAGCAAGTAAATGGGCAACGTCCATAATATAAATAGCTTTGGAAATAACGTAAACGTTATGAAAGAGACAAAATTAAATAAAATTGTTTTTTTCAGAGATTTAAAAAAAAAATTATGTCGTTTGAACCGTGCAAGAGAGAAACGATTTAGCGGATACAGATTTATAGTCAAGTCTTGGAAAAGTTCAGCGGTGGTGTTATCATCGTATTCCTAGCAAAAGGTGAGCACTTTCGTTCCCAGGACGGGTCTTGCCAAGGCAGACCTTAAAGCACGTGAAAAGACATAGACTCTTATGCGGAATAACCTGTGTAGCAAGGAAAACTTACGATAGTGTCAAACTTTTCTTAAAGTAACCCGAGCATTTTAAAAAGGGGCTCACAATTGATGTTTTGTGTAATTCAATTTTTAAAGGGGGGGGCGATTGAGCGGCACTGTATTATAACTATTATTATGCTAGTAAGAAAAAGACAGTAAGAAACAGTAAAATGTATCTTTCATTTCTACAGACTGAAGAAGTTGGTCCTGAGGAGCGGCTAATAGACGATGACACGCTTCTTCACGTCGTCTCTCACACGAATCATGCAGAATTGGGCAAGGGAGAATTCACAGCTCGAGGAATTCTGAAGGCTTTCGAGGTAAGATCTAATGAGTTGCTCAATTTCCGCACCTACAGTGCATGCTAATACCTAGGAGTAGCCTTCAATGTAGCATATTGACAGAACAGCTTGGCATTCAATACTAAGTGTATTTTAGGTGTTTTGCCGATCACCTGAATCAACATACGTCTCTTTCTACGCACTGAAAGCCCAAATCGACGAACTTTTCTCCTCCTCGTCTTTGAATGGCCAATTTGAGATGGATCATGGGCAGAGAATTACTGATCAAAAGAAGGGCGCATCACTACGTACACTCTCGTCTGGCGCCTATCATGAAGTTTGCTTCCACAAATTGGATGAGGAAATGGAATTGCTTCAAGAATGGGTGGACTGGTGGTAATTCTGAAGAAAACAACTCCCGTTGATTTTGGAACTTTCAGGAATCATTTGTTTGAATTGTTCTTGCTATGATCATTCTCGATTGTGTTTGCGAAATTATTTAAGACTCGTAAATTTTGTTGATGAACATGCTGGAAAGCGCTTTAAACGAATGATGACGACTGTTTTTACTGCCATAATACCCGCAACATTCAATTCGAAATTAAGTAGTGATTGAACATGGTTGATTAATCGAGAGGGGAGGAGTGGGCTTCAAGTGGCAGTTGTTTCTATGGGAGTATAGATAGAAAGAGAGTGATAGAGAAAGAGAATGAACGACGAGATAGTTCTGAGAGGAGGTGCGGAGAGATAGACGCCCTCTCTCTGACTCACTCTTAAAACTCGAAATTCGGTCCATCACATCCCTGTTTGCTGCACTTGTATTTTCCTCGTTGTTATTTTTTCGTTGGTGAACAGCTTATTACAGGATTTTATTCATCCTCATTTCTTCGAGAAGAAAAATGGAAAAAAGATCAAAGAAAAAAAATTGTTATAGAGAACAGTTATGAGCTTCAATACGGAGATCTTCCCATTCTCCAGTTGACTCCGCATCCTCGTCCCATTACCACTCCATGAGTCTACTCTTCCATTGATGAAGCACTTTTTCCATCTCGTTTTAGATTATACTATCTGAACAGTATTCTCTTTTCGGCTTATTCAATCACATTTCTCATAATTCAATTTCGAATTCGAATTATTGTATCATCTAGTCTCATGCAGTTTTCCTAAATGTTTGCTCAAGAAAACGCATTTCCATCTCCCCATGAACTCTAGTATAGGGATAGTACTCTAATTATATTGTACGATTAACGGACTGTTGCGATTTTCCTATGCAATAACCAATCATGGCTCGTCCTTTGCGCGAGCAGCTATACTGCTCCAACAATAGCAATGCATGTAAAATTCGAAAAATATTGTAGTTGTAATCTCCTGTTTTGCATTCGTTTTTTTTGCATTTCGCATTCGTCGACTTCAAGAAAGCATTCGATTGCGTGGAATGGGGTGCATGTTGGCAAGCCCTCTACTCGTTCGGAGCCCATCCTACCCTCGTCCACCTGCTGCGCCGCATGTACGAGTCTTCCTCTACACTCATCAGAGTAAACGAGGAACTGGTACCAGTCACTGTGCGAAGAGGAGTCAGGCAAGGGGATACTCTCTCCCCTCGTCTCTTCAATGCAGTGCTTCGCTCAGCCATGAATGACATCGACTGGGAGAACGACGGGATTCGAATTGATGGAAGGAATTTTTGCCACTTGGAATACGCCGATGACGTAGCTCTTGTTGCGAAGTCTCGCCCGGAAATGGAGAGAATGCTGAAAAAGCTGATGGACGCTTCCAGTAGAGTTGGTCTCGAGGTGAATTCAAATAAGACCAACCTACTCACCTCCTGTACAACAACCCGAAATCCAATAATTATCGGCAATCTTCAGTTCGATTTCGTTGAATCAGCCACCTATCTCGGAGGGAAGATTAGTCTCCCACTTGATCACTCTGACGAGATCGAACACAGGATTCGACTAGGGTGGTTCGCCTGGAGCAAGCTATCCCATCTGCTGTCCTCCCGCCTTCTACCCATCAAGACTAGGAGAAGAGTCTTCGAGAGCTGCGTCACGGCTACCGTACTCTACGGAAGCGAAGTTTGGGCACTGAGGGCGAGTGAGAAAGAACGGCTGAGTGTTACCCAAAGAAAGATGGAGAGGAAGATGTTGGGAGTCACGCTGAAAGATCGCTGGAGGAATGAACGCGTGCGCGGGATCACGAAGCTGAGGGATTGGATCGAGGAGGGACTGAAAAGGAAAGCGCGCTGGGCCCTCAAGGTCAGGAGAATGGGACTAGAGCAGTGGAGCCGTGCCACTACGGTGTGGACGCCATACAATAGGAAGCGCCCCCCTGGGAAGCCTCATGTACGATGGAGAGATGATTTGACCCGAGCTATTGGCAAACACTGGTGGAATGCAACTTATGAAGAGTACCGCCCCATCCTCATCTGAGCACCTATTGCCTGACATGATAAATTGATCAAGTAAGTTTAAAGCAAGGAGACATCGATTTTCATGTTCCTTACGTTATTCCCTATCGGAATATCTGTCTTTTGTATTTTATCTACGAGTGTAGTAAAGCGATCTGAAAAATGAGAGGGAGAGATGGAGAGAGAAACAGACAGACAGAAAAAGGGATTTACCCCCGCCCCCTCTCCATTCACGCGGACACTGCAATGCAAAACATGCCGCGTCTGTCAACAAACACAGGCCTTGTAAGAGAGAAAGAAAGAGGGATCAGGGAAAGGTGATATTTGGTATCATATGGTTGCATCATCCCAGGGGAATTATAAGATCGGCATAGTGAAAGACAACAATGATTAGATAGGTTTTTTGATAAATGCAACTAAGAAGAGAGAGAGAGTCCTCATGCGGAAATTAAGCGACTGAATGGCCCAATCACGTGGTCGAGGGAAACAAGATTTATCTGCTTCTGAGTTTATACAGCAGTGTTGACATTTTGACTCTTTCCAGCCACCCTCGTTAGAAAATGAAAAAGCATAATGATTCTCGAATTCCGACTCTGTTAATTTAGCATAGAGTGGAATGAATCTCTCCAATTTCTCTCAGAGATCCAATGGATCTCAAAAAACAGGAAATGAGACTAGCAGACTAATAACAAAATAGAGTGAGAGGGAAATGGTCAATCCCACTAGAGATCCACTGGATCTCAGATCCACCGATGTTCAGAGTTAAGTGACTCAGAATGAAAGATCGAAAAGTAGCTATCAGGTTTATTTTATGAACTCTAAATGTGATTTTTATCGAAAATTATACAAGAAATTAGAGTCCGAGAAACAACACATCGGTCTCTTCATTCTACACACTCTCTCGACTGGTCGAGTGATGAGAAAGTGTATAGAATGAAGAGACTGCGGAATCATTACTCCTTTAGAAATTATATAAATGCGGAAAATACTAAAGTGGCCACTGGGCGTAAACATGACTGAAAGGAAGGCAGAGAAAGAAACACATGTGCGAGCTCTCAGATGAGTGACCGTTGCACAGTTAGATGTAAACATGTCTCTCTCACTAGCCCCAACCCGCGTTGTTTTTGCTATCTCTTCTTTTCTTCACACTTTCCTTTCCGTGTTTCAGTTGTAATTTCACCGTCTTCGATCGAAAGCAAAACTCATTCAATACATTTCCTCGACTTAAATTACTGATTGAGATTATCACTTTCACACTCGGTACATACCGAAAAATACAAAAAATACGGTGCTAATCGCCTAACGTCGTTGAATTGAAATTTTTTAGGGGAGTGGTTGATGCAAGTTGCAAGTTGTAAACTCACTTGTTCTAATCCAGAGAAGGTAGAAACTATTCCAGATGCCTCCTCGCCTTGTCCATTATTCATCTCCCTGTCCCTAATCCTCTACTCCCTCCTCTTCTCGTCGTCCTGATCTTCTCCACTACTCTTCTCCGCCCTCTCCTCCTTATAATTCTTTATCATGCGATATGATAAGATAATTAGGAGTAAATGTTACAGGCAACTTATAAGCATGATAATACGATGTCATATCTAGATGACAAAGGGGATACGATCAATTACAAATGAGAGTGAATTAGATATATAATACGAGGAGTAATCAGTATTATGAATAGTTTTAACTCTGAGCGAGAACAAATCACTATTTCTAGAGATAACAATATTATTAGGTATACGATTCCACAGTGTTACAACTCTATTGGTGAGGAATGAGTGGTAGAGAGTGAATGTGAAGTGGTGTTTACGTAATTGGAAGAGATTGGGGCGTCTAGGTCTAGGAGGTGCAAGGTAAATAAAGGAGGGACAGCCTATGTCAACATCTGAATGAATCACTTTGTATATGAATGCTAAGTCAATAATGGAGCGACGGTATCCTAACGGTTCTAATTGAAAGTAACGCAAACGGTTAGGATAAGACCTGTCAGCGATGCCACATTTTAGGAGTACGAATTTGGTGAATTTACGCTGAACACGTTCGATGCTATTAGATAGATCTCTACTCTGGGGGGACCAAACTTCAGAGCAATATTCGAGAATAGGGCGAACGTATGTAATAAATAGACGAGAATAGAGCTGGGGATTTTTGGAGACAAAAGTTCTTAGGATGTAAGAGCAACGAGAGCGGGCCTTTGAAATCTTACTAGATATGTGTGCACTAAACTCTAGTTTATTGGAATAGGTGACTCCTAGATCAGTAAACTGGGATACGGTTGGAAGAGAGGTGCCATTCAGAGAAAATGTGGAGGGAGGATGTGCTCTTCCTATTAGCATAGTTTCGGTCTTAGTGAGGGATACGGTAAGGCCCCAGTCGGTGGACCACTTAAACAGGATATCAAGAGAGGATTGGAGAGAAGCAGGGTCAGAGTAAGCCCAAAGTTTAACATCATCAGCATAGAGAATACAGTGAACGTTGGGAGGGAGTAAGGAGGGTAAGTCACTGATGTACAGGGAAAAGAGAAGAGGCCCTAAGACAGAGCCTTGGGGCACTCCTGAGGGGGCAGGGAATGAGGGGGAGGAAGAGGTATTGATTGAGACAGATTGTGATCTACCGAGTAAGAACGAACGAATCCATGATAAGAGGGATCCACAAATGCCTAGAAGTGAACATTTGTGGATGAGTAAGTCGATCGGGATAGAGTCAAAGGCACGTGAGAAACTCCTTCCTCCCCACCTTATCCTCATCTTCCTCAAGGACCTTTGGTGATCCCAAATTATGAAATGTCCGATAGGCGAAGACATTATAAAATTATGAAATGTCTTCGCCTATCGGATGTAGGACAGGGAGATGAGTGTCTATCAATATCATTTAACTGACCTCAATCTTTAGGCACCGTCCATGCTGAAAATCAAATCTGCATACACGTTGTTGAGAATTCGAAGGGATACATGAAAATCGAAATTCGGGAATCATCTCTTAATTTCCCTCCCCCTGTATCCTTTTAGCCAAGACATATCAATGCGAGCAGATCACGAATCACACATTGGGGTAAACAAGGAACGGAACGTGTCTTTCCAATAAATTGTGATTATGAATTTCTTCGATTCGTCATGGTCTTGCTTTTTTCTAGTAATGTACAATGGGGTTTCTCTTCTCGGCCTCTCTCTTCGCGTGCACCCTGACGCTCCACTCCGCCTCTGCTGCTCGAACCTCTTCGCCTTTCTACGAGAGAGAAATAACTATAGAGAAGGCTGAATAAAGAGAGCTGAAAAATAATTATGCACCTCTTCTTCCAAACCCCAGGACTCGAGCAGCAATTTAGAGCAAAAATTCTGCAGAACTTCAATATAAACCCTTCTTAAGCGTGAAATTAGTTCTCAACTTCCCCGTTTAGCAATTGCAGAGCTTACATTAACGTCGGCTAAGGTTAACACGAGCGAGAGAGTAAGCAAAGTTGCGAGAGTCATTTGCGAATCCATCACTAATGCTGAGATATTCACGCAACACTCGACTCTGGGGGAGAAATGTCGCATGAATAATTGTGCGGCATGACTGCCGACATTAAAGTTACCATACGAGGACAAAATTGACCTCCTATTTTTTGTCCTCCGTCGAATAGCCGATGGCTGAATTAGTTGAGAATGAATATACAAAAATGCTAAAAATCAATAATAGCCTCAAGGGAAAGCCGGACATGATCAGCGTAATCCCGCGCTCTCTCACTTTTGCATACTCTCTCGTACACGCGACCAGATCAGGGTCAGATCAGGGTTTCGTCCTCATCCGGCAACTTTACAATGAGAAAAATGTTCTCGGAATATGTCGGAGCATTCATATAAAATATCATACTGACGCAAGCCTCCGCGGAGAATCCAGATAACGCAATCAGAGAGAAGTCGATATGCTATACGGAATCAGACGGGGAAAAGCAAGTTGCAATTTAGGATCGGCACGATCATATATTGTATGCATACCATCGTGCCACTCTTCTATTCACATAAGATTCTGTCAGCGAAATACAAGTATTTTATGTTTTCGAGTAGCAGAAGTCGTGAAAACAGGAGCAAAAATATCGGAATCGGATCACTGTGAACGATCAATGGCCTATTGTAGCATCAACATTCCAACAAAGCAAGTAAATGGGCAAAGTCCATAATATTAATCGCTTTGAAAATAACGTAAACGTCACTTTGGGCTGTGTACACTTCGTGCAAAATCCAGATTCAAAGAGTTATAGAATCAGGTGTATTTTCGACGTTTGATCAATCTGCATGTTGGATAATGAGGTGTTTTGATGGCGTCTGTCAATAGTATCCACTCCGTTGTGCTTGATTTATAGCCGCCTCTTCACTAGAGTTCTCTTATTAGAATTGATTCCAATATTCCAATATCGCGAACAAGTGGTTCCCTCTCTCAATTTCAATTCTAATAACCTCCTTTGTTCGGTTCGCTGACTCCAACTTGGATTTACAATAGTTATTGAATTCTAAGAAGGTGACCATAACTCGTTGCTCGTTGCACCATTGCTCGATATTGGAAAAGGAGAGGGAGATTGTTCGATTCCAATAATAATTCAATTCCAGTACGAGAACTCTACTTTTGACCCCTCCTGTTGAATGAATTGATGAAATTCTGTTTCAGGCTCTTCATTTTGCCCGCTTATCAACTTGACTTGCGAGAGAGCGTATAGAATGAAGAGAATAATTATGTTTATGCTCGATCTGTAGTAATCCCGTGGATCAGCAAAACATGAGTGCTTGGAATCAGTTCGTGAACACTATGCTTTCGAGTGTACTTAACGACTGGATGAAAATTGACCCTGTCTGTCAGGGAATCGATCAAAGAACGGTCGCCTCCTCCGTATAAATATGCCCTGCCGCAAAGCTCTTGTTGTGAATTATGAGAACATTTCACAGCATAACTTCCCTACTCTCTTCCTCTGTCTGATTTTGCATAGTTATTGAAAATACTAATTTTTTCGTAGGTTTCTGAAATCTGGAGAATGAGGATGCTCAGTATAATTTGCTGTAAAGGTAATTATTGAGTTTTATTTTCATAAATTTCTAAGCTTTAAGGCGAATTCGGCTACGCTCGTTTCGTCGTACTCGCAATTTGCACTGTCTACCTTGCATTCTTGCACGCAAGGTACGTGCTGCATCTCGAAATTGGAGTTTGAAAAACAACAACGCAACAAGTAAATTCCCCTTTATTGTCTTCATTTGTATTACTCTCCGGAGCTTAATTACAATTCAGAAAGTCTATGAGGATTGTATAATTTTGATATTATGTGTAATGCCTATTTCAGTGTCATGATATTCAACGTTGCCTACGTTGTGATGTCGGATCTGCGCACTTCACCACTCTACGAGGGATTCATGGAGCAACGAGCCAATGCATCAACTTCGCAGGCTGCCCTTACATCCACAGCCCCAGATTCAATCAGCGTATATTATTTATGTTTATTTGAATAACTGAATTATGTTTGCGAACTGCTTTTATTTGGAACCTTTATTGCGAATAATGATATCAGTCATTGCTTTCAGGAGTCATTCGACTGGGCTCCCGACTATCTCCCTCTAAGTGAACAGCGATTCAAAATGAGCGCTGTTCAAAAGAGCTTCGCGTTCGCTGGTGAGTTGTTTTCATTTGATTGTTGATTGATGCATCCGCATTACAGGCTCATTCTGCGGCAGCCTTTTTGGCACCTTTCCCACGCTGTGGATGATAAAAAGAGCTGGATTGCGCTTGGTATGACTTTTTTCAGAATGTTGTCTATATTTCTAATCACAATTACAATATCAGACAATGGTTGCGATCGGTGCTGTGTGTGCCATCTCTGTGTCGTCACACCGCACGCGATTCATTTCTCATTCGTCCTCTTCATTTTTCTTCGATGCTTTTCGGTTATTTTCGCATTTAATATATAAATGGCGCATATAACGCCTCTCACGAGAAAATCTAGCTGAGACAGGGAATGGAGGGGGAAATCGTGAATTGAGTTCGAAGCGGTTTTGGTCATCATAAGGCATGCATGACACTCCCCCAAAGTCTCACTGTTCCATTTTCATTTTGGACTTCACTACACCGGGCATAATGTCGACAGCTCTCACTTTAAGAGCTCGTATCTCGGTAACAGTTGCAGATAGAGCATTATTTACTTCTGTGTGACCCCCACTCATTTTTCGACCTTTATCGACCCATATATTTCATTTTGTTTGAATGTCACTTTGAACCTCAATACATTTTAGCTCAAATTTCTCAAAAGTGTAGGTAAAGATGCAGCTGAGTTTTTCAAACATTGTATAGTTTTCCAAGGGCTATCGAATGAGTGGTCTGCACCGAAAATAGCTCGACTTTAGTGAGACTTAGGGTCTTTAAACTTTTCCAAATCATTTGAAGTTATTTTTCAACAGAAAACGTGGATCATTCTTGGCGACGAGAGAAAAAAGAAGAGCGGTCTGCGCGCATGATTTGGAACAGTTTAAAGACCCTAATTCTCACTAAAGTCGTGCTATTTTCAGTGCAGACCACCATTCGATAGCCCTTGGAAAACTATACAATGTTTGAAAAAATCAGCTGCATCTTTACCTACACTTTTGAGAAATTTGAGCTACAATGTATTGTGGGTAAAAGTAACATTCAAACAAAATGGGTCGATAGAGCTCGAAAAATGAGTGGTGGTCACTCAGAGGTAAATTTTTTCTCTATCTGCAACTGTTACCGAGAGACGAGCTCTTAAAGTGAGAGCTGCCGACATCATGCCCGGTGTAGTGAAGTCCAAAATGAAAATGGAACAGCGAGACTTTGGGGGAGTGTCAGGCATGCCTTATGATGACCAAAACCGCTTCGAACTCAATTCACGATTTCCCCCTCCATTCCCAAGAACAGCGATTTTAGCTCGATTCTCTCGTGAGAGGCGTGATATGAAGTCAATTCACTGGCTAATTTATTTTGGACTAAAAATACAAATAGAGTCACCACGCAATTCTCTCATTCTGAAGGGTTTCCTCACTGCTCCATTCCTCCCTATTATTGGAGCAGTAATCGAGGACTGGGGAGCTCTGGAAGAAAGGGTAATTTTAAAATTAATCGTTGATACTCATCTCAAACTAGCAACTAGCTTGGCAGCTTGGTTGGTGATCTGTTGGTGATAGTTATTTGACGTCTAAATAATCGCTTGATATTCAGGTCCCTTTTCCATCTGTTCCAGGGTTTCGTTATTTCGTTTATCAGCGCGAGTGTTGAAATCTGCACGCTGTACACGCTGCCTGTTGGAGCGCTCCTCGCCGAGCAGAGTGTGCATGCTTTTTAAACTTTACTCTTGCAAATTGCGAATCAAAACACTTTTCAAATGTGAAACACTGCAGTTAACTGGCCCTCTGCCTTCTACATAACCGGCGCACTGTGTGCGTTCTTCACGATTGTACTACTGCTTGTGTACAGGTAAAGTTATCTCTTCAGGTTTGTTAAAACCTAAACTCGCCTTTTCTATTGTTCAGAGATGATCCTGCGGACCACCCGTTGCTTTCGATCGACGAGGTCAAGGAGATCAAGAGGGGCAAGAACGGCGGAGTTGGACAACCTCCGACTGTAAAAGCAGATTATTGTCCTTTTCTAACTTGATCATCATCATTGATAACGAAAATAACACATAACACACTTGAGCCCTCCATCCGTGCCGTGCTTTCTTCCAGTTCCATCTGGGCTGTGTTCATTGCTGGCATGGGAACCTACTTTGTCCTGCAATTCCTGGGCACTTTCAGTCCTCAGTAAGTGCTTGCAACTAATCATTGAACTTCCTCTCTGGTAGAGTTAGTAGTTGTGGTTATGACAGACGGCAACCCGATTTATGAAGACTACTTCTCAGGTACTTCTCCTTCGTTCTCGGATACTCGCCGACCCTGTCTGGCACATTGATCATAATTCCCACAGTTGCAATCATGCCCGTCAAACTGATCACTGGACTGATTTCTGATCGACTGACAGCCATCACAGAGGTTGCAACTATGATAATAAGAAGTTATCCGCGCCCCACTACTTCTTTATCACATGTATCACGAGTCAGTGAAGCAAAACTAGCCCCTTCGTGAACGATTTTTTTCAAAGATTTTTAAAATTAGCCATATATTGATGGTAGAAGGTACTAAGGACAAGAAAACGAGGGAACCATGTTATTTGTCCCAGATCCGGCTTTTAGACATTTTCCGGTTTTACTACCGGCTATACTGTATATCAGTCCGCAGAAGAGCTACAGATATGCCATAGGTCTTAAAAAATCGGGAAAAATATGACAAATAACTTTACTGTTGACAACTTTCGGATTGGACCAAAACTCATAATTCTGGGATCGAAAAACCACATTTTGAATTTAAAAATAAATATTTTCCCTATCACGCAGTAGAAACGCAGAGGTTTTTATTGCGGAATATGAAAGACCAATCTGTCAAGTGTCTTAGAAAAAAATATGAAGGAAAAATTTTATACCGTATTTTTTGATAATCGCGGTTAAAGGTGAGGTCCCGAGGAGACGAATTGGAAATAATCGAAATCTTCTACATTGTACGTTGAACTTCGGCCAGCATTATGCTGTTTTATTTTGTACAACACAGTATACATCGAAAAATGTTCCAAGGAGATCGGATTTAGTGGTTCGCAAAAAATTGATTTTCAACACTCGGATTGTGGCATGTTTAGGGGCATGTAAAGTATCATTATCAAAGTGAACGTCCATTGGTCATATGCTGATGTTCAAGTACAGTAGGCAGTCTATCAACATTCACAGAACTCGGCCCTTGCAATTACTCAAAACATCTAGATATTCGCAATCGAATTTACGAAAATGGAAGATTCGAAAAACAAAGCAAATCGGTTCTACCCAGATTTTGCGAAAATCGATCAGATTTGAACATCAAAATTCATTTTCATACCATATAAGTCATCAAGCGCACTGATTGGTACAACGCGCACCATTTGATATTTTTTTTTGTTTCGAAGAGGTGGAAATAATTTTTTTCCAGAAACAAGCAGTATAATTGTATTCACTGGGAATTCATACTTTTATGATCATACACTGAATTTAGATGTTTAAATCTGATCGATTTTCGCAAAATCTGGGTAGAACCGATTTATTTTGTTTTTCGACTCTTTCATTTTCGTAAATTCGATTGCGAATATCTAGATGTTTTGAGTAATTGCAAGGGCCGAGTTCTGTGAATGTTGATAGACTGCCTACTGTACTTGAACATCAGCATATGACCAATGGACGTTCACTTTGATAATGATACTTTACATGCCCCTAAACATGCCACAATCCGAGTGTTGAAAATCAATTTTTTGCGAACCACTAAATCCGATCTCCTTGGAACATTTTTCGATGTATACTGTGTTGTACAAAATAAAACAGCATAATTCTGGCCGAAGTTCAACGTACAATGTAGAAGATTTCGATTATTTCCAATTCGTCACCTCGGGACCTCACCTTTAACCGCGATTATCAAAAAATACGGTATAAAATTTTTCCTTCATATTTTTTTCTAAGACACTTGAGAGATTGGTCTTTCATATTCCGCAATAAAAACCTCTGCGTTTCTACTGCGTGATGGGGAAAATATTTATTTTTAAATTCAAAATGTGGTTTTTCGATCTCAGAATTATGAGTTTTGGTCCAATCAGAAAGTTGTCAACAGTAAAGTTATTTGTCATATTTTTCCCGATTTTTTAAGACCTCCGGCATATCTGTAGCTCTTCTGTGGACTGATATACAGTATAGCCGGTAGTAAAACCGGAAAATGCCTAAAAGCCGGCTCTGGGACAAATAACCTGGTTCCTTCGATTTCTTGTCCTTGGTACCTTATACCATCAATATATGACTAATTTTGAAAATCTTTGAAAAAAATCGTTCATGGCTTCCTCCATCGACTCGTGATACCTGTGTTATAAGAGAGGAATCGCGAGAGAATCGACCACGCCGCGGCGGTAGGAATCAAGTTTGTCCTATCCTGAAACAAATTTAGTCACAAGTACTTCAAATGATGCTCTTTCAAACTGTGTCGTCAGAATTTCGATATCTGTCGTCATCTTCGAGATTCAGCAGGCCAAAAATGGTACTATCACTTTTCGACAGTCGAATCGCGCTCACTTAAATGATCATAATTCCATTTAAAATAAAGATAGAAGGCCGTTCTTTGTTTCCAACGAAACCTACCATCATGCACTACAACTTATTTGTTGACGTCATCATTCCTGGACCTCACGCTGGTGCGGGGCGGTCGGGTGAACTAAAACTTTTGTAACTTTGGAAATCGGAAAAACTTTCTGAGTTTTCATGCTTAAGTTGTAGTACATATATGTGCCTCACTTCTCCCCAAAAATGAAGGAAATCGGAGTATATACATAAAAAAAGCACTCACTTTCGTAAGACGACCTCAAAATGGCTTCCGGAGAAGAGAACTTCCGTACTTTGAATTGCCTTTTTTGTGCTCACAATCGTCCAAAAACATCCAAAAGAACATTTAAGTGTTTCCGACCATAGTATAGCACTGTCATGGGCCATAAATGCTCACATTACCCAAAACTTGAAAATCGATATTTTGGCCTATTCCAACTTGGGGGGTGGGCCCAAATGCACTAAATGGGTTTCAAATAATGTAGAAATGTCCCTCTAAACTAGTCAAATAAAGGGGCACCTATAAATATGATTTTTCATCTGAGGAATTCAATGGAAAGCGCCAAACTGCACTTTGGGTCAATGTAGTCAGAACGACCCGCTCCATGGCTAGAAATGTAGAGCATGATGAGCTGAACATTTCATCTGTTGAAAGTGAGTCTCTATCTTTTCATTGAAGCGCGCTAGAGAGCATAGAAATTGGTAGAAAACGACGGAAGATGCGCGCGGTGGAGCGGTAAATAGAGGGGAGGGAGAGGGAGGTCAGGCGGCGAGAGCGGCAGACGGTTAGAGCGCGTGCTCTCGGGGGATTTTAGCACGTTTCTAGCCATCTTCTAGGCTCTGTAACATGCTTCAACGAAAAGATAGAGACTCACTTTCAACAGATGAAATGTTCAGCTCATCATGCTCTAAATTTCTAGCCATGGAGCGGGTCGTTCTGACTACATTGACCCAAAGTGCAGTTTGGCGCTTTCCATTGAATTCCTCAGATGAAAAATCATATTTATAGGTGCCCCTTTATTTGACTAGTTTAGAGGGACATTTCTACATTATTTGAAACCCATTTAGTGCATTTGGGCCCACCCCCCAAGTTGGAATAGGCCAAAATATCGATTTTCAAGTTTTGGGTAATGTGAGCATTTATGGCCCATGACAGTGCTATACTATGGTCGGAAACACTTAAATGTTCTTTTGGATGTTTTTGGACGATTGTGAGCACAAAAAAGGCAATTCAAAGTACGGAAGTTCTCTTCTCCGGAAGCCATTTTGAGGTCGTCTTACGAAAGTGAGTGCTTTTTTTATGTATATACTCCGATTTCCTTCATTTTTGGGGAGAAGTGAGGCACATATATGTACTACAACTTAAGCATGAAAACTCAGAAAGTTTTTCCGATTTCCAAAGTTACAAAAGTTTTAGTTCACCCGACCGCCCCGCACCAGGGTGAGGTCCAGGAATGATGACGTCAACAAATAAGTTGTAGTGCATGATGGTAGGTTTCGTTGGAAACAAAGAACGGCCTTCTATCTTTATTTTAAATGGAATTATGATCATTTAAGTGAGCGCGATTCGACTGTCGAAAAGTGATAGTACCATTTTTGGCCTGCTGAATCTCGAAGATGACGACAGACATCGAAATTCTGACGACGCAGTTTGAAAGAGCATCATTTGAAGTACTTGGTACCAAATTTGTTTCAGTATATTACAAACTTGATTCCTACCGCCGCTCACCCCCCTCAAATGGTCGATTCTCTCGCGATTCCTCTCATAAAATGGGTCGGATGATCATAAATGCATTAATAACAGGAACTGGGAGTGGATGCCCTCCAAAAAAGGATCTTCTCGGAATAAACATAGTTTTAGGTTGGAAAGATGAGGCTCTTCAACTCGATTTCTTCATTTGGCGGTGCTCTCTTCTTCGCCCTCGCAATCTTCGTCTCACCCTCGGATGATTCGCTCGCAGCAAAGGCCTTTATCAGTGAGTTCATGCTGGAGTTTGAAGTTCTTCGAGTTACCGCCATTTCATTTGACACAACCAATCGACCGATCGAGGCGAGAATATATAGAATTTTCCTTTCTCGAACCATAGACTATGGCCCATAGTCGGTAAACGAAACCTCTGCATATCATATATCTCGTTTGATTTGATGAGCACTCGTACAATCATGAGCAATCATAGCGAGGAACACATTTACATTTTTTCAGTGGTTCCCTTCGTGCTGTACGCCTTCACGTCGTGCGGATTCAGCAAGTCCGCAGTGATGATCGCGAGAGAACACTCGCCATTCGTATTCAGTCTCATGCATGTTAGACCTTCTTGCAATAATCCCACTTTTTCCCGTCAAAAAAGCTCCTAGCGACGTAGCTGTAACTCGCTTTATAACCTAAGAGTAAAATTCAATTTCAGAATTTGATACATCATAAATTTCCCCTCAGATTACCAACATGATATCCATGCTGGGAGCTACATTCTTCATTCCACTCATCACACCAGACAACACCTACAATCAGTGGAAGATTGTGCTGATAATGTGGGTTTACTTGAAATTAATCTTGAAAATATTTTGAAATGAACAAATTTTCAGTTTCATCGCGGTGTTGGTTACTTCTAATGTAGTTTTTGTAATTTTCGTGAAAGCAGAGCCTGAGGAGTGGGCTCTTCTAGAGGTAAGCAAATTGTGTATTTACAGATATACAATATGTATAGTCTGCAGGTTGATCACACATCTTACCAAGAAGAACATCGTCCAAATGTACGAAGAATGACTATTCCATGAATGGCACTGATATCGAACAAACGCTTTTGTTTCCTCTGATTGAAGAGAAATTGCAAGAGTTCACGAATGTAATTATTGTACATATGATATTGCTGGTTATAAAGTGTTATGAATTAAAATGTGTCCAGAAGTTGAAATAGTGTGAACATAGAAATGCAGCGAGCAATGTCAAACTAGATTATGAATACAAATTTCGAATCCGTACCTAAGCAAGTGTTATGGTTCACAATTGTCTCAAACGTTTGTAAACACTCAGCTAACATTCGTTTGACTTGTTGAAAATTCACGTTTATAGTGCGTAGATAGGTTATGTTTACATTTCCGCAGACAAATCGACTGAAATCCGCTTAGTTGTTCCCTGCATACAAGTAAGGGACACAAGCACCGAATCAAATCGGGCTCACGTAAACATGGTAATTTCACGTGAATAAGAGTACACTCATGTACGTGAATTCATCAAAATACAATATAGCACAGAATAGGGAAAGGAATTTGGTTCTCATTCCGCTGGTTAGTGTCCTTTGTTGATCGAAAATTAACGATTAGGTAGCTTAGGTTGTAATCGGGAACAAACATATTAACAGAACGATTACCGCGTATTCATGAAACAAGCTGTAGCTGGTTAATTATTTATCCCGTCGCATAGAATCCCTCATGATGGAATCGCGAAACTTTGCTTTTTCATAAATAGTTCCTTCCGGCAAAAGTTAACAATTTGGCAATCGCGCTTATCATGTTCTCGAACTTCTAAGTTTTACGATCTCCCGTAATTGCGTATTCTTTTCATCTTATCACATTGATAGAATGGTCTAGAAAATATAGCAAATACAGAGAAAAGCGAGAGATGTGTTGTCTATGTTCGATGAAGGAAAAAAAGCAGTACATTTTCGGCTATCCATAGTGCATTCTCGTTTGCATTTATTTAATCGAGGGAAAATGAGGTGCAACATTTCCATTTCTAACCATTTCTCGCTCACTGCTAACATATTGCAAATTATTTCTTTTGAGCGATGTATCTCGTCAACTACCTCAATCGAAATAAAACCGATGACTACTTTCCAATGTTTGAGATCATCTACACAATCGAAGTAAGTGGCCCTCGTCATGCCTTCAAACAAGCTGTGTTCAGGCGTTTTCAATCGCTTCTTCATTTGTTGCTGGCGTATGGGTGATATTCCTTGCTTGGCAGTGCACGAGGCTACCTCGACTGGTATAAATCGTAGATTACGAAATTTGGGACACCGTCCATTCATTTCCCACGTCACCCTCACCACTCGATTGGACGAGAGAGTGTAGGAAATGAAAATGACTCGAATTTCAATCTCTATTTCGCAAAAATCGCAAGAGAGCAAATGAAATTAATGTAATGAATACCCGAATTTCGAGCACGATTCATCGTATTTTAACGTCACCGATTTTCTTGTTTAGTTGCGCCTGCGCGCTATTCTCACGATTCTCATGGATATCGTGTACATATCCTCGCGAGTCATGGTAATGGAACATCAGTATTTCGGCCCAAGCGAATACGGTTTGCTTTCAGATATTCTTAATGCTAGACTTATGAAAAAACGTCTAGAAGATCAAAACTTTTTCTGTTCCCGCTACATTTTCTCTTGTTCGTTGGTCGAATTCTGTCGATCGATCTCGGGTACATCAGAGAACTGCGTCAGGAACAACATACAGCTCATTGTGTGTCTGATTTGTGCCTAGTGTACCCGAAATCGCTCGTAAGAATATTTATCGGAAAATATGAACTAGAGCGGAAACAAAAACGTTCAGACAAATATTCGAAATATTCGAAATATTCGATGAGAAATATATTATGCAAAAATAATAGAAATATTATCTCAGTGGTGACGTCATCTCTCATCTTCGGAAGTATGATGAAGCAGATCTTCATGGGGTACATGACGTCATTGTGAGTGTTTCTTTAGGAAATATTTATTGATAAAATACCATTTTAGTCTTTCGATTATCGCACTCGACAGATGGGTAGCAACGAAATTCTGGTCATGGTACGATTAAACATATTTTTGCATATATAACAAGCTGAAAGTGTGCACGTTTGTCGCCCTAACTTTCTAACAAAAAATTGATGAACGACTATTTGAAGGTACGAGAGAAACGCAAACTCGACACTTCTTTTCCTTGCGCTTCAAGAAGTTTTAATATATCCTCTTCCCATCGTTAATTCCGATCTACTCGTTTATGGTAAACAATTATGTGATACACCACCGTTACTTTATTCCAAAGCATGTGAAAGTTCTCTATCTAAAGACAATTTCAGGGTACACGACAAGCACGCACTCAATTTGCTTTTTTGCTGTGCTTTTACTAATCGGATCAACGGTTAGATTCGGTCTATCTCAGCATCGTAGTAGTACGTTTCAGCTTTTCGTAATTGTTTATCAACACAATGTGCGGGAGTTACTGAAAATGAAGCAAGGCGCAGTGATCAATGTATACTCTGTCGCCAGAACCTACCAAATTCAGGAAAATGTCTCCATTCTCTCCGTACGTACTTGGTCTAATAAAGTAAAATCGGAACAGAAATGTCCGAATCGAATGAATCATGATTACATTTACAGTCCTTGAAAAAAATCGCTCTTCCTCTGTCGACTGTTTGCATACCTCCGTTCGTTTTCTTCCCCATCTATAAACGAGTTCCTCCTCACATTGGCTATGACGGACTCCGCTACTTCTCCGCCTCCATGTACGATCTATGGCTGTCATTGTAAGAATCATCGAATATCTCGAATTCACTCGGTCCTGCAGCGGGAGTGTCGTAGTGATTTTGTCCGTACCCTACTATTTCCCGAAATTGCTACCCATAAAGGCAAGTGAAATGACCATCACTTCAGTATCATCAGCTGTCAGAATGGATGCGTACGTTTGAGTTTGAATCGTGTATCCAAATTCGACAATATTCAGGATTCATTCGCACAACGGCGACACGTACTTTTCTTTGCTGTCGAATGATCTCCAGCAAGGAACAACGAAACTTGATGGGAACAAATTATAATGTTAAATAAAAATAAATGAATAGAATGTTGCGAATTGCGTTTGAAAAAAAATTTCAAAAATCCATTACATTGTCTTGAAAATATGCATGGGTCATTTATCGATTCTTAGGCGAACGAGTTCATATATTTCAAAGTTTATTCCGAAAGTATGCAAGGACTTGAACTTTACGAATATTGGACTTCAGAAAATGCAAAACCAGGAAATATAACAGTGAAGTGGGAATAAACAGAGAAAATTGCGCATTGTCTCGGTTGAATATTTTTTTTACGGGAACTGTGGTGGGAAACATAAAGTTCGCAACAATCGGTCAATCTCAATGAGTTAGTCGGAATACGTGATAGCGAATATCAAATGGACCACAAAAACAGCATCGGATCAATTCTTCGCTG
The DNA here is from genome assembly GCA_036245805.1 of Pristionchus mayeri. Taxonomy (NCBI): domain Eukaryota; kingdom Metazoa; phylum Nematoda; class Chromadorea; order Rhabditida; family Neodiplogasteridae; genus Pristionchus; species Pristionchus mayeri. Next base: position 45,693,944 of record BTRK01000006.1, read on the forward strand.
AAGAGAAGACAAAAAAGTTCACTCATAAATTGATGATTTCACGAAGTAGTCAACAAAGGCTTATCATTAGAAATTTTGAAGGTTAACGTGAATGTATTCCATGAAGGCTCTTGCATCGTTGTCTGGCATTTGCTTGTACTCTGGCAGTTTCTGAAAGGAAGAAAAAGTGCATTTTTAATAAGGAATTGAACATTGTATTAAATATTCTCACGATGATACGCTTGAAATCGAAGACAGCATTGTCCATGGATGCTTCGTCTACTACGTATTTCTGCAAAATATATTTTTATTGCTAAAAAGGAGCAATGGTTGTACGTGTAAATAATGTTTATTCCATAATTCACCTGGAATCTCTTCAGTCCGTATTTGACTGCCAAAACGAGTCTGTCGTCATACTCCCCGTAGTGATCCTCCTGGAGAAGGAAATCCTCGACTCGCTTTGTGAGGTGCTGAAAAATAATTCCTTAAAATGATATATGAAAAAATATTCCCGATTTGAATATCAATATTACTCACTTCGATGGAATATTTCTTGGCCATTTTGAGGAGAAACTCGTAGTTTGCATCTAAACCATAAAAATAATCTTAAGTCATGATAAACTGCTATATGACGCACCTCATGAGACAATATAACTGACACAGGGAATGGTGCGAAAAACGCCAAAATGGTTCTATAATATTTTGGGCTCCTTGAGAAATCCCTAACACTATCCCAAAATCTAAATTTGCATACTTAATTTTGAAGCTCCCTACGTAGGGTCGGGACTAGGTACCTCCAACTTTGAGAGCCTTTACCACGGTTACGATGAAAGATTGAAAGAAAAAAATACTCGGGGCTCTCTTTTCACACTCAGAGGGGACAAATCTGAAAGTGCCCGTTCGACCCCAACAAATCATGTCGCCATGGGTAATTAAGCACGCTGATTTCAAATATGGTGCTTATTTTGCCCTAGCTTCAACTTTGCATCTCGTTCCCGAAGGATGTTGACAACTTGAGACGACTCGCCGTGTTTACAACCGTTGACCTGACCAGAGAGAGAGGCGCGGGGGAGGGAGAAAGGAGGAGGAGGCAGAGGGATAAATTCGCGCGGGAAAATGTTTGAAAGGCGTTAGCACCTACAGATGGAAACCAATCTTTTCGAAATTAAGCTCATTGGACCCGCCGTGTCAACATTAGTCTACAGTAGGTCGGTAGGAACTTGGATTTTCCATTGAGAGCATGGATAGCCGAAAATGTGCCCGAACCGCCAGAGGAGACAAAATTTCGAACTTTGGGGGCCTTTTTCGAACCTTTGCAGAAGGAATTTTACAATTCTGAAAACTCTCAAGGCGGGCAACCGTGTACGCTCTATCGAATGAGCTATAGCACGTCTTTCTACGACTGCAGCGGATCCAACTCAAAAAAGCGGGGCATCGCGAAACCGACAAAAATCGGAGTCAGCCTGAGGCACCTCCGGTTGTGATAGAGACTTGAAATTTTGGATTTAGCATCCCCTAGGCTTCCACCGAGGATTCCCAAAAGCGCTATACTTGGATTTCAGTTTGAACGTGTGTCGGTACCCTACCCTCTCAGGAACCTTTCCTGCTGTGGGAATCTCTCGTTTCCCGGCCAAAATTGCCCCGGCGCTTCGCGCCGGGGCTAAAATTGAGACTTTGGGGAAGTGTTCGGGATTCCTCAAGGAGCCCAAAATTCAATAGAAACGTTTTGTCCATTTTCGCTCCATTCTCTTAAATCGCTATTCTAGCTCGAGTCTCTCGTGAGAGGCGTGATATGTTTGCAATAAAAATTTTAGAAACTTACAGGAAATCGGTGCTTGTGACGGGTAGATTACGCTCAGGAAATCGACGAATTTCTTGAAACTATGCTTTAGATTACCGAAAATTTTCGCGTATGATCTTTTGCACAATTATATTGACTAGTCCGGCTGCCCCCGCATTCGGCGGGGGCCCCGTCGTAGCGGAGGGCAAAACTTAAAATCATAGATCTGACCCACGGAATAATAGCTGAGCCAAGTATATTTGTTGAATGGTATACGACAGTTGACCCTATGCTAATTATTGATTGGATACTCTGAAATTAACTCAATGCTACTTATTGATTGGTATACGGTAATGGACAGATGACTTTCTAAAGTCATCAGTCTCTCCTCTCCCGATTTCGTAAACAGAACACACTGCGCGTTATAAATAGGTTTAAAGAAGGAGTGTCAGCAAAGTTAAATTTTTGACGTTGTCATAACCATGACCTGGACAATCATCCAACGATCATAGCGCGAGCTAAGAGGATAGGCAAAGGTAAATCACATAGCTCAGTGGTAAAGAAGTCGCCGCGTAATCGGAAGGTTGCGGGTTCGAATCCCACCAGTTTTTTGAAAAATCTTCTAGATATTTGAATTCCCGCACGTCCCTTCCCTTCAAGCCCTCCTTGGCATTCTGCCAACTAATGATAACTCGGTTCAAAATAGAGATACGCATTTGAAATTTTCAGAATCTCTTACGGTTGTGCAAAGGTCGGTCATGGTTATGACAACGTCAAATTTTCAACTTTGCTGGCAGCCCTTCTTTAAGTGGTGTAACTCATTTTCCAGTTCTCTTCTGTCCTGTCCCTTGAGAAAACGATAATCGGCGAGGAAAACCTTATAAAATGCGACTGTGATGAATGTACAAGGAAGAAGAGCTGTGAACAGGAGTTTTGCACAGTAAGTTTCAATTATTATGACTAAATATTAGGGTGTCCCATATTTTTTAAGTTTTTTTTGGTATTTTTTGCTTTCAATATTTTGCCAACAGAACCTACATAGATGATTCCATCATCAATGTAGATTCCATGTCTTCCCTAACTGAAATAACTGAAATACCAAGTAGATAAATAATTCAAGTAACTGGTCGCATATTCAAAATTATGAATATTTAGTCATAATAATTGAAACTTACTGTGCAAAACTCCTGTTCACAGCTCTTCTTCCTTGTACATTCATCACAGTCGCATTTTATAAGGTTTTCCTCGCCGATTATCGTTTTCTCAAGGGACAGGACAGAAGAGAACTGGAAAATGAGTTACACCACTTAAAGAAGGGCTGCCAGCAAAGTTGAAAATTTGACGTTGTCATAACCATGACCGACCTTTGCACAACCGTAAGAGATTCTGAAAATTTCAAATGCGTATCTCTATTTTGAACCGAGTTATCATTAGTTGGCAGAATGCCAAGGAGGGCTTGAAGGGAAGGGACGTGCGGGAATTCAAATATCTAGAAGATTTTTCAAAAAACTGGTGGGATTCGAACCCGCAACCTTCCGATTACGCGGCGACTTCTTTACCACTGAGCTATGTGATTTACCCTCCCCCTGTGGTCTAGCACATCCTGGATGGAATCATTGGCACCAACCCCCTCATCTTTGACCAATTTCGACCAAATTTTTACACACACTTACTCACGCTACAAATAGCCTATATCACGCAAAAAATCTCAAAAAGTGGGAGTTTTGATAGCCTGTAGTAAATAGTTGCGAAAATTTCCAAAAATGAGTGAAAAATTTGAAGCTAGAGCCTCGCTTTTGCGCTCAAATTGTTGCTACTGTGCTACTGTGCTAATGATTCGCCGAACAACCGAACCCAGCAGACAGTAACTATTCATGATACGCCCATAGAGAGTGATCAATACGATCAAAGATCAACATATACATGATAACAACAACATATTAACAATGACTGACATATCGGGATAACTGAAACAAGAAGGGACGACTCCGAGCACATCACTATCCACATCGCTACACCACGCATACCCAGTGATCACAGAGATCAAAGACCAACTTGATGATGATAACAACAGAATCTTCATTCATCGTCGTACGTAATTGTTGGCTCCGCCTAAGCAGAGCCTTTCCAAAATTTCGGTATTAAGGCCACGTCTTTCAACGAGCCAGATCGAATCTTTACCTCAAACTTGGGTAATTAAACCGACTATGTGGTCGAGTGTTCACAGACATTCTCCCCCTGTGGTCTAGCACATCCTGGATGGAATCGTTGGCACCAACCCCCTCATCTTTGACCAATTTCGACCAAATTTTTACACACACTTACTCACGCTACAAATAGCCTATATCACGCAAAAAACCTCAAAAAGTGGGAGTTTTGATAGCCTGTAGTAAATAGTTGCGAAAATTTCCAAAAATGAGTGAAAAATTTGAAGCTAGAGCCTCGCTTTTGCGCTCAAATTGTTGCTACTGTGCTACTGTGCTAATGATTCGCCGAACAACCGAACCCAGCAGACAGTAACTATTCATGATACGCCCATAGAGAGTGATCAATACGATCAAAGATCAACATATACATGATAACAACAACATATTAACAATGACTGACATATCGGGATAACTGAAACAAGAAGGGACGACTCCGAGCACATCACTATCCACATCGCTACACCACGCATACCCAGTGATCACAGAGATCAAAGACCAACTTGATGATGATAACAACAGAATCTTCATTCATCGTCGTACGTAATTGTTGGCTCCGCCTAAGCAGAGCCTTTCCAAAATTTCGGTATTAAGGCCACGTCTTTCAACGAGCCAGATCGAATCTTTACCTCAAACTTGGGTAATTAAACCGACTATGTGGTCGAGTGTTCACAGACATTCTCCCCCTGTGGTCTAGCACATCCTGGATGGAATCATTGGCACCAACCCCCTCATCTTTGACCAATTTCGACCAAATTTTTACACACACTTACTCACGCTACAAATAGCCTATATCACGCAAAAAACCTCAAAAAGTGGGTTTTGATAGCCTGTAGTAAATAGTTGCGAAAATTTCCAAAAATGAGTGAAAAATTTGAAGCTAGAGCCTCGCTTTTGCGCTCAAATTGTTGCTACTGTGCTACTGTGCTAATGATTCGCCGAACAACCGGACCCAGCAGACAGTAACTATTCATGATACGCCCATAGAGCGTGATCAATACGATCAAAGATCAACATATACATGATAACAACAACATATTAACAATGACTGACATATCGGGATAACTGAAACAAGAAGGGACGACTCCGAGCACATCACTATCCACATCGCTACACCACGCATACCCAGTGATCACAGAGATCAAAGACCAACTTGATGATGATAACAACAGAATCTTCATTCATCGACGTACGTAATTGTTGGCTCCGCCTAAGCAGAGCCTTTCCAAAATTTCGGTATTAAGGCCACGTCTTTCAACGAGCCAGATCGAATCTTTAGCGAGGCTCTAGCTTCAAATTTTTCACTCATTTTTGGAAATTTTCGCAACTATTTACTACAGGCTATCAAAACTCCCACTTTTTGAGGTTTTTTGCGTGATATAGGCGTGATATAGGTGCCAATGATTACATCCAGGATGTGCTAGACCACAGGGGGAAAATGTCTGTGAACACTCGACCACATAGTCGGTTTAATTACCCAAGTTTGAGGTAAAGATTCGATCTGGCTCGTTGAAAGACGTGGCCTTAATACCGAAATTTTGGAAAGGCTCTGCTTAGGCGGAGCCAACAATTACGTACGACGATGAATGAAGATTCTGTTGTTATCATCATCAAGTTAGTCTTTGATCTCTGTGATCACTGGGTATGCGTGGTGTAGCGATGTGGATAGTGATGTGCTCGGAGTCGTCCCTTCTTGTTTCAGTTATCCCGATATGTCAGTCATTGTTAATATGTTGTTGTTATCATGTATATGTTGATCTTTGATCGTATTGATCACTCTCTATGGGCGTATCATGAATAGTTACTGTCTGCTGGGTTCGGTTGTTCGGCGAATCATTAGCACAGTAGCAACAATTTGAGCGCAAAAGCGAGGCTCTAGCTTCAAATTTTTCACTCATTTTTGGAAATTTTCGCAACTATTTACTACAGGCTATCAAAACTCCCACTTTTTGAGGTTTTTTGCGTGATATAGGCTATTTGTAGCGTGAGTAAGTGTGTGTAAAAATTTGGTCGAAATTGGTCAAAGATGAGGGGGTTGGTGCCAATGATTCCATCCAGGATGTGCTAGACCACAGGGGGAAAATGTCTGTGAACACTCGACCACATAGTCGGTTTAATTACCCAAGTTTGAGGTAAAGATTCGATCTGGCTCGTTGAAAGACGTGGCCTTAATACCGAAATTTTGGAAAGGCTCTGTTAGGCGGAGCCAACAATTATGTACGACGATGAATGAAGATTCTGTTGTTATCATCATCAAGTTAGTCTTTGATCTCTGTGATCACTGGGTATGCGTGGTGTAGCGATGTGGATAGTGATGTGCTCGGAGTCGTCCCTTCTTGTTTCAGTTATCCCGATATGTCAGTCATTGTTAATATGTTGTTGTTATCATGTATATGTTGATCTTTGATCGTATTGATCACGCTCTATGGGCGTATCATGAATAGTTACTGTCTGCTGGGTCCGGTTGTTCGGCGAATCATTAGCACAGTAGCACAGTAGCAACAATTTGAGCGCAAAAGCGAGGCTCTAGCTTCAAATTTTTCACTCATTTTTGGAAATTTTCGCAACTATTTACTACAGGCTATCAAAACCCACTTTTTGAGGTTTTTTGCGTGATATAGGCTATTTGTAGCGTGAGTAAGTGTGTGTAAAAATTTGGTCGAAATTGGTCAAAGATGAGGGGGTTGGTGCCAATGATTCCATCCAGGATGTGCTAGACCACAGGGGGAAAATGTCTGTGAACACTCGACCACATAGTCGGTTTAATTACCCAAGTTTGAGGTAAAGATTCGATCTGGCTCGTTGAAAGACGTGGCCTTAATACCGAAATTTTGGAAAGGCTCTGTTAGGCGGAGCCAACAATTATGTACGACGATGAATGAAGATTCTGTTGTTATCATCATCAAGTTAGTCTTTGATCTCTGTGATCACTGGGTATGCGTGGTGTAGCGATGTGGATAGTGATGTGCTCGGAGTCGTCCCTTCTTGTTTCAGTTATCCCGATATGTCAGTCATTGTTAATATGTTGTTGTTATCATGTATATGTTGATCTTTGATCGTATTGATCACGCTCTATGGGCGTATCATGAATAGTTACTGTCTGCTGGGTCCGGTTGTTCGGCGAATCATTAGCACAGTAGCACAGTAGCAACAATTTGAGCGCAAAAGCGAGGCTCTAGCTTCAAATTTTTCACTCATTTTTGGAAATTTTCGCAACTATTTACTACAGGCTATCAAAACCCACTTTTTGAGGTTTTTTGCGTGATATAGGCTATTTGTAGCGTGAGTAAGTGTGTGTAAAAATTTGGTCGAAATTGGTCAAAGATGAGGGGGTTGGTGCCAATGATTCCATCCAGGATGTGCTAGACCACAGGGGGAGAATGTCTGTGAACACTCGACCACATAGTCGGTTTAATTACCCAAGTTTGAGGTAAAGATTCGATCTGGCTCGTTGAAAGACGTGGCCTTAATACCGAAATTTTGGAAAGGCTCTGCTTAGGCGGAGCCAACAATTACGTACGACGATGAATGAAGATTCTGTTGTTATCATCATCAAGTTAGTCTTTGATCTCTGTGATCACTGGGTATGCGTGGTGTAGCGATGTGGATAGTGATGTGCTCGGAGTCGTCCCTTCTTGTTTCAGTTATCCCGATATGTCAGTCATTGTTAATGTTGTTGTTATCATGTATATGTTGATCTTTGATCGTATTGATCACGCTCTATGGGCGTATCATGAATAGTTACTGTCTGCTGGGTCCGGTTGTTCGGCGAATCATTAGCACAGTAGCACAGTAGCAACAATTTGAGCGCAAAAGCGAGGCTCTAGCTTCAAATTTTTCACTCATTTTTGGAAATTTTCGCAACTATTTACTACAGGCTATCAAAACCCACTTTTTGAGGTTTTTTGCGTGATATAGGCTATTTGTAGCGTGAGTAAGTGTGTGTAAAAATTTGGTCGAAATTGGTCAAAGATGAGGGGGTTGGTGCCAATGATTCCATCCAGGATGTGCTAGACCACAGGGGGAGAATGTCTGTGAACACTCGACCACATAGTCGGTTTAATTACCCAAGTTTGAGGTAAAGATTCGATCTGGCTCGTTGAAAGACGTGGCCTTAATACCGAAATTTTGGAAAGGCTCTGCTTAGGCGGAGCCAACAATTACGTACGACGATGAATGAAGATTCTGTTGTTATCATCATCAAGTTGGTCTTTGATCTCTGTGATCACTGGGTATGCGTGGTGTAGCGATGTGGATAGTGATGTGCTCGGAGTCGTCCCTTCTTGTTTCAGTTATCCCGATATGTCAGTCATTGTTAATATGTTGTTGTTATCATGTATATGTTGATCTTTGATCGTATTGATCACTCTCTATGGGCGTATCATGAATAGTTACTGTCTGCTGGGTTCGGTTGTTCGGCGAATCATTAGCACAGAGCACAGTAGCAACAATTTGAGCGCAAAAGCGAGGCTCTAGCTTCAAATTTTTCACTCATTTTTGGAAATTTTCGCAACTATTTACTACAGGCTATCAAAACTCCCACTTTTTGAGGTTTTTTGCGTGATATAGGCTATTTGTAGCGTGAGTAAGTGTGTGTAAAAATTTGGTCGAAATTGGTCAAAGATGAGGGGGTTGGTGCCAATGATTCCATCCAGGATGTGCTAGACCACAGGGGGAAAATGTCTGTGAACACTCGACCACATAGTCGGTTTAATTACCCAAGTTTGAGGTAAAGATTCGATCTGGCTCGTTGAAAGACGTGGCCTTAATACCGAAATTTTGGAAAGGCTCTGCTTAGGCGGAGCCAACAATTACGTACGACGATGAATGAAGATTCTGTTGTTATCATCATCAAGTTAGTCTTTGATCTCTGTGATCACTGGGTATGCGTGGTGTAGCGATGTGGATAGTGATGTGCTCGGAGTCGTCCCTTCTTGTTTCAGTTATCCCGATATGTCAGTCATTGTTAATGTTGTTGTTATCATGTATATGTTGATCTTTGATCGTATTGATCACTCTCTATGGGCGTATCATGAATAGTTACTGTCTGCTGGGTTCGGTTGTTCGGCGAATCATTAGCACAGAGCACAGTAGCAACAATTTGAGCGCAAAAGCGAGGCTCTAGCTTCAAATTTTTCACTCATTTTTGGAAATTTTCGCAACTATTTACTACAGGCTATCAAAACTCCCACTTTTTGAGGTTTTTTGCGTGATATAGGCTATTTGTAGCGTGAGTAAGTGTGTGTAAAAATTTGGTCGAAATTGGTCAAAGATGAGGGGGTTGGTGCCAATGATTCCATCCAGGATGTGCTAGACCACAGGGGGAAAATGTCTGTGAACACTCGACCACATAGTCGGTTTAATTACCCAAGTTTGAGGTAAAGATTCGATCTGGCTCGTTGAAAGACGTGGCCTTAATACCGAAATTTTGGAAAGGCTCTGTTAGGCGGAGCCAACAATTATGTACGACGATGAATGAAGATTCTGTTGTTATCATCATCAAGTTAGTCTTTGATCTCTGTGATCACTGGGTATGCGTGGTGTAGCGATGTGGATAGTGATGTGCTCGGAGTCGTCCCTTCTTGTTTCAGTTATCCCGATATGTCAGTCATTGTTAATATGTTGTTGTTATCATGTATATGTTGATCTTTGATCGTATTGATCACGCTCTATGGGCGTATCATGAATAGTTACTGTCTGCTGGGTCCGGTTGTTCGGCGAATCATTAGCACAGTAGCACAGTAGCAACAATTTGAGCGCAAAAGCGAGGCTCTAGCTTCAAATTTTTCACTCATTTTTGGAAATTTTCGCAACTATTTACTACAGGCTATCAAAACCCACTTTTTGAGGTTTTTTGCGTGATATAGGCTATTTGTAGCGTGAGTAAGTGTGTGTAAAAATTTGGTCGAAATTGGTCAAAGATGAGGGGGTTGGTGCCAATGATTCCATCCAGGATGTGCTAGACCACAGGGGGAGAATGTCTGTGAACACTCGACCACATAGTCGGTTTAATTACCCAAGTTTGAGGTAAAGATTCGATCTGGCTCGTTGAAAGACGTGGCCTTAATACCGAAATTTTGGAAAGGCTCTGCTTAGGCGGAGCCAACAATTACGTACGACGATGAATGAAGATTCTGTTGTTATCATCATCAAGTTAGTCTTTGATCTCTGTGATCACTGGGTATGCGTGGTGTAGCGATGTGGATAGTGATGTGCTCGGAGTCGTCCCTTCTTGTTTCAGTTATCCCGATATGTCAGTCATTGTTAATGTTGTTGTTATCATGTATATGTTGATCTTTGATCGTATTGATCACGCTCTATGGGCGTATCATGAATAGTTACTGTCTGCTGGGTCCGGTTGTTCGGCGAATCATTAGCACAGTAGCACAGTAGCAACAATTTGAGCGCAAAAGCGAGGCTCTAGCTTCAAATTTTTCACTCATTTTTGGAAATTTTCGCAACTATTTACTACAGGCTATCAAAACCCACTTTTTGAGGTTTTTTGCGTGATATAGGCTATTTGTAGCGTGAGTAAGTGTGTGTAAAAATTTGGTCGAAATTGGTCAAAGATGAGGGGGTTGGTGCCAATGATTCCATCCAGGATGTGCTAGACCACAGGGGGAGAATGTCTGTGAACACTCGACCACATAGTCGGTTTAATTACCCAAGTTTGAGGTAAAGATTCGATCTGGCTCGTTGAAAGACGTGGCCTTAATACCGAAATTTTGGAAAGGCTCTGCTTAGGCGGAGCCAACAATTACGTACGACGATGAATGAAGATTCTGTTGTTATCATCATCAAGTTGGTCTTTGATCTCTGTGATCACTGGGTATGCGTGGTGTAGCGATGTGGATAGTGATGTGCTCGGAGTCGTCCCTTCTTGTTTCAGTTATCCCGATATGTCAGTCATTGTTAATATGTTGTTGTTATCATGTATATGTTGATCTTTGATCGTATTGATCACGCTCTATGGGCGTATCATGAATAGTTACTGTCTGCTGGGTCCGGTTGTTCGGCGAATCATTAGCACAGTAGCACAGTAGCAACAATTTGAGCGCAAAAGCGAGGCTCTAGCTTCAAATTTTTCACTCATTTTTGGAAATTTTCGCAACTATTTACTACAGGCTATCAAAACCCACTTTTTGAGGTTTTTTGCGTGATATAGGCTATTTGTAGCGTGAGTAAGTGTGTGTAAAAATTTGGTCGAAATTGGTCAAAGATGAGGGGGTTGGTGCCAATGATTCCATCCAGGATGTGCTAGACCACAGGGGGAGAATGTCTGTGAACACTCGACCACATAGTCGGTTTAATTACCCAAGTTTGAGGTAAAGATTCGATCTGGCTCGTTGAAAGACGTGGCCTTAATACCGAAATTTTGGAAAGGCTCTGCTTAGGCGGAGCCAACAATTACGTACGACGATGAATGAAGATTCTGTTGTTATCATCATCAAGTTGGTCTTTGATCTCTGTGATCACTGGGTATGCGTGGTGTAGCGATGTGGATAGTGATGTGCTCGGAGTCGTCCCTTCTTGTTTCAGTTATCCCGATATGTCAGTCATTGTTAATATGTTGTTGTTATCATGTATATGTTGATCTTTGATCGTATTGATCACTCTCTATGGGCGTATCATGAATAGTTACTGTCTGCTGGGTTCGGTTGTTCGGCGAATCATTAGCACAGAGCACAGTAGCAACAATTTGAGCGCAAAAGCGAGGCTCTAGCTTCAAATTTTTCACTCATTTTTGGAAATTTTCGCAACTATTTACTACAGGCTATCAAAACTCCCACTTTTTGAGGTTTTTTGCGTGATATAGGCTATTTGTAGCGTGAGTAAGTGTGTGTAAAAATTTGGTCGAAATTGGTCAAAGATGAGGGGGTTGGTGCCAATGATTCCATCCAGGATGTGCTAGACCACAGGGGGAAAATGTCTGTGAACACTCGACCACAGAGTCGGTTTAATTACCCAAGTTTGAGGTAAAGATTCGATCTGGCTCGTTGAAAGACGTGGCCTTAATACCGAAATTTTGGAAAGGCTCTGCTTAGGCGGAGCCAACAATTACGTACGACGATGAATGAAGATTCTGTTGTTATCATCATCAAGTTAGTCTTTGATCTCTGTGATCACTGGGTATGCGTGGTGTAGCGATGTGGATAGTGATGTGCTCGGAGTCGTCCCTTCTTGTTTCAGTTATCCCGATATGTCAGTCATTGTTAATATGTTGTTGTTATCATGTATATGTTGATCTTTGATCGTATTGATCACGCTCTATGGGCGTATCATGAATAGTTACTGTCTGCTGGGTCCGGTTGTTCGGCGAATCATTAGCACAGTAGCACAGTAGCAACAATTTGAGCGCAAAAGCGAGGCTCTAGCTTCAAATTTTTCACTCATTTTTGGAAATTTTCGCAACTATTTACTACAGGCTATCAAAACCCACTTTTTGAGGTTTTTTGCGTGATATAGGCTATTTGTAGCGTGAGTAAGTGTGTGTAAAAATTTGGTCGAAATTGGTCAAAGATGAGGGGGTTGGTGCCAATGATTCCATCCAGGATGTGCTAGACCACAGGGGGAGAATGTCTGTGAACACTCGACCACATAGTCGGTTTAATTACCCAAGTTTGAGGTAAAGATTCGATCTGGCTCGTTGAAAGACGTGGCCTTAATACCGAAATTTTGGAAAGGCTCTGCTTAGGCGGAGCCAACAATTACGTACGACGATGAATGAAGATTCTGTTGTTATCATCATCAAGTTGGTCTTTGATCTCTGTGATCACTGGGTATGCGTGGTGTAGCGATGTGGATAGTGATGTGCTCGGAGTCGTCCCTTCTTGTTTCAGTTATCCCGATATGTCAGTCATTGTTAATATGTTGTTGTTATCATGTATATGTTGATCTTTGATCGTATTGATCACTCTCTATGGGCGTATCATGAATAGTTACTGTCTGCTGGGTTCGGTTGTTCGGCGAATCATTAGCACAGAGCACAGTAGCAACAATTTGAGCGCAAAAGCGAGGCTCTAGCTTCAAATTTTTCACTCATTTTTGGAAATTTTCGCAACTATTTACTACAGGCTATCAAAACTCCCACTTTTTGAGGTTTTTTGCGTGATATAGGCTATTTGTAGCGTGAGTAAGTGTGTGTAAAAATTTGGTCGAAATTGGTCAAAGATGAGGGGGTTGGTGCCAATGATTCCATCCAGGATGTGCTAGACCACAGGGGGAAAATGTCTGTGAACACTCGACCACATAGTCGGTTTAATTACCCAAGTTTGAGGTAAAGATTCGATCTGGCTCGTTGAAAGACGTGGCCTTAATACCGAAATTTTGGAAAGGCTCTGCTTAGGCGGAGCCAACAATTACGTACGACGATGAATGAAGATTCTGTTGTTATCATCATCAAGTTAGTCTTTGATCTCTGTGATCACTGGGTATGCGTGGTGTAGCGATGTGGATAGTGATGTGCTCGGAGTCGTCCCTTCTTGTTTCAGTTATCCCGATATGTCAGTCATTGTTAATATGTTGTTGTTATCATGTATATGTTGATCTTTGATCGTATTGATCACGCTCTATGGGCGTATCATGAATAGTTACTGTCTGCTGGGTCCGGTTGTTCGGCGAATCATTAGCACAGTAGCACAGTAGCAACAATTTGAGCGCAAAAGCGAGGCTCTAGCTTCAAATTTTTCACTCATTTTTGGAAATTTTCGCAACTATTTACTACAGGCTATCAAAACCCACTTTTTGAGGTTTTTTGCGTGATATAGGCTATTTGTAGCGTGAGTAAGTGTGTGTAAAAATTTGGTCGAAATTGGTCAAAGATGAGGGGGTTGGTGCCAATGATTCCATCCAGGATGTGCTAGACCACAGGGGGAAAATGTCTGTGAACACTCGACCACATAGTCGGTTTAATTACCCAAGTTTGAGGTAAAGATTCGATCTGGCTCGTTGAAAGACGTGGCCTTAATACCGAAATTTTGGAAAGGCTCTGCTTAGGCGGAGCCAACAATTACGTACGACGATGAATGAAGATTCTGTTGTTATCATCATCAAGTTAGTCTTTGATCTCTGTGATCACTGGGTATGCGTGGTGTAGCGATGTGGATAGTGATGTGCTCGGAGTCGTCCCTTCTTGTTTCAGTTATCCCGATATGTCAGTCATTGTTAATATGTTGTTGTTATCATGTATATGTTGATCTTTGATCGTATTGATCACGCTCTATGGGCGTATCATGAATAGTTACTGTCTGCTGGGTCCGGTTGTTCGGCGAATCATTAGCACAGTAGCACAGTAGCAACAATTTGAGCGCAAAAGCGAGGCTCTAGCTTCAAATTTTTCACTCATTTTTGGAAATTTTCGCAACTATTTACTACAGGCTATCAAAACCCACTTTTTGAGGTTTTTTGCGTGATATAGGCTATTTGTAGCGTGAGTAAGTGTGTGTAAAAATTTGGTCGAAATTGGTCAAAGATGAGGGGGTTGGTGCCAATGATTCCATCCAGGATGTGCTAGACCACAGGGGGAGAATGTCTGTGAACACTCGACCACATAGTCGGTTTAATTACCCAAGTTTGAGGTAAAGATTCGATCTGGCTCGTTGAAAGACGTGGCCTTAATACCGAAATTTTGGAAAGGCTCTGCTTAGGCGGAGCCAACAATTACGTACGACGATGAATGAAGATTCTGTTGTTATCATCATCAAGTTGGTCTTTGATCTCTGTGATCACTGGGTATGCGTGGTGTAGCGATGTGGATAGTGATGTGCTCGGAGTCGTCCCTTCTTGTTTCAGTTATCCCGATATGTCAGTCATTGTTAATATGTTGTTGTTATCATGTATATGTTGATCTTTGATCGTATTGATCACTCTCTATGGGCGTATCATGAATAGTTACTGTCTGCTGGGTTCGGTTGTTCGGCGAATCATTAGCACAGAGCACAGTAGCAACAATTTGAGCGCAAAAGCGAGGCTCTAGCTTCAAATTTTTCACTCATTTTTGGAAATTTTCGCAACTATTTACTACAGGCTATCAAAACTCCCACTTTTTGAGGTTTTTTGCGTGATATAGGCTATTTGTAGCGTGAGTAAGTGTGTGTAAAAATTTGGTCGAAATTGGTCAAAGATGAGGGGGTTGGTGCCAATGATTCCATCCAGGATGTGCTAGACCACAGGGGGAAAATGTCTGTGAACACTCGACCACATAGTCGGTTTAATTACCCAAGTTTGAGGTAAAGATTCGATCTGGCTCGTTGAAAGACGTGGCCTTAATACCGAAATTTTGGAAAGGCTCTGCTTAGGCGGAGCCAACAATTACGTACGACGATGAATGAAGATTCTGTTGTTATCATCATCAAGTTAGTCTTTGATCTCTGTGATCACTGGGTATGCGTGGTGTAGCGATGTGGATAGTGATGTGCTCGGAGTCGTCCCTTCTTGTTTCAGTTATCCCGATATGTCAGTCATTGTTAATATGTTGTTGTTATCATGTATATGTTGATCTTTGATCGTATTGATCACGCTCTATGGGCGTATCATGAATAGTTACTGTCTGCTGGGTCCGGTTGTTCGGCGAATCATTAGCACAGTAGCACAGTAGCAACAATTTGAGCGCAAAAGCGAGGCTCTAGCTTCAAATTTTTCACTCATTTTTGGAAATTTTCGCAACTATTTACTACAGGCTATCAAAACCCACTTTTTGAGGTTTTTTGCGTGATATAGGCTATTTGTAGCGTGAGTAAGTGTGTGTAAAAATTTGGTCGAAATTGGTCAAAGATGAGGGGGTTGGTGCCAATGATTCCATCCAGGATGTGCTAGACCACAGGGGGAAAATGTCTGTGAACACTCGACCACATAGTCGGTTTAATTACCCAAGTTTGAGGTAAAGATTCGATCTGGCTCGTTGAAAGACGTGGCCTTAATACCGAAATTTTGGAAAGGCTCTGCTTAGGCGGAGCCAACAATTACGTACGACGATGAATGAAGATTCTGTTGTTATCATCATCAAGTTGGTCTTTGATCTCTGTGATCACTGGGTATGCGTGGTGTAGCGATGTGGATAGTGATGTGCTCGGAGTCGTCCCTTCTTGTTTCAGTTATCCCGATATGTCAGTCATTGTTAATATGTTGTTGTTATCATGTATATGTTGATCTTTGATCGTATTGATCACTCTCTATGGGCGTATCATGAATAGTTACTGTCTGCTGGGTTCGGTTGTTCGGCGAATCATTAGCACAGAGCACAGTAGCAACAATTTGAGCGCAAAAGCGAGGCTCTAGCTTCAAATTTTTCACTCATTTTTGGAAATTTTCGCAACTATTTACTACAGGCTATCAAAACTCCCACTTTTTGAGGTTTTTTGCGTGATATAGGCTATTTGTAGCGTGAGTAAGTGTGTGTAAAAATTTGGTCGAAATTGGTCAAAGATGAGGGGGTTGGTGCCAATGATTCCATCCAGGATGTGCTAGACCACAGGGGGAAAATGTCTGTGAACACTCGACCACATAGTCGGTTTAATTACCCAAGTTTGAGGTAAAGATTCGATCTGGCTCGTTGAAAGACGTGGCCTTAATACCGAAATTTTGGAAAGGCTCTGCTTAGGCGGAGCCAACAATTACGTACGACGATGAATGAAGATTCTGTTGTTATCATCATCAAGTTAGTCTTTGATCTCTGTGATCACTGGGTATGCGTGGTGTAGCGATGTGGATAGTGATGTGCTCGGAGTCGTCCCTTCTTGTTTCAGTTATCCCGATATGTCAGTCATTGTTAATATGTTGTTGTTATCATGTATATGTTGATCTTTGATCGTATTGATCACGCTCTATGGGCGTATCATGAATAGTTACTGTCTGCTGGGTCCGGTTGTTCGGCGAATCATTAGCACAGTAGCACAGTAGCAACAATTTGAGCGCAAAAGCGAGGCTCTAGCTTCAAATTTTTCACTCATTTTTGGAAATTTTCGCAACTATTTACTACAGGCTATCAAAACCCACTTTTTGAGGTTTTTTGCGTGATATAGGCTATTTGTAGCGTGAGTAAGTGTGTGTAAAAATTTGGTCGAAATTGGTCAAAGATGAGGGGGTTGGTGCCAATGATTCCATCCAGGATGTGCTAGACCACAGGGGGAGAATGTCTGTGAACACTCGACCACATAGTCGGTTTAATTACCCAAGTTTGAGGTAAAGATTCGATCTGGCTCGTTGAAAGACGTGGCCTTAATACCGAAATTTTGGAAAGGCTCTGCTTAGGCGGAGCCAACAATTACGTACGACGATGAATGAAGATTCTGTTGTTATCATCATCAAGTTGGTCTTTGATCTCTGTGATCACTGGGTATGCGTGGTGTAGCGATGTGGATAGTGATGTGCTCGGAGTCGTCCCTTCTTGTTTCAGTTATCCCGATATGTCAGTCATTGTTAATATGTTGTTGTTATCATGTATATGTTGATCTTTGATCGTATTGATCACTCTCTATGGGCGTATCATGAATAGTTACTGTCTGCTGGGTTCGGTTGTTCGGCGAATCATTAGCACAGAGCACAGTAGCAACAATTTGAGCGCAAAAGCGAGGCTCTAGCTTCAAATTTTTCACTCATTTTTGGAAATTTTCGCAACTATTTACTACAGGCTATCAAAACTCCCACTTTTTGAGGTTTTTTGCGTGATATAGGCTATTTGTAGCGTGAGTAAGTGTGTGTAAAAATTTGGTCGAAATTGGTCAAAGATGAGGGGGTTGGTGCCAATGATTCCATCCAGGATGTGCTAGACCACAGGGGGAAAATGTCTGTGAACACTCGACCACATAGTCGGTTTAATTACCCAAGTTTGAGGTAAAGATTCGATCTGGCTCGTTGAAAGACGTGGCCTTAATACCGAAATTTTGGAAAGGCTCTGCTTAGGCGGAGCCAACAATTACGTACGACGATGAATGAAGATTCTGTTGTTATCATCATCAAGTTAGTCTTTGATCTCTGTGATCACTGGGTATGCGTGGTGTAGCGATGTGGATAGTGATGTGCTCGGAGTCGTCCCTTCTTGTTTCAGTTATCCCGATATGTCAGTCATTGTTAATATGTTGTTGTTATCATGTATATGTTGATCTTTGATCGTATTGATCACGCTCTATGGGCGTATCATGAATAGTTACTGTCTGCTGGGTCCGGTTGTTCGGCGAATCATTAGCACAGTAGCACAGTAGCAACAATTTGAGCGCAAAAGCGAGGCTCTAGCTTCAAATTTTTCACTCATTTTTGGAAATTTTCGCAACTATTTACTACAGGCTATCAAAACCCACTTTTTGAGGTTTTTTGCGTGATATAGGCTATTTGTAGCGTGAGTAAGTGTGTGTAAAAATTTGGTCGAAATTGGTCAAAGATGAGGGGGTTGGTGCCAATGATTCCATCCAGGATGTGCTAGACCACAGGGGGAGAATGTCTGTGAACACTCGACCACATAGTCGGTTTAATTACCCAAGTTTGAGGTAAAGATTCGATCTGGCTCGTTGAAAGACGTGGCCTTAATACCGAAATTTTGGAAAGGCTCTGCTTAGGCGGAGCCAACAATTACGTACGACGATGAATGAAGATTCTGTTGTTATCATCATCAAGTTGGTCTTTGATCTCTGTGATCACTGGGTATGCGTGGTGTAGCGATGTGGATAGTGATGTGCTCGGAGTCGTCCCTTCTTGTTTCAGTTATCCCGATATGTCAGTCATTGTTAATATGTTGTTGTTATCATGTATATGTTGATCTTTGATCGTATTGATCACTCTCTATGGGCGTATCATGAATAGTTACTGTCTGCTGGGTTCGGTTGTTCGGCGAATCATTAGCACAGAGCACAGTAGCAACAATTTGAGCGCAAAAGCGAGGCTCTAGCTTCAAATTTTTCACTCATTTTTGGAAATTTTCGCAACTATTTACTACAGGCTATCAAAACTCCCACTTTTTGAGGTTTTTTGCGTGATATAGGCTATTTGTAGCGTGAGTAAGTGTGTGTAAAAATTTGGTCGAAATTGGTCAAAGATGAGGGGGTTGGTGCCAATGATTCCATCCAGGATGTGCTAGACCACAGGGGGAAAATGTCTGTGAACACTCGACCACATAGTCGGTTTAATTACCCAAGTTTGAGGTAAAGATTCGATCTGGCTCGTTGAAAGACGTGGCCTTAATACCGAAATTTTGGAAAGGCTCTGCTTAGGCGGAGCCAACAATTACGTACGACGATGAATGAAGATTCTGTTGTTATCATCATCAAGTTAGTCTTTGATCTCTGTGATCACTGGGTATGCGTGGTGTAGCGATGTGGATAGTGATGTGCTCGGAGTCGTCCCTTCTTGTTTCAGTTATCCCGATATGTCAGTCATTGTTAATATGTTGTTGTTATCATGTATATGTTGATCTTTGATCGTATTGATCACGCTCTATGGGCGTATCATGAATAGTTACTGTCTGCTGGGTCCGGTTGTTCGGCGAATCATTAGCACAGTAGCACAGTAGCAACAATTTGAGCGCAAAAGCGAGGCTCTAGCTTCAAATTTTTCACTCATTTTTGGAAATTTTCGCAACTATTTACTACAGGCTATCAAAACCCACTTTTTGAGGTTTTTTGCGTGATATAGGCTATTTGTAGCGTGAGTAAGTGTGTGTAAAAATTTGGTCGAAATTGGTCAAAGATGAGGGGGTTGGTGCCAATGATTCCATCCAGGATGTGCTAGACCACAGGGGGAAAATGTCTGTGAACACTCGACCACATAGTCGGTTTAATTACCCAAGTTTGAGGTAAAGATTCGATCTGGCTCGTTGAAAGACGTGGCCTTAATACCGAAATTTTGGAAAGGCTCTGCTTAGGCGGAGCCAACAATTACGTACGACGATGAATGAAGATTCTGTTGTTATCATCATCAAGTTGGTCTTTGATCTCTGTGATCACTGGGTATGCGTGGTGTAGCGATGTGGATAGTGATGTGCTCGGAGTCGTCCCTTCTTGTTTCAGTTATCCCGATATGTCAGTCATTGTTAATATGTTGTTGTTATCATGTATATGTTGATCTTTGATCGTATTGATCACTCTCTATGGGCGTATCATGAATAGTTACTGTCTGCTGGGTTCGGTTGTTCGGCGAATCATTAGCACAGAGCACAGTAGCAACAATTTGAGCGCAAAAGCGAGGCTCTAGCTTCAAATTTTTCACTCATTTTTGGAAATTTTCGCAACTATTTACTACAGGCTATCAAAACTCCCACTTTTTGAGGTTTTTTGCGTGATATAGGCTATTTGTAGCGTGAGTAAGTGTGTGTAAAAATTTGGTCGAAATTGGTCAAAGATGAGGGGGTTGGTGCCAATGATTCCATCCAGGATGTGCTAGACCACAGGGGGAAAATGTCTGTGAACACTCGACCACATAGTCGGTTTAATTACCCAAGTTTGAGGTAAAGATTCGATCTGGCTCGTTGAAAGACGTGGCCTTAATACCGAAATTTTGGAAAGGCTCTGCTTAGGCGGAGCCAACAATTACGTACGACGATGAATGAAGATTCTGTTGTTATCATCATCAAGTTAGTCTTTGATCTCTGTGATCACTGGGTATGCGTGGTGTAGCGATGTGGATAGTGATGTGCTCGGAGTCGTCCCTTCTTGTTTCAGTTATCCCGATATGTCAGTCATTGTTAATATGTTGTTGTTATCATGTATATGTTGATCTTTGATCGTATTGATCACGCTCTATGGGCGTATCATGAATAGTTACTGTCTGCTGGGTCCGGTTGTTCGGCGAATCATTAGCACAGTAGCACAGTAGCAACAATTTGAGCGCAAAAGCGAGGCTCTAGCTTCAAATTTTTCACTCATTTTTGGAAATTTTCGCAACTATTTACTACAGGCTATCAAAACCCACTTTTTGAGGTTTTTTGCGTGATATAGGCTATTTGTAGCGTGAGTAAGTGTGTGTAAAAATTTGGTCGAAATTGGTCAAAGATGAGGGGGTTGGTGCCAATGATTCCATCCAGGATGTGCTAGACCACAG
This sequence comes from Pristionchus mayeri, assembly GCA_036245805.1. NCBI lineage: Eukaryota > Metazoa > Nematoda > Chromadorea > Rhabditida > Neodiplogasteridae > Pristionchus > Pristionchus mayeri. Next base: position 45,714,932 of record BTRK01000006.1, read on the forward strand.
GGGGAAAATGTCTGTGAACACTCGACCACATAGTCGGTTTAATTACCCAAGTTTGAGGTAAAGATTCGATCTGGCTCGTTGAAAGACGTGGCCTTAATACCGAAATTTTGGAAAGGCTCTGCTTAGGCGGAGCCAACAATTACGTACGACGATGAATGAAGATTCTGTTGTTATCATCATCAAGTTAGTCTTTGATCTCTGTGATCACTGGGTATGCGTGGTGTAGCGATGTGGATAGTGATGTGCTCGGAGTCGTCCCTTCTTGTTTCAGTTATCCCGATATGTCAGTCATTGTTAATATGTTGTTGTTATCATGTATATGTTGATCTTTGATCGTATTGATCACGCTCTATGGGCGTATCATGAATAGTTACTGTCTGCTGGGTCCGGTTGTTCGGCGAATCATTAGCACAGTAGCACAGTAGCAACAATTTGAGCGCAAAAGCGAGGCTCTAGCTTCAAATTTTTCACTCATTTTTGGAAATTTTCGCAACTATTTACTACAGGCTATCAAAACCCACTTTTTGAGGTTTTTTGCGTGATATAGGCTATTTGTAGCGTGAGTAAGTGTGTGTAAAAATTTGGTCGAAATTGGTCAAAGATGAGGGGGTTGGTGCCAATGATTCCATCCAGGATGTGCTAGACCACAGGGGGAGAATGTCTGTGAACACTCGACCACATAGTCGGTTTAATTACCCAAGTTTGAGGTAAAGATTCGATCTGGCTCGTTGAAAGACGTGGCCTTAATACCGAAATTTTGGAAAGGCTCTGCTTAGGCGGAGCCAACAATTACGTACGACGATGAATGAAGATTCTGTTGTTATCATCATCAAGTTAGTCTTTGATCTCTGTGATCACTGGGTATGCGTGGTGTAGCGATGTGGATAGTGATGTGCTCGGAGTCGTCCCTTCTTGTTTCAGTTATCCCGATATGTCAGTCATTGTTAATATGTTGTTGTTATCATGTATATGTTGATCTTTGATCGTATTGATCACGCTCTATGGGCGTATCATGAATAGTTACTGTCTGCTGGGTCCGGTTGTTCGGCGAATCATTAGCACAGTAGCACAGTAGCAACAATTTGAGCGCAAAAGCGAGGCTCTAGCTTCAAATTTTTCACTCATTTTTGGAAATTTTCGCAACTATTTACTACAGGCTATCAAAACCCACTTTTTGAGGTTTTTTGCGTGATATAGGCTATTTGTAGCGTGAGTAAGTGTGTGTAAAAATTTGGTCGAAATTGGTCAAAGATGAGGGGGTTGGTGCCAATGATTCCATCCAGGATGTGCTAGACCACAGGGGGAGAATGTCTGTGAACACTCGACCACATAGTCGGTTTAATTACCCAAGTTTGAGGTAAAGATTCGATCTGGCTCGTTGAAAGACGTGGCCTTAATACCGAAATTTTGGAAAGGCTCTGCTTAGGCGGAGCCAACAATTACGTACGACGATGAATGAAGATTCTGTTGTTATCATCATCAAGTTAGTCTTTGATCTCTGTGATCACTGGGTATGCGTGGTGTAGCGATGTGGATAGTGATGTGCTCGGAGTCGTCCCTTCTTGTTTCAGTTATCCCGATATGTCAGTCATTGTTAATATGTTGTTGTTATCATGTATATGTTGATCTTTGATCGTATTGATCACGCTCTATGGGCGTATCATGAATAGTTACTGTCTGCTGGGTCCGGTTGTTCGGCGAATCATTAGCACAGTAGCACAGTAGCAACAATTTGAGCGCAAAAGCGAGGCTCTAGCTTCAAATTTTTCACTCATTTTTGGAAATTTTCGCAACTATTTACTACAGGCTATCAAAACTCCCACTTTTTGAGGTTTTTTGCGTGATATAGGCTATTTGTAGCGTGAGTAAGTGTGTGTAAAAATTTGGTCGAAATTGGTCAAAGATGAGGGGGTTGGTGCCAATGATTCCATCCAGGATGTGCTAGACCACAGGGGGAGAATGTCTGTGAACACTCGACCACATAGTCGGTTTAATTACCCAAGTTTGAGGTAAAGATTCGATCTGGCTCGTTGAAAGACGTGGCCTTAATACCGAAATTTTGGAAAGGCTCTGCTTAGGCGGAGCCAACAATTACGTACGACGATGAATTAAGATTCTGTTGTTATCATCATCAAGTTGGTCTTTGATCTCTGTGATCACTGGGTATGCGTGGTGTAGCGATGTGGATAGTGATGTGCTCGGAGTCGTCCCTTCTTGTTTCAGTTATCCCGATATGTCAGTCATTGTTAATATGTTGTTGTTATCATGTATATGTTGATCTTTGATCGTATTGATCACGCTCTATGGGCGTATCATGAATAGTTACTGTCTGCTGGGTCCGGTTGTTCGGCGAATCATTAGCACAGTAGCACAGTAGCAACAATTTGAGCGCAAAAGCGAGGCTCTAGCTTCAAATTTTTCACTCATTTTTGGAAATTTTCGCAACTATTTACTACAGGCTATCAAAACTCCCACTTTTTGAGGTTTTTTGCGTGATATAGGCTATTTGTAGCGTGAGTAAGTGTGTGTAAAAATTTGGTCGAAATTGGTCAAAGATGAGGGGGTTGGTGCCAATGATTCCATCCAGGATGTGCTAGACCACAGGGGGAGAATGTCTGTGAACACTCGACCACATAGTCGGTTTAATTACCCAAGTTTGAGGTAAAGATTCGATCTGGCTCGTTGAAAGACGTGGCCTTAATACCGAAATTTTGGAAAGGCTCTGCTTAGGCGGAGCCAACAATTACGTACGACGATGAATTAAGATTCTGTTGTTATCATCATCAAGTTTGTCTTTGATCTCTGTGATCACTGGGTATGCGTGGTGTAGCGATGTGGATAGTGATGTGCTCGGAGTCGTCCCTTCTTGTTTCAGTTATCCCGATATGTCAGTCATTGTTAATATGTTGTTGTTATCATGTATATGTTGATCTTTGATCGTATTGATCACGCTCTATGGGCGTATCATGAATAGTTACTGTCTGCTGGGTCCGGTTGTTCGGCGAATCATTAGCACAGTAGCACAGTAGCAACAATTTGAGCGCAAAAGCGAGGCTCTAGCTTCAAATTTTTCACTCATTTTTGGAAATTTTCGCAACTATTTACTACAGGCTATCAAAACTCCCACTTTTTGAGGTTTTTTGCGTGATATAGGCTATTTGTAGCGTGAGTAAGTGTGTGTAAAAATTTGGTCGAAATTGGTCAAAGATGAGGGGGTTGGTGCCAATGATTCCATCCAGGATGTGCTAGACCACAGGGGGAGAATGTCTGTGAACACTCGACCACATAGTCGGTTTAATTACCCAAGTTTGAGGTAAAGATTCGATCTGGCTCGTTGAAAGACGTGGCCTTAATACCGAAATTTTGGAAAGGCTCTGCTTAGGCGGAGCCAACAATTACGTACGACGATGAATTAAGATTCTGTTGTTATCATCATCAAGTTTGTCTTTGATCTCTGTGATCACTGGGTATGCGTGGTGTAGCGATGTGGATAGTGATGTGCTCGGAGTCGTCCCTTCTTGTTTCAGTTATCCCGATATGTCAGTCATTGTTAATATGTTGTTGTTATCATGTATATGTTGATCTTTGATCGTATTGATCACGCTCTATGGGCGTATCATGAATAGTTACTGTCTGCTGGGTCCGGTTGTTCGGCGAATCATTAGCACAGTAGCACAGTAGCAACAATTTGAGCGCAAAAGCGAGGCTCTAGCTTCAAATTTTTCACTCATTTTTGGAAATTTTCGCAACTATTTACTACAGGCTATCAAAACTCCCACTTTTTGAGGTTTTTTGCGTGATATAGGCTATTTGTAGCGTGAGTAAGTGTGTGTAAAAATTTGGTCGAAATTGGTCAAAGATGAGGGGGTTGGTGCCAATGATTCCATCCAGGATGTGCTAGACCACAGGGGGAGAATGTCTGTGAACACTCGACCACATAGTCGGTTTAATTACCCAAGTTTGAGGTAAAGATTCGATCTGGCTCGTTGAAAGACGTGGCCTTAATACCGAAATTTTGGAAAGGCTCTGCTTAGGCGGAGCCAACAATTACGTACGACGATGAATTGAGATTCTGTTGTTATCATCATCAAGTTGGTCTTTGATCTCTGTGATCACTGGGTATGCGTGGTGTAGCGATGTGGATAGTGATGTGCTCGGAGTCGTCCCTTCTTGTTTCAGTTATCCCGATATGTCAGTCATTGTTAATATGTTGTTGTTATCATGTATATGTTGATCTTTGATCGTATTGATCACTCTCTATGGGCGTATCATGAATAGTTACTGTCTGCTGGGTCCGGTTGTTCGGCGAATCATTAGCACAGTAGCACAGTAGCAACAATTTGAGCGCAAAAGCGAGGCTCTAGCTTCAAATTTTTCACTCATTTTTGGAAATTTTCGCAACTATTTACTACAGGCTATCAAAACTCCCACTTTTTGAGGTTTTTTGCGTGATATAGGCTATTTGTAGCGTGAGTAAGTGTGTGTAAAAATTTGGTCGAAATTGGTCAAAGATGAGGGGGTTGGTGCCAATGATTCCATCCAGGATGTGCTAGACCACAGGGGGAGAATGTCTGTGAACACTCGACCACATAGTCGGTTTAATTACCCAAGTTTGAGGTAAAGATTCGATCTGGCTCGTTGAAAGACGTGGCCTTAATACCGAAATTTTGGAAAGGCTCTGCTTAGGCGGAGCCAACAATTACGTACGACGATGAATTAAGATTCTGTTGTTATCATCATCAAGTTGGTCTTTGATCTCTGTGATCACTGGGTATGCGTGGTGTAGCGATGTGGATAGTGATGTGCTCGGAGTCGTCCCTTCTTGTTTCAGTTATCCCGATATGTCAGTCATTGTTAATATGTTGTTGTTATCATGTATATGTTGATCTTTGATCGTATTGATCACGCTCTATGGGCGTATCATGAATAGTTACTGTCTGCTGGGTCCGGTTGTTCGGCGAATCATTAGCACAGTAGCACAGTAGCAACAATTTGAGCGCAAAAGCGAGGCTCTAGCTTCAAATTTTTCACTCATTTTTGGAAATTTTCGCAACTATTTACTACAGGCTATCAAAACTCCCACTTTTTGAGGTTTTTTGCGTGATATAGGCTATTTGTAGCGTGAGTAAGTGTGTGTAAAAATTTGGTCGAAATTGGTCAAAGATGAGGGGGTTGGTGCCAATGATTCCATCCAGGATGTGCTAGACCACAGGGGGAGAATGTCTGTGAACACTCGACCACATAGTCGGTTTAATTACCCAAGTTTGAGGTAAAGATTCGATCTGGCTCGTTGAAAGACGTGGCCTTAATACCGAAATTTTGGAAAGGCTCTGCTTAGGCGGAGCCAACAATTACGTACGACGATGAATTAAGATTCTGTTGTTATCATCATCAAGTTGGTCTTTGATCTCTGTGATCACTGGGTATGCGTGGTGTAGCGATGTGGATAGTGATGTGCTCGGAGTCGTCCCTTCTTGTTTCAGTTATCCCGATATGTCAGTCATTGTTAATATGTTGTTGTTATCATGTATATGTTGATCTTTGATCGTATTGATCACGCTCTATGGGCGTATCATGAATAGTTACTGTCTGCTGGGTCCGGTTGTTCGGCGAATCATTAGCACAGTAGCACAGTAGCAACAATTTGAGCGCAAAAGCGAGGCTCTAGCTTCAAATTTTTCACTCATTTTTGGAAATTTTCGCAACTATTTACTACAGGCTATCAAAACTCCCACTTTTTGAGGTTTTTTGCGTGATATAGGCTATTTGTAGCGTGAGTAAGTGTGTGTAAAAATTTGGTCGAAATTGGTCAAAGATGAGGGGGTTGGTGCCAATGATTCCATCCAGGATGTGCTAGACCACAGGGGGAGAATGTCTGTGAACACTCGACCACATAGTCGGTTTAATTACCCAAGTTTGAGGTAAAGATTCGATCTGGCTCGTTGAAAGACGTGGCCTTAATACCGAAATTTTGGAAAGGCTCTGCTTAGGCGGAGCCAACAATTACGTACGACGATGAATTGAGATTCTGTTGTTATCATCATCAAGTTGGTCTTTGATCTCTGTGATCACTGGGTATGCGTGGTGTAGCGATGTGGATAGTGATGTGCTCGGAGTCGTCCCTTCTTGTTTCAGTTATCCCGATATGTCAGTCATTGTTAATATGTTGTTGTTATCATGTATATGTTGATCTTTGATCGTATTGATCACTCTCTATGGGCGTATCATGAATAGTTACTGTCTGCTGGGTCCGGTTGTTCGGCGAATCATTAGCACAGTAGCACAGTAGCAACAATTTGAGCGCAAAAGCGAGGCTCTAGCTTCAAATTTTTCACTCATTTTTGGAAATTTTCGCAACTATTTACTACAGGCTATCAAAACTCCCACTTTTTGAGGTTTTTTGCGTGATATAGGCTATTTGTAGCGTGAGTAAGTGTGTGTAAAAATTTGGTCGAAATTGGTCAAAGATGAGGGGGTTGGTGCCAATGATTCCATCCAGGATGTGCTAGACCACAGGGGGAGAATGTCTGTGAACACTCGACCACATAGTCGGTTTAATTACCCAAGTTTGAGGTAAAGATTCGATCTGGCTCGTTGAAAGACGTGGCCTTAATACCGAAATTTTGGAAAGGCTCTGCTTAGGCGGAGCCAACAATTACGTACGACGATGAATTAAGATTCTGTTGTTATCATCATCAAGTTGGTCTTTGATCTCTGTGATCACTGGGTATGCGTGGTGTAGCGATGTGGATAGTGATGTGCTCGGAGTCGTCCCTTCTTGTTTCAGTTATCCCGATATGTCAGTCATTGTTAATATGTTGTTGTTATCATGTATATGTTGATCTTTGATCGTATTGATCACGCTCTATGGGCGTATCATGAATAGTTACTGTCTGCTGGGTCCGGTTGTTCGGCGAATCATTAGCACAGTAGCACAGTAGCAACAATTTGAGCGCAAAAGCGAGGCTCTAGCTTCAAATTTTTCACTCATTTTTGGAAATTTTCGCAACTATTTACTACAGGCTATCAAAACTCCCACTTTTTGAGGTTTTTTGCGTGATATAGGCTATTTGTAGCGTGAGTAAGTGTGTGTAAAAATTTGGTCGAAATTGGTCAAAGATGAGGGGGTTGGTGCCAATGATTCCATCCAGGATGTGCTAGACCACAGGGGGAGAATGTCTGTGAACACTCGACCACATAGTCGGTTTAATTACCCAAGTTTGAGGTAAAGATTCGATCTGGCTCGTTGAAAGACGTGGCCTTAATACCGAAATTTTGGAAAGGCTCTGCTTAGGCGGAGCCAACAATTACGTACGACGATGAATTAAGATTCTGTTGTTATCATCATCAAGTTGGTCTTTGATCTCTGTGATCACTGGGTATGCGTGGTGTAGCGATGTGGATAGTGATGTGCTCGGAGTCGTCCCTTCTTGTTTCAGTTATCCCGATATGTCAGTCATTGTTAATATGTTGTTGTTATCATGTATATGTTGATCTTTGATCGTATTGATCACGCTCTATGGGCGTATCATGAATAGTTACTGTCTGCTGGGTCCGGTTGTTCGGCGAATCATTAGCACAGTAGCACAGTAGCAACAATTTGAGCGCAAAAGCGAGGCTCTAGCTTCAAATTTTTCACTCATTTTTGGAAATTTTCGCAACTATTTACTACAGGCTATCAAAACTCCCACTTTTTGAGGTTTTTTGCGTGATATAGGCTATTTGTAGCGTGAGTAAGTGTGTGTAAAAATTTGGTCGAAATTGGTCAAAGATGAGGGGGTTGGTGCCAATGATTCCATCCAGGATGTGCTAGACCACAGGGGGAGAATGTCTGTGAACACTCGACCACATAGTCGGTTTAATTACCCAAGTTTGAGGTAAAGATTCGATCTGGCTCGTTGAAAGACGTGGCCTTAATACCGAAATTTTGGAAAGGCTCTGCTTAGGCGGAGCCAACAATTACGTACGACGATGAATTGAGATTCTGTTGTTATCATCATCAAGTTGGTCTTTGATCTCTGTGATCACTGGGTATGCGTGGTGTAGCGATGTGGATAGTGATGTGCTCGGAGTCGTCCCTTCTTGTTTCAGTTATCCCGATATGTCAGTCATTGTTAATATGTTGTTGTTATCATGTATATGTTGATCTTTGATCGTATTGATCACTCTCTATGGGCGTATCATGAATAGTTACTGTCTGCTGGGTCCGGTTGTTCGGCGAATCATTAGCACAGTAGCACAGTAGCAACAATTTGAGCGCAAAAGCGAGGCTCTAGCTTCAAATTTTTCACTCATTTTTGGAAATTTTCGCAACTATTTACTACAGGCTATCAAAACTCCCACTTTTTGAGGTTTTTTGCGTGATATAGGCTATTTGTAGCGTGAGTAAGTGTGTGTAAAAATTTGGTCGAAATTGGTCAAAGATGAGGGGGTTGGTGCCAATGATTCCATCCAGGATGTGCTAGACCACAGGGGGAGAATGTCTGTGAACACTCGACCACATAGTCGGTTTAATTACCCAAGTTTGAGGTAAAGATTCGATCTGGCTCGTTGAAAGACGTGGCCTTAATACCGAAATTTTGGAAAGGCTCTGCTTAGGCGGAGCCAACAATTACGTACGACGATGAATTAAGATTCTGTTGTTATCATCATCAAGTTGGTCTTTGATCTCTGTGATCACTGGGTATGCGTGGTGTAGCGATGTGGATAGTGATGTGCTCGGAGTCGTCCCTTCTTGTTTCAGTTATCCCGATATGTCAGTCATTGTTAATATGTTGTTGTTATCATGTATATGTTGATCTTTGATCGTATTGATCACGCTCTATGGGCGTATCATGAATAGTTACTGTCTGCTGGGTCCGGTTGTTCGGCGAATCATTAGCACAGTAGCACAGTAGCAACAATTTGAGCGCAAAAGCGAGGCTCTAGCTTCAAATTTTTCACTCATTTTTGGAAATTTTCGCAACTATTTACTACAGGCTATCAAAACCCACTTTTTGAGGTTTTTTGCGTGATATAGGCTATTTGTAGCGTGAGTAAGTGTGTGTAAAAATTTGGTCGAAATTGGTCAAAGATGAGGGGGTTGGTGCCAATGATTCCATCCAGGATGTGCTAGACCACAGGGGGAGAATGTCTGTGAACACTCGACCACATAGTCGGTTTAATTACCCAAGTTTGAGGTAAAGATTCGATCTGGCTCGTTGAAAGACGTGGCCTTAATACCGAAATTTTGGAAAGGCTCTGCTTAGGCGGAGCCAACAATTACGTACGACGATGAATGAAGATTCTGTTGTTATCATCATCAAGTTAGTCTTTGATCTCTGTGATCACTGGGTATGCGTGGTGTAGCGATGTGGATAGTGATGTGCTCGGAGTCGTCCCTTCTTGTTTCAGTTATCCCGATATGTCAGTCATTGTTAATATGTTGTTGTTATCATGTATATGTTGATCTTTGATCGTATTGATCACGCTCTATGGGCGTATCATGAATAGTTACTGTCTGCTGGGTCCGGTTGTTCGGCGAATCATTAGCACAGTAGCACAGTAGCAACAATTTGAGCGCAAAAGCGAGGCTCTAGCTTCAAATTTTTCACTCATTTTTGGAAATTTTCGCAACTATTTACTACAGGCTATCAAAACCCACTTTTTGAGGTTTTTTGCGTGATATAGGCTATTTGTAGCGTGAGTAAGTGTGTGTAAAAATTTGGTCGAAATTGGTCAAAGATGAGGGGGTTGGTGCCAATGATTCCATCCAGGATGTGCTAGACCACAGGGGGAGAATGTCTGTGAACACTCGACCACATAGTCGGTTTAATTACCCAAGTTTGAGGTAAAGATTCGATCTGGCTCGTTGAAAGACGTGGCCTTAATACCGAAATTTTGGAAAGGCTCTGCTTAGGCGGAGCCAACAATTACGTACGACGATGAATGAAGATTCTGTTGTTATCATCATCAAGTTAGTCTTTGATCTCTGTGATCACTGGGTATGCGTGGTGTAGCGATGTGGATAGTGATGTGCTCGGAGTCGTCCCTTCTTGTTTCAGTTATCCCGATATGTCAGTCATTGTTAATATGTTGTTGTTATCATGTATATGTTGATCTTTGATCGTATTGATCACGCTCTATGGGCGTATCATGAATAGTTACTGTCTGCTGGGTCCGGTTGTTCGGCGAATCATTAGCACAGTAGCACAGTAGCAACAATTTGAGCGCAAAAGCGAGGCTCTAGCTTCAAATTTTTCACTCATTTTTGGAAATTTTCGCAACTATTTACTACAGGCTATCAAAACCCACTTTTTGAGGTTTTTTGCGTGATATAGGCTATTTGTAGCGTGAGTAAGTGTGTGTAAAAATTTGGTCGAAATTGGTCAAAGATGAGGGGGTTGGTGCCAATGATTCCATCCAGGATGTGCTAGACCACAGGGGGAGAATGTCTGTGAACACTCGACCACATAGTCGGTTTAATTACCCAAGTTTGAGGTAAAGATTCGATCTGGCTCGTTGAAAGACGTGGCCTTAATACCGAAATTTTGGAAAGGCTCTGCTTAGGCGGAGCCAACAATTACGTACGACGATGAATGAAGATTCTGTTGTTATCATCATCAAGTTAGTCTTTGATCTCTGTGATCACTGGGTATGCGTGGTGTAGCGATGTGGATAGTGATGTGCTCGGAGTCGTCCCTTCTTGTTTCAGTTATCCCGATATGTCAGTCATTGTTAATATGTTGTTGTTATCATGTATATGTTGATCTTTGATCGTATTGATCACGCTCTATGGGCGTATCATGAATAGTTACTGTCTGCTGGGTCCGGTTGTTCGGCGAATCATTAGCACAGTAGCACAGTAGCAACAATTTGAGCGCAAAAGCGAGGCTCTAGCTTCAAATTTTTCACTCATTTTTGGAAATTTTCGCAACTATTTACTACAGGCTATCAAAACCCACTTTTTGAGGTTTTTTGCGTGATATAGGCTATTTGTAGCGTGAGTAAGTGTGTGTAAAAATTTGGTCGAAATTGGTCAAAGATGAGGGGGTTGGTGCCAATGATTCCATCCAGGATGTGCTAGACCACAGGGGGAGAATGTCTGTGAACACTCGACCACATAGTCGGTTTAATTACCCAAGTTTGAGGTAAAGATTCGATCTGGCTCGTTGAAAGACGTGGCCTTAATACCGAAATTTTGGAAAGGCTCTGCTTAGGCGGAGCCAACAATTACGTACGACGATGAATGAAGATTCTGTTGTTATCATCATCAAGTTAGTCTTTGATCTCTGTGATCACTGGGTATGCGTGGTGTAGCGATGTGGATAGTGATGTGCTCGGAGTCGTCCCTTCTTGTTTCAGTTATCCCGATATGTCAGTCATTGTTAATATGTTGTTGTTATCATGTATATGTTGATCTTTGATCGTATTGATCACGCTCTATGGGCGTATCATGAATAGTTACTGTCTGCTGGGTCCGGTTGTTCGGCGAATCATTAGCACAGTAGCACAGTAGCAACAATTTGAGCGCAAAAGCGAGGCTCTAGCTTCAAATTTTTCACTCATTTTTGGAAATTTTCGCAACTATTTACTACAGGCTATCAAAACCCACTTTTTGAGGTTTTTTGCGTGATATAGGCTATTTGTAGCGTGAGTAAGTGTGTGTAAAAATTTGGTCGAAATTGGTCAAAGATGAGGGGGTTGGTGCCAATGATTCCATCCAGGATGTGCTAGACCACAGGGGGAGAATGTCTGTGAACACTCGACCACATAGTCGGTTTAATTACCCAAGTTTGAGGTAAAGATTCGATCTGGCTCGTTGAAAGACGTGGCCTTAATACCGAAATTTTGGAAAGGCTCTGCTTAGGCGGAGCCAACAATTACGTACGACGATGAATGAAGATTCTGTTGTTATCATCATCAAGTTAGTCTTTGATCTCTGTGATCACTGGGTATGCGTGGTGTAGCGATGTGGATAGTGATGTGCTCGGAGTCGTCCCTTCTTGTTTCAGTTATCCCGATATGTCAGTCATTGTTAATATGTTGTTGTTATCATGTATATGTTGATCTTTGATCGTATTGATCACGCTCTATGGGCGTATCATGAATAGTTACTGTCTGCTGGGTCCGGTTGTTCGGCGAATCATTAGCACAGTAGCACAGTAGCAACAATTTGAGCGCAAAAGCGAGGCTCTAGCTTCAAATTTTTCACTCATTTTTGGAAATTTTCGCAACTATTTACTACAGGCTATCAAAACCCACTTTTTGAGGTTTTTTGCGTGATATAGGCTATTTGTAGCGTGAGTAAGTGTGTGTAAAAATTTGGTCGAAATTGGTCAAAGATGAGGGGGTTGGTGCCAATGATTCCATCCAGGATGTGCTAGACCACAGGGGGAGAATGTCTGTGAACACTCGACCACATAGTCGGTTTAATTACCCAAGTTTGAGGTAAAGATTCGATCTGGCTCGTTGAAAGACGTGGCCTTAATACCGAAATTTTGGAAAGGCTCTGCTTAGGCGGAGCCAACAATTACGTACGACGATGAATGAAGATTCTGTTGTTATCATCATCAAGTTAGTCTTTGATCTCTGTGATCACTGGGTATGCGTGGTGTAGCGATGTGGATAGTGATGTGCTCGGAGTCGTCCCTTCTTGTTTCAGTTATCCCGATATGTCAGTCATTGTTAATATGTTGTTGTTATCATGTATATGTTGATCTTTGATCGTATTGATCACGCTCTATGGGCGTATCATGAATAGTTACTGTCTGCTGGGTCCGGTTGTTCGGCGAATCATTAGCACAGTAGCACAGTAGCAACAATTTGAGCGCAAAAGCGAGGCTCTAGCTTCAAATTTTTCACTCATTTTTGGAAATTTTCGCAACTATTTACTACAGGCTATCAAAACCCACTTTTTGAGGTTTTTTGCGTGATATAGGCTATTTGTAGCGTGAGTAAGTGTGTGTAAAAATTTGGTCGAAATTGGTCAAAGATGAGGGGGTTGGTGCCAATGATTCCATCCAGGATGTGCTAGACCACAGGGGGAGAATGTCTGTGAACACTCGACCACATAGTCGGTTTAATTACCCAAGTTTGAGGTAAAGATTCGATCTGGCTCGTTGAAAGACGTGGCCTTAATACCGAAATTTTGGAAAGGCTCTGCTTAGGCGGAGCCAACAATTACGTACGACGATGAATGAAGATTCTGTTGTTATCATCATCAAGTTAGTCTTTGATCTCTGTGATCACTGGGTATGCGTGGTGTAGCGATGTGGATAGTGATGTGCTCGGAGTCGTCCCTTCTTGTTTCAGTTATCCCGATATGTCAGTCATTGTTAATATGTTGTTGTTATCATGTATATGTTGATCTTTGATCGTATTGATCACGCTCTATGGGCGTATCATGAATAGTTACTGTCTGCTGGGTCCGGTTGTTCGGCGAATCATTAGCACAGTAGCACAGTAGCAACAATTTGAGCGCAAAAGCGAGGCTCTAGCTTCAAATTTTTCACTCATTTTTGGAAATTTTCGCAACTATTTACTACAGGCTATCAAAACCCACTTTTTGAGGTTTTTTGCGTGATATAGGCTATTTGTAGCGTGAGTAAGTGTGTGTAAAAATTTGGTCGAAATTGGTCAAAGATGAGGGGGTTGGTGCCAATGATTCCATCCAGGATGTGCTAGACCACAGGGGGAGAATGTCTGTGAACACTCGACCACATAGTCGGTTTAATTACCCAAGTTTGAGGTAAAGATTCGATCTGGCTCGTTGAAAGACGTGGCCTTAATACCGAAATTTTGGAAAGGCTCTGCTTAGGCGGAGCCAACAATTACGTACGACGATGAATGAAGATTCTGTTGTTATCATCATCAAGTTAGTCTTTGATCTCTGTGATCACTGGGTATGCGTGGTGTAGCGATGTGGATAGTGATGTGCTCGGAGTCGTCCCTTCTTGTTTCAGTTATCCCGATATGTCAGTCATTGTTAATATGTTGTTGTTATCATGTATATGTTGATCTTTGATCGTATTGATCACGCTCTATGGGCGTATCATGAATAGTTACTGTCTGCTGGGTCCGGTTGTTCGGCGAATCATTAGCACAGTAGCACAGTAGCAACAATTTGAGCGCAAAAGCGAGGCTCTAGCTTCAAATTTTTCACTCATTTTTGGAAATTTTCGCAACTATTTACTACAGGCTATCAAAACCCACTTTTTGAGGTTTTTTGCGTGATATAGGCTATTTGTAGCGTGAGTAAGTGTGTGTAAAAATTTGGTCGAAATTGGTCAAAGATGAGGGGGTTGGTGCCAATGATTCCATCCAGGATGTGCTAGACCACAGGGGGAGAATGTCTGTGAACACTCGACCACATAGTCGGTTTAATTACCCAAGTTTGAGGTAAAGATTCGATCTGGCTCGTTGAAAGACGTGGCCTTAATACCGAAATTTTGGAAAGGCTCTGCTTAGGCGGAGCCAACAATTACGTACGACGATGAATTAAGATTCTGTTGTTATCATCATCAAGTTGGTCTTTGATCTCTGTGATCACTGGGTATGCGTGGTGTAGCGATGTGGATAGTGATGTGCTCGGAGTCGTCCCTTCTTGTTTCAGTTATCCCGATATGTCAGTCATTGTTAATATGTTGTTGTTATCATGTATATGTTGATCTTTGATCGTATTGATCACGCTCTATGGGCGTATCATGAATAGTTACTGTCTGCTGGGTCCGGTTGTTCGGCGAATCATTAGCACAGTAGCACAGTAGCAACAATTTGAGCGCAAAAGCGAGGCTCTAGCTTCAAATTTTTCACTCATTTTTGGAAATTTTCGCAACTATTTACTACAGGCTATCAAAACTCCCACTTTTTGAGGTTTTTTGCGTGATATAGGCTATTTGTAGCGTGAGTAAGTGTGTGTAAAAATTTGGTCGAAATTGGTCAAAGATGAGGGGGTTGGTGCCAATGATTCCATCCAGGATGTGCTAGACCACAGGGGGAGAATGTCTGTGAACACTCGACCACATAGTCGGTTTAATTACCCAAGTTTGAGGTAAAGATTCGATCTGGCTCGTTGAAAGACGTGGCCTTAATACCGAAATTTTGGAAAGGCTCTGCTTAGGCGGAGCCAACAATTACGTACGACGATGAATTAAGATTCTGTTGTTATCATCATCAAGTTGGTCTTTGATCTCTGTGATCACTGGGTATGCGTGGTGTAGCGATGTGGATAGTGATGTGCTCGGAGTCGTCCCTTCTTGTTTCAGTTATCCCGATATGTCAGTCATTGTTAATATGTTGTTGTTATCATGTATATGTTGATCTTTGATCGTATTGATCACGCTCTATGGGCGTATCATGAATAGTTACTGTCTGCTGGGTCCGGTTGTTCGGCGAATCATTAGCACAGTAGCACAGTAGCAACAATTTGAGCGCAAAAGCGAGGCTCTAGCTTCAAATTTTTCACTCATTTTTGGAAATTTTCGCAACTATTTACTACAGGCTATCAAAACTCCCACTTTTTGAGGTTTTTTGCGTGATATAGGCTATTTGTAGCGTGAGTAAGTGTGTGTAAAAATTTGGTCGAAATTGGTCAAAGATGAGGGGGTTGGTGCCAATGATTCCATCCAGGATGTGCTAGACCACAGGGGGAGAATGTCTGTGAACACTCGACCACATAGTCGGTTTAATTACCCAAGTTTGAGGTAAAGATTCGATCTGGCTCGTTGAAAGACGTGGCCTTAATACCGAAATTTTGGAAAGGCTCTGCTTAGGCGGAGCCAACAATTACGTACGACGATGAATTGAGATTCTGTTGTTATCATCATCAAGTTGGTCTTTGATCTCTGTGATCACTGGGTATGCGTGGTGTAGCGATGTGGATAGTGATGTGCTCGGAGTCGTCCCTTCTTGTTTCAGTTATCCCGATATGTCAGTCATTGTTAATATGTTGTTGTTATCATGTATATGTTGATCTTTGATCGTATTGATCACTCTCTATGGGCGTATCATGAATAGTTACTGTCTGCTGGGTCCGGTTGTTCGGCGAATCATTAGCACAGTAGCACAGTAGCAACAATTTGAGCGCAAAAGCGAGGCTCTAGCTTCAAATTTTTCACTCATTTTTGGAAATTTTCGCAACTATTTACTACAGGCTATCAAAACTCCCACTTTTTGAGGTTTTTTGCGTGATATAGGCTATTTGTAGCGTGAGTAAGTGTGTGTAAAAATTTGGTCGAAATTGGTCAAAGATGAGGGGGTTGGTGCCAATGATTCCATCCAGGATGTGCTAGACCACAGGGGGAGAATGTCTGTGAACACTCGACCACATAGTCGGTTTAATTACCCAAGTTTGAGGTAAAGATTCGATCTGGCTCGTTGAAAGACGTGGCCTTAATACCGAAATTTTGGAAAGGCTCTGCTTAGGCGGAGCCAACAATTACGTACGACGATGAATTAAGATTCTGTTGTTATCATCATCAAGTTGGTCTTTGATCTCTGTGATCACTGGGTATGCGTGGTGTAGCGATGTGGATAGTGATGTGCTCGGAGTCGTCCCTTCTTGTTTCAGTTATCCCGATATGTCAGTCATTGTTAATATGTTGTTGTTATCATGTATATGTTGATCTTTGATCGTATTGATCACGCTCTATGGGCGTATCATGAATAGTTACTGTCTGCTGGGTCCGGTTGTTCGGCGAATCATTAGCACAGTAGCACAGTAGCAACAATTTGAGCGCAAAAGCGAGGCTCTAGCTTCAAATTTTTCACTCATTTTTGGAAATTTTCGCAACTATTTACTACAGGCTATCAAAACTCCCACTTTTTGAGGTTTTTTGCGTGATATAGGCTATTTGTAGCGTGAGTAAGTGTGTGTAAAAATTTGGTCGAAATTGGTCAAAGATGAGGGGGTTGGTGCCAATGATTCCATCCAGGATGTGCTAGACCACAGGGGGAGAATGTCTGTGAACACTCGACCACATAGTCGGTTTAATTACCCAAGTTTGAGGTAAAGATTCGATCTGGCTCGTTGAAAGACGTGGCCTTAATACCGAAATTTTGGAAAGGCTCTGCTTAGGCGGAGCCAACAATTACGTACGACGATGAATTAAGATTCTGTTGTTATCATCATCAAGTTGGTCTTTGATCTCTGTGATCACTGGGTATGCGTGGTGTAGCGATGTGGATAGTGATGTGCTCGGAGTCGTCCCTTCTTGTTTCAGTTATCCCGATATGTCAGTCATTGTTAATATGTTGTTGTTATCATGTATATGTTGATCTTTGATCGTATTGATCACGCTCTATGGGCGTATCATGAATAGTTACTGTCTGCTGGGTCCGGTTGTTCGGCGAATCATTAGCACAGTAGCACAGTAGCAACAATTTGAGCGCAAAAGCGAGGCTCTAGCTTCAAATTTTTCACTCATTTTTGGAAATTTTCGCAACTATTTACTACAGGCTATCAAAACTCCCACTTTTTGAGGTTTTTTGCGTGATATAGGCTATTTGTAGCGTGAGTAAGTGTGTGTAAAAATTTGGTCGAAATTGGTCAAAGATGAGGGGGTTGGTGCCAATGATTCCATCCAGGATGTGCTAGACCACAGGGGGAGAATGTCTGTGAACACTCGACCACATAGTCGGTTTAATTACCCAAGTTTGAGGTAAAGATTCGATCTGGCTCGTTGAAAGACGTGGCCTTAATACCGAAATTTTGGAAAGGCTCTGCTTAGGCGGAGCCAACAATTACGTACGACGATGAATTGAGATTCTGTTGTTATCATCATCAAGTTGGTCTTTGATCTCTGTGATCACTGGGTATGCGTGGTGTAGCGATGTGGATAGTGATGTGCTCGGAGTCGTCCCTTCTTGTTTCAGTTATCCCGATATGTCAGTCATTGTTAATATGTTGTTGTTATCATGTATATGTTGATCTTTGATCGTATTGATCACTCTCTATGGGCGTATCATGAATAGTTACTGTCTGCTGGGTCCGGTTGTTCGGCGAATCATTAGCACAGTAGCACAGTAGCAACAATTTGAGCGCAAAAGCGAGGCTCTAGCTTCAAATTTTTCACTCATTTTTGGAAATTTTCGCAACTATTTACTACAGGCTATCAAAACTCCCACTTTTTGAGGTTTTTTGCGTGATATAGGCTATTTGTAGCGTGAGTAAGTGTGTGTAAAAATTTGGTCGAAATTGGTCAAAGATGAGGGGGTTGGTGCCAATGATTCCATCCAGGATGTGCTAGACCACAGGGGGAGAATGTCTGTGAACACTCGACCACATAGTCGGTTTAATTACCCAAGTTTGAGGTAAAGATTCGATCTGGCTCGTTGAAAGACGTGGCCTTAATACCGAAATTTTGGAAAGGCTCTGCTTAGGCGGAGCCAACAATTACGTACGACGATGAATTAAGATTCTGTTGTTATCATCATCAAGTTGGTCTTTGATCTCTGTGATCACTGGGTATGCGTGGTGTAGCGATGTGGATAGTGATGTGCTCGGAGTCGTCCCTTCTTGTTTCAGTTATCCCGATATGTCAGTCATTGTTAATATGTTGTTGTTATCATGTATATGTTGATCTTTGATCGTATTGATCACTCTCTATGGGCGTATCATGAATAGTTACTGTCTGCTGGGTCCGGTTGTTCGGCGAATCATTAGCACAGTAGCACAGTAGCAACAATTTGAGCGCAAAAGCGAGGCTCTAGCTTCAAATTTTTCACTCATTTTTGGAAATTTTCGCAACTATTTACTACAGGCTATCAAAACTCCCACTTTTTGAGGTTTTTTGCGTGATATAGGCTATTTGTAGCGTGAGTAAGTGTGTGTAAAAATTTGGTCGAAATTGGTCAAAGATGAGGGGGTTGGTGCCAATGATTCCATCCAGGATGTGCTAGACCACAGGGGGAGAATGTCTGTGAACACTCGACCACATAGTCGGTTTAATTACCCAAGTTTGAGGTAAAGATTCGATCTGGCTCGTTGAAAGACGTGGCCTTAATACCGAAATTTTGGAAAGGCTCTGCTTAGGCGGAGCCAACAATTACGTACGACGATGAATGAAGATTCTGTTGTTATCATCATCAAGTTAGTCTTTGATCTCTGTGATCACTGGGTATGCGTGGTGTAGCGATGTGGATAGTGATGTGCTCGGAGTCGTCCCTTCTTGTTTCAGTTATCCCGATATGTCAGTCATTGTTAATATGTTGTTGTTATCATGTATATGTTGATCTTTGATCGTATTGATCACGCTCTATGGGCGTATCATGAATAGTTACTGTCTGCTGGGTCCGGTTGTTCGGCGAATCATTAGCACAGTAGCACAGTAGCAACAATTTGAGCGCAAAAGCGAGGCTCTAGCTTCAAATTTTTCACTCATTTTTGGAAATTTTCGCAACTATTTACTACAGGCTATCAAAACCCACTTTTTGAGGTTTTTTGCGTGATATAGGCTATTTGTAGCGTGAGTAAGTGTGTGTAAAAATTTGGTCGAAATTGGTCAAAGATGAGGGGGTTGGTGCCAATGATTCCATCCAGGATGTGCTAGACCACAGGGGGAGAATGTCTGTGAACACTCGACCACATAGTCGGTTTAATTACCCAAGTTTGAGGTAAAGATTCGATCTGGCTCGTTGAAAGACGTGGCCTTAATACCGAAATTTTGGAAAGGCTCTGCTTAGGCGGAGCCAACAATTACGTACGACGATGAATGAAGATTCTGTTGTTATCATCATCAAGTTAGTCTTTGATCTCTGTGATCACTGGGTATGCGTGGTGTAGCGATGTGGATAGTGATGTGCTCGGAGTCGTCCCTTCTTGTTTCAGTTATCCCGATATGTCAGTCATTGTTAATATGTTGTTGTTATCATGTATATGTTGATCTTTGATCGTATTGATCACGCTCTATGGGCGTATCATGAATAGTTACTGTCTGCTGGGTCCGGTTGTTCGGCGAATCATTAGCACAGTAGCACAGTAGCAACAATTTGAGCGCAAAAGCGAGGCTCTAGCTTCAAATTTTTCACTCATTTTTGGAAATTTTCGCAACTATTTACTACAGGCTATCAAAACCCACTTTTTGAGGTTTTTTGCGTGATATAGGCTATTTGTAGCGTGAGTAAGTGTGTGTAAAAATTTGGTCGAAATTGGTCAAAGATGAGGGGGTTGGTGCCAATGATTCCATCCAGGATGTGCTAGACCACAGGGGGAGAATGTCTGTGAACACTCGACCACATAGTCGGTTTAATTACCCAAGTTTGAGGTAAAGATTCGATCTGGCTCGTTGAAAGACGTGGCCTTAATACCGAAATTTTGGAAAGGCTCTGCTTAGGCGGAGCCAACAATTACGTACGACGATGAATGAAGATTCTGTTGTTATCATCATCAAGTTAGTCTTTGATCTCTGTGATCACTGGGTATGCGTGGTGTAGCGATGTGGATAGTGATGTGCTCGGAGTCGTCCCTTCTTGTTTCAGTTATCCCGATATGTCAGTCATTGTTAATATGTTGTTGTTATCATGTATATGTTGATCTTTGATCGTATTGATCACGCTCTATGGGCGTATCATGAATAGTTACTGTCTGCTGGGTCCGGTTGTTCGGCGAATCATTAGCACAGTAGCACAGTAGCAACAATTTGAGCGCAAAAGCGAGGCTCTAGCTTCAAATTTTTCACTCATTTTTGGAAATTTTCGCAACTATTTACTACAGGCTATCAAAACCCACTTTTTGAGGTTTTTTGCGTGATATAGGCTATTTGTAGCGTGAGTAAGTGTGTGTAAAAATTTGGTCGAAATTGGTCAAAGATGAGGGGGTTGGTGCCAATGATTCCATCCAGGATGTGCTAGACCACAGGGGGAGAATGTCTGTGAACACTCGACCACATAGTCGGTTTAATTACCCAAGTTTGAGGTAAAGATTCGATCTGGCTCGTTGAAAGACGTGGCCTTAATACCGAAATTTTGGAAAGGCTCTGCTTAGGCGGAGCCAACAATTACGTACGACGATGAATTAAGATTCTGTTGTTATCATCATCAAGTTGGTCTTTGATCTCTGTGATCACTGGGTATGCGTGGTGTAGCGATGTGGATAGTGATGTGCTCGGAGTCGTCCCTTCTTGTTTCAGTTATCCCGATATGTCAGTCATTGTTAATATGTTGTTGTTATCATGTATATGTTGATCTTTGATCGTATTGATCACGCTCTATGGGCGTATCATGAATAGTTACTGTCTGCTGGGTCCGGTTGTTCGGCGAATCATTAGCACAGTAGCACAGTAGCAACAATTTGAGCGCAAAAGCGAGGCTCTAGCTTCAAATTTTTCACTCATTTTTGGAAATTTTCGCAACTATTTACTACAGGCTATCAAAACTCCCACTTTTTGAGGTTTTTTGCGTGATATAGGCTATTTGTAGCGTGAGTAAGTGTGTGTAAAAATTTGGTCGAAATTGGTCAAAGATGAGGGGGTTGGTGCCAATGATTCCATCCAGGATGTGCTAGACCACAGGGGGAGAATGTCTGTGAACACTCGACCACATAGTCGGTTTAATTACCCAAGTTTGAGGTAAAGATTCGATCTGGCTCGTTGAAAGACGTGGCCTTAATACCGAAATTTTGGAAAGGCTCTGCTTAGGCGGAGCCAACAATTACGTACGACGATGAATTAAGATTCTGTTGTTATCATCATCAAGTTGGTCTTTGATCTCTGTGATCACTGGGTATGCGTGGTGTAGCGATGTGGATAGTGATGTGCTCGGAGTCGTCCCTTCTTGTTTCAGTTATCCCGATATGTCAGTCATTGTTAATATGTTGTTGTTATCATGTATATGTTGATCTTTGATCGTATTGATCACGCTCTATGGGCGTATCATGAATAGTTACTGTCTGCTGGGTCCGGTTGTTCGGCGAATCATTAGCACAGTAGCACAGTAGCAACAATTTGAGCGCAAAAGCGAGGCTCTAGC
The DNA here is from genome assembly GCA_036245805.1 of Pristionchus mayeri. Classification (NCBI taxonomy): domain Eukaryota; kingdom Metazoa; phylum Nematoda; class Chromadorea; order Rhabditida; family Neodiplogasteridae; genus Pristionchus; species Pristionchus mayeri. Next base: position 45,736,877 of record BTRK01000006.1, read on the forward strand.
TTCAAATTTTTCACTCATTTTTGGAAATTTTCGCAACTATTTACTACAGGCTATCAAAACTCCCACTTTTTGAGGTTTTTTGCGTGATATAGGCTATTTGTAGCGTGAGTAAGTGTGTGTAAAAATTTGGTCGAAATTGGTCAAAGATGAGGGGGTTGGTGCCAATGATTCCATCCAGGATGTGCTAGACCACAGGGGGAGAATGTCTGTGAACACTCGACCACATAGTCGGTTTAATTACCCAAGTTTGAGGTAAAGATTCGATCTGGCTCGTTGAAAGACGTGGCCTTAATACCGAAATTTTGGAAAGGCTCTGCTTAGGCGGAGCCAACAATTACGTACGACGATGAATTGAGATTCTGTTGTTATCATCATCAAGTTGGTCTTTGATCTCTGTGATCACTGGGTATGCGTGGTGTAGCGATGTGGATAGTGATGTGCTCGGAGTCGTCCCTTCTTGTTTCAGTTATCCCGATATGTCAGTCATTGTTAATATGTTGTTGTTATCATGTATATGTTGATCTTTGATCGTATTGATCACTCTCTATGGGCGTATCATGAATAGTTACTGTCTGCTGGGTCCGGTTGTTCGGCGAATCATTAGCACAGTAGCACAGTAGCAACAATTTGAGCGCAAAAGCGAGGCTCTAGCTTCAAATTTTTCACTCATTTTTGGAAATTTTCGCAACTATTTACTACAGGCTATCAAAACTCCCACTTTTTGAGGTTTTTTGCGTGATATAGGCTATTTGTAGCGTGAGTAAGTGTGTGTAAAAATTTGGTCGAAATTGGTCAAAGATGAGGGGGTTGGTGCCAATGATTCCATCCAGGATGTGCTAGACCACAGGGGGAGAATGTCTGTGAACACTCGACCACATAGTCGGTTTAATTACCCAAGTTTGAGGTAAAGATTCGATCTGGCTCGTTGAAAGACGTGGCCTTAATACCGAAATTTTGGAAAGGCTCTGCTTAGGCGGAGCCAACAATTACGTACGACGATGAATTAAGATTCTGTTGTTATCATCATCAAGTTGGTCTTTGATCTCTGTGATCACTGGGTATGCGTGGTGTAGCGATGTGGATAGTGATGTGCTCGGAGTCGTCCCTTCTTGTTTCAGTTATCCCGATATGTCAGTCATTGTTAATATGTTGTTGTTATCATGTATATGTTGATCTTTGATCGTATTGATCACTCTCTATGGGCGTATCATGAATAGTTACTGTCTGCTGGGTCCGGTTGTTCGGCGAATCATTAGCACAGTAGCACAGTAGCAACAATTTGAGCGCAAAAGCGAGGCTCTAGCTTCAAATTTTTCACTCATTTTTGGAAATTTTCGCAACTATTTACTACAGGCTATCAAAACTCCCACTTTTTGAGGTTTTTTGCGTGATATAGGCTATTTGTAGCGTGAGTAAGTGTGTGTAAAAATTTGGTCGAAATTGGTCAAAGATGAGGGGGTTGGTGCCAATGATTCCATCCAGGATGTGCTAGACCACAGGGGGAGAATGTCTGTGAACACTCGACCACATAGTCGGTTTAATTACCCAAGTTTGAGGTAAAGATTCGATCTGGCTCGTTGAAAGACGTGGCCTTAATACCGAAATTTTGGAAAGGCTCTGCTTAGGCGGAGCCAACAATTACGTACGACGATGAATGAAGATTCTGTTGTTATCATCATCAAGTTGGTCTTTGATCTCTGTGATCACTGGGTATGCGTGGTGTAGCGATGTGGATAGTGATGTGCTCGGAGTCGTCCCTTCTTGTTTCAGTTATCCCGATATGTCAGTCATTGTTAATATGTTGTTGTTATCATGTATATGTTGATCTTTGATCGTATTGATCACGCTCTATGGGCGTATCATGAATAGTTACTGTCTGCTGGGTCCGGTTGTTCGGCGAATCATTAGCACAGTAGCACAGTAGCAACAATTTGAGCGCAAAAGCGAGGCTCTAGCTTCAAATTTTTCACTCATTTTTGGAAATTTTCGCAACTATTTACTACAGGCTATCAAAACTCCCACTTTTTGAGGTTTTTTGCGTGATATAGGCTATTTGTAGCGTGAGTAAGTGTGTGTAAAAATTTGGTCGAAATTGGTCAAAGATGAGGGGGTTGGTGCCAATGATTCCATCCAGGATGTGCTAGACCACAGGGGGAGAATGTCTGTGAACACTCGACCACATAGTCGGTTTAATTACCCAAGTTTGAGGTAAAGATTCGATCTGGCTCGTTGAAAGACGTGGCCTTAATACCGAAATTTTGGAAAGGCTCTGCTTAGGCGGAGCCAACAATTACGTACGACGATGAATTGAGATTCTGTTGTTATCATCATCAAGTTGGTCTTTGATCTCTGTGATCACTGGGTATGCGTGGTGTAGCGATGTGGATAGTGATGTGCTCGGAGTCGTCCCTTCTTGTTTCAGTTATCCCGATATGTCAGTCATTGTTAATATGTTGTTGTTATCATGTATATGTTGATCTTTGATCGTATTGATCACTCTCTATGGGCGTATCATGAATAGTTACTGTCTGCTGGGTCCGGTTGTTCGGCGAATCATTAGCACAGTAGCACAGTAGCAACAATTTGAGCGCAAAAGCGAGGCTCTAGCTTCAAATTTTTCACTCATTTTTGGAAATTTTCGCAACTATTTACTACAGGCTATCAAAACTCCCACTTTTTGAGGTTTTTTGCGTGATATAGGCTATTTGTAGCGTGAGTAAGTGTGTGTAAAAATTTGGTCGAAATTGGTCAAAGATGAGGGGGTTGGTGCCAATGATTCCATCCAGGATGTGCTAGACCACAGGGGGAGAATGTCTGTGAACACTCGACCACATAGTCGGTTTAATTACCCAAGTTTGAGGTAAAGATTCGATCTGGCTCGTTGAAAGACGTGGCCTTAATACCGAAATTTTGGAAAGGCTCTGCTTAGGCGGAGCCAACAATTACGTACGACGATGAATTAAGATTCTGTTGTTATCATCATCAAGTTGGTCTTTGATCTCTGTGATCACTGGGTATGCGTGGTGTAGCGATGTGGATAGTGATGTGCTCGGAGTCGTCCCTTCTTGTTTCAGTTATCCCGATATGTCAGTCATTGTTAATATGTTGTTGTTATCATGTATATGTTGATCTTTGATCGTATTGATCACTCTCTATGGGCGTATCATGAATAGTTACTGTCTGCTGGGTCCGGTTGTTCGGCGAATCATTAGCACAGTAGCACAGTAGCAACAATTTGAGCGCAAAAGCGAGGCTCTAGCTTCAAATTTTTCACTCATTTTTGGAAATTTTCGCAACTATTTACTACAGGCTATCAAAACTCCCACTTTTTGAGGTTTTTTGCGTGATATAGGCTATTTGTAGCGTGAGTAAGTGTGTGTAAAAATTTGGTCGAAATTGGTCAAAGATGAGGGGGTTGGTGCCAATGATTCCATCCAGGATGTGCTAGACCACAGGGGGAGAATGTCTGTGAACACTCGACCACATAGTCGGTTTAATTACCCAAGTTTGAGGTAAAGATTCGATCTGGCTCGTTGAAAGACGTGGCCTTAATACCGAAATTTTGGAAAGGCTCTGCTTAGGCGGAGCCAACAATTACGTACGACGATGAATGAAGATTCTGTTGTTATCATCATCAAGTTGGTCTTTGATCTCTGTGATCACTGGGTATGCGTGGTGTAGCGATGTGGATAGTGATGTGCTCGGAGTCGTCCCTTCTTGTTTCAGTTATCCCGATATGTCAGTCATTGTTAATATGTTGTTGTTATCATGTATATGTTGATCTTTGATCGTATTGATCACGCTCTATGGGCGTATCATGAATAGTTACTGTCTGCTGGGTCCGGTTGTTCGGCGAATCATTAGCACAGTAGCACAGTAGCAACAATTTGAGCGCAAAAGCGAGGCTCTAGCTTCAAATTTTTCACTCATTTTTGGAAATTTTCGCAACTATTTACTACAGGCTATCAAAACTCCCACTTTTTGAGGTTTTTTGCGTGATATAGGCTATTTGTAGCGTGAGTAAGTGTGTGTAAAAATTTGGTCGAAATTGGTCAAAGATGAGGGGGTTGGTGCCAATGATTCCATCCAGGATGTGCTAGACCACAGGGGGAGAATGTCTGTGAACACTCGACCACATAGTCGGTTTAATTACCCAAGTTTGAGGTAAAGATTCGATCTGGCTCGTTGAAAGACGTGGCCTTAATACCGAAATTTTGGAAAGGCTCTGCTTAGGCGGAGCCAACAATTACGTACGACGATGAATTAAGATTCTGTTGTTATCATCATCAAGTTGGTCTTTGATCTCTGTGATCACTGGGTATGCGTGGTGTAGCGATGTGGATAGTGATGTGCTCGGAGTCGTCCCTTCTTGTTTCAGTTATCCCGATATGTCAGTCATTGTTAATATGTTGTTGTTATCATGTATATGTTGATCTTTGATCGTATTGATCACTCTCTATGGGCGTATCATGAATAGTTACTGTCTGCTGGGTCCGGTTGTTCGGCGAATCATTAGCACAGTAGCACAGTAGCAACAATTTGAGCGCAAAAGCGAGGCTCTAGCTTCAAATTTTTCACTCATTTTTGGAAATTTTCGCAACTATTTACTACAGGCTATCAAAACTCCCACTTTTTGAGGTTTTTTGCGTGATATAGGCTATTTGTAGCGTGAGTAAGTGTGTGTAAAAATTTGGTCGAAATTGGTCAAAGATGAGGGGGTTGGTGCCAATGATTCCATCCAGGATGTGCTAGACCACAGGGGGAGAATGTCTGTGAACACTCGACCACATAGTCGGTTTAATTACCCAAGTTTGAGGTAAAGATTCGATCTGGCTCGTTGAAAGACGTGGCCTTAATACCGAAATTTTGGAAAGGCTCTGCTTAGGCGGAGCCAACAATTACGTACGACGATGAATTAAGATTCTGTTGTTATCATCATCAAGTTGGTCTTTGATCTCTGTGATCACTGGGTATGCGTGGTGTAGCGATGTGGATAGTGATGTGCTCGGAGTCGTCCCTTCTTGTTTCAGTTATCCCGATATGTCAGTCATTGTTAATATGTTGTTGTTATCATGTATATGTTGATCTTTGATCGTATTGATCACTCTCTATGGGCGTATCATGAATAGTTACTGTCTGCTGGGTCCGGTTGTTCGGCGAATCATTAGCACAGTAGCACAGTAGCAACAATTTGAGCGCAAAAGCGAGGCTCTAGCTTCAAATTTTTCACTCATTTTTGGAAATTTTCGCAACTATTTACTACAGGCTATCAAAACTCCCACTTTTTGAGGTTTTTTGCGTGATATAGGCTATTTGTAGCGTGAGTAAGTGTGTGTAAAAATTTGGTCGAAATTGGTCAAAGATGAGGGGGTTGGTGCCAATGATTCCATCCAGGATGTGCTAGACCACAGGGGGAGAATGTCTGTGAACACTCGACCACATAGTCGGTTTAATTACCCAAGTTTGAGGTAAAGATTCGATCTGGCTCGTTGAAAGACGTGGCCTTAATACCGAAATTTTGGAAAGGCTCTGCTTAGGCGGAGCCAACAATTACGTACGACGATGAATGAAGATTCTGTTGTTATCATCATCAAGTTGGTCTTTGATCTCTGTGATCACTGGGTATGCGTGGTGTAGCGATGTGGATAGTGATGTGCTCGGAGTCGTCCCTTCTTGTTTCAGTTATCCCGATATGTCAGTCATTGTTAATATGTTGTTGTTATCATGTATATGTTGATCTTTGATCGTATTGATCACGCTCTATGGGCGTATCATGAATAGTTACTGTCTGCTGGGTCCGGTTGTTCGGCGAATCATTAGCACAGTAGCACAGTAGCAACAATTTGAGCGCAAAAGCGAGGCTCTAGCTTCAAATTTTTCACTCATTTTTGGAAATTTTCGCAACTATTTACTACAGGCTATCAAAACTCCCACTTTTTGAGGTTTTTTGCGTGATATAGGCTATTTGTAGCGTGAGTAAGTGTGTGTAAAAATTTGGTCGAAATTGGTCAAAGATGAGGGGGTTGGTGCCAATGATTCCATCCAGGATGTGCTAGACCACAGGGGGAGAATGTCTGTGAACACTCGACCACATAGTCGGTTTAATTACCCAAGTTTGAGGTAAAGATTCGATCTGGCTCGTTGAAAGACGTGGCCTTAATACCGAAATTTTGGAAAGGCTCTGCTTAGGCGGAGCCAACAATTACGTACGACGATGAATTAAGATTCTGTTGTTATCATCATCAAGTTGGTCTTTGATCTCTGTGATCACTGGGTATGCGTGGTGTAGCGATGTGGATAGTGATGTGCTCGGAGTCGTCCCTTCTTGTTTCAGTTATCCCGATATGTCAGTCATTGTTAATATGTTGTTGTTATCATGTATATGTTGATCTTTGATCGTATTGATCACGCTCTATGGGCGTATCATGAATAGTTACTGTCTGCTGGGTCCGGTTGTTCGGCGAATCATTAGCACAGTAGCACAGTAGCAACAATTTGAGCGCAAAAGCGAGGCTCTAGCTTCAAATTTTTCACTCATTTTTGGAAATTTTCGCAACTATTTACTACAGGCTATCAAAACCCACTTTTTGAGGTTTTTTGCGTGATATAGGCTATTTGTAGCGTGAGTAAGTGTGTGTAAAAATTTGGTCGAAATTGGTCAAAGATGAGGGGGTTGGTGCCAATGATTCCATCCAGGATGTGCTAGACCACAGGGGGAGAATGTCTGTGAACACTCGACCACATAGTCGGTTTAATTACCCAAGTTTGAGGTAAAGATTCGATCTGGCTCGTTGAAAGACGTGGCCTTAATACCGAAATTTTGGAAAGGCTCTGCTTAGGCGGAGCCAACAATTACGTACGACGATGAATTAAGATTCTGTTGTTATCATCATCAAGTTGGTCTTTGATCTCTGTGATCACTGGGTATGCGTGGTGTAGCGATGTGGATAGTGATGTGCTCGGAGTCGTCCCTTCTTGTTTCAGTTATCCCGATATGTCAGTCATTGTTAATATGTTGTTGTTATCATGTATATGTTGATCTTTGATCGTATTGATCACGCTCTATGGGCGTATCATGAATAGTTACTGTCTGCTGGGTCCGGTTGTTCGGCGAATCATTAGCACAGTAGCACAGTAGCAACAATTTGAGCGCAAAAGCGAGGCTCTAGCTTCAAATTTTTCACTCATTTTTGGAAATTTTCGCAACTATTTACTACAGGCTATCAAAACCCACTTTTTGAGGTTTTTTGCGTGATATAGGCTATTTGTAGCGTGAGTAAGTGTGTGTAAAAATTTGGTCGAAATTGGTCAAAGATGAGGGGGTTGGTGCCAATGATTCCATCCAGGATGTGCTAGACCACAGGGGGAGAATGTCTGTGAACACTCGACCACATAGTCGGTTTAATTACCCAAGTTTGAGGTAAAGATTCGATCTGGCTCGTTGAAAGACGTGGCCTTAATACCGAAATTTTGGAAAGGCTCTGCTTAGGCGGAGCCAACAATTACGTACGACGATGAATTAAGATTCTGTTGTTATCATCATCAAGTTGGTCTTTGATCTCTGTGATCACTGGGTATGCGTGGTGTAGCGATGTGGATAGTGATGTGCTCGGAGTCGTCCCTTCTTGTTTCAGTTATCCCGATATGTCAGTCATTGTTAATATGTTGTTGTTATCATGTATATGTTGATCTTTGATCGTATTGATCACTCTCTATGGGCGTATCATGAATAGTTACTGTCTGCTGGGTCCGGTTGTTCGGCGAATCATTAGCACAGTAGCACAGTAGCAACAATTTGAGCGCAAAAGCGAGGCTCTAGCTTCAAATTTTTCACTCATTTTTGGAAATTTTCGCAACTATTTACTACAGGCTATCAAAACTCCCACTTTTTGAGGTTTTTTGCGTGATATAGGCTATTTGTAGCGTGAGTAAGTGTGTGTAAAAATTTGGTCGAAATTGGTCAAAGATGAGGGGGTTGGTGCCAATGATTCCATCCAGGATGTGCTAGACCACAGGGGGAGAATGTCTGTGAACACTCGACCACATAGTCGGTTTAATTACCCAAGTTTGAGGTAAAGATTCGATCTGGCTCGTTGAAAGACGTGGCCTTAATACCGAAATTTTGGAAAGGCTCTGCTTAGGCGGAGCCAACAATTACGTACGACGATGAATGAAGATTCTGTTGTTATCATCATCAAGTTGGTCTTTGATCTCTGTGATCACTGGGTATGCGTGGTGTAGCGATGTGGATAGTGATGTGCTCGGAGTCGTCCCTTCTTGTTTCAGTTATCCCGATATGTCAGTCATTGTTAATATGTTGTTGTTATCATGTATATGTTGATCTTTGATCGTATTGATCACGCTCTATGGGCGTATCATGAATAGTTACTGTCTGCTGGGTCCGGTTGTTCGGCGAATCATTAGCACAGTAGCACAGTAGCAACAATTTGAGCGCAAAAGCGAGGCTCTAGCTTCAAATTTTTCACTCATTTTTGGAAATTTTCGCAACTATTTACTACAGGCTATCAAAACTCCCACTTTTTGAGGTTTTTTGCGTGATATAGGCTATTTGTAGCGTGAGTAAGTGTGTGTAAAAATTTGGTCGAAATTGGTCAAAGATGAGGGGGTTGGTGCCAATGATTCCATCCAGGATGTGCTAGACCACAGGGGGAGAATGTCTGTGAACACTCGACCACATAGTCGGTTTAATTACCCAAGTTTGAGGTAAAGATTCGATCTGGCTCGTTGAAAGACGTGGCCTTAATACCGAAATTTTGGAAAGGCTCTGCTTAGGCGGAGCCAACAATTACGTACGACGATGAATTAAGATTCTGTTGTTATCATCATCAAGTTGGTCTTTGATCTCTGTGATCACTGGGTATGCGTGGTGTAGCGATGTGGATAGTGATGTGCTCGGAGTCGTCCCTTCTTGTTTCAGTTATCCCGATATGTCAGTCATTGTTAATATGTTGTTGTTATCATGTATATGTTGATCTTTGATCGTATTGATCACGCTCTATGGGCGTATCATGAATAGTTACTGTCTGCTGGGTCCGGTTGTTCGGCGAATCATTAGCACAGTAGCACAGTAGCAACAATTTGAGCGCAAAAGCGAGGCTCTAGCTTCAAATTTTTCACTCATTTTTGGAAATTTTCGCAACTATTTACTACAGGCTATCAAAACCCACTTTTTGAGGTTTTTTGCGTGATATAGGCTATTTGTAGCGTGAGTAAGTGTGTGTAAAAATTTGGTCGAAATTGGTCAAAGATGAGGGGGTTGGTGCCAATGATTCCATCCAGGATGTGCTAGACCACAGGGGGAGAATGTCTGTGAACACTCGACCACATAGTCGGTTTAATTACCCAAGTTTGAGGTAAAGATTCGATCTGGCTCGTTGAAAGACGTGGCCTTAATACCGAAATTTTGGAAAGGCTCTGCTTAGGCGGAGCCAACAATTACGTACGACGATGAATTAAGATTCTGTTGTTATCATCATCAAGTTGGTCTTTGATCTCTGTGATCACTGGGTATGCGTGGTGTAGCGATGTGGATAGTGATGTGCTCGGAGTCGTCCCTTCTTGTTTCAGTTATCCCGATATGTCAGTCATTGTTAATATGTTGTTGTTATCATGTATATGTTGATCTTTGATCGTATTGATCACGCTCTATGGGCGTATCATGAATAGTTACTGTCTGCTGGGTCCGGTTGTTCGGCGAATCATTAGCACAGTAGCACAGTAGCAACAATTTGAGCGCAAAAGCGAGGCTCTAGCTTCAAATTTTTCACTCATTTTTGGAAATTTTCGCAACTATTTACTACAGGCTATCAAAACCCACTTTTTGAGGTTTTTTGCGTGATATAGGCTATTTGTAGCGTGAGTAAGTGTGTGTAAAAATTTGGTCGAAATTGGTCAAAGATGAGGGGGTTGGTGCCAATGATTCCATCCAGGATGTGCTAGACCACAGGGGGAGAATGTCTGTGAACACTCGACCACATAGTCGGTTTAATTACCCAAGTTTGAGGTAAAGATTCGATCTGGCTCGTTGAAAGACGTGGCCTTAATACCGAAATTTTGGAAAGGCTCTGCTTAGGCGGAGCCAACAATTACGTACGACGATGAATTAAGATTCTGTTGTTATCATCATCAAGTTGGTCTTTGATCTCTGTGATCACTGGGTATGCGTGGTGTAGCGATGTGGATAGTGATGTGCTCGGAGTCGTCCCTTCTTGTTTCAGTTATCCCGATATGTCAGTCATTGTTAATATGTTGTTGTTATCATGTATATGTTGATCTTTGATCGTATTGATCACTCTCTATGGGCGTATCATGAATAGTTACTGTCTGCTGGGTCCGGTTGTTCGGCGAATCATTAGCACAGTAGCACAGTAGCAACAATTTGAGCGCAAAAGCGAGGCTCTAGCTTCAAATTTTTCACTCATTTTTGGAAATTTTCGCAACTATTTACTACAGGCTATCAAAACTCCCACTTTTTGAGGTTTTTTGCGTGATATAGGCTATTTGTAGCGTGAGTAAGTGTGTGTAAAAATTTGGTCGAAATTGGTCAAAGATGAGGGGGTTGGTGCCAATGATTCCATCCAGGATGTGCTAGACCACAGGGGGAGAATGTCTGTGAACACTCGACCACATAGTCGGTTTAATTACCCAAGTTTGAGGTAAAGATTCGATCTGGCTCGTTGAAAGACGTGGCCTTAATACCGAAATTTTGGAAAGGCTCTGCTTAGGCGGAGCCAACAATTACGTACGACGATGAATTAAGATTCTGTTGTTATCATCATCAAGTTGGTCTTTGATCTCTGTGATCACTGGGTATGCGTGGTGTAGCGATGTGGATAGTGATGTGCTCGGAGTCGTCCCTTCTTGTTTCAGTTATCCCGATATGTCAGTCATTGTTAATATGTTGTTGTTATCATGTATATGTTGATCTTTGATCGTATTGATCACGCTCTATGGGCGTATCATGAATAGTTACTGTCTGCTGGGTCCGGTTGTTCGGCGAATCATTAGCACAGTAGCACAGTAGCAACAATTTGAGCGCAAAAGCGAGGCTCTAGCTTCAAATTTTTCACTCATTTTTGGAAATTTTCGCAACTATTTACTACAGGCTATCAAAACTCCCACTTTTTGAGGTTTTTTGCGTGATATAGGCTATTTGTAGCGTGAGTAAGTGTGTGTAAAAATTTGGTCGAAATTGGTCAAAGATGAGGGGGTTGGTGCCAATGATTCCATCCAGGATGTGCTAGACCACAGGGGGAGAATGTCTGTGAACACTCGACCACATAGTCGGTTTAATTACCCAAGTTTGAGGTAAAGATTCGATCTGGCTCGTTGAAAGACGTGGCCTTAATACCGAAATTTTGGAAAGGCTCTGCTTAGGCGGAGCCAACAATTACGTACGACGATGAATTAAGATTCTGTTGTTATCATCATCAAGTTGGTCTTTGATCTCTGTGATCACTGGGTATGCGTGGTGTAGCGATGTGGATAGTGATGTGCTCGGAGTCGTCCCTTCTTGTTTCAGTTATCCCGATATGTCAGTCATTGTTAATATGTTGTTGTTATCATGTATATGTTGATCTTTGATCGTATTGATCACTCTCTATGGGCGTATCATGAATAGTTACTGTCTGCTGGGTCCGGTTGTTCGGCGAATCATTAGCACAGTAGCACAGTAGCAACAATTTGAGCGCAAAAGCGAGGCTCTAGCTTCAAATTTTTCACTCATTTTTGGAAATTTTCGCAACTATTTACTACAGGCTATCAAAACTCCCACTTTTTGAGGTTTTTTGCGTGATATAGGCTATTTGTAGCGTGAGTAAGTGTGTGTAAAAATTTGGTCGAAATTGGTCAAAGATGAGGGGGTTGGTGCCAATGATTCCATCCAGGATGTGCTAGACCACAGGGGGAGAATGTCTGTGAACACTCGACCACATAGTCGGTTTAATTACCCAAGTTTGAGGTAAAGATTCGATCTGGCTCGTTGAAAGACGTGGCCTTAATACCGAAATTTTGGAAAGGCTCTGCTTAGGCGGAGCCAACAATTACGTACGACGATGAATGAAGATTCTGTTGTTATCATCATCAAGTTGGTCTTTGATCTCTGTGATCACTGGGTATGCGTGGTGTAGCGATGTGGATAGTGATGTGCTCGGAGTCGTCCCTTCTTGTTTCAGTTATCCCGATATGTCAGTCATTGTTAATATGTTGTTGTTATCATGTATATGTTGATCTTTGATCGTATTGATCACGCTCTATGGGCGTATCATGAATAGTTACTGTCTGCTGGGTCCGGTTGTTCGGCGAATCATTAGCACAGTAGCACAGTAGCAACAATTTGAGCGCAAAAGCGAGGCTCTAGCTTCAAATTTTTCACTCATTTTTGGAAATTTTCGCAACTATTTACTACAGGCTATCAAAACCCACTTTTTGAGGTTTTTTGCGTGATATAGGCTATTTGTAGCGTGAGTAAGTGTGTGTAAAAATTTGGTCGAAATTGGTCAAAGATGAGGGGGTTGGTGCCAATGATTCCATCCAGGATGTGCTAGACCACAGGGGGAGAATGTCTGTGAACACTCGACCACATAGTCGGTTTAATTACCCAAGTTTGAGGTAAAGATTCGATCTGGCTCGTTGAAAGACGTGGCCTTAATACCGAAATTTTGGAAAGGCTCTGCTTAGGCGGAGCCAACAATTACGTACGACGATGAATTAAGATTCTGTTGTTATCATCATCAAGTTGGTCTTTGATCTCTGTGATCACTGGGTATGCGTGGTGTAGCGATGTGGATAGTGATGTGCTCGGAGTCGTCCCTTCTTGTTTCAGTTATCCCGATATGTCAGTCATTGTTAATATGTTGTTGTTATCATGTATATGTTGATCTTTGATCGTATTGATCACGCTCTATGGGCGTATCATGAATAGTTACTGTCTGCTGGGTCCGGTTGTTCGGCGAATCATTAGCACAGTAGCACAGTAGCAACAATTTGAGCGCAAAAGCGAGGCTCTAGCTTCAAATTTTTCACTCATTTTTGGAAATTTTCGCAACTATTTACTACAGGCTATCAAAACTCCCACTTTTTGAGGTTTTTTGCGTGATATAGGCTATTTGTAGCGTGAGTAAGTGTGTGTAAAAATTTGGTCGAAATTGGTCAAAGATGAGGGGGTTGGTGCCAATGATTCCATCCAGGATGTGCTAGACCACAGGGGGAGAATGTCTGTGAACACTCGACCACATAGTCGGTTTAATTACCCAAGTTTGAGGTAAAGATTCGATCTGGCTCGTTGAAAGACGTGGCCTTAATACCGAAATTTTGGAAAGGCTCTGCTTAGGCGGAGCCAACAATTACGTACGACGATGAATGAAGATTCTGTTGTTATCATCATCAAGTTGGTCTTTGATCTCTGTGATCACTGGGTATGCGTGGTGTAGCGATGTGGATAGTGATGTGCTCGGAGTCGTCCCTTCTTGTTTCAGTTATCCCGATATGTCAGTCATTGTTAATATGTTGTTGTTATCATGTATATGTTGATCTTTGATCGTATTGATCACGCTCTATGGGCGTATCATGAATAGTTACTGTCTGCTGGGTCCGGTTGTTCGGCGAATCATTAGCACAGTAGCACAGTAGCAACAATTTGAGCGCAAAAGCGAGGCTCTAGCTTCAAATTTTTCACTCATTTTTGGAAATTTTCGCAACTATTTACTACAGGCTATCAAAACCCACTTTTTGAGGTTTTTTGCGTGATATAGGCTATTTGTAGCGTGAGTAAGTGTGTGTAAAAATTTGGTCGAAATTGGTCAAAGATGAGGGGGTTGGTGCCAATGATTCCATCCAGGATGTGCTAGACCACAGGGGGAGAATGTCTGTGAACACTCGACCACATAGTCGGTTTAATTACCCAAGTTTGAGGTAAAGATTCGATCTGGCTCGTTGAAAGACGTGGCCTTAATACCGAAATTTTGGAAAGGCTCTGCTTAGGCGGAGCCAACAATTACGTACGACGATGAATTAAGATTCTGTTGTTATCATCATCAAGTTGGTCTTTGATCTCTGTGATCACTGGGTATGCGTGGTGTAGCGATGTGGATAGTGATGTGCTCGGAGTCGTCCCTTCTTGTTTCAGTTATCCCGATATGTCAGTCATTGTTAATATGTTGTTGTTATCATGTATATGTTGATCTTTGATCGTATTGATCACGCTCTATGGGCGTATCATGAATAGTTACTGTCTGCTGGGTCCGGTTGTTCGGCGAATCATTAGCACAGTAGCACAGTAGCAACAATTTGAGCGCAAAAGCGAGGCTCTAGCTTCAAATTTTTCACTCATTTTTGGAAATTTTCGCAACTATTTACTACAGGCTATCAAAACCCACTTTTTGAGGTTTTTTGCGTGATATAGGCTATTTGTAGCGTGAGTAAGTGTGTGTAAAAATTTGGTCGAAATTGGTCAAAGATGAGGGGGTTGGTGCCAATGATTCCATCCAGGATGTGCTAGACCACAGGGGGAGAATGTCTGTGAACACTCGACCACATAGTCGGTTTAATTACCCAAGTTTGAGGTAAAGATTCGATCTGGCTCGTTGAAAGACGTGCCTTAATACCGAAATTTTGGAAAGGCTCTGCTTAGGCGGAGCCAACAATTACGTACGACGATGAATTAAGATTCTGTTGTTATCATCATCAAGTTGGTCTTTGATCTCTGTGATCACTGGGTATGCGTGGTGTAGCGATGTGGATAGTGATGTGCTCGGAGTCGTCCCTTCTTGTTTCAGTTATCCCGATATGTCAGTCATTGTTAATATGTTGTTGTTATCATGTATATGTTGATCTTTGATCGTATTGATCACGCTCTATGGGCGTATCATGAATAGTTACTGTCTGCTGGGTCCGGTTGTTCGGCGAATCATTAGCACAGTAGCACAGTAGCAACAATTTGAGCGCAAAAGCGAGGCTCTAGCTTCAAATTTTTCACTCATTTTGGAAATTTTCGCAACTATTTACTACAGGCTATCAAAACCCACTTTTTGAGGTTTTTTGCGTGATATAGGCTATTTGTAGCGTGAGTAAGTGTGTGTAAAAATTTGGTCGAAATTGGTCAAAGATGAGGGGGTTGGTGCCAATGATTCCATCCAGGATGTGCTAGACCACAGGGGGAGAATGTCTGTGAACACTCGACCACATAGTCGGTTTAATTACCCAAGTTTGAGGTAAAGATTCGATCTGGCTCGTTGAAAGACGTGGCCTTAATACCGAAATTTTGGAAAGGCTCTGCTTAGGCGGAGCCAACAATTACGTACGACGATGAATTAAGATTCTGTTGTTATCATCATCAAGTTGGTCTTTGATCTCTGTGATCACTGGGTATGCGTGGTGTAGCGATGTGGATAGTGATGTGCTCGAGTCGTCCCTTCTTGTTTCAGTTATCCCGATATGTCAGTCATTGTTAATATGTTGTTGTTATCATGTATATGTTGATCTTGATCGTATTGATCACGCTCTATGGGCGTATCATGAATAGTTACTGTCTGCTGGGTCCGGTTGTTCGGCGAATCATTAGCACAGTAGCACAGTAGCAACAATTTGAGCGCAAAGCGAGGCTCTAGCTTCAAATTTTTCACTCATTTTTGGAAATTTTCGCAACTATTTACTACAGGCTATCAAAACTCCCACTTTTTGAGGTTTTTTGCGTGATATAGGCTATTTGTAGCGTGAGTAAGTGTGTGTAAAAATTTGGTCGAAATTGGTCAAAGATGAGGGGGTTGGTGCCAATGATTCCATCCAGGATGTGCTAGACCACAGGGGGAGAATGTCTGTGAACACTCGACCGCATAGTCGGTTTAATTACCCAAGTTTGAAC